>OX637646.1:6724923-7400101 GCA_951802225.1 Euspilapteryx auroguttella
ACAACCAAATAAAGGCTGGGCCATTCCGACTCGGTAAGATAAATCTTGGTCTTGATATGTTGACAGCTAAGTACTTTTTAACCCCCGACGAAAAATCAGTTATAATTTTTATATCCCATCCGCTCGAAAATTCGACTTTTTGATTACTGTTCTCTAGTCGTAAAGTTCCTCATTATTCACATGCGGTTTAAAGCCGGTCAATTATGAATTTCCATACATTCATTATTGACCTCTGAGAAATTATTATGCATTATTGTATTATTGCTATAAAAATTAATGATTAAAGTGAAGTTAGGTAGGTACATAGGTTCTGAATTTTATATGTGAAATTTCTCGTCGGATGGAATAAAAAGCAGTATATACAACTTGGAGGTAAAGTTATTCTGCCTCGGGTGAGATTAAAAAACACCAAACCACCTTCGTACATAATACATCACTTTACACCCTTGGTGAATAAACTACTTTAATGTGTGTATCTGTCTGTCTGTGTATTTATTTGTGGCATCGTAATTAAATATTAAATGGCCCAACCGGATGAACCAATTTTCGTTTAGTTTTTTTTTTCTATCATAGATAATTTCAGCCCGATTGTTCTTAGCCATGTCTCATAAGGATCTGATAAGCAGTTTGAAAATCATCAGCTCTTTTCTAGGTGATCAAGGAATCTTACTAGCTTCCTTGAAATTGGGTACCATGTTATGTTACATCAATGATATTGAAAGTATATGGTAAGGTAGCCATGACCTGATCAGCCATTTGAAGATGATCAGCTCTTAAATAGTGGACGAGGGGCTCTAACTACCTTCAATATGTCCTATCGATTTCACATTTGGTACCGTGTTAAAAATAGGCTGTTTAAAGATAGGCTGTTGTTATGTTTGTGATGATTGAAAACGACCGTTAGCTGCACTTTCTAACGGTCCGACAAACAAACAAACAAAGCCCAGCTCTATCACGCTTTAACTTTGTAACGTTTGTCAGGTGGGCATAAAGCTGTTGCTGATGTTCCTGGTGCACTGGGCGTACGCGCTGGGCTGCCTGGCGCTGCTGTGGCTGCTGTGGCTGTACGTGGGCGCCGCCAACCCCGCCGTCAAGCCGGGCCGCGCGCACGACTTCCGCTTCCTCCGCTGGCTGCGGCTCTCCGCGCTGCAGGCTGTAGGGTGAGTTACTTGTGTGTTGCCAGCTTGTCAGTAGCGCTTGTGGCTGGCTTAAAAGTTGAACTAAAAAACTGAAGTTTGATAAAAAAAAGGTCTTGTTTCTCCTGCTAGCGATCTGTTGGGAGAGGCCTGTGTACAACAGTGGACGTCTTTAGGCTGAGATGATGATTATTTTAGAAATAATAGTGAAGACCAAATTCAGCCTGCCATCGTGACGTCGCTCGAGTGAGTAGCTGACAAACTTTTTGACTGCGCAGAGAAACAAATTATAGGTCAAGATGGTACGACTTCCCCCTTAAACGATGCTCAAGTTGTTAGCCAGAAGCAGTGCCATGATGCGTGCGCGTGTGTGTGTGTGTGTTGGGCAGCAAGCCGCCGCCGCAGCACGAGCAGCTGGTGGTGTGGCCGGCGCCGGCCGCCGCGCTGGGCGCCGAGCGGCTCTCCGACGCCAACGAGGACTTCGCCGCGCGCCGCCCCTACCACCAGTCCACCGCGCTCAGCACCTCCTTCGCCCACGACGACCATCTTCTCTCTATATAACCTTTCACTGTTCGTAATAATATACAGTACTTCCAAATAATAATGCTCATGCAGATCTTCGCATGAAGAAAATGCACTTAAACACTCTGTACGATTATACATATAGTCTTCCGACGCTCGGGCATACGACCGTTGCCGAACAGTGACGAAGATTTATCACTTTGAGAGTATCGTATTTACCTACATCATATCATAACAACAACTGGTTTATAAAATCACCGACGTAGGGCCTCCTTTTGTATCTAAATAACAACCAGCTGGTAGTGAACCTAGAGTCTACACAGACAGATCCTGAACTCCTATCTCACCGACAGCTCCGGGAGAGTGATTTTTTTTCTCTTATTTATACAGCCTGGAGCTTGAACGAAATAATGTGTCGTTGGATTCGTGGAGTAGGAGTGTGAGAGTGAGTGGGATTCATAATAGAAAAAACATATTAATAAATGTAATATGTACTCTTTAATAATAGTAAAAATAAGTTTACCGGGTGCATTTATAAGATTGTTAAGGTATTAATTAAAAAATATATATATAAAAAGGGGTAACGTTATGTATTATGTATAAAGGTGGTCTGTTAAAACCCGAGCGCTTAGAGAGTGTCAAGAGTTTATTCCCGTGGGGAGCGAGAGAATAAAGGCTTAAAACTTAAACAACCAAGGGTTATAACGTCACCCGAAACAGAATATAACTTTACCCCGAGTTGTATATTGTATATTAAGTTACAAACTTTTTGGTGCCTGACTTTCCTACCCGATTTAAATAAGTTAAGCGGGTGCATTTATAAGATTGTTAAGGTATTAATTTAAAAATAGTAGATTATATAACAAGGGGGTAACGTTATGTATGAAGTTGGTCTGTTAAAACCCGAGCGCGTAGAGAGTGTCAAGGGTTTATTTCCGTGGGGAGCGAGGGAATAAAGGCTTAAAACTTATAACGTCACCCGAAACAGAATAACTTTACCCCAGAGTTGTATATTCTGCTTTTTATTCCATCCAACGAGAAATTTCACATATAAAAAAGCAGAACATATGTACCTACCTACCTCATTCTGCTGACCTAATCAGCTAGCTCGTTTAAAATCCACTTCACTTCAATAATTTATTTTTGTTACAATAATACAATTGCCTAGAGGACAAAAAAGAATATATGGAAGTTCATAATAGTCCGGCTTTAAACCGGTAGTGAATAAAAATGAACTTTACGACTAGATAACAGTAACCAAAATGTCCTCTTTTCGAGCGGATGGGATAACCTCTATTATATATTTTTTTCTGACAAACGCCAACATGCATTTTTTTTTCGATCTCATGTCATAGATGCTAAGATGTTATAACTGATGATCAGACTACAGTTACACGTACCTACAGTGTGTTTCTGACAAGCCGGTAATAAACAAGAGGAGTGATTCTGATCACCATACACAACAACTTTTCCCCATTACCAATGTGGTTCGAAATTAAAATATCAACATGAGAATGTCTTCATTTAGCTTAGCTCCAAGATAGATCTTGATTTGACTGGAAATTTTAAGAATATTGAAGGGTATTTAAACTTAGATGCTATAGCTTTTAGTTTTTGATATTTCAAATTTTTTTAACATGTAAAGTTTACAAGTTTGTATGATGAATAAATTAGATTAAAATAATATAAAAACATGATTGAAATGTAAATATGTAAATTCAAGCGCGCTGATGTATAATATTCTAATTATTATTTATTGCACAATATTATCTAAGGTATATTTTTGATAACTTAGTATTTATACGCAAATTCAATTTAATAATATATAGGTTATGTAGCAACGAACTTAATAAATAAAATGCTTTTAATATAACGCATTATTTTATTTAAACTTAAAAATTATCTAATAAATAATTGTAATTCTTATAAAAAATATTTAAAGTAAATTACGAAAATACCTTCAAGGTGACATTATTACAACACGGACATAATACTTACAGAACATTCAAATAAATTATAATCTTTCTTCTTTATAATATTATATTATTATAATTATATATATAAAAATGAATCGTAGTGCGTTAGTCTCGCTAAAACTCGAGAACGGCCGGGCCGATTTCGCTGGTTTTCGTTTAAAATGTTAGTAATAGTCCAGGGAAGGTTTAAAAGGTGAGAAAACGGAAAGGGAAGTTAGTAAAAACAACAACAGTAAAATTGTAAGGCGCGATACGAAGTTCGCCGGAACAGCTAGTTACAAAATATTATAATAACTCATCGAACTTTAAATACCTAGTAATGAATTAAAAAAAAAAAGATAAGCACATTTTTTTTAATAAGTCCCTAATTATTATTTTTTATTAATAATCAATGTTTAGTTTCTTTGTCTCACTGCTACAGAAAGGTAACCTACCTTTAAGGCCCATTTACACGGAGAGAGTTTCTCGAACGTTTTGGGGTGAGAATCGTATGAGATTATCGAAGGGATTCGCCATACGATTATCGCATTCAAAGTGTTTACATTCAACCGAAAAACAAAAACTCGCATACGAGTATGTCATACATACGATAATCGTAAGGCGATTATCGCCAGGGTTTCTGTTTACACTATAGTAAAAATTGCAATGAGATAATTGCATACGATTTCTCGACTTGTCTAAACGCGTTCTGGTATGACATTTTTTCTCGCACAAGCGAGAATCGTACGATTCGGTTCAAATCAAACCGATTTGAAGGCGAGTTAGTCATTCGAGTTCATTGATCAGTGAACTCGAAAGACTATTGTTGTTTGTTTACACGGGGACATCCAGTAGTCAAAGGCGATGCGTGAATCGCCCTTCGACATACGATATCGTACTTAAAGTTTAGATGATGATATTTTATTTCTTCCTTTCGAGAATAGTATGTTCGAGTCGAGAAACTCTCTCCGTGTAAGTGAGCCTTTAGGCAAGATGCATTTAATTTTTCCACAATTTACTTTCGACAATAATCTAAAAGGAATGTTTTTTTGGTTATTTTCTCATCATCAAACTATCATTCGCATATTTTTTTTTTTATATTGACGAATGTAAAATCGTAGAAAATTCAAGCTCCATTATAGGAGGGCAGCCTGTCTTGTGCATTAGCTGAGCTGAGCAACGTTGGTGCGGGTGCGGTCTATCCCGAGTCCCGATCTGGGCGGAACACTAGCGGCACAGTCAGTCGTTACTGCTAAATCGACTTTGATGTCGACGTAACTAATATCCGCAAGCAACCATTTGGAAAAAATATTTCTAAAATTAAATACTATTAAGTAAATTGTTAAGATAAGTTTATAATTTTGAATAATTTAGCTAGCAGAACGCAATAATTTTAAAATCTGAGCACCTAATTATCTAACTAAGCTTTAAATTTGAATACTTCCAGAATCAAGATTCGTAAACGTTCACCTGAATTTTAAATGCGACTTGTAAATTGCCAAATATGTTGTTCCAACAATTTTTTTTCTTCAAAATAGATTTTAATTAAAGGATTTTTTGCCTACAGAGTAGTTTACCAAAATTAATAGGTAGTGAGTAGTTATGGGACGACACAAAAATACAACATAGCAGGAACATTTCACTTTATTGATTTGTGGCATAGTCAGGATACCAACCGCTGATTTACAACTACATAATGAATGGAATGATACGGTCATAAAATGTATTCGCGGTCGCGCTTATATTATGTTCCAAAAATACAACATTTTGCGAATCCAAAAATACATAGATAGGTACTTACCGGTCTTGTTTGCCTCAGCCCTTTTAATGATTTTGTAAGTTTTGTACCTACCTACCAACTTAGCACCTACCTTTTTTTTTTTTTTTTTAAGGCGGGGAAACTCCTAACGAGTACCTACCCTGCAGCCCCGGGGGGAGCCGCAGGGTTATGTGGGGTTCGCACCCACTAAAACCCCGCCGGTGTCCTTCTCGGCTGATAGCAGGAGGGTCGCGGGTATGCCTGTGGAATTCTCCGCGACCCCCCCAGCATTGGCTGTGTAGCCTCTTCACGGGGGGACAGGTGGTGGTAGTCCCCCCTGAGCGCGGATGGCTCTTCCTACGCCCGACGACGGAACTGGACCCCTCGTTCCGTCGTCCTTCTCGGGGCCGTTATGTGACTACACGAGGCCCCCGCCTCGTGCACCCAACGACCCCGGGGTCCTGCAGCGGTGCTGCAGGGCGGATCGGGGCCTATCGGCCCCGCCACGGCGTATGTGATCCACCGTGGTGGGACCTTTGAGGCCCCGCCCGCTCTCTTCCTCGACCGCCCCATCCAGCAGTCGAGCGGGAGCAGGGCTTGTCACTCCCCACATGGCACCACGTAACGTGCCATGTTGGAAGCGTCAAGTCCCCGCCCCTTCCTCCTCGACCGCCAGGTGCTACTAGCCGTTCCACCTTGGCCGCAGCACCCAAACTTAGCACCCACCTGTACCATCTCATATTATATGCAGTGAAATGTGAGCGATAAATAGTATTTCAATTTCTGATAATTCTATAACAAAAAATCTAGAGGCAATTATTATAGGTCCCTTCGTATAGGTATATCGAAATTTGCATGACTAAAGAAATATAAAATGTTTGTTATACGAAGAAAGTCATCATTTTATGGTCTTATTAGGAAACTTTTGAATTTTAAGAAAAAGTGTTTGTATGGGTAAAAAATAAAATTTATAACTACATGGCCCAAAGTAAGTACTTAGTTTGTAAATGTATATTTTTTTGCTAGTTATAATACATTCTCTAAAAGACATAATTTATTGTTTCGCAAGTTGGGCTGTTTACCCTGCATATGATCTGCAAAACTGTCAAAATTGGTTCTGGAATATATAGGCATTTCGATTTTTGTTAGCAGTTGTCGTGGAATTATTATTTATATATAACTAGTAGGCACACCGCGGCTTCGCCAGCGCATTTTCCCGTGGGAGTGGGAATTCTGGAATAAAAATAGCCATGTCCTTTCTCAAGCTCTAGACTATTCGTATACCAAATTTTGCAAAGCGAGACAGACAGACAGACAGACAGAGTTACTTCCACATTTATAATATTAGCATGGATATTTAGGCTTATACACCTTTTTCTAATGACGCCAACATTATTTATACTTAGTTTAGTTTTATTAATTTGCACTACCTATCTACAATTATGTAAATATTGGTGCTTAAAATAATATAACAAAAAGTGATTGTCTACCTAAAGGATTTAATAATTTGCATCAAAGAGAGCTAATTTATTTAATTTTGCTCTTGGATTCCAGTAGGAGCTGGTTAGGAGAGCCTGGTACAGTCACGGACTAGGAGGCCGTAACAGATTTGTCTATGGTTTCGTCAGCTCTAGACTGTATTACCAAAGGACAAGAGCTTTTTTGCAATACAGAAAAACCAGAAGTGTTACGCCGATCGTGTCCGCCACTGTACTATACGATTTTGAAGAAGTCTCAGTCTCAGTATGCATTGGCAGACTGTGTTTTTACTGTTCGGATTTATCTACCTTAAAATAAGTTAAAAGCACAGACTATATAATGATAATCTATATATATAAAACTTCCGTTACTGACTGACTGACTGACTGACAGACAACGCAGAGCCGAAACTACTGGGCGTAACGGGCTGAAATTTTGCATGTAGGTTCCTTAGGGAGTGTAGGTGAGCACCAAGAAGGGATTTCCCGAAATTCCCACGGGAACGGAAAAAAACGGGAATTTTGTGTTTATGAGATATCTGCGCGGAAAAAACCGCGGGGCAGCCTCTAGTCAATATATATAAAACTCTTCCGTTACTGACTGACTGACTGACTGACAGACAACGCAGAGCCAAAACTACTGGGCGTACAAAGCTGAAATTTGGCATGTAGGTTCCTTAGGGAGTGTAGATGAGCACTAAGAAAGGATTTCCCGAAATTTCCACGGGAACGGGAAATTTGTGTTTATGAGAAATCTGCGCGGGAAATACCGCGGGGCAGCCTCTAGTAAAGTATAAAAGATAATCTTAAAACCAAAAATAATTTAATAAAAAAATTATACTATTGAATGTAAATTTTATTCACGTAGGTAGGTCCTTGCAAAGTTCCTGTTTGTGTATTGTTTTATAGTAGGTATTAAGAACAACCATGTCATCTATGTAGTTCCATTAAATACCGACACTTTTAAATACTGAACCTGCCTTGCAAACAAAGCCTTGATCGATGAGGTCTGCCAATGCAGTAGGTAACTAATGTATACAATCAAAGCAGATAGGTAGGTAAGTAAATAAACAATTAAAGTGATTTGAACACTAATATTACTATTAATACTAGTGTGCGCCTCGCCAGCGCAAACTCAAACTGCAAAGCCCAATTATCCGTTCCCGTGGTATTTTTGAAATAAAAAGTAGCCTTTGTCCTTTCTTAGGCTTAAATACTATCTCTGTACCGAAATCGGATTAAGTTGTTGTTTTTGCGTGAAAGCGAAACGGACAGACAGACATAGTTACCTTCGCATTTATATACACAATATCGTTTTTCATTACAAAAACTATTATTGTTTAGTCATAACGCCTATGAATTAAACTATCTACAAAATCTTAAATATCAAATGATTTACTTAATAATTTAAAAAAGCGTCGTCGTTATGTTGTGCTTATAAAAATGTGTCTTTTATTTCCATAATGCGATTAGAGCCGTGAATAAAAATGAAATCATGAGGCGAGAGATTAATCAATGACACACCCAACTAATCTAGGAATTTATGTGTATAATCCCAAAGTTCAGGTATATAATTTATAAAACACGACACCTTGGTCCAAATCATTTCAGTGGATGCGTTACAAACATTCATATTAAATTTGTACATTTCAAAATAATATAAGTAATTGTTTGTTTGTAATGCATTCATTTGAAAACATAAAGTTTTCATTAGAAAGCGAGAGAGGTTTGCTTGTTTGATTTGTTTGTTGCTCTAGCTTTACTTAATTTTAAACTAATTGCCAAAGAGCATATATTGGTCACCGAAATACTTACTAAACATACAGCTGTATACTCTATTATTTAATAGATACAATAATTATTACTTCTTTAACTATGTTTTTCTTTAAAAATCATGGTGTGCCATATAATGATTGCATGGCAAATAAGGTCATTCTTGTAAGTTCTGAACTCAGGTTTTTGTAAACTTAATTTTATGCTGTCGATGTTTAATTCACGGATGGTTAGAGTAATATTACCAAACCGTCGACGTATTTTCGATTAATGCTTGACTTTGTCCAAAAGACAATAAGCCTTTGTATAAATGTTTAAACTACTTACATAAAATTATTCTTGTTCAAATTTTTCACTAACTTAATCAAGTCAAACTTATAATTCCCAGCACCATCTCTGATAAAAATATTTCGATGTAAAGTGTTCAATTAAGTACCTAAGGAAATTAAAGAAGAGTCTATGATGCTTGACAATTCAGGTATGCACCAATAGGTGGAAGCAGCAGGATGTCTCATAGGTCCGGGCGCAGCAGGTGCAGGTCGACGGCGACGTCGCGGCGCGCGGGCCGCGGCACGACGCGCGCCGGCGGCTGCAGCGCCGGGCCCAGCAGCGCCGCGTCCTCGGCCAGGGAGCCGTCCTCGCCGGACTGGGAGCCGTCGTCGCCGCCCTCGCACCCGGCGTCCGCGCCCGCCGCCGAGCCCGAGCTGCCGGACTGCGTCGCGCCCGGCTCCTCGTCTGCCTCCAAGGAGCACGTCCCGCACACTTCTAGAAAATTTAATAGAAATTGCTTAATATTTTTAATCACTTTAAATTGTTACAATAGACTTTAATATTCTTCTAAGTAGTAAAAGCCGCCGCTGCCGCGCCGCCGATTGATGGCGCCTCTGGCGCGCGCAAGTTCTAACAGAAAATCACTTTTAGTGGAATGAACGATATTTTCTTGAATACAATATGAATCTATGCAGCATCGCCTGCGCTTATAAAATTTCAGACGCAAATTCTGTTGTACGATCTGTTTATTTCAGACGAAGATTTAGAAGTACTGTATGTTTTTGGCAAGTCGGTATTAAATTTAAATACTGACTAGCTGTACGTAAACGTTGAGCCGAGTGGGCCTTTAACATATTTTTTTATCGACTGGACACAATGGGGCTGATATTATTAATTTACAATCTAGGAACTAAAGAAGAAACATTGAGTACTTACCTACCTATTATACTCCAAAAACACAGATGTAAATAACAATATAAAAAAATGACAGTCATGTAGGTTAAATTTTAAATATACACTCAGCTTGAAACATGCACCAATCAACAAAAAACTAAAATGAAAGAACTTCAGGACACCGTTAAAACCTAACAATTATATTATTACTTCTTATTACTGTAGTTTCTATATTTTTTTTCCAGCTTCAGGTTCATTAATAATTTTAATATAGATTTACATCCTTTGGTTGCCATTGTTCTTATGCCATGCATTGTGCTTTAAAGACGGTTTTAAATTTCATCAAGATCATCTTGCTCATGGCAAAGGCAGACAAAATATCCCTCGGGAATCAAGCCTGTTTAAATCAGAGTTGCTTTGACCGCAAGCTCCGTTATATTTTCGTGTCACATAGCTTTCATTACCGAATCACGTTACCCACCTCATTTATATTTTAATAGTATAAAATACTGAAAGATACACATAACATTAAAACTACACAAAGTTTTCATGAAGAATTAAAGCTATATTAATCTACAAACGAACGGTTTGCATTCCAACATCGATATAATGCAGGCGTTATACGTAAACTCACGGCTACGACGACAGCGGCACACCCTGGGACTCTCCCACCTTGTGTGTCAGAGGGAAGTCGACGACGAATAGTCTTCGTAAGATGCTGGAATTGTTTAATACATCTAATCATGACGGCTTTTCGGTTCTTGAAAGAAACCAGAGTTTGCGAGTTATTAGTAAAGACAAATAATAGTCGCGTACCAGAGCTGTCGGTGACGAGCCGCGGCGTGTCGCGGTCGCCCGGGATCATGATCACAACCTCGTCGTCGCGCGGCGGCGAGCTGCCGCCTTGGTGCCGCGACGAGCACGTTCTGCAAAACAATCATCGCGACACTACAACCAATTTTCGCCATCAAAAATATCATAAGGCTCAATTAATGACTTACTTACTTGACTATAACTTTTTTCTTCATAAACCTAGTGCCGAGATCTGAGTAGCCCCTGTTCATCGGCCTTTTTTGCGGGATAGGCGGTGCCGAGGCTGGCGGCGTCGGCTCGAAGGTCCGCGAGATGGGAGAGTTGGGCTCCGAGCACTGCTTGTCCACGGCCAGCGCCGGCAGCCGCGTGCGCATCGCCGCCCCCGCGCCCGCCCCGTCGCCGCCGCCGCTACCACCGCAACTCGCATCTCCACTAGTAATCCTACGCGACGCTCTTTTATCCTCCTCATACAGCTCCAATAAATGGTCCAACTTACATTCTATATCATCTACCTGAAACATAAAGAAATGTTACACCATCGAAATATCACAGCAATATAATTCAAATGCATACCTAATCCAAAGACTTACTTGTCTCTCTATTTTAACTACTCTGGAAGCTAAACTGATTTTCGATGCGTAGACGTCCTTTGCTTTCGATCCTTGCTTACCGAGTATTTGGTCTAACCTGTGAAGTTAGAGCAGTAATTAAAGCTGATTAAATAAGGAATATGTAGTATTAATTTCACGTTTTTAAATAATATAGAAAAAAAAGCAAAGCATGCATTTAGCTATGAGCACGACTTGTTTTATGCGTAGTATTATTTTTTTGTGAAAAGGATGCAATTATGTAATTTGGGTTTGTTGTTTTTTAACTGTTACACTAGTTAAAGAAATTATTACCATGGATTAATATGTATAGATAGTACGGATATTTTACAATATTATTATGTATTAGTTCTGGAATAATATTGCCAATATTCTTTGCAAAATGTGAACAGCAAATGGATTTCAACAGGGACTAGGTAAGCAAGTACCTCCTACCTACACTAATATAATTTTATTTAGTTTAGCAAAAAAGCAATGCTGATTTTGTAATACTACTAAATCGCAAAACTAGACCACAATTCTATTTTTAACCTCCGAAGAAAAAAATAGAGGGGTGTTATAAGTTTAACGTCTGTATCTGTCTGTCTGTATGTGTATCTGTCTGTGGCATCATAGAGTCCAAACGGATGAACCGATTTTCGTTTAGTTTTTTCGTGTCATAGATAATTTTATTCCGAGTATTCTTAGCCATGTTTCATGAAAATCTATCTGTTTAGCCGTTTGAAGATCATCAGCTCTTTTCTAGTTGACGAGGGGATCTAACTAGTTTCCTTATGTCCGATCGATTCCAAATCTGGTACCGTGTTACTTTAATGATATTACAAGTATTATGGTGAGGTGACATTGACATGTTCAGCCGTTTGAAGATGATCAGCCCTTAAATAGTGGATGAGAATAGAAAACACTTTATTGCATACAAAGTAAGATACAAAAGTACATTAATAAATTCAGGGTACAAACAAATTAAATTTGCGTGTACTTCAAGCTGTAATCCTCATCTTTTAAATCTTCGCTAAAACAAATTTTGAAAATGCAAATAATTAGTCATGAATTGATCCAAATTGGTCCACAAAGTAAAATAATTAGTCCACTTAAACTTTAGAAGTTATAGCCAAATGTTTGTGAGGATTATGGCTTGACGTTCAAGCTGTAATCCTCATCTCTCGTCCAAGAAAACGGTAGGGCCTATCGACTTGGTTCAGGTCTAAATAATTAGTCCTCAATTGATCCACACGACATGCCAATCTCAGAATTGGTCATCAAGAGGTTCTGGAGTTATAAGGGCATCTTAGTGAGGATTATGGCTTGAACATTTGGCACCTTCAATTATCTCCGGAACGTCTATAGCTATTGGTTTGAAATTTTGCCAAAAATTAATCCTCAATTGGTCCACCAGAATTATAATCACTTCGAACTAGGTTGCCTTTGAAGAAGTACGTTAAAATCATCAGTTTTACTTTTCCATACATTGCGATCTATGTACAGTTGTGCACAGAATAATTTATCAACATTGTTATTAACCGGTTACCTAATCAATTGTTTGAGTAGGTAACCGGTTAATACCTTCAAATAGTGAAAGAGGTTTTTGTTATGTATGTTATGTAAGTATGTTTAAGTCAGCACCGATTTATTTTCAACGGGTTTGTGATCCCTTATTGCATTGCAGGTATAAATAAATAATATCTGCGGAAACGTGGGGCAAAACACTTTTGTCTAACGTTTTCGTGCGCCCTAGGCTGTAATATATTTCTATTGCAATACAGAATAAAAACCGGAAGTGTTATGCCGTCCGTGTCCCGTCACTGTACCAAAATATTTGAGCAAAAAAACTGTCAGTATCATTAATATTTTCGTATATAACAATTAAAAGTTTGCAAAAGTTTCTTTACTTAACAATATAATTACTTAGAGCGGGCAACAAGTGAGTGAACGCCGCATGCCGTGTGTTGGTGGCACTGAATATCACCACAAACACACTATTTCTCCCTGTGGGTGTCGTTAAAGTCAATAAAGACAATTTCTAAAAGTATAAATTTAGGTTTTTTTTCTTTATTAAAGCATTAAAAATAAACTTGTTTTTAAATATATTTTTTTATTGAAGACGGCGAAAGGGGACACAATTTTTAAGTATTCGATATATGGTTGACATTTTCTAGTTGTTTAGTTGCGCTGATCGAAAATTACATCCTTTTTCAAATAAAGAATATTTAATTTTACATAAAATCTGAATAATTCAGTCGGATTAGAGAATGATTTAGAAAATGAGGTTATTCAAGTCAGAATGTTGAAAATGTTGTTTTTTACATCCAAGTTATTCAACAAAATGGCCCAATTTAAGTATCTTTATCGGCAGAAAAAAACAAAACTTGCTCCTGTCAAACAAGTGTCGCATTTCCCTTAGCTCGGAGGAGCAACGAGGGTATGAGGGGCTTGCATCCTCTAAAACCCCCTGGTGGCCGTCTCGGTGTTTTTGTGAAGAACCCCGGGAACCATTGATGATCAGCTTGTATGTGGTAACATTTCATTTTTTCTGAATTGCAAAATAGCTCTTGTTCTTTGGTAATACAGTCTAGGGCGCACGAGACCATAGACAAATATTTTACGCCGTCTTAGACCACTACTGTACAAACATAAGAAAAACCTCATCTTCTAAAATATCTGTTAGGTAACCGGTTACTACCAATGTTGATCAATTATTCTGTGCACAACTGTACATAGATCGCAATGTATGGAAAAGTAAAACTGATGATTTTAACGTACTTCTTCAAAGGAAACCTAGTTCGAAGTGATTATAATTCTGGTGGACCAATTGAGGATTAATTTTTGGCAAAATTTCAAACCAATAGCTAAAGGCGTTCCGGAGATAATTGAAGGTGCCAAATGTTCAAGCCATAATCCTCACTAAGATGCCTTTATAACTCCAGAACCTCTTGATGACCAATTCTGAGATTTGGCATGTCGTGTGGATCAATTGAGGACTAATTATTTAGACCTGAACCAAGTCGATAGGCCCTACTGTTTTCTTGGACGAGAGATGAGGATTACAGCTTGAACGTCAAGCCATAATCCTCACAAACATTTGGCTATAACTTCTAAAGTATAAGTGGACTAATTATTTTACTTTGTGGACCAATTTGGATCAATTCATGACTAATTATTTGCATTTTCAAAATTTGTTTTAGCGAAGATTTAAAAGATGAGGATTACAGCTTGAAGCACACAAATTTGCATGCAATGGGCGGCCTTATCGCTGTCAGTGTTCAACAATACTTTAGATGCTGCGGGCAGCTCGTAGTGGGAGGACGTGTACGCCGGTTCTCCTACAGGTCACGTGCACGTGGTCTTTGATAAATATTCGACCTAGGGTAAACTGCCCCATGATTGTCACTTTTACAAATTTCTCTTGGCTAAATTTATAACTGCAAAATAAAAATGCTAAATCGTCAAAATATGTTATTGTTGTTTTGTGCGTATAACCATTGAATATTGATTATGATATTTTAATAGAAACCTTCAAACCATAAACTAAATATTGGCACCCTCCGCTATTAATGAGTCATTGGTTTAAAATATGCGTTAATAGTTTAGTAAAATAATTAATTATTATGACATGATTTTTGTAGTTAATGCTGTAAAATGACAAGAATCACTATTTTCAGCTTCTTAATGAAACCATGACAATCTGGAAGGTTGACAATGATCGTGTAGTTTACCCTATATAAAATATAAACAAAACAGCAGCGGAACGGAATCTGTGGAGAACGGAGTCGCCTTTGCCTCAACTCACAGATGTCATTATGTCAAAAGTTATTGTAAAATAAAAATTTAATTAAGCGCTTCTGAAAATACTTAATTATTATAACCACAAAGTAATCGAAACAAAAATTAAGATGGAAACTAAATCCTGACTACAAGTAATAACGCTCTAAAGAAAAGTATTAAGCAAGATAATTTTAGTACTATTACAGTTGTTTGACTGCTCCGTGGCTCAGTTGGCAGGAGTGTGTACTGAGAAGCGTGTGCACCTGGGTTCGATTCCCGGGCGGGGCGAATATTGTGATATGATGAATATCGATGTTTGTTTCCGGTCTAGGTGTGATGTTCGTCTCTGTGTGTGTTTCGGGCATCCAAGATACAGGTTCTTCTTAGTTAGGGGCTCTGAGTGTGATGTGTTATTATTATTATAACCATGTATTAGTATATATTTACTTATAAAACTGCGTTCGTGCTAACAAATGTATGCCATACTTTTCTGATATAAAGATATTAAAAAGCAGAAATTTAGGTATTAAGAATGTTTTTTTTTATGTAGCATCTAAAGTTTTAACAGCTGGACAAAAGATTTACCCCGATTTCTCCAAGTATTTCTATTCCTGCAATGTGTCACCTTTGGCAGTTCTCGAGATTGGAATCAAGATGGCCTCGACAACGACTCCGATGACGGTTTGGATGCGGAATGCAATTAAATTAAACTAATAACATAAACTTTCGGTGCAGTATTTTTTCTTGTATTGTTTTATATACTATTGATAAGTGATAAGGCCGCCCCTTGCAATCAATGTAGTAATTATTAATTGTAATCACCTATATTAAGTCTATTGATTGCAATAAAGAGTATTTCTATTCTATTCTATATTTTTTTTAATTTAAAAGGAAATTTGCCCTTTCCGAATAAGGATTTGTATTTTTTTATTTCTTTAATTTGATAGAAAATGTTTAGATTCGTATGAAGTTCGTAACTTTGCATAAACACGTATTGAACGCTTAAGTTGTGCCAGGCCTTCAGACGTCCACTCGGAACGTTTTATGCTGAAGTCAGACTAAACGTATAGTTTGTGAAACAAACACCTCTCTACATGTATGAAAACCATTTGTAAAATGACATTCAAAAACAACCTTAGCCACTGCTTTATACCTATATTTACTGAATTTAATTTACATCTATATGATTACTATCCTACAATATGTTCAGAAACGACAAGTTAATGGCCTATATAAAGAAACCTGTATCAGTGGGTGCATCTTAATTTGTCGTATGTAATGCACCCCATGGACGCTCGTGAACACTACCGGCACTGACTGAAAACCAGCGCTTTGGGTTCACAACCATAGCAAATGCTGAGGCAGTGCCCTTTGCAACAGTGGCATAAAATTACGTTTATTTTTGTATTTTGTTTATCTGTGTTGTTGTTAATTGTGTGTCACTGTTTGGCAATAAACGCTTTTATTTCTTTCTTACTTACTTTACTTTATCGATAACTAAACATTAATTACGTTCAAATTTAGAACACAAATTAAACATGGTAAACAATGCACTTTTAAAATAAAATGTAATAAAAAGAGTCGCCTTCGCCGAAAATTGCGTTCGTTCGATTTTAGTTCAGACGAGATGACGTCACACGCATCCGATTAAAAATTGCAACTTTTAGCGGTGTGCGCTAACTAACTTTTAAATTATTATTATCATCGTATGTAAGTACAATATTATTATAGCATTATTCTTACATGTGCTATCAAATAAAATATTCTGATTCAGTAATAAATAGTCTGATTTTGATAATTAAAAAAGATAATTCATAATAAAAAAAGTTTTTTCATGAATAATAGCGTGGATAATAATTATTTTGAATTTTCCATAACTATCTACATATATTGATCCTCATTAGTCGACTCCACTCCTTTTCTGTTCGAGCTGTGTCTGCGACTCGGCGCGAGCGAAACGAAAAATGAGTCAGTTGCGGAGAGCTTTTAGTCTCAGATCCGTACAATAATCTTTTTTTTATTTTGCTAAACTCCTCTTAAGCGGGATAATGACTGCGATTCATCACTTTAGATTTAGACGGTCAATAATAACGAAAGTTGAAAATCATGCAAGATGACGTCACGTAATCTTCATCTCTTAAAGTACGTGCATTAATGGTGAGCGGCGGCGGCGAAATGACACTTGATGTTACCAATCTTCTGTGTTAGGTACGTTATATTCGACGCCCATTATTTTATTGTCATCTGCACATGCCTTATAAGTTTAATAAAAAGAAGTAATAAGTATGCTACGTATTGGTTCAAATATTAAAATATAAGTGTTCTTTAGTAGCAGAGCTATACAACGTTTTAAAAAAATAACGAAACCCTCTTCCATATGATAAAAATAAATTCTTAGGTAGGTAGTAAAAAAATTATTAATAGTAGAAATATATAAAGTAGTTTGAATAAAATGTTATTATTAGAGATGTTTACTACTGTTTACTATTCTTGGGGCAAAACGGTAAGAAACTAGCGCCTTTTTGATAAAAAATCGATATTTTCTAAACCATGGCCAAAATAAAAAATATGATTTACTGTCTTTACGGCGCTCTGACGTTACGTCGCTCCTGGCGAACGCTTTATGCGCCCCACAGACTACGCAGATACGATAAGATATCTGTATCGGCGCAGATCATCTTCAACATTAATTTCTATGTAATCCTATGGACGACCACACACTACGCAGATAATGTAAATTATATCTGAACCGTGACATATAAATTGAAAGATCTGCAGATAACATCTGCCGATACAAGTTTATCTGCAGGTAACATATGCCGATACAAATCAATCAATATATATAAAACTCTTCCGTTACTGACTGACTGACTGACAGACAACGCAGAGCCGAAACTACTGGGCGTAGAAAGCTGAAAATTGGCACGTGGGTTCCTTGGGGAGTGTAGGTGAGCACTAAGAAGGGATTTCCTGAAATTCCCACGGGAACGAGAAAAAACGGGAATTTTGTGTTCATGATAAATCTGCGCGGGAAAAACCGCGGGGCAGCCTCTAGTATGGCATAATATTTTAACTGCAGCTAAATACAGGATGTATGATGAAGTAGCCCTCGGGTTTCGGAAATAGGCTGTGAATTTGTTATCTGATCGATCCTCGAAGATGTGAAATTCTCCTCGGTCTTTTTAAGCTTTATATATATACGAG
Organism: Euspilapteryx auroguttella; assembly: GCA_951802225.1. NCBI lineage: Eukaryota > Metazoa > Arthropoda > Insecta > Lepidoptera > Gracillariidae > Euspilapteryx > Euspilapteryx auroguttella. The sequence goes on from OX637646.1 coordinate 6,743,098, forward strand.
CTGTCCCGGCTTACTTCGTTACGCCATTAAATATAAGATACTACTAAAGACTTGGCTCTATAGACCATGTTCTTTTGACTGCCCAGAATGGGTAAATAAAAAAACAAACAACAACAACAAACCACCTGTCAAAATATGTAAACAACGAAAAAATATTGCACCTTGTGTTAAATTATTTGAGTTTAAGTATGGATCCCTAATATTTTGGAAAATCTAATATAGCCTATGGCACTCGGGGATAGTGTAGCTTCCTACCAGTAAAATAATTTTTCAAATCGGTTCAGTATTTCCGGAGCCTATTCGTTACAAACAAACAAACAAATCTTTCCTCTATAAAATATTGGTATAGATATGCTGTTCTATCAAAATTCTTCGTGTATTTTTAACCGACTTCAAAAAAAGAGTAAAAAAGAAATTATAGTGCGTGTTTCGATGGCGTGCAGTATTCTTCCCACGGAATAAAAAAAAATCTACATCAAAAACTAGACCGTATATCTTAATGTGCAAATACTATATCGCTTCCCTACCTTGTTTTACTACTTTCTACTGTTTTTACTTCATTGAACATCTAAGATAACATATCAGAAAATGTAATAACAATATTTTGATAGTATTTTGGCATTTGCTTTAGGTTTTAGAACGCCCACAATTTGTATGTCCAGTATATTTCCCGCCATCGAATTAGTTGTAAAGTGAATGCACAATTGTTTGTCCAGTATTCTTCCCCTTGTCGAATGAGTATAAAAAAATTATACAAATTTTATGAAGTATTCTTCACGCTTCATGTACTCAATACTTGATAAATTGTATTATTTGGGACTTGAAAATGATATTTGTGGATTGTTTCATTTTAATTTTATTTTACAGAGCTTCTAAAGTAGAGAAAATAACTTTTAAACATTGGTGCCGACTGAAACTGCTGCATTAGATGTAGATCGCAGTTTCTGAACACGATGATAAAGAAGAAATTATTGATGTTAGTGGGTCCGAAAAGTACTTACCTATTCATCATCACCTTACCCTTCCATAGATTTAGAATTGAACGCATGAATATATTGGACAACCCCGAAAATGGCACGCAAGATATTATAACAATTGACGGTGAGGAGACTTTCTTTGACCCTGATGCTTTCGTAGAATCAGATCAAGAAACTGTTCAGATAGAGTAGTATTAAATTCTCATTGAAAATCATAACCGAAATCCAGCGGCAGAAGGCGAAACAAACTTGAACAACGAACAATCTCAGTTGACTCCTCTCTTTTTCAAAGTAATTTCTCCAGATATCTTGGTTGATATATTGAAAACGACAAGTTTTACTACCCAATGAAATGGAAAATACATCTGCGAATTTTCCAGCACTTTGGGTACGTATACTTATTGGAAAAGTTTTCGTTACTGCTTTGATAAATATATTCCTCCCTTTCCTTGTGTATAATGTAGACATAGACAGATCTTATGGTAGTTCGACTACAGGAACAGACATCGAAAGCAGCGGGGAGTCACACAGGGAGACACCACATCTTGAAACTGTTTACCGCTGCACTTGAGGATATATTCTAGATTCTGGACTAGAAAGAACTAAACATCAACATGAACGGCGACCTTCGATTTGCTGACGATATCGTAGTGATGATCGCGATCTGCGGAGGATCTCAATGCAATGCTCGATGACCTCAGTAGGGCCACAGATCGAGAGAAAAAAGAATTCAACGCTCATGTAAGATCAACTCCAGTCTAGATTGGAGACTATTATATGCTCGAAGTTGTTGAAGAAAATTATATACCTACCTGGGAGAAACTGTTCAACATCGACAAACAAGTCGATAATCACATCGAACTAGGATGGGCAGCGTTTGAGAATCTTCGCTACACCTTCTCGTCTAATAACTTGGACACCGTGCCTAAAAACGAAACTCTACAAATAATGTTGGTTGCCAGACTTGCCAGTGATGACGTATGGCATCGGGACAGGTTGCTAACTGTAGGCCAAATCAGAGAGCTCAAAGTCACTCAAAAGGCAATAGAAAGGCCTGGAGTGGCCCTGCGTGATCGAATCTTAAATGATGAGATCAGAATAAGAACTAAAGTCACCGACATTGCCCAAAGAATTGGGCAGGCAGGCTGGCAAAGAACAGGCAGGGTACATATCTCAGAAGAAAAGATGATTGCTAGGGCCAAAAAGTTCTCGAGTGGCGAACGCGCATCCGCAGACACAGAAAAGGCAGAACCCCCTCATAACGTATTGCGATGACCCTGTGAAGACTGCAGGGAGTACACTGGATGAGGCCCACTCAATACCGGCCTACATGGCCATCTGTGGGGGAGGCCAAAATTCAGCAGTGGACGTTTTTGGAATGAGATGATGATTATTTTTTCTATGAAAAACTGTTTTATTTTTACTCTGTTTCTTTGACAGTGGGAAGTATACTGTACGTGGTTGGGGCTCATCAGTTTCTAAAGGATTCGATAACGTCCAATATAATAGACATAGGTTTTTCAGGAATCTGAAAAAAACAGATTTTTTTTAAATATTTTTTTAAGGGTCCTTTTAATGCTAAGAACTAAAGTATATAAAAATTTCACACATTAAATGTGAAATTTTTTCCGTCAAATTAAGGGTTAAAGCAAGACGTGACTCATTCATAATCAGAATCATCTTCTGACGAGCTGTCTAATAAATCCAGAAGCAGAGTTCTTTTCGTAAACGTGAACTCATTGTAACATCCTATATAAACATTCTTTAGCAAAAAACAAGTCTTCTCAGTCCGAGAGATTTCGAGTGAATGTATAATCTTGTCATAAGTATTACCACATCTGCGTAATGTGTGGTACCTTCAGATAAAATAGTTTGTATAAGCAGATAAAATCTGATCGCATCTGCGCAATGTTTGACGGGCATACTGTCACTACGTCACTCTCCGTTCTTCAAGTACTGTCGTACCGTCGCTCGTAAAATTTATTAATTAAGGGAAAACTCTTCTAAAATGTATTTAACAGAAATATAATGCACTGTTTATTCCCTATATATGTAATGATTTATAGTTGTAAAATTTTTGCCAGTCCAAAATCATCAAGTGACAAAAAACTTAGAATATTTTTCAAATTATCGGTAAAGTCGTAGTACTTTTTTCCATCTGCGTAAATAAAACTTAAATATTCATGTAACTCATTAAAACTCCTACAAATCATACTGCACATTATAAAATTATTCCGTACATGAATTTTGCTCTTTCAATAAAAATAAAACCCTAGAACAAGCACCCAACAAGTATGTTGATGCTTTTTATTTTTATTGCGGCAAGGCTCAGTTCGGCTGCGTACGCAATCTGGAAAATCAGAAAATTAACTGATGTATGGCAAACATTGTTTGCCTGAGCCAATTAGTGGGCACCCTGAACTACCTCGCCTCTATCAGTATAGGATACTTAACGAAATAAGGTATCAATATTAATTAGATTAGTCTAATTGACTTTCAATAAGCGATATCTTGTATCCTGTATTGAATAAATCATTTTTTACTTTTTTTACTTTACTTTACTTTATCAACTACATATTTTTTTGGCATCTAGGTATATACCTCTATGTACAGCTGTTGCATCTGTTGATATTAATAAATAAAACTAAAAGAAATTACAAAAAAAAACTTCAATTTAGTATATAACATTTTAAACTCTACTTTTTAAAGAGTTTTTTAAGGTTTAAGGTTTTTTCTAATAATATTAGTTCGTTTTATCGACATATTCATATCCATCATCACATCACTAGCATTTTCATTCTTCATACAAAAACCGGCAGACAATTTCAACTAGCCTAAAAATTAACATTTACAATACTTTTCATTTTTGGTCTGATAAATGTAACTAAACAGAAATTTCGAAGTAGATTTGTCGTATAATCAAACAAGTAAGTACAAAACGACTTAACGTGGAGTGATTTATACAATCCTTGTGAAAACAACTGCGAGAATACACAAAAAACTATATTTTTTAATAATTTACTAACCCCATGTTTTCACACCCAGTAATTATAAAATGAAAGGATTTTATAAAGCCCTGTAACTCACACAATTCTCGACCTATCAGCGCCATTTATATATTATTTTTAAGATGTTTAGCAGAATAACATCACACCAGTTGTAAGACTAACCCGCCATCGTAGAGGGTTTCATTTCATTTAATGAAGTTAGTTGCATTTACCAGACAGTTACAATTACAAGACTGCACCTTACATGTTTGAAATTTTTTGTTTATTTTTTAAATATTTTTTATTTTACTGATTTTAATTTTATTTTTTACATAAATTTATCATTTTATTTAGATAGTTTGGTAATTTTTACATTTAGGTAAATATATAATTTATTTCCTCTCTAAGTTTTTTTTATTTCCTAAAATTAAATTAAGCAAGCCCTTAAGTTACTAAAAATTCGGAGCGACGTAGAGACAGTACGCTGGAGGCAGGAGCGACGTGCCGACAGTGCTTCGTAGGTGCGGAGCGACGTAACGTCAGAGCGCCGTAAAGACAGTAAACCAAAAAAAATATGCTCCTTTGAACATAACATAACATAATCTCACGCCTTTTATTCCCAGAGGCACCTGCTTGAAAGCCGGACCCATGGTTATCTAAGTTTATGTTTTATTACCGACGTGACAAGGGGCCATGTCGCCGCGGTTATAACGACCACTACTGCGACCAGGACCAACGGCTTAACGCGTCTTGAAATCAAAAATATGCGCCTTTGACTGCCTAGATAATCTTGCTTTGAGCTTTTAAGGCTATATATTTTTGATTTCGACCATGGTTTAGAAGATATTAATTATTTATCGGAAGTGGCGCTAGTTTGGCACCGTGTAGGCCCTTAATACTTATCTTTGTTTTAACTAATGTTGTTTGACTTAATAACGCATTATTGATAATGCTCACGATAGCCAATGACTGATGACCGCATTAGCAATTCGTATCAATCACCTGGCTCATACTTCCTAATTAAGCCATTGAATGTGAATCATCCAGGGGTGGCATTCTCTTATTTTAAAAAGCACAAAAACTCATTATGGTCTTATTGTTATGGTATGTCAACAACAATTGCAATTGGTAAAATTTTGACAGTTCTAACCAAGAATTGCAATTCTGTAAACTAAAATTCCATATTAAAAACCACTAAGCCACAATGGATTACCTATTGCCCTAACTGACTTGCATTAGGCATAATAGTGGATGTTAAAATTTAAAATAAGAGAATAGCCCCCCAGAATGAAAAAATCATGACCTCGTATAATAAATATCAAATTATGTAGTAGTAGTCCGTAAAAGGTATAAATAAGCTCAAAAGTTTTGTACTAAGCTTGTGGTATTTTAAGAACTTTAATTTTAAGTATTACTGAAAAGGGAATCTAGTAAAAAGGTTTAGTTAAAATTCATAAAATCTATAGAATATTTACGATAGGCATAAACCCTAAATATGGTTACTTAACATTATAACTAAACTCATTTCAACTATTTTCAACTGAACTATGACCAAATGACCTACGTTTCAGAATAACTAATAATCGATTTATCTAAAAATGATTGGACTAATGAATGAAATACCTAAAGCACGACTCAACTATGTTCAACTCACCTAAAACTGATTGGACTTATGAACGAAATACCTAAAGCACGACTCAACTAATGATCAACTTAACTAAAAGTTATTGTAGGTACTAACAACCGATTTATACCCACTGTTGATCTTGGGTGATTAGAAAAAGTCCTCCTTACTTTAGAAGTTTCCCCCCTCCTTGCCCCTCCCGTCCAGTTCAGGCTGTAGTAACTTAATATTTTTTTTGCAAAAACCTTAAAATAGTGACGTTTTTTAATTACCTAATTGAAACGCCTTGATGAGTGTTTCTGGCTTAATGTTCATGTTTGAATTAATAAATAATAAAGAACTACATAAGTACTAACCTCTACCGAACTTTGAACATAATTTGGTAAATATCACTGCAAAGTTTATCTAAAATTAAGAGAAGTAAGATAGGAGTAATAATATTATACAGTTCAGTCAACATCTAACTTTATTAAATATCTAACTACAAAATAATTGTTCTGTGCAATTTATGCAAAGCGGTTTGCTCCAAGCGTCTATTTTGGATTGTTATTTTGCAAGTAGATTTTCATAAGTGCTTTCTGTGAATAACTGAATAAATTCTAAAGAACCTTAACCATGGCCAACAAAAACATACACATATGTTAAAGCCGTGCAAATGATAAAAAAATTAAATCAAGTAACTTTAAAATAGAATAGAATAGAAAACACTTTATTGCAGTACAATACAGTAACGTGAGTGAAACATAAAAACACAGGATTAGGATCTCTGTAGCTGATTGGTTCTACTTAATCTAGCTCTACCTGGCAAACTTAAATAATGAATCTACTGAAAATGTATGGAGACGATACAAACCATGAAAAAAACTAATCAAATCTTATTATAGGTAACAGAAGTTCTGTTGCGTAAGCAGGGAATCACGCATAGCATAGTCAAGTGGTCCGGGTCGCATTACTGGGTTTGTTTTTATAAGTATGGTGATTTTTTGTTTGTTTGTCGGTATAAAGTGTAGAGGGGAGGAGATAAGGCGAGGGGTCGCTATTGCCGGTTGCGGCTCACCTGTACTGCAGGTTCTTGGTTCGGTTAAGCAGGTCTGCGTGTCCCGACGAATATTGTTCTATCACATCTTTCACGTCGTAAGGTTTCAACGCTTCTCTAAATCTCTTCCGCGCGACAAAATACTTGAGCTATCGAAAATAAAAACAAACCCTGATGGCGAATATGCACACGACACGGGGACTATAACTAACTGTATTAACTAAAGGAGTTTTTTTATAAATGAGTGTCTTTAGAAGAAAATTATTGTCTGTGAATTGGTATATAATTAGGTGAAGGTTACATGCCGTTGTCGTTAGAAACCAAGGTTTATGGAGCTGCTACTTTGCTAGGGTTTTCAAGATAATGCCAAATAAGCGGCCGTATATCAACTGATAAGTACCTTCGGGATAGCAAGATATCCGGCCCAGAAATGTAGGTAAATGTTAGCGTGGATTGAGCAGGCGCCGCGTGTGTAAAAAAAATAAGGATCCGGAGAAGACGTTAAAAGCATTTGATTAGTATAAACTATTAGCCTTGGAAAGTTTTTAAATATTTGTGCTATCTACTCAGATTATTAGATGCCAAATCCGACTACAGAGATCATCCCACAGAACGAGACACAAGAGCACCAAACCACGAAGGTAGAAAAGGGAACATGTGCAAGGCGTGGGGCAGCCTGCTACTACCTAGTCTGGACGTTTTTGACTCTTCCCAGAAGATCCACGTGTCCCGCTGAGTACTGTTCGATTACGTCCTTAACGTCGTATGGCTTTAAGGCTTCTTTAAATTTTCGTCGGGCCACAAAATATTTCATCTGTTAGAAGTTTTACAAATTGCTCATTATTAGGAAGTTGTTACTTTTGTATGAGTGTTGTGAAGTACCTAGTGCCTGTTTCATATCATAAAGCACACTAATAACCATATAACAGAAGTATACAATTTGCAGCAATACTGCAATTCGGGTACTTACGTTGAAATGCTAATGAATAATTAATTATAATCCGATCATATGATATGAATTACAATTTCGACATAATGTAGCTTGTACCATGATATCATACACATGTTTACATAAAAGTACATGTTACCTAAAACCAAATGAGCCTTCCCTGTACCTAGTTGCATAAGGCAACCTACTTGTGGTAGGTAACTTACTTGTGTTACATACTACTTATTCATTGTTAAAAACAAACAATCTATTAGAACTTATCATAGGAAACAGAATAATTTAACGAGCCGAATCATGTTGGCTTTTTGTAAATAGTTACTAGTGGTGGGTGATGTATATAGTTCCGCAGCCCCCACCGCTCTCCGACACGAAGTTGAAAAGGTTTTTCGTTAGCTGAAAAGGTTTAAGCAGCTTCTAATTTCATGGTTCCGTATCCAAATAAGAAGATGCGACCAAAGTAGTAATCAGGCTCAGAGCTTGTCGTTCGAGGTTAGAGCCTGTCTAGGTACGAAGTTTTACGAGCGTAGTCAACCCCGCGTAGTCACTCGCGCGTAGCTACGCGTGCGTAGCTCTTGTGTAGCACTCCCGCGGAGTCACTTCGCGCGTAGGCACCCGCGCGTAGCTACGCGTGCGTAGCTCTTGCGTAGCACTCCCGCAAAGTCACTTCCCGCGTAGGCACCCGCGCGTAGTTACTCGCGCGTAGCTGTCACATTATACTAAAGCTTAGGGCTCAAATAGAGTCGCTCGTCTGTTTGAGCCCATAACCAAACCAACGCGTTTAAAGCGTCCGCGGTGGCGTGTACGATGACTATCAGTTGTTGTTGTGTACCTACGTAAATAACTTTAAGTGAAGTGTTAACATCGTCGCGTCTTGATCAGGTCGTGCATGTTACTTTAGGACGCTGCACGCAGTTATTATTACTTGAAGAATACTGTTTTTTTTTTCTGTATCTGACAGCATTGCAATGATGTGACTCAAGCCTGTTGGACGCAACAGTTAGCACAAATTTTCAGGCGCAATAATCGCCATCGTGCACGCCCGCAGACGCAAGCTAAACGCATTGGTTTGTCCTTTAGCTTCAGAGCTTTATACTATGCACATGCCCTGAACTGATTGCTACTGCACGTTTTTCACTGGCGTCTAAGAAAGCGCGCATACGTGCCTAAAGATGGATAGTCTCTTAAAAGCTCACGGTTCATTTTTTTTTACTTGATAGGTACCTACATCAGTGAGTTGTAATTACTACGTATAAAGACGCTCGCTCTAACAAAAATCGTGTCCGCCTTTTCTCCCTCCCTCTTACTTTACTACTTTACTTTACTCTCTGTATTTTCTTACAAAATGGAGGAACCGTGGAATACCCTAGAAAATAATGTAAAAAACTAGTTTTCATTGATATTTTGGATACTTACCGATGATAAGTCACACCGGGGTTTTTTTTACTCCAGTGGAGTGATTTGTGCATCCTTCCTTTCATTATGCAAGACGGCATTTTCTCATTTTTCGTTTTTAGACGCGAAAGCGGGTGAACACCTCGAGCGTAGGCGAGCGAATAAACGCGTTGGAGCTAAAACTCCAACGCACTGCGCAAGACCAAGTTCGGGTTTGTCGTTTCCATACGCTAGTAATAATAGTTCAATGACCAACATACATTTTTTAAATATGATTTGTTTAGGGAGTTCTTAGGTAATGTAAAACAGTCAGCACCGTTTTCTTTAACTGAGCATTTTATTAACATTAGCCATTGCATGTTTCGTAACGACCAGTGTAAACACCAAACAGTGTGATCCTTGCCGAAACTTTTGTAGAACGGTAACTAATATACAGTAATGTGTTTCTAAACAATTACTAACATAAATTCAAATATAATAGTTGATATTTATTAAGGTATCACATAATTTCGAGATTTTCTCTCTTGCCTCCCTCTTTATACAACACCCCAGTACTAACTAACCGATTTTGTAATCGATTCATGTCTGGCTTGGCCACCAAACTCAGTTTTGAAAACTATGGAATGATGTATTAATTGATGTAAAATAAGTAGGTTGGTAGGTACATACCTTTCTAATAAAACGTATTGCAGACTTGTGGCGTGACGTAAGCGTCACACAGCGGGGCTCATCGTCGTCTTCTGTGCATAAACAACATATATTTTCAGTAATGGACGTGACAAAAAAGACCACGATATCTAAAGCTTTGTTTAGCATTTGTATTATTAAATTATGAAGAAGTGTAGGGAAGTAACTCTAGCAAATTTAGCCGAGTTCTAATTTAAAATACTTGAAAAACTTTAAAGTTTTCTTAATATTGCACTCTACACATGCGCAAATGCTTTGTAAAACTCGTTGCATACAATATAGAAATGATCATAATACTCTTGTCGCTATATTGAGTTAAGTAATATGATTGAGTCTGTTCTGTATGTAACAGTTACAGGTGGTTTTTCCAACATGTTTTCGTTGTGTATATGTATCGATGTATGAAATATTTAAATGTGGTATTATAGTTATGGTCTAAAACAAAGTAAGTACCAAAGTATAACCCTGAATACCCAATTATAAAGTATGTTTCTGATAATTTAAATAAATTTAAGGCGTGATTCAACTAACCATATCAAAAACTTTCCGCTAAGCAACATTGGTCGAATTATTAAAACTACGCACATAACTTTGACCCTGTCAGCTGGTTAAACTAATGTATAGATTATAGAATAGCTGTTTTTTATTTCCACCCACGTTGCTGAGAGCATGTTGTTAGGTATGCTGAAATTAATTATAATAAATTAAACTACAAGGCGGTAATAAAATAAACTCCTTTAATTTATTACCTGTCACTCAGTAATATTTTTGTCGAGCGTTTCAGTTATAACAAAAAGAAAAAAAAACTACCTAAGTACTCAATATTTTATTAGTTTTGTTTTCTTTCACAAAACTTGTAAGATAGAACTTTAAGACGATAATAGTGCCTTATATAACTTATATGACTCTCGTTCCTTTTTTTACTCGACAATAAAATAACATAGCCCAGAAACTTCGATTAAACATAAAACCAAACCCTTGTTCAGCAATCGTTTCCGCATACAAAAGATAGTGTTATCTTGTTCGCTGACCGAACACAAAGGTTAGCCGCGCGGCAGGGCCGGGGCACGGGCGGGCGGCCAGGCAGGACGCCGCCGCCGCCGCCGTCGGGTGCCCGGATGCACGATTCTTGCGTGCGACTTTGCCTTTGCGACTAGTAAAGCGGAAAACACCGAGAATTCTTAAATCCTGCTAAGGTACAAAAACGTTTTACTAAAAGCTGCGACTATCACAGTAGGTCAACCTATTGTGTCAGAGGGGGATGAAATACCAACCAAATTATAAATTATTTCTGAGCGTGAAGCTAAATGGCAATAGCTATGTTATATTATTTTCTAAAAAAGTATTATTTATTAATTTACCTAAGTAATTTATTTTTATTATAAACGCTTTCAAACGTTCGTCCCGCCCCGTTTTCTTTAAGTTACCATTTTCTTTAAGTAGACAAAAAGGTACCTACTTAAAATTCATACTAAAAAGTTAACCCGAAACCAGGTTTAGCTAACAAGTATTAAGACACAACGAAATAAAGAAAAAGTAGGTATATAACATAATAGGCTGAGGTGAAGACGGCGCCCCCACGCCTGCCCGGTCAGTTTCTAACTTCTGGGGCCAATTTGGCAAAATTACCGTGCTCAAATATGTACGAAACGAAACGATATCCGGTTGTTCCTACTCCCCCGTGCAATATTATTATTGGCCAGATCGCAATGGCGCAGAGCGCGTGTAAAAATCAAGTCTGCCCTACTTCGCTCTTCAGTAGCTTCCTGCGAACTTTCAGTATTAGATTCATATGAATTAGTTTAGACTTTTAAAATAACTTTTCTTGCTTTGAATGTTCATTATGTAGTGTGCTAAGCTGACTGCGTTTTTATAACAGGGTTTTTTTTTTATTTGTTTAATTTGAGCATTTTATAAGAAAGAAAACTAAGTATACAATAATAGAACACTTTTGTAAGATAGGATCCCTACTACGGATGTATATTTAAGGTGATGTAGGTAACTTTAGTTACACTGATATATTATTATGACACTGAAAAGGGCTGATAAAGACAACGTAAAAAATGAATGTTCGCGTGCAGATAACGATCTACTGAATAACATTATCGATTTTATTCCACTAACCATGCCTCATTTAGTTTAAGTACATAATACGAAAATGTAAGAACACTTTAGCTTTTAAAGCTGTAAGTTAACTAGCTAGCTATCTATACAGTGTTATTCATAAATATAAAGTACATTTTAGGTATAATTACTGGAGTTCTACTTCTCTGGTTTGTTGTATGGTAAATACGTGACATTCATTCTAAATTGAAATACGTCAAATTACTAAAATGCTCTTTAACTTTTTATAAATAACAGGGTAAATCTCACAGAACAAGGAAGACTGCTCTCTCGTAAATCTCATATTTACAATGGGTACCTAAAGGTCCGAGCGTTGCGTCTTTTTAATTAAACCGAACTTTATTATGGAATGACCGAAACCAGCTATTTGGGACTACGGAACCTACCGGTTTCTTATACATACGCATTTAATATAACTGGACTTTGACCAGAGACTTCGATATTACCACTTACAAAAATTACTTACAAAAGGCGCAAGAAAGGGCAAGTAATCATTTAAAAAATAATATTAGTCAAGTTCAAGTGCATATTTTCAGACTATAATAGATTTTTTATGCTACAATACTTATGCTTATAGCTGTGTGCTCAAGAATTACGAAAGGGACGAAGAAATGGCTTTATTTCATAAAAATCCCCATTAAATTGCAGAACATCAGAAAAAACTCGTAAGAAGAAACACAGAACTTTGTCTAAGACAAATAATAATATATATTATTGTAGAGGGTGGTACCAGCGCAGGATTCCTTACCGTCGGAGTTTATCTTGGAGAGCGCTGTCTCCGCCACCGAGTCGGCGCTGCGGGCGGGCTGGCCCGCGCGCACGGTCCTTGCGCGGCCGATCCTGCTGCCTGCCAAGCCATACGACTGACTGAGTTTTTACCCTCTCATTCTAAATATTATTATTAGCATGGGCCCGAGTAACAGTAGGTACACCTACTCTTTTAATAAATCTATGATTTACAAACTTATTTTTAGGCTATCTTTTACAAATACTCTCAACGCTATTATTTATTTTAAATCATATAAAATACTAGAGGCAGCCCCGCGGTTTCACTCGCGCAAATTTCTCATAAACACAAAAATCCAGTTTTTTCCCGTTCCCATGGGAATTTCGGGAAATCATTTCTTAGTGCTCACCTACACTCCCTAAGGAACCTACATGCAAAATTTCAGCCCGCTACACCCAGTAGTTTTGGCTCTGCGTTGTCTGTCAGTCAGTCAGTTAGTAACGGAAGAGTTTTATAAATATTGATTTTAGTAGCTAGAAATAGTTTAGTCATTCATATGATTAATTGATGATAGAAATTAAAGAGATGAAATTTAAAAAAAAAAAAAACATCGGCTTTCCAAAAAATTTAATTTAGTAAATCAAATATTGTCTTAGTGAACCGAATATTATCTTAATTTTAACAAAGCTGTATGATATTTTTGCACGAGATAATGAAGAATACTAACAAATATCAGTAACTAAGTACCTACTTACATAAAGTTACGAAAATTTAGAGATAAAAAATGTGCAAAAAACTTACTTTTTTATTTTATACCATTAGAGAATACAATACGCTCAGAGTATAGAGTCCCGTTACAAGTTACACTGGTAATTTTCCTCGAAAAGCCTCCTTTATACGCACATTTTTGTTTTGTCTAATAGTAATGTTGTTTGATTATTCCAATACTCTTCCTGCTGAATAGCTGTCAATTCTACAATAATAAATGATTTTCCAGATAATTATTTTTTTATTTTTGAATAATTGTCAACGTAATCAAATTTATTTTCGCCACATTTCCCAAGGTCCAGTGGTATATAGGTAATAATTTACGAAAGAATTCAGATAACAATCAAACAATATTTTTTTGAGGTAAGTAAGGTTTCAAAATTCGAAATACAAAGCTTCTCCTCAGGCCCATGAAAAAAAAAAAGGCCAATGTGCACGAATGCATAAAACATTGTAAGGGACTGCATCCGTTTAGCAAGCTTAAAGAAACACCACGCGATGGTGATGGGGCGCGGCCGTATGAGTAGGAAAGGAAAACTTAACAATATAAACTTTTTATTATTATTATTTACTTAACAATAGAAGCCAAAGACGCGCGCGACCCTCAGGCAAGTATAACCTGTGCTATTTATCGACTGCCGTCATAAGGTGAAGCGATGAAATACCAAAATAATGAGGTCAATGCAGCGGTTTCCATTTAATGTCTGAGCTAACTATCGATCAGTTTGATATCTCTTTCTTACAATGTACGAGCGCACTCTATGATAGGTTTGTTAGTGCCGTGCTTTCATTTCACTATGATATGATAAATTACTATTTCATTTCACCGGCTCGAAAACACTACTTTTTCGTACCTGTACACGTATTTAAAAAGTGACACTTTATTGACTTTTGGCTTACAGCTGGTTAAATGTGAATTTTTAGTCTTACTTCCATGATGAATTTAATTTCCATACATTATGAATCAGAGAGGTTGGAAACCGCCGTTAAGGCGGTAACTCTCGGTATGGCGCGAAATTTATTTTTTTTCGCGTTTTTAATTATTCTGACGAAAGTATTCATTTTGAATAAAGTTTTAATGAATTCTCGTATGTAAAAAACCATCTCCCACATTGTAATACAACGTTTTTGGAAGGCAGACCCACTGATTTTGTGTCTTAGGACATAAATTGATTTTGGGCCTTTATGTCCTAAGACCAAGAGTTACCAGACCACCTTAATCTGAGGTATGAATGTACTGAAAAGTTATTTAATCTGTGCCTAAACCACAGAAATTTAGCTACCTACTATACTTAGCTCCATGGCCTAAACTGACATTTGAAAAAAAGGCGGACAAATAAATGTTTTTGTTTACATGTTTTTTTACTGGTACTTATGTAAAAAACCATCTCCCACTTTTTGTTTACATGTTTTTTATTATACTTACTAAATAAGAGAATGCAATTAGGTAGGTACTTTGATTTTACTTTGTTTAATAGTTATTGTTACAAAATAAGTGATTGAAGTGAAGTGGATTCAAAACAAGTTGACTAATTATTTCAACAGAATTACTAATTATTTCAACAGAATTAGGTAGGTGCCTAGGTACCTAGGTACTGTCGCGGAGCTGAACACAAAGTTTGAGAGATCTCCCGTGACCTTCTTGCAAACAGCCGAGATGGACACCGGCGGGGTTTTAGTGGGTGCTGCGAACCCCACACAACCCTGCGACTACCCCCGGGGTCGCAGGGTACTCGTTAGGAGTTTCCCCGCCTAAAAAAAAACGGTACCTAAGTAGGTACTTATCTGCTTTTAATGAAAAAAAATATCTTCTGATGGAATGAAAAGTAGAATATAATACTCTGGCTTAAAGATATTCCGCTTCTGGTTTCGTTATAACCTTTCGAACTTGAAACCCTCATCAATATATATAAAACTCTTCCGTTACTGATTGACTGACTGACTGACTGACAGACAACGCAGAGCCGAAACTACTGGGCGTAGCGGGCTGAAATTTTGCATGTAGGTTCCTTAGGGAGTGTAGGTGAGCACTAAGAAGGGATTTCCCGAAATTCCCACGGGAACGGGAAAAAACGGGAATTTTGTGTTTATGAGAAATCTGCGCGGGAAATACCGCGGGGCAGCCTCTAGTACATAATACATTACTTTACGCCCTTGTATGATAAAATAATGTACTAATTTAAAACAATTTTTATCCACATCCATATCATAACTTCCCTATAATATGTTCAGAAGCGCATCATATTTTTTTTACTTTACTATACCTACGTTCAAATTTAGAACATCTTCTTAGAAAAATGTTCGATGGTGATTATCGACTGTGTCGATTTAACATTTCATTCGATATGAACCATACACTATGAAACTCGCCTTCGGCTCGTTACATTATTATTATTATATATAGCTAATTCGTAGATCAAAAACTATTACTTTTAATCTCCCGTGAAGTAAAATGTTAAAAGCTCATTAATAAATTTTCACTTATATCTATTAGATAGGGTGGCGGTCTAAGAGGGCGTAACAGATTTGTCTATGGTCTCGTGCACCCTAGACTGTATTATTAAAAAACAAGAGCCATTTTGCAATACAGAAAAACCGGAAGTGTTACGCCGACCTAGACTGCCACTGTACGTGAAATAGTAGATTATATAACAAGGGGTAAAGTCATGTATTATGTATGAGGATGGTCTGTTAAAACCCGAGCGCAGAAAGAGTATCGAGGGTTTATAATGACTTCAAACTTGAACAAGTGAAGGCTGTAACCTCACCCGAAGCAGAATAAATTTACCCCTAAGTTGTATATTCTGCTTTTTTTCCCAATGACGAGAAAATTTACACATTAAAAAAAGTAGAAACTATATGTATATTCAGCTAGTCGTTTTTAACCCACTTCACTTCAATCATTTATTTTTGTAAAAATAATACAATTATGCATCAATTTGCGATGGGGACAGTAAAAAATGTATGGGAATTGGAAATTCATTGTTACATACATACATAACGTCACGCCTTTATCGTTCATTAAAAAATATTATTCATTAAATTCATTATTGAACGGCTACAAACCAGAAGTGAACAAAGAGGAACTATTAGAGAACAGTAACCAAAATTCCACTTTTCGAGTGGAGGGGATAAAAATACGTATATCATACTCGTAGGTTTTTTAAATTTACAAATACCTACCTTCTTCGGTATTTTTGAAAGTTTTTTTTAATACCTACTTTAAAAAAAATGGTAGCTGACGGTGACCTCTCGGTTAAGAAGACAAATCGCCCAGTTACCGAGCTAAATGGCAATCTTTCTAAGACCGTTCTTTCTTCGAGAATCTTGGTGTATAAATAATTTGTTATTTTTTTAATCGAAAGTTTTAATTTAAAGAACAAGAAGCTAAAAAGTCTACCATCGTCAGTTAATAAGCGTTGTTACATGTAGACTATTCGAAAGGGAATAACAATAATTAAAACCGTTTCATAGAATAGTTCACATAGTCTAAAGCCGAACGTCCACTGCCAACTGAACTAAGTAAGAAAATTTAGCTTAGCTCGCATAGTTGAACCAGTTTTTGTTTTGACGTAGCTTAGCTGGCATAGTTTAAGGTGGACGCAATGTATAAAAACCGGCTTAACTATGCGAGCTACATATCAACTATTAGTTTTAGTGTAGTTGGCAGTGGGCGTTCGACTTAAGAGATCACGCATACTATAGTGATCAACTTTTAATTTTTCACGATGTGAGTTTATTGAAAAGATGGATTAAGTAGGTGTGTGAAGGGCGGAGGCCCGACACACTCATCAAACGGCCCTGAGAAGGGTGGTGGCACAACTTGTGGCACTGTGCCGCCGCAGCCCCAGAGGCGAGAAAGGGAGGGAACAACATGCCCTTCCCGAGCACGAAGCTGTACAGCAGTTGAGCGTGGGAATGACACCGGACGCTGATAATCAATGGTTCCCAGGGTTCTTCCCAGAAAACGCCGAGACGGCCACCGCGAGGTTTTAGTGGATGTGAGCCCTACATACCCCCGTCGCTACCCCGAGCGATAGGCATTTCCCCGCGTTAAAAAAAGGATTAAGTAGGTAATATTGAATATTTCTCATATATAAATAAAGTCTGCCTGCACACGCCACATAGGTACAATGGGTAAGTAGGTACGAAACCAATTGATGTGAGATTAATTCAGATTTTAATTTACTAATTTTATTCCTTTTTTTAAGATAATGTAATCGAATGAACCCCAAAGTTTAATATTATACAAAAAAAGTATTAGACTAATGTTTTAAATTCATATGCAATAAAAACAATGTAGGGTTCATGATCTTGTTAAAATCTTTAAAAAAATTAATAATGCATGTAATTTTGTATAACTCTGGGTAAAAGATGTGATGTAGGTTAGTAACAGTAGTATCAAAACCACAATTAAAGTACTACACTTTACCTTCATACTTGTTTCTTCTCTTTACTCTTCTAGTTTCCAAAAGTATGCAAATATATATATAAATGTATAATTTATCGTATAAACAGGTGAATATAAACCGTTTCAACGTTCCTATATGTTATAGTGATCTTTTAATATGAGAAGCAGTTGGTACAAAAAAGAAATTCAAAATTGACTCGTAAATAAATACATATAGGTATATAACTCACCAAGACAACTGTTTTAAAATAACTATTACTTAATATTAATACGCATAAAATAAAAGTACCTAAGTAATATAAAGAAATCGGTAATAATATTTATTGAAAATAGTTTATCAGAAACCTGTTAAAGCATGCAGTTATTAAAAATTACCCTATGCAAAGCAGTGAAAAATATTTTCATTGGTTTTATAAAGCTTTATTTAAAGGCCATTCCGGTTAAATTATTTTTGCTCAGACAATCCTTCGCAGAACTTCAAAGTGTTTTAAAATTTATCCACAAACGGTTTTTTTTCTACTGTACTCAATCAACGCGTAGAAGCAAATTTATGTTTGAAAAGCATTTTCTTTGTTGATTGCAAGCGTCGGATTGCAATTAAAGAAAAGTTTTGTAAGCGATACATACCTATTGTATCTACGCATGTGCATTTATTATTCAAAGTGAAGTAAGTAGTAGAAGTAGAGAATAGGCCGACCAGACCAGTCGACTAATAGATCGGCCGCCGCAGGCGCACCACGCAAGTCCTTTAGCGAAATTATTGTGTATTCACAATTTCTAAATAAACTCACTAAAAGAGTAGTAAAAAAACGCAGCACAAGTTGATCGATCGTAACTGACATGCCAAAGTGCCGTCTATAAGATGAGGATTGAAACCTTTAAAGCAGCTTTTCCAACAATGAAGTAGACAACACGCATGGCCTCCACTCGACGACGTACGATTATCTACGAAACAGGGCAACAGAAACGTCACTCCATCGCCTTATTGCTTTTATATCGGAGACAAGTTGGTGTAAAGTGCTGTATAAAATGTATCCACGTAGTTTAGAATGTGGGGAGCCTTGCTCGAGCGCATTGCCGTCGTCATCACCGCGCCTATGGTTGGTGGTGGTATGTGACTGGTGAGTACTTCCAACCAGACCTAATATTGTTTTCTTTTTTTAAGACCCTTACACAGCCGCTTTCATCACTCTGCCGCCGTCTGCGAAGGCGTCAGTGTACGAGCCTAATTCGTGGTTAAAGAAGAAATTTGTTAAGTAAGTGTCACTGTTAAACTTTATATGTTATAAAATAGTTTTGTGACTAATAAAGGGATACCTACCTACATTAATTAATTATTAATTTTATCATTAAAGATTTGTCTGTATTAATGCATTGTATATTAACTCACGGTATGGCGCGAAATTCAAATTTTTTCACGTTTTTTTTTGCAGTAGGTGTGCAATTGTGCATCCTATACGAGCATACATCTATTTAACCACAATACATCTGTCTAACCACATTTTCGCGACCTAACGGCTCCGTGAAATATGTTTATACCAGTTCAAATTAAAGAAAAAATAGTTATTTAAAAAGGAAAATAAAGGTAAGATAGAGAAAACAAATTTAGAATAAGTTAATTAACCAAGGAAAATTATATTTATCGCTTATATATTTTACATAGTACCTATGTTTCTTGTTTGATGTTTGTGAAGATGTTGCTAGTGTTTATTTGTGTTAAATCGTAAGTAGGTTGAGCTACATAATATGATATGTCATACCAATGTTTTCAGCGCTGGCGTCGACGTCGTACCGGTGCGCGGGCTTGGCGCTGGGCGCGGGCGGCGCCGGCGAGTGCAGCGACGTGCTCTTGTGGCGCCGGATGGTCGGCAGCCGCGACACAAAGGACGCGTTGTTCTTGAACGACGCGCTCAATACCCGGCTACCGAACACGCAAGCGTCTCAAAAACAAAACGTAAAAACAGCTCTCACCGCGCGGTTATGTAAAAAAACGTTACCTAGTCTGTGGGCTCGGCAACGGGACCTGGTGTATCTTCCAAGTGGCTATGCTGAGCGAGTGCTCATCTGCTGCGTAACAGCGCCACAAAGCCTGGATGAGCGTCGCAGCCGGCTGCCGTCGTCGGATCATATGCTTTTGGCGCTGCTGTTGCTGAACCTTCAACGCGAAGCCTGAACCCAGGATACCCTTAGAGACAAAATATTGATTAAAATAAATAATAAGCATGATCGAAGCGTATTCGGTCAAAGTATAATTAAGAATCTTACGGCCGGGAGTGCGAAGAACGATATACCCAATAGCGCGCAGCAGGAGGCGATGATCTTGCCCTGCCAGGTCTGCGGCACCATGTCGCCGTACCCCACCGTGCACAGCGTGATCTGCGATCACATTGCCTTTGAACACTCTACTCTACAATACACTAAATCAAGCATCATTCAACATTATTCAATTACTTACAACTCCCCACCACAATGCTTCAGCAAAATTTTTAAATTTTGTGTCTGC
Organism: Euspilapteryx auroguttella; assembly: GCA_951802225.1. NCBI lineage: Eukaryota > Metazoa > Arthropoda > Insecta > Lepidoptera > Gracillariidae > Euspilapteryx > Euspilapteryx auroguttella. The sequence goes on from OX637646.1 coordinate 6,763,283, forward strand.
AACGTCTTTTTCAGCTAAATAAACTAAAAATGATGCAAAAATCAGTCCCAGGAATCCTATATAGAGCGTTGTAATTAATTCCTGCAACAAACATAAATTAGTTTATTAAATGAAAAACCTATTGCTGTACATTGTACAACGTGTGCTTCAATAACATAACTCAAATTAAAAAAATTAAGCCCCCCCCCGACCCTGTCAGACCCCTCATCAACTTAACTAGAAATAATCATTTTCAAAATCACGGTTGCTTTACCATATACTTGTAATATCATTGAAGTAACACGGTACCAAATTTCAAATCGATAGGACATATGGAAGGTAGTTAGATCCCCTCATCCAGTATTTAAGAACTGATCACCTTCAAACGGCAGATCAGGTCACGGTTACCTTACCATATACTTTCAATATCATTGAAGTAACACGGTACCAAATTTAAAATCAATAGGACATATGGAAGGTAGTTAGATCCCCTCATCCACTATTTAAGAGCTGATCATCTTCAAACGGCTGATCTGGTCATGGTTACCTTACCATATACTTTCAATATTATTGATGTAACATGGTACCAAATTTCAAATCGATCGGACATCAGGAAGCTAGTTAGATTCCCTTATCCCCTAGAAAAGAGCTGATGATCTTCAAACCGCTGATCTGATCTTCATGAGACATGAAAATCAGATCAGAAACACTCGGGCTGCAATTATCTATGATACAAAAAAAAACTTAACGAAAATCGGTCCATCCGTTTGGGCTCTACGATGCCACAGACAGACAGACAGACAGAAACACAGACAGACATACACACGTTAAAATTATAACACCCCTCTCTGAATTTTCGTCGGGGGTTAAAAATAACTAAACGAAAATCGGTCCATCCGTTTGTGCTCTACGACGCCACAGACAGATACACAGATACACAGACAGAAACCCCTCTCTGAATTATTTTCGTCGGGGTTTAAAAAGTAAATAAGAAAGTATGTTCAGAATCAGGAGTAGAATCCATTGCGATCTAAAAGGAGGTATTTTTTCATCATTTTTTTATTTATCACGAAGAACCTCAGACTATCTATTGTTCAAAGAGATTGAATATTTTGAAGCAGATAACGTAGCGATAGCAGCTTTTACTTGGTAGGTACATTATTTTTTAACTTTTCATCGGCAGTCAAAAGAACATAGTCTATTGAACCAAGTCTTTAGTAGTATCTTATATTCTATGGCGTAACGAAGTAAGCCGGGACCGCTCGTTATTTATAATGCAACTGTTAGGTATGTCATTTGACTGCAGACTTCGAATGAGTTGGAAGTTATTTGTAGGTAACTACTGAAGACAGGAAACTGAGGAAATAGCGTCCGCCGTGATATGCTTACTCAGCGTGACGCCCACGACACCTGCCCTCACCTTACAAACCCACAGATCTGACAAGAACCTAACTACGCTCCTGCCTCCAACTTTTTTCGGTGTTTGAATTTATCACTACTTAATATACTTGTTTTACGTATACTAGTCTATTCATACTTACAATTTTCAAATAAACAGGTAACTTATTAAACTCAGACTCAGAGCCACTTAGTAGGTAGAATCTGTATCTACGGTTCCCGAAACACATACAAAGACGAATTTAACGAACCGAAACATTTTATGTGGGTTTAATTTCCAGGAATAAGATAGAGCACGCGCCTACGACGTCGTGGGCAAAAGCTAGTAATATAATAATAATAATACATTTTGTCAAGCGAGATCGATTCGAGCATAAAGCTCACAAACAAATTGATTGTTCAGTAGAGCTTGCTCCAATCTCAAAGACGCTTTGATATTTCAGTCAAAGAAGTAGCTTTTAGTCGGTGTTGTTATTGGGTATCTGAATGCCTTGAGACGTTACGCAACTATAAGGTTGTTGATATTATAGTATAAAATATTACTCTCGTTTCAATATTTACCTCTTAGGAACTTAATCATAAATTATGAATCACTCTACAAAAAGCATCTGTTTTTGATAGAGTAGCTGTTAGTAGAGTAGACAGATAATAAATCTAAAGATTTACTAAAGCAGCTTTACATAAATCATCATTGCAATTTATTTATCGTACAGAAATGTTTATGTACTTAGATAGGAATTAGAATCTTACATGTAAGCTGTGTGAATGTAATTTAACGTAGACGCTATAACTAATCGCCTACAATTAGTAGTTAGTGGATACATTTACGGAAATCGGTCGGGCGGCGGATCGTTCGTTTGCGTCTTTGCACGGGAAACATGCGGATTTATTACGTAAACGCTATTAGCACCTATGTTTTACTGAGATGTTTCATCATCATGTTCATGTTTACATTGAGGAAAACTAGGTAGTAGGTAATCAATCAATACATAGTATAAACTAAAGTCGCTTCCCGCGTCTGTCCCTATGTATGCTTGCTTATATCTTTAAAACTATGCAACTGTTTTTATGAGGTTGTTATTATTAGATAGAGTGATCCAAGAGGTTTATAAGTTTATTACATGCACAAGATAGTAATAGGTTAGACGGTACGAAGTTCGCCGGGTCGACTAGTTTACTATATAACAAAGTAGATGTCAGGATGTTTCTCAGTTTATATTTTTGTTATAAGTAAATAAATACACGCTTAAAGAACGGTATTATTTTCGTGAAAGATATATTAGCTACGTATGGAAAGTAATTAAAATTCAAAAATAGTTTTTCTTTTAATTTAATTAATTACTAAGATATTTAGTATTAATAGTCATTATCAATGATACATTAGAAAACGCACTCGTACCTACATCGTACATCATCAAACTTGTGCATGCGCACACATCTAATAACTAGACACAAAAGCGTGCTTCCTGGACTAGGTATTCAAAGCTCAAAGAACAACTTAATGGACTAAGCATTTGACCAGCACCTCAAAGGCGGGTTTATGAAGCCTCAATATCAATACATAGTATAAAACAAAGTCGCTTCCCGCGTCTGTCGCTATGTACGCCTAAATCTTTAAAACTATGCAACGGATTTTAATTCGGTTTTTTTATATAATGCATGAGCAACAGTAAAAGTTAAGGAGGTAGAAGTTCGCCGGGTCGACTACTTAATTATAAATTTGATAAGTAATGCTAAAAGTTTGTGTCTCGCTTGCGCTGTTAACCCGGGAACTGAAACGTTGTTTATCATTTAGTCAAAGCTGAAGGTTCGTTTGTAACTATGTGAACAGAAATAAACTCGGCAAACTAGTGGTTCTCGGTTCATTGAAACAGGAATTGCCGCTCGATAAAGTTGAGTGGAAGCTCATTCAGAGACGCGCCTCGGCTGCTCTCGACTCGAACTAGCCGCGCGCGACATTCCTCTATAAATACCAGTATAGTGTCTTAGCAAGAAAACTTTTTAAAAGGGACTGATAGAGTACCAAATAAAATTAACAATATATAGTATCTCTAAGTATAATAAATTTATTAAATTCAGTAACTATTTAAATGTTTATAAGTATATTGTATTTGTAATATACCTACATTGAATAAATGATCTTTCAAATAAATTAATTTATTAATATGTAATGCGGAGCAATTCCATTCTATACAAGGCCAGTACGCAGCCATAGGAAACTGCTCACGCATTCATTGTAATGCGGTTTTAAAATCTTTTATTACAATGCATACAAGAGCAGTACGCAAATTCTCACGTATATTTTTTAGAACTTAATGTTGAAAGGAGATTGACCATTCTGGACCAAATGCTGCCCACGCATGTGAATATTTTTTTTCTTCTTCACATGAAGAGATATATATATGAAAAATAAAAAATAAAAATTAAAACCACGGATTTATAATATATACGTAGTACCTTAAAACTTATTTTTTTGGTGATCTTACATTTGATATATAGTTTTTTATCGTTTATGTTAAATAATATTATTATTATCTTACCTATTCTACCTCCCGAGTCCGGTTCCGACCTCACTAGTCTCGTTCGAAGCAACTTTTTTTTGTAGCAAGTTCTATATGAAAAAAAAAAAAAAAAAAAAAAAAATCGGCAAAAGTGTATCATTGCTATATTTTAATTGACGAGAACAATCATGGGCTCGATTCTGTTCAACATTATTGCTGCTCATGTTATATCGGGCGAAGAACGATCGGCAGTTGTGCCCACGTTGTTTGCCTAGTTTGGTTTTTGGGATGGGCTAGGCACCAAGACGTTGTGAGGCGCCCTGCTTTATTTTTAGATTCCATAATTATAGACGACGATGATGATGACGATTGATATGGTATTTTAAAATGTTTATCCTTAAATAAATGTTGATATTTTAAATGATACACCGTCTTTTATTTTTAAAATAAGCTGTTGGTTAGGATTTTTCGTCAATGTAAAATAGATTATTTTTCAATATTCCTTGGATAGATTCTTAAGCGCTTTAGGTTACAGACTACTGTTAGTCTAATGAACATTATGCACTATGATTCAATGCTGGGCAGCCTTGGTCCAGCGTCCATACAAAAATGGTCAATCTCCTTTATCTGGTTCTTAATGTACAGCGCCAATACGCAATAACGCATGCGGACTAATCGTATATGTATCGGAGTAAGCGCGCCTAAACTATATTTACAATTTGAACGTAATTAGTTGCATGCTTCTCATTTTGATTTATTTACATTTCTTTATATTTCACGGTAATTCATATGCGCGTGTCTTTTTTACATTGCATATTCTTCCGGCACGCGCTGTTGTTTTGATTGACAATATTTTGTTGTCTGTACCTTTTTTTCTTTTATCATACATTCTGGAGATGATCTGGAGCATTGCACTCTATGGATGTGAGATGTGGACATTAAACCAAAGAGATAGAGAGAGATTGGAGGCTTTTAGAAGTGGTACTGGCGAAGGATGGAGGGACTTAGCTGGAAGGACAAAGTTACCAATGAGGAAGTGAAACCAACCAACCAACCAACTGATTCTTGTATGTATGTATTATAAAAATTTTTACTGATTGGTTTGCTTTTTTTGTGCTTTTAACTGTATTTTTGTTAATTGTAATTTTTATTGTGGTTATATATTATATTTTTTTTGTATTTAACGTTTGATTGTGTGTGTCAATGTTGTTGTCAATGTTTCTTTCTTTTTCTTTTATTTTTCTTATAGTAAAACACTGACGGAAATGAAAGAAAGACTCAAAATATTTATATCCATTTTAGAAGCACATCCATTGTCATAAAATTTAAAAGCTATTTTTTTTAATTAATTTACTAAAACTTGTCACTACAGACCAACATGCCCTAAACTAAATTTTTAACAACTTTAAAAACTGTCACGCAAGATACGCGTACACGGAAACACGTAGCAATTTATAAGTAGTGCTCGTTAAAGTATTGTTTAAATAAAAATAAATATATATTTTAAGTTATTATTGTTTGAATTTTATCCTATGTTATAGTTGATGCCATATTTAAATTGATTAATAAATACTTTGACTCTTGTTAAGTGCCAAGTAAATGGTGTAGAAAGAAGACGCGACAATCCACGCTACAAACTGCTTTGAAGTAGGCACTTACCTACTTCTTTCTAAGAAAAGTACGTTAGAGCTCAATGAATAAATACATTTTTAACCGACGAAAAAACAAAAAGGAGGAGGTTCTCAATTCGTCGCGTATATTTTTTTTTTTTTTTTTTTTTTATGTATGATCACGCATAACTTTTTACTGTGTGGACCGATTTTGATAATTCCTTTTTTATTCGACAGAGTATACCTTGAAGTTGGTCCCATAAAAATTTGAAAATAAAATTCCAACCCTAAGGGTGGAAAAATAGGGGTGACTTTATTGTTCACTCACAGATTGTATTGCCGTGTTGTGATTTACATGATAACTGCTAGGTATAATTATGAGTCTTTTTTATATGAATGTTAATAATCATAATCTCAGCCGATAGACGTCCACTGCTGGACATAGGCCTCCCTCAAAAATCGCCTCACCGACCGGTCGTGATCCAGTGTTGCCGTTTAAAGAAAAAAAAATGCGCTAAACTCATCCCAAAAATGCACCAGATTCCTACTAAATTTTGGGTTCTGAAATCCGCTAAAATGCGCTAAATTTTTGCCAAAGTTGCACCAGTTTTCCACTAAGTTCCGTTAATATTACTTGAATATATTTTTTTTTTCTTCAGAAATTGACCAAATATCCTCCTAAAGTCGCAACTCACCGGTCTTAGCCAGTTTTTAAATTCCTCCATTTGCTCCCACTCAGGTCTATATTTCTGGCTATAAGCCTTTCTCTTCAGCGGTACCTCCATTTAAAATTTTCAGGAAATAAAACAAGAAGCAAAGTTGATACTGCAAATGAAGAAAAACGAACCAGAAAGAAACCCTACAATGAAAAATCAGAGCGAGATAGCTACATTTTACGTAGATGAAAATACGAGAAAAATAAAAAAAACGGAGTTACATTGTGGTAGAGGAATAACCGAACGACCGACTGCTCGTTGCCAACTGCCAACGTCTATGGCTTGTCTATGGTAGGTAAAATCATCAGTCCGGCGGTTTCCTTACTCTGAGCATCAGTCGTTGATTTTACCGACCATAGACTTGTTGCTGTATTTTCTTTCGCTCAGTTTAGGCAGGCAAAAGTTCAGTTGTCACCAAAAACCTCCTTACCATAGACTTAATTAAGTCTATGCGTTCATTGGGTTGCCAATGTTGACAAATGCGCCAGATTCCGCTAAATAGTTTTTAGCGCATAGTTACGAAAAAAAATGCGCTAAAGACCCAAAAAATGCACTAGATCTAGCGCAAAAAGCGCTAAAACGGCAACACTGTCGTGATCGAACCTCATTCTGTTAGTCCCTAAACCTTAACCAGGTTGTGTGGCCACCTTGTGGGGTGCGACCACCCTGTGGAGGGTGATTGGCTGGGGTCAAAAAAATTAGCCCAAGAAAAACTGAAAAGCAAAAAATAAAAACTTTTTATCAAAAAATTAAACCGCCGAAAAAACTGAAAAGCATTAAATAATTGGGAAACATTTTCTATTAGGACTTAATTTACTCACTTCTTAAAGTAATTTTGGTTAACCAGGAAATTTTGAGTCGGTGCCACAGAATCAACGAATAACGATAACTAAATTACCTGAAATTCAAAGAAATAACCGAAAAACGTGTGCCGCCGCGCATCGCGCTATAGGTAGGTAGTTAAGGAATTTGCTTGTGTGGTGTGGCACCGACTTAAAATTTCTTGGTTAACCAAAATTACTTTAAGAAGTGAGTAAATTAAGTCCTAATAGAAAATGTTTCCCAATTATTTAATGCTTTTCAGTTTTTTCGGCGGTTTAATTTTTTGATAAAAAGTTTTTATCTCAAAATAAATATAAAATACGCTCAAGCTCAAGCAATAAGCTCAAAGGAAAAGGGTTTTGTTTAACGACGAATTCGATCATGTTATAAGACCATAGTAAGTATTACAGTCTGTTAAGCTAAATAAACTGTTCTTATACTGATTGGTTTATGATGAATATGAATAGCAAATATAAAGAATATAAATTTTATTTCTTCGCTCTTTAGCGAAGACAAACTACTATAGACAAAAAATGTGATGAAAGTGTAATGTCTTCAGATCAATCGAATAAATTCCCGAGGGATAGAGCGTGGAGCACTCGTGCATGTTATTTACGAAGATTTATAGATCGACTCGGCGGAGAGTCGGTGAGAATTTACGAAACTAAATTTTGTTTTAGAATGGGTACCTGAGTAGGAACAATAGAAAGAACAAAGTTTTTAACTTTACACCGTAAATACCCTATATATATATTTTAATTTAATAATTTAGGTTAAAGGCTTGGAATTGATTTATAGCTGGTAATCTAACCTGTCGGTGCGCATAGACGACGGAACCCAGCAGCTTCCAGGTGCCGCCGCGCCGGTCCATGCGCACCATGCGCAGGATCTGGAAGAAGCGGAGACCCCGCAGCGCCGACGCCGCGAACACCTGCCCTGACGAGCCCATGCCCAGCACCACCACCGACGCCAGGATCGTTGTTACATCTGTCACACACACCGGCTTATTTACTTTAAGATCGCCAATTATAACATAACACAATAGGAGATATAAAAAACTGGCGGCATGGACTTACTCTATCTTCATAATAATAATTACAGGGTTATTTTTATATTTATAAAAAAAATTACTGCTCGTGGGAACCTACTCCATATAAATAAGTATTTATTAATCAATATATATAAAACTCTTCCGTTACTGACTGACTGACTGACTGACTGACTGACTGACTGACTGACTGACTGACTGACTGACTGACTGACTGACAGACACCGCAGAGCCGAAACTACTGGGCGTAGCAGGCTGAAATTTTGCATGGAGGTTCCTTAGAGAGTGTAGGTGAGCACTAAGAAGGGATTTCCCGAAATTCCCACGGGAACGGGAAAAAACGGGAACTTTGTGTTTATGAGAAATCTGCGCGGGAAAAACCGCGGGGCAGCCACTAGTCATCAATATATATAAGACTCTTCCGTTACTGACTGACTGACTGACTGACAGACAACGCAGAGCCGAAACTACTGGGCGTAGCGGCCTGAAATTTTGCATGTAGGTTCCTTAGGGAGTGTAGGTGAGCACTAAGAAGGGATTTCCTAAAATTCCCACGGGAACGGGAAAAAACGGGAATTTTGTGTTTATGAGAAATCTGCGCAAGAAAAACCGCGGGGCAGCCTCTAGTTATAAATATTGTTATTTCCTACTTATTTAGATTGTTTCTTCAATAGGAAGATAGGTACGAGCTTGGCCAATATTTATTTGCAGTTTTAGCATAAATTAAAGTTTTCAGATATATAAATAGATTAGAAGCAAGTTTTTTATGAATTCCTACACAAATAAAGAAGTAGCGCAGTGAGTAGATTTCTGTAATGTTTACTACTGAGTTAACAACGGTATTTATAGTTACTATTTCGAAGGTATTTATAATCCTAAAATAGAATTCTTTTGGTAGAGGGTTTTATATTAATTTATTCCTGCAATTTCCTACTATCGCGGGCTGTGTTTACTGGCGGCGGACCGCGGCGGGCCGCAGGGGAGGCCGCGGCGGCCGCACGTAGCACGGAATGAAAACTATGGGCCGGGGGTGGCGAGCTTAAAATGCGAAGGTCACAGTAAATTGCTCGCACCTGAATTGGGGTCACATCGACGCGGTTTATAGGCAGCACACGGCTTGTGACTTTACCATTCTCTAGCATTTTACTATAGACTTTCATAATAACTTTATCCAGAAACGGTAATTTAAGCATTAACCTATGATAAAAATACAGTGTGAATCTTTGGTTTGTGCACAAAAAGAAATACTGCATAGAGATCTCATACTAGACCTGCGAAAAAAGAAAAAAAAACTCAGGATAAATTAAAAAAAAAAAGATATTTATGTCTTTTCATATTATTTGTATGATTTGGGTCTGTAACTTAATGACATATAATACCGATTTAAATAAAACTGATGCCACATTACAGGTTAACAACTAATTAGTAAAACCTTATTAAATTCATAATAAAATAAAGTCTTCTTCTTATAAAAAATAGGGGTCAAAGTAAAAAAAGAGAAAATTTATCAATGTTTTTTACAGAAATGATTTTATTTCTCACTTTTCGACCCGGCAAACTTCGTACCGCCTAACCTATTAGTTGGTGCATGTATTATTCTTTTAAACCTTCCTCTTGAATCACTCTATCTATTAAAAAAAACGCATTTAAATACGTTGCGTAGTTTTAAAGTTTTAACCATACATAGGGACAGACGCGGGAAGCGACTTTATTTTATACTATGTACTAGCTTTTGCCCGCAGCTTCGCACGCGCTTTTTCACTGGTTGATTTAGTACTCAGGAATTTGGGGGCATCATTTCTGATCGCACCCACACCACAACCCTTAAAAATGTCTTCCTTTTTACAAAAGTAATATTTTCAGTTCCGATTGACGATTTTATTTCAAAGACCTATAGAATCATAGATTTACAACATAAACTCCTGACTTAGGCAGAGGTCGAAAGCTAATGAAATGCATTCTGATATAATTGAGTAAAAAAATATCATTTATTGGGTTTTATTATGTGAATAAAAATTATTTCTGTAAAAACTTTGTTAAATCTTTTCTTTTTTTTACTTTGACCCCATTTTTATAAGAAGAAGTACCTACTTTATTTTATTTTGAATTTAATAAGGTTTTATTAATTCATTGTTAACCCGTCATTTGGCATCAGTTTTATTTAAATCGGTCTTATTTGTCATAAGTTACAGACATAAATCATACAAATAATATGAAAAAACAACACAAATACCCATAAAAAATTCAAATTTGACCTAGGATTTTTTTTCTATTTTTCCCAGGTAAAGTATGAGATCTTCTATTCAAGGTTTCTTTTTGTGCACCAACCAAAGATTGACACTGTATTAATGATCTTTAACATTTTGGTCGCTTACCTATTATACAGAAGGGTCGTCGTAAAAACTTTAGACGCCCCATGGAGCCCTGATACCGTGACCGACATCCGGACGACCATAACCTGGGAGAAAATTTTCAAATTCATAAATTATCTTTAAAAAAAAACAATAGCTAATAAAGAGACAAGTTGTAAAATAAATGTAACATAACACCTGAAAGTCGAGAAGAGCTTTTTATTAGTTTACCTACAGTTTACAGTGTGTCCGGAAGTTATAACATAATTTTAAGGTGTATTCTAGGATCAATTTCATCGACGAAAACCCACCATATGGGGAGTCGCAGCCTCACCCCCCTCTGTATGATGTTTTTATTTTTTTTTCTCCAAAAGTCGAGACCGCCTACTTTAAAATTCACAGCTAAGGATCTGAGGCTCACACAAGCTTCATTAAGGTCTTGATCGAAGGCTAAGTAGTTAGGCTACCTAAGTTACTAACAAAATAACCATGCCTGCCTGCCATTAAAAAAAAAAGTTAATATTTAATTATTTTGTTAGCCTACCTACTTAGCCTTCAATCAAGACCTAAATGAAGAGTCCTTTTAAAGCGTCTTTTTTTCAAAAAAAAAAGTGCTCCCTAGTGCATAAAATCTTGGTCCCTTGAATTTTTTAAATATTTCAAATAATATCTAGGTTTAGACTGTTTATGAGTTACAGTTTTTTGCTAAAAGTGGCCACTTTAGGTTTATACTGTTTTATGTATTATATATGCCACTGTTCGCGTAAAAGGACTCTTAATTTAGGTCTTGATCGTAGGCTAAGTAGGAAGGCTACCTAAATAACTAACAAAATAATTAAATATTGACTTTATTTTTTAATAAAAGTGGGTTATGAAATCTTAAATTAAAAGGTAAAAGCGAAGGGTCTTTTTGGTAGTTGATAATTTCTTGAAGTAAAAGACGTAGAGAAATAAATCTAGTACCATTTTGGAGAACCACTCAAAAGCTAACAATAAAACACAAAAAAAGTATCTGCATTTTTTGTGGTAACTTTGAAAAACCATAAAAAAAGCAAAAAAAAAAGTTTCACCCACTTTTTAAAAAAAAGTAAAGGCAATACTTGGTTATTTTGTTAGTAACTTAGGTAGCCTAACTACTTAGCCTTCGATCAAGACCTTAATGAAGCTTTTGTGAGCCTCAGATCCTTAACTGTGAATTTAAAAGTAGGGGGGCTCGACTTTTGGAGAGAAAAAAATTATAAACATCATACTGAGGGGTGGGTGAGGCTGCGACCCGCCATATGGGATGTTTTCGTCGATGAAATTTATCATAGAATACACCCTTAAAATTATGTCATAAATTTCCCGGACACACCATGTATTATAAAGCGATCGAGCGGCACAAATCTCAAAAAAAATACTCTCTCCCAAACATGAATGTCTAACCAAATCAACCAAAAGAATATATAATTTATGTTTATATTACCTACCTAGCTAACTACCTTGTTGTTGTAGTTAGGTTACTACTTCTCTACTCTACCTATGTATGTACTACATCAAGATCTCTAATTACCTCACATAGCCACAGGGCTCACATATTTTCTTTTTTTACTACATAATAAACTTTGTAACCCACGTCCACACCATACTTAATTTATTATTGTATAATATTTATTTAATGGTTTATTATAATTTTTTTAATGAGCGTTTTTATGGTGGTCAATCCAATGTCATAATAACTCAGAACATACCATACGATAATATTAATTAATTTTTTAAGGGTTCCGTTTGACTATCGATCGGAACCCTTAAAAAATTAATCAATTTAAAAGCATCAGAGCTTTTAGTAAAGAGTTTTAGATCCGTAAAGCGTAGCACTCGTCACATAAGCAAAGTGCTTTGTACACGCTCTGAACTGTAGCGCTTGAGTGATTCGTACACGGCTGCTCCGCGCCGCCGCCGCCGTACAACTTTAATTGAGGTACTCACTGTTTTTTACTTTCTTTTTCATAAACCTAGTTTACTGGTTGATATCTATACCTACGCGTGCATTAGGTAAGTATAATAATGTTTTTTTTTATGGAAATACATAGACTAATTTAATTTAAGGTATTGAACTAAATAAGTAATTAATTTAAAGTAAATATTGTTCCGAATAATTAAGGGTTTTTCCACGAAGCTTGTACAGATTATAATATGTTTTAGACATTTAAAAGACAAAACTTGGGGAGTATTAAAAAATAGTAAGTATTGGATTGGGTTCGTTTTACGTACCTACCTACCCACTTTATTAGACTTTCAATAAGTGAGACTTACCTTGTATCGTATGTTCTTTTTTTATTAAACCTAAAACGTGTTAGAAAGTGCAAATCATACCGAAGGTATCTTGTATTATGTATATCTTACCTTAAAAAGAATTCGATGGCAAACCAGATGACGACAACCGTCTCCATGTAAAAGAGGACGACGCCGGCCTTCGCTTCGTACTCCTCGATGGTGGAGAACACCGACAGGGAGAGGCACATAAACACCATCAGGAACCTGCACGCAATCATCTCCAATATATTTTATTTAATACATATTATCTAGCAACGCTCCAATGCTTGAAGCAATTTTTTTTTGTTATAGTACAATTAACTTTGTTTATTGTACATTAAGAACTTAATTTTAATTATATCTTATTACAGCAGTGGGGTCAATCAATTGATGAATAAACTTAGTAAAACTTACACAATCATATGATAAAGGACGGCCTTAGCACCCCTTGGTCGTTCGAGAAAGTTGTAGAATTTTGATTGTATCCGTCGGTATCGCGCGTCGCGGCGCGTGGCGCGGTAGCTGAGCGGCTTGCCGAGCAGCGACATCCGCGGCGCTGCCAGCCGGCCAAAGCCGCCGCCGTCGCTGCCGGTCGCCTCGCTTGCCTCACCGCACTCGCCGCACTCGCCGCCTCCGCGCGACCTCTTACTGGAAACACCGCACTACCTCATTACCCACACTCTATCAATATCTTTATCGCTATTTGGATACTAAGTATAATACTAAACACAGAAGAATAACGCTGCAAATTATACTGAGACCAAATAATTTTAGAAAATAAACTGTTTAATAAAATGTGTATAGTGTAATAAAGAGATTTGCCTACTCAATACAGAAAACCTAAGTTTTTTATCCTTTATACTATTTTATATTATTTTATACCTTAAAAAAACTAAGACCTAAGTAAGTACTTAGTTCTTGGATTCAATGGTTTTGTAGAATTTTAAAATAAATGTGTTATAGTGTAGGAATATACTCGCCTAATATAATCCTAGGACATCCGTCCGCTAATGAGACAGTGAAGCGGTCATACCGACTTACTTTATAGAGCACGAATGAATGCAAACAAGGTAGGTAATATACAATTAATAATAAATAAATCTAAAGAAAATATAGCTCGATCTACTGAAAGCAAAAATATAGCCACAGATTCAAGTGTGTTAATTCTCAAACAAGTAAGTCAGTATCTTCCTAAGTATACTTACTAATTTCAGTTAATGTGAATAAAGCAAAAGCAATTAAATTCTACTTTGTAAAGCCACAGCAAAGTAAATTTAAAGCCACACGATGGCTGACCTTCACAGTCGTGTCGCAGCTCGAACTCGCACTCCAAAGTGTCAAAATGTACCTTCAAATCTTTCTCCGCTCCAAATTGATATACATAGTCGAGTTCCGACTTCAAGGCAGTGAAGTATACGTTCAATAGAGTTAAAGACGGGTACAGCCAGGATAATAAGTACTCGGGAACTACTTGTCCGAGTATTATACTCGACCGAGTAGCCTCTAAACATTGACTGTGAATGTCAGCCCTAGAGTCTAATACTTACTTTGTCATTGTTAAAAAGGTTCGTTCCTACCTAATTAACTAAAAAGAGGATAAGTAACTATGATTCTCACTTGCTTTGATTACCTTAGTCAAAGCTAGAGATATTTAACAGAGCTGCGGCGGTACCATGACGGACAATTTGTCGAATTTGTCGAATCTTTCTGTCACTTTTGATCGCTTTTGACATTTAAAGGCGGTAAAATGTATGGAGATGATCGACTAAAGTGACAGATAGATACGACAAAGTCGACAAATTGTGCGTCATGCTACCACAGCTGGACGATTTTTTTATTACCTAAGAAGTGTACTAGACCGTCAAGACAGAGAGAGCATCTTCCTTGTTCTGTGGTCAAGACCTACCTCCCTACCTACTTGCTTATCGTTTAGTTTTACAATGTATCTAGATACATAAAACATAGTTTGAGTATTGTCAATAATTTATTTAATGAATGTAGACACTCTTTTTATAAAATAAATAATTACTATTAATTAAATTTTAAATAATTCTAAATAATAACTCTTTTTATAAAATAAATAATTACTATTAATTAAATATTAAATAATTATATTCACGATGAATAGAAGCACGATGGAACCTGGATCTATTGTTCTACGCGGTGACGATCAAAGTTGGCTTGTGCCAACTGAATAACATGAAGCCTAATTTATCTACAGAGAAAAATATCATATTATACAATACAGCATTCCTTCGTTGTTTGTTCCTCTTACTCGAAAAAGCATTTTGAAATTTTATTAATTTGCACTCATTTTGGTGAAGGGAGTGAGTTTTCTTTTTTTTTCTATCTATATGATACAAATACAAATAACGGAGTGCTCGACGACGACGACGCCACAGGAGTTTATTTCTAATTGCAAAACTCAATTAGCTAGAGTCTCTCTTCTCTATGTATACTTATTAGGTAAAGGTATCAACGCATACAATAGTAGGTAGTGTATTATTACACTTTAATTACACATGTACAATTACAATTTAATACTATTAGTATTAGTTAAATAAATAATCCAAAATCAGGTTTTATAAGTACACATCAGCCTTTCAGTAGATTACATCTACAATCTACATGAATCTTACCTAAAAAAACCTCATTGTACCTACTTACTAAGAATTTTATTACTTACCTACGTTTATATAGTTATTGTTACTAGCATCTTCTAAACATTAAATATAATTTTACGTGTTTTACGTTTTTTCAGTATATACTAGCGCCATAGGTAATATAGATGCATATAATATTTAATGTTTAACGTTCCTAAATAGATTACATATATACCTAGTTATAATTTCATCTGTATATATATGAAATAAATGTATTGTATCTTCTTTCTTTACATTACTTTCAGTTTAGAAAATTGTTCCTTTCTTAATCTCGAGGACCTGAGTATTTAAGTGTGAAATTTAACGTTCTTTTTTTAGTTATTGTTGTCTAAGCTAAAACGTTTCTGCCTTATCATAATTTTGCGGTTCAATTCACGTTCGTTCAGTAAAAGGCTTCCATTTTACACTCGGTCCAAAATAACTAATCTTCATTCAGATAGGTTTACTTTGCACATATACTTAAGTACCTTCCTACCACTTATTTTGTTTTCATCTACAGTGTACAGGACAGGAGTAGCCGTGTGTTACAGCTTTATAATACTTAGTGTACTTAGTACATAAATAAAAAATACGGAATTTTTTTCTACAACTCTTTCTAAAAAAAATTTTATGTATAGTATTACGTGGTATTACTTACTATACTTACTAACGTTTTTTAACGGACGAAAACAAAAAGAAGGAGGTTCTCAAGTCATCGCATATTTTTTTTTTTTTTATGTATATCTCGCATAACTTTTTCTGTGTAAACCATGTGTGAACCGATTTTGATAATTCCTTTTTTTAATCGACAGTGTATTAATCTGAAGTTAGTCCAATAAAAATTTGGAAATAAAATTCCAACCCTAAGGGTGGAAAAATAGGGGTGACTTTATTGTTCACTCAGATTGTATTGCCGTGTTGTGATTTACATAAATGAGTCTCTTTTATATGAGTGTGTGGCCACCTTGTAAGGTGCGACCACCTTGTGAAGAGTGATTAGCTGGGGTCAAAAAAAATTAGCTCCAAAAAAACTGAAAAGCAAAAAGTAAAAACTTTTCATCCAAAAATTAAACCGCCGAAAAAACTGAAAAGCATTAATTAAAGAAATCACTTTCAATTAAGACTTAATTTACTTACTTCTTAAAGTTATTTTGGTAAGTATACTTACCAAGTAATTTTGAGT
The DNA here is from genome assembly GCA_951802225.1 of Euspilapteryx auroguttella. Lineage (NCBI taxonomy): Eukaryota > Metazoa > Arthropoda > Insecta > Lepidoptera > Gracillariidae > Euspilapteryx > Euspilapteryx auroguttella. The sequence goes on from OX637646.1 coordinate 6,779,828, forward strand.
CGGCGCCACAGAATCCACCAGTAAAGCTCACTAAATAACCTGAAATTCAAAGAAATAACCGAAAAACGTGTGCCGCCGCCGCGCATCGCGCTTTACGTAGATAATGAATTTGCTTCTGTGGTGTGGCGACGACTTAAAATTACTTGGTACCTATATACCAAAATTACTTTAAGAAGTGAGTAAATTAAGTCTTAATAGAAAATGATTCCCTATTATTAAATGCTTTTCAGTTTTTTCGGCAGTTTAATTTTTTGATAAGTAAAAAGTTTTTTGTTAAGAGCGCTTTCACTGCGACACAAGGACAGGATAAACATAATCATACATAATCTCACGCCTTTTATTCCCCGAAGGGTTAGGCAGAGGTACCAGCTCAAGAGCCGGACCCACGTTTAGCCGAGTTTATGCTTATATTACCAACGTGACAAGGGGCCAGCTTGTCGCCGCGGTTATAACGACCACTACTGCGGCCGGGACCAACGGCTTAACGTGCCTTCCGAAGCACGGAATCATCTTACTTTTCGGACAATCAGGTGATTCAAGCCTGCAATGTCCTATCCAACCGAAAACAACCACAACTTGATTTTTGTGAGAAACCAATATGTGGTGTTTTCTGCGGGGATCGAACCCACAACCTTTCGTGCCCTAATCAAAGGCGCGACGCGCTACGCCACTGAGCTACGGAGGCGGCTACAGGATAAAGATTTAAGAATATACGAATTGTTGGTAAAAGCACTTAAAAGTGGCCACTTTAGGCAACAAACAGTTTATACTTTTTATCCTGAACCTGAAAAATACACAACAGTACCTTACAGTCGAAATCTTAATAAACTTAACAAAAACGCTAGCAATGCGCGCAACCCAACTGATTGTAGGTACCAAATAAACATTGAAAGCAGTTTTTTTTAATTTCGACTTTTATTACAATTAGTTATATGTAAGGTATGGTGAGCTTACTATTCAACAAATTATTACAGACTTTACCGAAACTCCTTTAATTGCGCTACGTCCCAGTGATATCAAAAAATGTAAAAAACACAATGATTAGACTTGCCACTAGGGTTTCCTACCCGGGATCCCGGGATCGGGAATTCCCGGGAAATTGGCCCATCTTCTTCCCGTGAAAAAAATCCCTAATTCCCGGGAAAAAATCCATATCAAAATTGGAATTAAATTAATAGGCACGAATTAATCATCATATAGCGTAAATGGACTTAACTATTCAGACTTTTGATAAGTCCTGTTAATTTAACCAAAAATAGATACTTTATTGCAATTTTAATTGAAACATTCATACACTCAACGGCAAAAAATGTGGCCCGGTCAACCTATAGGAAAGGGGGTATAAAACATGGCGGCGTGAGACCATGAAGCGCCGCCGTACGCCCTGCAATACCGGGCCGAAGAATAGGACTGAGGTATCCCCTCCTCTCGTAAGAGGCGACTAAGAGGGGACCCCGGGGTCGTTGGGTGCACGAGGCGGGGGCCTCGTGTAGTCATATAACGGCCCCGAAAAGGACGGCGGAACGTGGTGTCCCGATTCCGTCGTCGAGCGTAGGAAGAGCCATCCGCGCTCAGGGGGGACTACCACCACCTGTCCCCCCGAGATGAGGCTAATCAGCCAATGCTGGAGTGGGTCGCGGAGTTGAGCATAACGATCGATAAATCACCCGTGACCCCCTTGCCAACAGCCGAGATTGACACCCGCGGGGTTTTAGTGGGTGCGAACCCCACATAACCCTGCGACTACCCCTACCTAAAAAAAAAGGGATATACAACATATAAAACACTTACAATTGTTTTTTCTCAAAATTCGCAAAACTATCGGGTTTGCAATGGCGATGAACTAATCTTCGAAACATTGATGAAAAAAAAAACTTCTAAGTTTTTAGGATTAAGTTCCAAATCCATACTAAAGGGACTCTAAAATTAGTCAGTCTTTAACCCATTCTTAATTGTTCGAAAATTTTAGAGTGTTGAACCCCCTTTCTTGAGCAGCTGTAAAACAAAAAAGAATACAAGTCCCAACCCCAAGAAATTCTTCGATCATGTGCTCATACAAAATCTATAATATTTTTTTTGCCTTTTTCCGTTAAAAAAAATAAAGCATATTTTAAATTACTTTTTTGAAGAATTGCCAATCACCATTGCCAGCCCGATTATTTTGCACATTTTGAGAAAAAAAAATCAAAGTATTTTATATATAAAACCATATATGGGACCCCCTTTCTTATAGGTTGCCCGGGCCACATTTTTTGGCGATAAGTGTATGATAATTTTAATAAAAAGTGCAATAAATTATTGATTTCAAGTAATCGATCTATTTTATGGAAATAACAGGATTTATCAAAGGTTTTAAAAATTCCCGGGACCCCGGGAAATTTTTATTTTTTTCCCCGTTTCCCGGGAAATTAAATAGCCCGGGAAATTGGACACCCTACTTGCCACCTAGAAAGGCTAGCATTTACGGAATAATATTAAAAGTAGAAACCATCTTCATTCGGTTAGGTAATAATGGAACACCCGCCAAAAGAATTAATAACAAGACGACCTCATTACGTCCACCAGATTAAGTATAATAAACAAGCAAGGTACAAACCTATTATAGGTCAGCAGTACTTGAATAAAAAAAGAGAATCATCCAAGTTTTTAATTGTCTACTTAACATAGGTATTCAAAAATATATATTGTCGAAGAGCGACTGACACGAGAGTGTCACTTTATGAAACTTAATATATTAAATATGTCCGATGACGAGTACCAGAACCATAATTTCTGAAAAAAATAATGTTTTTAATCTTTGCCTGACTGTTTATTAAGTAAAAGAGTATGTACTTGCGTAAAAAATCAAAATCCGGTCGACGATGACGGTCAGCCGAGAGTGAGAGGTTCATGCGCGACCTAAGACTGTCACGCAACTGCAACTGCTAGTCAGATAACACTTCTAGCTTCTAGCACACGACGACAAACATTTAACGATTATTATCGCAAAATAATTAAACTGTTAAGATAAGTAAATGAATATAATAATATTATGCATACCTACTGATATCAAAATACTACAAATAAACATACTTAGCAAAGTAAATGTAAATGCCAATTATTTATGTGTAATGAGATAAAATTTAGGTAAGTTAGTGTTTAATAAGAGTCTGTACGGTGGCGGACTAGGAGGCCGTTACAGAATTTGTCTATGGTTTCGTCAGCCCTAGGCTGTATTACCAAAGAACAAGAGCTATTTTGCAATTGTTATAAAATTAATACACAAGGATCACTTTACTACTTTTATTCTTCACTCACAACATTGTCAGCACGGTCTTAACAACTTTTCATTAAGTCTTGGTCGCGCGAAGGCTCAGAACAGAATAATCGCCTGCTCGTCGAGTGCGGTATTTATATGCTTTTGGTTAACAGACGGAAGATAGACTACCGTCTATTTTTGTTTATTTGAAAAATCCTTACACAATACAGAAAAACCGTAAGTGTTACGCCGACCGTGTCCACCACTGTACAACAATGTCATGTCTGTGTTAAAATATAACTTACCTAGTAGTTTAAGGTGGTAACTCTCGCTATGGCGCGAAATTCAAATTTTTTCGTGTTTTTTATTTATTCTGGCGTAAGTATACAATTTTAATAAATTTTTAATGAATTCGCGTATGTAAAAAACCATCTCCCATATTGTAATACAACGTTTTTTGAAGACAGACTTACAGGTTTTTGTGTCTAAGGGGTAAAAGGCCAAAAAACAAGTTCCTTGAATATACACAAAATCGGTAACTCTGTCTTTCAAAAACGATATATCACAATGTGGGAAATAGTTTTTTTCGTACGCGAATTCATTTAAACTTTATTTAAAATAAATACTTTCGCAAAAATAATTAAAAAACGTGAAAAAATTTGTATTTCGCGCCATACCGTGAGTTACCGCCTTAAGATTAGTTTTTGAGAGGGTAGGTTTTTTTTTCAGTTTGATAATAATCCTAAGAATATTTTAAATATCTACAAAGTTAAAAATAAATCAGGAATTAGAATAAATGTGTATATTAAATACTTATTTAATTACCTATATAAAGCATCTTCACAGACTCGAACACGCCTTGCAGATTTCATTTCGACCTAAACATTTATATACCAATAAATATTACTTAGTACAAAATTAAAAAAAAAAAACAATAGTGTACGCTATACAAATTATGCAATGATTTTATTACTGGGCGTTTTTTAGCGAAGTAGCTAGGTACTAGGTACTATACATTTCATTCAGTACCAGACTGAGCTAGGTATATTAAGTGAGTTATTATTCTCTGGGGAAGGTGCCGCCGCCGGCTCTATGGTTCTACTGCCAAACAAGTGCCAACTTATTCATGGAAGCGCAACAAATTCTACATATTTTAAGTATATATATAATCCTTAAATATTAATAAAATGAGGTGCTGTGGGATATTGCTAGGATCGATGAATTCTAAGAAAAAGTATATTCAACTCTGATTTAACACTACATCTACAATAACTGAGATTTATATACAGAACCAGAACCCTATTTACGGCCTAGGGATTTGTTTGGGTCAGCTACCCAACACGAAACCACTATAACCGACAGATTGTACGAACGCTAATGCTTTCTGCTCATAACGACCTTAGGTCTGTTTTATTAACCTTTTCGGCGCCACTGGAAATAAACGAAGGTTGCTCCCCCACGCCAAGGCATTTTACCTTCAAAAACATTAGTGATTGCAAAATTCAATCGACACACAAAATCAACCAAAATTTTTATGTGAGATAAATAAACAATGGAGTGATTAATATGCGAAAAGCTAAACATTTTCCCGTTTTTTAAACTTTTGTAATGCTAGAACCCAATTAGAATTTGCTTTTATGGAGTTTTGTCTGATTACTTTCAACTGAATTATATATCAAACTAAAGCGGTGGCACGTCACTAACTACTTCATATCAAGTACTCGGCGCTGGAGAGACACAAAAACTGCGAAGTTCGATCTCGTTAAAGGGTTGTTAATCACAAAGTCGATAGTTTTTTTGTACTATATTTTTTTATCTTTTATTTAATCGTATTTAAATCTTTAAAATTATGCAACGGATTTCGATGCGGTTTTTTTTAAATAGATAGAGTGATTCAAGAGGAAGGTTTATAAGTTTAATACGTGCACAAGATAGTTATAGGTTAGGCGGTGCGAAGTTCGCCGGGTGGACTAGTTTTTAATAAAACCATTTATGTACCAATCAAAATAATCTCACTCAAGTAACTTAATAATTTTAAGTTCATGAGTCACATGTCATGTGATGCATTTCTCGTTACAGTTTAAGGCACCATTTTTGTCATGAGCGTGGCGGGATATTTCATTGAATCATACCTGGACAATGGGCATGGAAACACACCTCAATTTATACTCCAAAAGCTATAGTTGTTAGTTATAAACGTATAGTATTAGTGATATAAAGCTTATAATTTGAAAAAACCAATAGCTGTCAAGCTTTATAAAATTGAGTTGTATTGGGACATGGAAGTTGTTGGGTAAATTTGTCTAACTCTCGTAACAACAAAATAATGTTCCCTTGGTGTTTTCGCCACCATTAAAAAATGCTCCGCTGGATGGGCAGGGGCCTTACGCCTTACCTTACATTATGAAGACAATATAAATGGGGCGGACGGAGCCTATAGTGTCGCGAGCGCATCGGTCCTTATCGTGCCCCTCCAGAGAGATCTAGGCTTCGCACCGACCGCACGCGCGTTCTTTCTATTTTTGTATAAATGTCACCGGAAAATAACAAGAACCGTAAATTTATAAATTTACTAGGAAATTTATAAACTTTCGTAGGATTCTAAACGAGTGATAAATTGTATTATTTTACGCCTACATTTTCGTAAATTGATAAACTTACTAAACTCACTCGTAAAATAATAAGTAACCAATAACCAAACGCCATGTATAATGAATTGAAATTTAACACAGAGCTACGAAAGTTTTAGCCATGACCAAAATGTTTTATTTTGGTAGAGTGAAATAGGGAATTTTAACCCCCTACTAGGTAGGTAGGTAGGTAGGTACCTAAAATACAAGGTTACTTTTTGATAAAATATGCTATTATCCCATAATAGCATATTATATCTGTCACCGTTATAGTGCGAAATACGTTAATGTGCTCTCTCCCGGGCACACTGTTTAGGTCAGTTAATGTGCGAAATTTTATGTGAAATATGGGGTATCTGGGGTCTCGCCGTTAAAGTGCGGAAAACAGGAAGCTCCGACCGAAAATTCAAATCTAGGGCAAAATTGTAGGTTAGGTTAGGTTTGGCTTGTGATCTTTAACCAGGGTTACCTGTGTTAAACTGAAATCTAAGGCAACAATTTTTCGATCTTAACTTAGTCGTTAACTCTGTAGATTACCTAGGGATTTTGCAGATTACCTAGTTGATGTTGAGAACAACATTTTATTTCGAACTCTAACGGATTCAGCCAGTTAGTGCACTTTTACTGAATTTCGCACATTAGCGGTCACATACTGTTACATACATACTTAACCTACTTAGTTTTTAGTACCAGTAAAAATACTTTAGTGTGATCGAATTGTTTGGCAAGTCTGATTGTACGTAAGTCTATGGACGCAAGCATTTTCACTGTCAACATCGACCAATCAGAGAGCAGTGTGTTATTTTCCGTATTTCAAAAAGCGTAAAATTAAAAGCTCTTTTCTGTGATTGGTCGATCCGTTTAGAATCTTACGGATTGATATCCGTTAGTTTATAAATTTACTACGACGCGTCGAAAATTTATAAATTTGCGAAAAAGTGGGCGTAAAATAATTCAATTTATCTCTCGTTTAGAATCCTACGAAAGTTTATAAATTTCCTAGGAAATTTATAAACTTGCGAATCTTATTATTTTCCGGTGACATAAATACGTAATTAATTCTGGATAAAAAAATATATAGTACCTATACTTAGTTTTCTTTTGGCAATTTTTTTTTAATTATTCTCTTTCGTCCTCAAATACAAATATGTACAAAACTAAAACTATACTTTCTATAAATTTAAAATATAAAAATTAATATAATTTATGTTTGTAGCTGTTCGTCCGTCGACCATTGCCATAAATCAATCATAGATAACATCGTATCCAAAACGTCATTATAAAGAACTTGAGGACATAAATAACATTTAAATTAAAAATTACAAATAATTGTAAAATACTATAAAGTCAATTTTACAACCTCTACACTTCATCAAAGAGATTTTTTAATTTTCATCAGGAATTTCCTTAAGTATCTCAATTTACATACGTAAACAAATATATGTTGTAGAGTTCGTTTTAATGAACTTTTAACTATTTCAAAAAAAACAACTTATGAGGTAAGGTCCCAATAGTTCTCTGCAAATCTGTATTCCAGTAGTAGAAGCCGTGGGAAAGAATAATTTTTAAGGTAAACAAAGTCATAAATCACATTTTTGTAAAGGGTTTTTTGCAGAGTATTCTTACCTGGAATCGACGCTTTTGTTTTAGCATAAACGCATAGGCGGGGTGCCTATCCAACATACCTTACACACAAAGACAACATAATGCGACATCTATTTGTCTCAGAGCACTGCTACCTAAAGCTTTAGCAAACAAATCAAACCCATTTATGGAATTAATTGCCAATATTTTTTTTTTAGTTTTGCTGGGTATTTCCTATTACTTTGTGAATACCGTTTAAAATGTTGAAAGCTTTTTTTAAAAGACGTGATTTTGTTCTATAGTAAAATATTCAATTATATGGTGTCTATTAAAGCGTTTACCCAGCTATGTATGGATGTTTGTAAAAAATCTGTGATGACCATTTGTAGATCTAAGTGTACACGTTTCGAAGTAAACGTAGTATTAGTAGGTAGGTACTTTTACGACCAAATCCAAACTGACTTAATTCAATTCAACAATATTTTATTAGTTTCTAATTAGAACCATTGGAAAATGCGCAGCGCAATTCATCTGTAGATGTACTTTCACTATTTTTTACGCTGAGCGTACCAACAGTCTAGACACAATGTACCAAAATGTCCACTCTTTAGCACAGCAATTAAAAAACTTGTCTTGCGTATGTGACGTCACAGCAGCACTTCACCTCAAGTGCTTGGCGTACGGGATATATCAAACAACTGATGAACGGGTTGCTTCGCTAGAGCCGCCCGCCTACCTTATTAATTGTTGTCGACATTTTCAAAGGCGAGGATTTGTAATGTGTACAATAAAGGAATCAATAGTAAATTCTAATAGACATTATATTATTCCAGTCCGCACTATGCGTACACGTTATGAGATGGTTGAAAAAGTGTATAGTTATAATAATTTAAACAATATATTTGTTAGGAATCATCGAAAATTCCGAGTAATGTCACAACACTAGACCACTTCCAGTAAAGTACTTGGCGTGGGAGAGCACACTATTTTTCATTTGAAAGTTTCTTAAAGTTTATCGTCTTATTATTCTAAGTTAATTAACTTTTCACAAAATCTGTTAACATGAATTACTTCATAGAAGCTTCAAGAACAGTATCCAATTGGATTTTTCTCTTTAGAACATATAGTTGGGTCATAAAATGTAAAAATGTAAGCTACTTCCAGAGAAGTGCTTGGCGTGGTGGGAGAACTTTGTGACTACTTCATATCAAGTGCTTGGCGGTTAAAAGGTTAACAAGTCCAAAAAATATGTAGGGTGCCATGCTAGAACATTTAAATTTATAAAAGCAATACATAATTCAGCATCATATAAAAACGGTACATATAAGCTGTGTAAGTGCGTTCAAATAAATAAAATTAAAATTAAATTTTAGTAAATACCTATCGACTTGTTCTATTAAAATTTATCATAAAATGAACAAAATTAAAGGCAATTTGTAATGCTTAGGTGTAACTTGTGTAACTCTTAGTTGAAAAAAAAGTAAAAATTCCCTGAGTAACATTTAAAGTTATTTAGTAAAATCTTGTTTAAATAAGTATTTATTGTTCAAGTCAAAAAGCAAGTACCTACCTACATACATATTTTATTGTTGCGTGCGACCTTACGTGTATACTATCAAAAGCGAGCGCAGTGAAATGTTACAGACACAAAGAGATTATTAAAAAGTGGGCTCTTGCAAGTTTTAAATAGCAATTTGGGGTCATGCGAAAAAGCTGCGAGACTAGCACAACATAGATTTTGTACTTTAAATACTTATTTAAAATTTTAAGACGATTTTTAGTTTAACTTCAATTTCTTATTGCATAGATTGCCTTGCAAAATTTCGTATTGCATTAAACGGTTTAAACTTACAAAAGTCTTTGTAAGTTTTACATTATGATACAAACTCACAATCTCATGTTAATATAATTATTATAAGCAACAATCCATTTGCTTTTTCTGATTTTTAACCGACAAAAAAAAACAAAAAGGAGGAGGTTCTCAATTCATCGCGTATTTTTTTTTTATGTATGACGAGCTTTCCCGGCTTACTTCGTTACGCCATATAATATAAGATACTACAAAAGACTTGGCTCTATAGACTATGTTCTTTTGACTGCCCAGAATGGCCGAATAAAAAACCAACAACAACAACAAACCACTGTCAAAATATGTAAACAACGGAAAAAATATTGCACCTTGGGTTACATTATTTGAGTTTAGGTAAGGAAGGATCCCAAATTTTTTTGAAAATCTAATATAGCGTGAAAGAATTTTTCAAATCGGTTCAGTATTTTCGGAGCCTATTCCTTACAAACAAACAAACAAACAAACAAATCTTTCCTCTTTATAATATTGGTATTAGGGCTTGCAATCGAATATTCGAATATTCGAATTATTCGAATAATTAACTTAATCGAATATTCGAAAAATAAAAACGATTATTCGAATATTCGTTTTTACCTAAAATTGTATATTTTGTACTACTAATTTTAAAGTTAACGTGCTAGGCGAGACGATATCACTTGTTTAGACTTAAAAAAATGGAATCAAAAAAATCTTGATTACATCTGAGCCAGGATATTCCATCTATCTGGTCTTACAGTCAAAAATCTGGTACGATTTTTTTTTTTATTGCAATACGTAACTATCGCGGATTCTTCTTCTTATCCTCTTATCCCAAGCGGGAACATAGGGCTTCAAGAATTTTCCTCCAATTTTGGCGGTCTTGAGCAACAGCGGGTAACTCCACCCAGTTAAGTCCTACACTATTTGCTTTTTGCAGCGTGGACCAGCGCCAGGTTGCCTTTGGGCGACCCCCTTTGCGTCTTTCGGAGGGCTGCCACGACAGAGCTTCCCTGCAAGGTCGTCCATCTGCTCTTCTTAGCGAGTGCCCTATCCAACGCCACTTTTTAGTTCGAATTTCCATTTCAATTGGCCTTTGCTTTGTCAGGTGCCATAGCTCTGTGTTGGTAATGGTTTGTGGCCAGAATATCTTTAGTATCCTTCTCAGGCATTTGTTAATGAATACCTGGAGCTTATTAGTCAGGTCTTTTCGCAAAAACCATGTCTCACACCCATATAGCAACACTGATTTTACATTGGACTCGAAGATCGAAGCTTGGTCCATCTGGTGATAACGTAAGAGCTCCACAGTGGTGTTAGTTGTGCGAACGCTGCCCGCGCTTTGTTAATGCGTTTTTCAATTTCAACTTCCGTACCTCCTGTAGGGCTCACCACTCCACTACTTCACCCGTAATGTTCAGAGGGTCCTGCCTGATCTCAGGTGTGTACGCGCATTTCTTTTGTCTTAGCCGTATTAATACGAAGCCTCTCTTTTGCAGCTTCAACCACCAGATCGTCTGTCTTTGCTTGAAGGTCGCTCAGTGTTGTAGATAAAAGGCAAAGGTCTTCTGCAAAGTCTATGTCCTCAAGACACTTCTGCGAGTTCCAGGGAATACCCCGCTAGCCTCTGCCGATGACTATACACATCACATGATCGCGACCAACGAGTGGACGTGGGTGGTGCGGTGTCTGCAGGTTGTCCTATTAAGATTGGTGTACCTCAGGGATCGATATTGGGGCCTTTCCTGTTCCTAGTCTACATAAATGATCTCCCTTACATGTTAGATAAACTTACTGATGTTGTCCTCTTTGCGGACGACACCTCTTTAACATTTAAAGTTAAACGAGGTGATTCCCTCAACTTAGATATAAACAAAACATTAGTGGAGATTTCTCAATGGTTTACTTCTAATAATTTACTTTTGAACGCAAAGAAAACTAATTGCATTAAGTTTTCCTTGCCAAATGTGACTGCTTATGATACAGACATACATTTGGACAATAACAAGCTTAATCTGGTAAATCAAACTGTATTCCTTGGTATCACTCTAGATTCGAAACTTCAGTGGGGCCCCCATATCTCAAATCTTGCGGCAAGGCTCAGTTCGGCTGCGTACGCAATCTGGAAAATCAGAAAATTAACTGATGTTTCTACCGCGAGACTTGTGTATTTCAGTTACTTCCATAGCTTAATGACCTATGGCTTGCTTCTATGGGGAAGAGCTGCAGATATTAACGTCATTTTTATACTACAAAAACGTGCAATTAGAAACATTTATCAGCTTAAAGCTCGCGAGTCCCTCAGACAAAAATTCAAAGAAATTGATATTTTGACGCTTCCGTCCCAGTACGTCTTTGAAATTATTATGTATACTCGTAAAAACTTACATATGTTTGATAAAAAATGTGATAAAATTAAAGACCTTAGAACGCGTAGCAAAAACAAACTAAGTATTCCACAGAACAGACTAAAACGGACAAACAAATGCTTTATAGGAAACGAAGTAAGATTTTATAACAAGATCCCAGAAGAGATTTTGATCCTGAATGATAATGAGTTTAAAACTCGTATCAAAAAAGGTTTGATTAAGAAAGCTTATTACAATGTTGATGATTATGAAAACGACAAAGACGCATGGAAGTAGTCTAGCTCTGCACGATATTTTCATTATTTCATGTATGTACTTTAAATCTTATTAATTTATGTTCTTTGTATTGTAAATTGAATTGTAATGTCACATATATAAGAACAAAAAAAAAAAAAGAGAAATTGTAAAGTAGAGTTTGTTACCCCTTTCTTCTCTACGCTGTAAAATCATTGCGAAAGGGAGTAGAATCATTTGACAGAGGAGGGCTCGTTTGGGGGCGTCTCCAGGCGACCATTGTCGTAAGGCAAGGCAAACATTGTTTGCCTGAGCCAATTAGTGGGCACCCTGAACTACCTCGCCTCTATCAGTATAGGATACTTTACGAAATAAGGTATCAATATTAATTAGATTAGTCTAATTGACTTTCAATAAGCGATATCTTGTATCCTGTATTGAATAAATCATTTTTTACTTTTACTTTTACTTTACACGTCGTCCAAAACCAGCAAAAACAGCGTTAGTGATAATAGGCAACCATGTTTAACGCCTTCTGTGACCGTAATGGATTGCGTCAATTGGCCTTTGTGAATTACTCTGCAGGTGGAGCCCACATACAAGTTTTGTATCAGGTTTATTAACTTGTCCTGGCGAGTACTCCGCAGTAAAGGTAAACACCTTTACTGCGGAGTACTCGCCAAATGCTGGACCACCTAACCCTGTCTAACGCCTTTTTGAAGTCCACAAATAGCGCGAATTCGCCACAAATTCGCACTGCATCTCATTGCATTTTTCCAGAATTATTCGCAGCAGGTTCAGTTGGTCTCTGCAAGATCTTCCAGGACGAAATCCAGACTGCTCTTATCTCAACTTCACGTCCACCACCCCTGCTATCCCGTTCAGCAAAGTTTTGGTCAGGATTTTAGTGCAGGGCGAGAGCAAGTTTATGCCACGCCAGTTAGAGCATTGCGAAAGATGCCCCTTCTTGGAAGTTAGGATTATTCCTTCTTTCTAGTCGTTAGGGACTACTTCGGTTTCCCATATCGCTGCCAACAAAGGCAGAAGGACATCGGCTGATTAGTCTGCGAAGACTTTTAGGGCATCTATAGGGATACCGTCTTAGCCAGGACTATCTAACTATCGAGGATCTCGTAGACAAATTTAAATTTAAGTTGGCCAAGATTATAATTGTATTTGACAATATTATTGACCGTTCCTTTGAGAAGAAGTTATTAATGAAGAAAGGGGCCAATTATAATTTAAAAAAACTAATTTTCCTTAACCTTTTACGTCTTTTTGTATTATTCGAATAATATTCGAATAATTCGAATAGTAGCCCGAAAAAAACCGAATATTCGAATACCAAATTTTTTCGAATAATTGCAAGCCCTAATTGGTATAGATCACGCATAACTTTTTACTCTGAATACCGATTTTGATAATTATTTTTTTAATCGACAGGGTTGAAGTTGGTCCCATAAAAATTTGGAAATAAAATTCCAACCCTAAGGGTGGAAAAATGGGGGTGACTTCATTGTTCACTCACAGATTGTATTGCTGTATTGTGATTTACATGAAAACTGCTAGGTATAATTATGAGTCTTTTTTATATGAATGTAAATAATCATAATCTCAGCTGATAGACGTCCACTGCTGGACATAGGCCTCCCTCACAAATCGCCTTACCGACCCGTCGTGAGCGAACCTCATCCTGTTTAGTCCCTCAACCTTCACCAGGTTGTGTGGCCACCTTGTGGAGTGCGACCACATTAAGGGTGGTCAAAAAAAATTAGTCTAAAAAAAACTGAAAACCAAAAAATTAAAACTATTTATCAAAAAATTAAACCGCCGAAAAAAATGAAAAGCATTATATAATAGGGATTAAATTTCTAATAGGACTTAATTTACTCACTTCTTAAAGTAATTTTGGTATACCAAGAAATTTTGAGTCGGCGCAACAGAATCAACGAATAAAGATCACTAAATTACCTGAAATTCAAAGAAATAACCGAAAACGTGTGCCGCCGCGCATCGCGCTTTGCGTAGATAATGAATTCGCTTGTGGGGTGGCGCCGACTTTAAATTTCTTGGTATACCAAAATTACTTAAAAAAGTGAGTAAATTAAGTCCTAATAGAAATTTAATCCCTAATAATGCTTTTTAGTTTTCTCGGCGGTTTAATTTTTTGATAAAAAGTTTTTATTGTAACTATAAAAAATATGTATTAATACAATAAAACATTATTAATGCGTTTCAAATAGGTAAATGGAACTTCTCTTAATTGTTATCTATATACAGTGTGTCCGGGGAAGTTATAACATAATTTTAAGGGTGTATTCTATGATCAATTTCATCGATGAAAACACCCCATATGGGGGGTCGCAGCCTCACCCCCCCCCCTCAGTATGACGTTTTTAATTTTTTTTTTGCAAAAATCGACCCCGCCTACTTTTAAATTCACAGTTAAAGGTCTAAGGCTCACAGAACCTTCATTAAGGTCTTGATCGAAGGCTAAGTAGTTAGGCTACATAAGTTACTAACAAAATAACCAAGTATTGCTTTTACTTTTTTTTTAGAGATGATAAACAAAAAAAAAAAATTTTTTTTTGTGCATTTTTTACGGTTTTTCAAAGTTTCCACAAAAAAATGCAGATACTTTTTTTATTTTTTGTGTTTTATTGTTAGCTTTTGAGTTGTTCTCCGAATTGGTATTAGATTTATTTCTCTAGGTCTATTAATTCAGAAATTATCAACTACCAAAAAGACCCTTCGCTTTTACCTTTTAATTTAAGATTTCAGTTTAACCCACTTTTATTAAAAAATAAAGTCAATATTTAGTTATTTTGCTAGTTATTTAGGTAGCCTACCTACTTAGCCTTCGTACAAGACCTAAATTAAGAGTCCTTTTACGCGAACAGTGGCGCCACTCTAGAATTTTTTTTTTTTTTACTTTCCCGTGGGAATTTTGGGAAATCCCTTCTTAGTGCTCACCTACACCCCCCAAGGAATACACGTGCCAATTTTCAGCTTTCTACGCCCAGTAGTTTCGGCTCTGCGTTGTCTGTCAGTCAGTCAGTCAGTAACGGAAGAGTTTTATATATATTGATATAAAATCCAAATACCACTGATCTACTCACTCACTCACTCACTCACTCACTCACTCACTCACTCACTCACTCACTCACTCACTCACTCACTCACTCACTCACTCACTCATCATCGCCCAGCCGAAACCGCTGAAGATAGAATAATGAAATTTGGACAGTAGCTTCTTTACGTGACGTAGGCACCCACTAAGACGGGATTTTGGGATAACTTAACCGGGACGCCGTATACAGGGTGTAACAGTTTGTATGAAACTCCTAAACTTCTGGGTTTATAATGTTGAAATTTAGACTGTGGTTTTTTTTTGTATCACTAACATCATCAATGATTTAGTTTTTTTTTTATTTTGCCCCTGAGGTCTTATTCAGGGTTAAATATGATTTTTGCTAAAATCTAAACTAATGACACTAGAGACTTGAAATTTTCAAAATAAGCCACTAATAACATTACAACATCAAATATGATATCAAAACTGCGTTTATTAGTCCTGAAAGCCTTGATACAGGGTTTTAAAGTTTGTATGAAAAACCGAAACCGCTCATTATTTTTCTTAGAAATTGAAGTGGTCGATGTTTCTAGATTGTTGGGGGCGCTAATTACGAAAAAAACGGGACGCCGTATACATGGTGTAACGTCTGGTTTTAGAAAGTAGAAATTTACACTGTAGATTCTCTTTGATTCGAAATGGGTGATGTTTCTAGATTGTTGGGGGCGCTAATTACGAAAAAAAAACGGGACGCCGTATACATGGTGTAACGTCTGGATTTAGAAAGTAGAAATTTACACTGTAAATTCTCTTTGATTTGAAATGGGTGATGTTTCTAGATTGTTGGGGGCGCTAATTACGAAAAACAAACCAAAAAATTCCCACGGGAACGTAAAAAGGGACTCTTTAGTTGGTATGAAAACAATATATTTCTTTATTACGACGTAAAAATAGGAAAACGGGTTCTTCAGTGGGTGTGGGTGTTATAATAATGGATTTTCCAAAAAAGATGCGAGAACGGTATTTAAAATTTTTTTGTTAGTTTAAAACCTTAATAGCTAAAAAGAAGAAGAACATAGATTCAGAGTTATTTTAAGAAAATATTCACCAAAATTCACATGGTAACGGAACATTCCCAAATACATAAGCGCCTAAAAAATCTTTAACTTTTTTTTACTCGCGTAGATACATAATCCAACTACCGAGCGAATATTTTCCCTTGTTCTTCGTACATAACCGAATTATCATACCAGCATGATACTAAGAAAAAATATTCTTAGTACATAACCGGAAATGTTAAGAAATATTTTTTCTTTGCACATAACCGATTACATTTCCAGTTTTGTACGAGGAAAAAATATTCTTAGTACAAAACCGGTAATGTATTACGAAATATGTGTACATGTCTGTCATGTCTTTGTACATAACTGCTTACGTTTCCAGTTTTGTATGAGCATGTTAATATTCTTCCTATATTACTCGGTTTTGTTGAAAGATTTTTATGTGTGTGTGTATTGCTTCTGAAATAAATATTTTTTCCTTTTATCTATTTATTTCCCGTAGATAAGAAACGTTACTAAAAAAAATAAAATAAATTTATGGATTTTATTTTTATTACAAGAACCAAAACATTACATAATATACCGTAAAATGAGGCATCGTCATGTAACACTGATAATGTCTTGAAAAAATATGCCCATTTATATAATGACCTCTATATAAATGGGCATATTTTTTCGACACAATATGTAATGTTTTGGTTCTTATAATAAAAATAAAATCCATAAATTTATTTTATTTTATTTAGTTACGTTTCTTAACTACGGGAAATAGATAGGTAGATAGAAAAAATATTTATTTCAAAAGCAATACACACACACACACACATAAAAATCTTTCAACAAAACCGAATAATGTAGGAAGAATATTAACATGCTCATACAAAACTGGAAACGTAAGCAAAGCAGTTATGTGCAAAGAACACATGTGTCTTAATACATTACCGGTTATGTACTAAGATTTTTTTTTCCAAACGTACAACACTGGAAATGTAATCGGTTATGTGCAAAGAAAAAAAAATTCTTAGTACATTTCCGATTATATACTAAGATTTTTTTTTCTTAGTATCATGCTGGTATGATAATTCGGTTATGTACGAAGAACAAGGGAATATTTTACCCAACCAGCTAATAGAAACGTTAGGAATATAAGTTTCAGTGTCTTACTGGTGGAGTGTTAAAAGTAAAGAGGTTGGAAACCGCCGGTAAAAAGGAATTTCTGGAGTTGAAATAAACAAAATATTACTAATGTAAACTGTAAATAGGTAGATATTTTATCGGGGTATGGGAGCGATCAGAAATGATGTCATCGAAATCCTGAGTAGTAAATCTACCAGTTATTAACGTTTTTTATGAAAAAGCGCGTGCGAAGCTGCGGGCAAAAGCTAGTAATTATATAAATGGGCATTTTTTCAATACAATATGTATTGTTTTGGTTCTTATAAAAAAAAAATCCATAAATTTATTTTATTTTATTAACGTTTCTTAACTACGGGAAATATAGAAAAGGTAAAAAAAAAATTTCAGAAGCAATACACACACACATAAATTCTTTCAACAAATCCGAGTAACAACTAATAGAAAACTGGAAACTTAAGCAAGGGAGACATTATGTCTGTACATACACACGTTAAAATTATAACACCCCTCTCTGAATTTTCATTCGGAGGTTAATAAATTGGTAACGTGCGCCGAGTATGTTAATTTACAATACTTTCGGTAGTTTGGTTCCTATTCCTAGACCTCGTAAATTAAGAACGCGAGAAAAAATACAACAATAACATTAACCCATTAACCTAAGCAAGTTGGTATTCCATTCCAACTTCAGAAATTAGTGAGGATAACATTCAATTGGTGCAAACAACAATACCAAATTTAAACATCCATTACTTTGTATCGGTCGGTCGGTACGTACCTTAAAATGCACAGCCAATCTAAACAACTGAAAACTGACAGCCATAAATATTTACACTCTGTAAGTCGTCGTTAGGGACATGATCGCGTGCGTGAGACGCAAGTAGAGTGCGGACGCGCGGGGGAGGGCGCGAGCGGCCGCGACACGTGCACGGCATAGTCCGTGCGAGCGATGCCTGCCTGCCGCGGCGACGGGCGCTGTCGGTGGACTGCCGCGCCGCCCGCCCTGCCCTGCCCTGCCCTGCGCCACCCGCCCGCCCTGCCGCGGCTTGCTGGCGCGCGAGCTTTCCCACACAATGCCCGCCCGTCCCTAATTCTAATTTGTTACCTACCTTACCCTCTTTGTCGACCTATTGAGGTCAGTATATGTGCATTTTATAACTTCTCAATATTTATTGCTATCGTCACGTCATAGAACTTAATACATAACAAGCAACAACTACACATAAGGTAATAATCCAGTTAGATGCTTTATGACCTCTTTTAACCGACTTTAAAAAATGTGTTTGCCTGTCTGTATGTTTGTCCGTGGTTATCTCGCGTTTGGCTAAACCGATTTTGATACGGTTTTCAGAAAAGTATTTGTTACATTCGGAAGAAGTTATTTATGCTGACTGCTCCGTGGCTCAGTTGGCAGTGATGTGGACTGAGTAAGCGTGTACACCTGGGTTCGTTTCCCGGGCGGGGCGAATATTGATATGATGAATATCGATGTTTGTTTCTGGTCTGGGTGTAATGTTCGTCTCTGTGTGTGATTTTGGTACCCTACAAACAGGTTCTTCCTAGTACAGGTCTTCCTACATACAGGCTCTGAGTGTGATGTGTTATTATATTATTATTATACTAGCTGTCCCGGCGAACTTCGTACCGCGCCCTACAATTTCATATGGAAAAATAAATTGTTGTTTTTGTTAACTTCCCCTTAATTTTTTCATATTTTCTCACCATTTAAACCTTCTCGACTACTACGAACATTTTGAGACCAAAAAAGTTCTCGAGTTTTAGCGAGACTAACGAACCACGATTCCTTTTTTATATACTAAATTATAGGTATATAGTAAACGAGCTTTCCCGGCTTACTTCGTTACGCCACAGTTTAAGATACTACTAAACACTTGGCTCTAAAGACTAATGTTCTTTTGACTGCCCAGAATGGCCGAATAAAAAACGAACAACAACAACAACAAACCACCTGTCAAAATATGTAACAAACGGAAAAAATATTGCAACTTGGGTTATATTATTTGAGTTTAGGTAAGGATCCCTAATTTTTTTGAAAATCTAATATAGCCTATGACACTCGGGTTTAATGTAGCTTCCTACCAGTGAAAGAATTTTTCAAATCGGTTCAGTATTTCCGGAGCCTATTCGTTACAAACAAACAAACAAACAAATCTTTCCTCTTTATAATATTGGTATAGATTATGTATGTAACTAAGAGGAAGTTAGCAAAAACAACAATTTAAATTTTTCCATATGAAATTGTAGGTCACGGTACGAAGTTCGCCGGGACAGCTAGTATAATCTATACCAATATTATAAAGAGGAAAGATTTGTTTGTTTGTTTGTTTGTAACGAATAGGCTCCGGAAATACTGAACCGATTTGAAAAATTCTTTCACTGGTAGGAAGCTACATTAACCCCGAGTGTCATAGGCTATATAAGATTTTCAAAAAATTAGGGATCCTTACCTAAACTCAAATAATGTAACCCAAGGTGCAATATTTTTTCCGTTGTTTACATATTTTGACAGGTGGTTTGTTGTTGTTGTTTGTTTTTTATTCGGCCATTCTGGGCAGTCAAAAGAACATAGTCTATAGAGCCAAGTCTTTTGTAGTATCTTATATTCTATGGCGTAACGAAGTAAGCCGGGAAAGCTCGTAATAATATAATAACACATCACACACATGTTAGGCGGATCATTTTTTTTTTATAAATTATTAATTTTAAATATAAGTCTACAATTTCCAATAGAAAAGTAACGACCAATACAACAATAAAGTCAATGAAGCAGTAAAAATAATAATTTTTTAGGTAGTGTTTATTTTCGTTAACCTACTTATATTATAGTTTAAGCCTTAATTTAATTTCAGACTGAGATATTAGAGTTCGACTGCGGTTTTTAGTATGGTAAGTATTGGAACGCGAGAATGCTTAGGTACGTGAATCACCCCACTGGTGAAAGGTCAAAGGGCGGCACACGACTGGTTATGAATATTACGATGGCGATCTTTGCGAGTGCACCGAGCGTGAATATTTTTCCAATATATGATTATATCGATAAATTTATTAAATCAAAAAATTTAAAACAAAATACTATTAAAGAACGATATGAATGTTTTCAAAACAAACTAATCTTTATTTGGTAAATTTTCATATTTATTTCCAGGTCATCAATATAAATACTACTTGATGTATGTAGTACTTAGGAGTAATATTTCATGGGTACAGTCAGCATCATGTAGATATTTATAAACAAATTTAACAAAGTTGTTAGTAATAATGTTGCCAATGTGCAAATAAATTTTCTTTCAATGAATTTTCTGCAACCAAGTTGTAAAAACTTAGAGGCAAGTGTTGTTAATTGTAATCATTTGTCAATTTCAGACACCCAATTGAATAATCTAGCTGTTTTTACTGATGTGATGATGTATATCACTGACTGACTACTTACATAGAGTCACTATCACACATCATCACAGCACTCAGTGTAGTATATGTATGTTTAGAACAAAACTGTTGCTTTAAATATGGCTTTTTACTGACAAATAAAGTTTTAACCTGGTTTAACATACTTAATTGGCCTTCCTGTGAAAGCTGCCACAAAATAATATGTTTTTATCTATGTGAGTTTTATTGATGTTAGCCACCCTTCTTCCACTTCTCTCCCGGCGTGTACTCCGTCATGGGCCGCCCCGAGATCCCGCACGTGCCGATGCCCACGCGGCCCTCCAAGTTGTCAGGAGAGGCAAAAATGCTTTTACCTTTTACTCCAGCTTTCTTAACTGATTTAGTTTTGAAAGAGAGCCACTTATTTTTTTCACTTTCTCTTTCTTCTTCAATTTGCTTAAATCTTTGTTGCTTCTTTTGTTTTTTCTTTTTTAAGTAGTCTCTGCTGTAACCTTTACCAGATCTGAAAATAAAAATACTTTTGAGCTTTCTGATAAGGCCCATAGTGTCTAGTGTCCGTCCATGTCAGTCAGTCATCATCATCATCATCATCATCATCATAATCATCATCATTGCCGTTTTAGTTATAATGAAGTTTTAGTGAAGATCATATAAAATCAGCAGTGATGTCAACTTTGACTTACTTGCTTTCATCTGAACTAGATGGCCGCTTTGCTCCAGAACTGATCTTCTTTATATCAGTCAATAGTACAGTCTCCAATGAATTGTAGCCTTCGAATTTGACTTTCACACTACTCTCGCCCACTTCTTCTACTACCGCATCATAAAACCTAAAATCAAAGGGATAATTGGCATGAGTATTGCTAACAATGAAGTTCAGTAGTTAAGTAAGTAATCTGTTTTTAACTATTGAACTCTAACAAAAACCTTTGCTTGCATTTCAAATAGTCACACATTAATTCAAAACTTGCATGGTTATTCCCATTGTTTTGACAATTAAGTAATAAACTAGCTTTTGCTCGCAGCTTCTTCATTAAAAATGTTAATTTTACTGGTTGATTTACTACTCAGAATTTTGGTGACAACATTTCTGATCACACCCATACTCATGTTGACATACTCAAGGAAATCGATTTTACATACTAAATAATTAGTCCAGTAATCCCCGTTCCAATGGGAATTTAGTTCATTTCCTCTTTTCAACACCCTTTCCTCCACTGAGGAACCTGTATACAAATTTCACGTCGATAAACTCAATAATGTCGATTTTTCATACTAAGTAAAAAGTTCCGTAATTCCCCCTCCTGAGGGAATTTCGGGAAATCCTTTCTTAGCGGATGCCTACGTCATAACATTTTCCTGCATGCCAAATTTCAGCCCGATCCGTTGAGTGGTTTGGGCTATGCGTTGATAGATCACTATGTCAGTCACCTTTGAGTTATATATATTTAGATTATTAAGTCAGCTATATTCAACAACTGTTACTAAGATATCTGTTTGCGTCAGGGGTAGGGCATGTAATATCGGAAGGTTTTCAATTCCGATACTGATATCGGACATTTTATCTCAATACCGGAATTCCGATATTAATATCGGAATCGTTAAAACTCAATAAAAATTATTCAAGAAACTAATATTTAAATCGTAACTGTATACAATTTTATTTTATTTGAATAACATGATTTGTGGAGTCAGCAATGAAGCTGAGAGGATCTGTTTCTAGGTTTTTTATACAACAAATGAGAACAAAAAAAAAACTAAAATTTTTGAATAAGTAAATGATTTTGAATTTTATATAAAAAAAAACTTTATTGATCTTTTATTGTTTTTACTAAATGAGTACCATTCAAAGATTCATTGTACCAGTACAAAGTACCAAATACCTAAGTGAACTGCTTTGAAAGAATGTTTCTGATTAAAAAAAGGTAACAATTGACAAATTTACAAGGTACTTTTTATAGGGTATCATTTAAGCTATCACCAATTTCATTAGTTTTGTGTTTCTTAAATAATAGGGTTTGTCCTCAAAATAGTAGATCTGTCACCAAAATGTAGTCACCAAACAATGCAAAATCAGTTCCACAATAAATCACCTAAAATCCTGAGATATTAGGTCTAGTACCAAATAAATGTTTTTGTATGTATTATAATAGGTGTGTCCTAATAAGTATTTAAGCTAACTAATTTAAAGAGATCACCAATAAATCATATTATGTTACTAGAAAATTGCATTAAGTGCAAATAAAAAATTAGGGTTGTCATTATCGTTTCAACCAAAAGATTCTGCTACTTAACTAGACTACCAAGGTTCTAAATTTCCACTGGTAGTATAAATTATATTTAAATAAAAAATTTTGCAGAGTAGTAAATAAAACAATTAAAGTCAAAATAATCAATATTTATTGTTTAAAATAATTACCACTGAACAATCAGCGCTGGTTTAAAATAGCTGGCTTATGGCTAGCATAATTGTAGATAAAACACTTAATTAAAGTTAAAATAATCAATATTTATTGTTAAAAAACAATAATCACTGAATAATCAGCGCTGGTTTGGATTTCGAAGGGCGCCCCCTTTTTCTTTTCTGGCCGATAAGCACATTTTTTGCTAAAGCGTGGTGAACTAGTTTCTTCAATCACTTCATACCCAATAACATAAACTTCATGTTCGTTGTCAGGAATTGGTGAATGAGACCTTAGCCAAGCTTCCAATTCGCCTAGGCTGATCGTGGGCTGTCCGTATTTACAACGGCGTCTGTCAATTAAATACGTCCTTACTTGGGACATTTTTGGCACTTTAATACCATCAATTTTAGTCAAATTTGCTCGAACCTAGTTACCTACTACCCATCGTTGAGGTCGGATTGGTAAATTTTTAAAGCGCGCCAATTTGTCTCCGCCCCTTTGATCATTTTTTCATTAAAATTATAAATTGATGTATTAAATTGGTAACGAATACTATTAATTTAATATCTGAACGAAATAAAATGTTACTACTGTGTTGGTGACAAAATATCAAATAAAAAGAAGTCGCAGTCAGGGATCGATAATCGATTTATTTGGTGACAGATCTACCATTCTGAGCACAGAGCTATTATTTAAGTAACAAAACTGTTATTATAAGAACGAAGTTTATATTCATGTAATGCAATATAATTTTATTGGTTATCGATCTCTTATTTTACACATATATTAACATTAATTTGATAATTCATACCTGGGAACAATTTTTGTTTATCTGAGAACGAAAATATTTCGTGGCGATAGATCTATTTATTAGGTGATACAACTTGATGACAAATATAAATTTTGGTGATAGAAAATATAGTTCCCCTTTTTATATTGTAGCCATGCAGAACGCTTAAAACAACCCAAATAAAAATAAATGTCTTGTAACGAGATTCCGATATTGGCTTTCTCAATATCGGAATTGAAAATATCGGAAAATTCTTCCGAGGTTCCAATATTACGAGATTCCGGTATTCATGCCCTAGTCAGGGGCTTTGGCGAGCCAATAGGCTCGCCAAAGCCCCTGACATCCAATATGTAAAAGTAATCAGGGCCCTTAGTCTCATCGCGCAAAACGTAACTATCAAATAAAAGTAGAGTAGAAACAGTACATTAATCGCACGAAAATACACATTTGGTAGTCTCGTAATCAATTTTGCTATAACTATAGCAGTAGTATCGCAACAGATTGGAATTGACCAAAAAGGGTAGTCTGCTCCATAATTAGTTAATGTTATGATTACCTTCCACTGACATTATATATGTCAATAATGTTTGATATTAAGTGACAGTTGCACTACGCCTGTTCCAATTTCGTCTAATAAAACAGGATTCACTATTTAGGTAAAAAAAAACCAGATTATTCTATAGCTTGCTATTCATATTCTATTGCTATACTATAATGATCGATCAAAGTTATGAGACTCGCAATTTTTGACACAATCGTAATAGAGTAATAGTAGAATAATAATAGAATAGAAGTATAATCGTAAGTTTAAGAGACTAGAGTCCCAGAATAGTTATACAGCCAGACCAAAGCATTTAATATTTTACTTACACGCCATCTGCCTTCCACTTGGCCAAACATTTCTCTCCACTGTGCCACTTGGTGGCAACATCCTCTTCCAGGGCTAGTAGAGAAGCTGTAATATCATCAACATTACTTGAACTGTGACTGTGAACTGGTGCCCTGGATTCACCTTCCTGTGTTTTTATAAGATCTTTTGTGAGCTCTATTACTTCTTCTAAGTCAGTTTTTAATTTCAATAATTCCTCATTGTCTGGATCCGTTAGTAAAGCTGCTTCTACCTGAAATTATAGAAGAATTCAAAAAAATCCATCCATGGCTTATTAGGGGAAAAAAAATCGATTTCTTCATACTTGTTGCAGCTGCAAATTGTAATTTCGCAAGTCTTCGGCCATAGCAACAGCGCGGCGTCAGAGATAAACTATAAATTATTCCACACCACAAGAAGAGTTAAGTAAAAAATTATATTTCTTTTTGTCTAAAAAATAATCAAATTCACACAAACAAAACAGACACAGCATTTTTTTCTATCATTGTTTTTTTGATTTGTTTGATTGATTGATTTTTGTTCCCTATTCAATCGTTTAGACTGCTGCGGTTGCGGTTTACAACCTCTTTGGTTAAAAAAGCCAGGCTAAAATAAAAAGTAATTTTCATATTGTTACGCTCCTTACTAAACGGCAAAAAGACTATTAGTTAGAGAGAGAGATAAAATATAAGAAATGTTTGCAAGTTTTCTTCTTGTATCAAAGTGGTTTATTACGTCCACTGGTTTTTTTCTACCGTAGATTTTTCTACCAAATTAAAATCCAATAATTTGAAACATATTTGGTGGTTTGGTTATGGTTTGTTTTATTTTGACGTATAATATGACATTGTAAACATCGGTAGCAGCTCCAAAAGTTTTATGATTATTTTTTATGAAAAAGGTATGATAAATTGGTTTTGCGATTGTGAATGTTTAACTTAATGTATAACAATCTCTTGTGTAGTGCCGGGATGTGAATCAAATGCGTCAAGGAATCAAAATCTTGATGTTTTGGTCACCTACCATTCGGTAAATCATTTTGTTTCATTGTAGACTTCTGGGCACTATTATGACTAATAAAATATCAAGAACATCAATTTTACACGCTGTTTGTCGAACTCGTACCTTAATTTATTGAATTATTACGGTAAAACACCTTCTGTAAAGGTTATGATAGTGTTGTGCCAAAATATGTTTAGACAAAAGTTATCGAACCTTAATCATCCGTTCTAACTTAAGGACAAATAAAAATCAGACATAATAATATGCTAATGAGAGGTTTTCAATTTGACAGCTCAGAAGAAAAAAACAAGTTTCATTAAGCTGCTACTAGATGGCGCTCTGCCAGGAGCAATAGGTCAAGATGAAATGAATGATTCAATAGCTCAAAATGAAACATAAAAATTAAAATTTAACTGAGGCAGTGACGGAGTAGGTGAAATTAAGATTTATACTTAGCAGAAAATAATCAAATCCAAAGATTCAGTCAATATTCGATTTCCCATTTCTCTTATATAGCTTTAGACACCGCCATCTACCGGCGTATTATGAAACTTTTTTTTTCTTTTCTGTCACTTTGAAAACCCCTCATTGTTGTATTTTTTTCAGTTTTCAAGTAAATTATATACTAAAAACAAAATGACTGGATGCTATAAAGAGACAAGATTATAAACATTCACAACATACTGTTTTATTAACAAAGAAGATTTAAGATGGTGAAGATTATAACCTGAAACTGTAACAACAGTTTTGCTGGTGCAATTTGAATAAGTTGGTTGGTGGTAATCATAAAATATTGCCCTTTCAATTACTTATTTTATATCAACTTAATTAAATGTTAATCGTTATCAACTTAATGTTAAAGGAAATAGGACAGCGACATTCAGTGGACAATTCATATTTCATATCTTAGAAAGAAATGCAACCAGAAAATACCATCATCTTAGCTGAAAAACGTCTACTGCTGGATATAGGCCTTAAACAAAATATCGTGACATACAATTTGTCCATTCTGGATAAAACAGGTTTAAGTTTATCTATGTTTTTTTTCTGCAGATCCTCATAATTGTATATGAAAATTTCAAGTTTAAGTTGCGGGATGTCATCGTTTAAGTTAATATTCTCTAAGATACCTGTTTTCTAAAAAAAAAAAAAAAAAGACGAAGGCTTTAATTAATATATATTTGAATAAATTATTATTATTACTATTGTCTTGAATATAATAATTTAAGAACATTTTTCTTGCTTTCTTACAGGCCTCACAAAATACTTTGATAAAAAAAGCTACAGAATATATGAACCGTAAATTTGGGTAAACCAATGCTACAGCATTGCAGACTGTAAGCAAATAAAATTCCATGAAAATTCCACTTTGTCATAAAAACAAAAGCGCCATTGTTGCTGCAGGATATCACTTACGTATGTATAAATTGTTTACACCCAGGTTTTATAATACTTACTCTCTTTTATTAGTTTTAATTAAAACATAAATTATAATTTTAGATCTCAAAAAAAAAAACCACAAGCAGGGATTTTTCACATACAAACACTCCATCACAAAGTGATGATCAAGATCAACCCAGGCAAAAACAAACATTTGAGGTGCAGAGTGCAGAGCAAGATTATTGAAAATGTGAGTGTGTAATGTAAAGAAAGAAGCGCATATCATACATTAATGAAATTTCCAAAAAAAGATTTGTTTTACTTGTTTTATATAAAATCCATAGGACTTATAGAATGTAGTTAGATCCCCTTATCCACTATTAAAGAGCTGATCAACTTCAAACGGCTGATGAGCAGTGGAATCTTGGCGTACAATTTGTCGTATCTATCTGTCACCTTTGTCGTTCCTCTTTAAACATTTTCCCGCATTTAAATGTCAAAAGTGACAGAACTATTTGACAAATGGTCAGTCATGCTACGCAAGCAGGCCATGGTTCCCTAACCATATTCTTTCAATATCATTGAAGTATCGAAAGGTCATGGAAGGTAGTTAGGTCCCCTCATCCACTCAGCCGTTTGAAGATGATCAGCCCTTAAATAGTGGATGAGGGGATCTAACTACCTTCCAGATCAGATCTAAACACTCCGAAGTGATGAATATAAACGTAATTTATTACATTTACCAATGGGGACTGATAATTATATATAGTTACCGGTTAATGTAATAAATTTAGAGTTTTTTATTACATTTACCGCAAGTGCCGGGAATTATGCATAATAACTGGTAATTATGCATAATCACCGCATTATTCACGTGTACCGTAACATATATACATATTATTATAGGCACGAGCTTTTAGTTTTTATTATTTAAGAGCTGTGCTAATATCTGATGTGACAGAGTTTTTTATGAACCGAAAATCTTTAGAAATAGGTATGTATTATTATATTTTTATCAGGACACCCGTTTTATACATTAAAAAAACTTATTGTGTGCAGTGGGTTGCCTGGAAGAAATCGCTTTAAGCGATAAGGCCACCCATTGCCCTTATTCTTTTTCTGTTAAAAATTTTATATGGTTTGTTTTATTTTGTATTTTTATTTGCATTTTTATAGCAATAAAGCGTTTTTTATCTTTGTCTTTGTTTTCTTGTTATTATAATACCATACAATTACTCCTCAATTAGTTATGATAAGTTCCATAATAAAGAACCATGTCTTGTTTAAAAGTATCGTCCACTTGATTTAGGACAAGTTATTTTTGCCATCACTAGCTTTTTAGAAAATTAAATATAAAAAGTCGAACCCAGCTACGGGCAAGGTGCGGAAGAGTCATACGACCCAGTGGAGACAGTATATTGGTCTCTTTTTAACATATTCAATGATTGCACTTGAGTAATTGAGTAAGTAGCGTAACACTATGAATGTGACTTTTTATTTTAGGACTACTACCATGCTTTAGTCATAGTTCCATGGTTTACACAGAGAGGTTGGAAACCGCTGCTTGGTCTTTCATTAATCGAGGGTTAACACTTTCTTTAAAAATATTGCTTCTTTTTTGAGGGAAATGAGATGAAAATTTCGGACTATTGTTTTTTAATTTTCTGAATTAGTTTTCCGTGGCTATTACTGTGCTACTGTGGTGGAATAAATATAATAAATAATAAATTCCGGATGCCCTTTATGGAAAACTGGGTTTTGAAGTAAGAATAATGTAATAATTAAGAAGGCGGGGCTTCCGAAACATTGAAATGTTAGACCACCGGGTGGTCTATACAGTTAAGCATGTTACAGTTTTAAAAGGATGAGAATGCTGTTTTGATGCCAAAATCGCGGAAAGTGAGTGGTAAGGTGGCAAGTGTTATAAAGTGTGGTCTTGGTGTTTTTCTATAAGTGTAATTGTTATTTTATAAAGAAAATCCACTCAAAACCAAAATCAAACATAAAACTACCCTCATTTGCAAGTTTTTGCAATGGGGTTAAGAAAAGGGCTAAAGAGCTTTCTCTACTTAAAGCAATCTAGTATCGCTAGTAGCAGTGCAGGAGATCTATGTGGGCTCAAAGGAGCCGATGGGGTCCGTAAGGGCTCCTAAGAGACTCCTCGGGTCTTGTCAGGCTTCTTTGCGTTACAAGTTACAAGGGTCTATGCGGGCTCTGAAACATTTATTGGGGTCCAAAAGGGCTCCCGTGCTTATCTAAGGGTCTGCAACGGGCTCTCAAACACCTATCAGTGTAGCAAATAAAGTCTTTCGCCAATCAAAATCCATACATCACTGCCTACAGCGATCTGGTATTACTTGGTACTGCACAGGAGGTCTGTGTGGGCTCGGGGGAGCCGCTAGGGGTCTGTAAGAGCTCTGAAGCGACTCTGAGGGTCCCAGCAGCCTTCATTGCGTGAGCAATTACTAGGGTTTCGAGAGGGTTCTGGTGCTTCAAGGGTGTGCACGGGCTCTTAAGCCCACCAGGGTAGAAATAAAGGCTTCAGTCAATGAAAAATCCACATCAGAATGCATTGATAGTGGAAAAAAATATATTATAATTTGCGGCCCAGCTGACCACCTGACTGAGCTGTGGGAGCATCCACGCTTCGGATGGCTCCAAAAAATGTGGGGTATGTACAATGGCTCCAACTACACGAGCTAAGTGCAGGCACTAATCAACCCCCACTAAAGAAGAAAGGATAACCCGCATGAATGGGTTGGCCTTGGCCGTCCTCGCATGCGATTAGTTTGGAAAACAAAAAATTTGACTGCTTAAGCAATGTTCCTTTGCCTGCCCGGAATGGGCGAATAAAAAAACGCAACAATCAGTCAATCACAATATGTACACTTCAGAATAAGGACAAGCATAGAAGTAGTCCTAAAATTAAAAGTCACATCATTGTGTTACGCTACTTACTCAAGTGCAACCTGTGCAACCATTGAATATGTTAAAAAGAGACCAATATACTTTATCCACTGGGTCGTATGACTCTTCCGCACCTTGCCCGTAGCTTGGTTCGACTTTTTATTTTTAATTTTCTAAAAAGCTAGTGATGGCAAAAATAACTTGTCCTAAATCAAGTTGTCTATACTTTTATACAAGACATGGTTCTTTATTATGGAACTTATCATAACTAATTCAGGAGTAATTGTATGGTAGTAACAAGAAAACAAAGACAAAGATAAAAACGCTTTATAGCTATAAAAATGCAAATAAAAATACAAAATAAAACAAACCGTATAAAATTTTTAACAGAAAAAGAATAAGGGCAATGGGTGGCCTTATCGATTAAAGCGATTTCTTCCAGGAAACCCACTGCACACAATAAGTTATTTTAATGAATAAAACGGGTGTCTTGATAAAAATATAATAATACTTACCTATTTCTAAAGATTTTCCGTTCATAAAAAACTCTGTCACATCAGATATTAGCACAGCTCTAAAATAATTAAAACTAAAAGATGTGTGCCTAAAATAATATGTATATGTATATAAAACAAGTAAAACAAACCTTTTTTTGGAAATTTCATAATGTATGATATGCGCTTCTTTCTTTACATTACACACTCACATTTTCAATAATCTTGCTCTGCACTCTGCACCTCAAATGTTTGTTTTTGCCTGGGTTGATCTTGATCATCACTTTGTGATGGAGTGTTGTGAAAAATCCCTGCTTGTGGTTTTTTTTTGAGACCTAAAAATATAATATGTTTTAATTAAAACTTATAAAAGAGAGTAAGTATTATAAAACCTGGGTGTAAACAATTTATACATACGTAAGTGATATTCTGCAGCAACAATGGCGCTTTTGTTTTTATGACAAAGTGAAATTTTCATGGAATTTTATTTGTTTACAGTTTACAGCATTGGTTTACCCAAATTTACGGTTCATATATTCTGTAGCTTTTTTTATCAAAGTATTTTGTGAGGCCTGTAAGAAAGCAAGAAAAATGTTCTTAAATTATTATATTCAAGACAATAGTAATAATAATAATTTATTCAAATATATATTAATTAAAGCCTTCGTCTTTTTTTTTAGAAAACAGGTATCTTAGAGAATATTAACTTAAACGATGACATCCCGCAACTTAAACTTGAAATTTTCATATACAATTATGAGGATCTGCAGAAAAAAAAACATAGATAAACTTAAACCTGTTTTATCCAGAATGGGCAAATTGTATGTCACGATATTTTCTTTAAGGCCTATATCCAGCAGTAGACGTTTTTCAGCTGAGATGATGGTATTTTCTGGTTGCATTTCTTTCTAAGATATGAAATATGAATTGTCCACTGAATGTCGCTGTCCTATTTCCTTTAACATTAAGTTGATAACGATTAACATTTAATTAAGTTGATATAAAATAAGCAATTGAAAGGGCAATATTTTATGATTACCACCAACCAACTTATTCAAATTGCAGGAGCAAAACTGTTATTACAGTTTCAGGTTATAATCTTCACCATCTTAAATCTTCTTTGTTGATAAAACAGTATGTTGTGAATGTTTATAATCTTGCTACGAACAACAATTACTATGGAACAATAACTCGCCTACAATTACGCCTTTGATTTTGGCACCACTTACGCACACAAATCAAAGAGAATACAACGAACACTTACACTCTGTCATAAACAAATGCTTGCCCGCGATTGGATGTCACGGTCGCCAAAGCAACCAGCGCACAGCTACCCAGCAGTGAAAGCCAACAAGCAGCTACCCAATTTAACTCAGACCATAATTTTTAGCAACTATTATTGTTTTTTTAGGAAATAAAAATGTAAGGTTGCTAAGTTCAATGTTTATGTGTAGTGTAGTCAAAAAATCTTTTAATTTTCTAAATATCTTTGGTCTGGTCTGACTACATCGTTTACAACCTTTGTGCGATTCATGTGCAAATAACATAGGGTTACGATTCCGCTGTTATGGAATTACGCGTAGAGGTAGTATAGAGTGAAAATAAAATACCGGCTTAGTGATAACATAGATTCTTTATTGGTCCAATTGGTTTCAATTCTTTCCAAGCGTACTGTAGCTATTCATTTTTTAAATTGAGTTTGATTTCGTTTCGGAAATCTGTAGTATTAAAATCATTTGTTATCGCTGCATAATATCACCAATGTAACTTATCAATATATATAAAACTCTTCCGTTACTGACTGACTGACTGACTGACTGACAGACAACGCAGAGCCGAAACTACTGGGCGTAGCGGACTGAAATTTTGCATGTAGGTTCCTTAGGGAGTGTAGGTGAACACTAAGAAAGGATTTCCCGAAATTCCCACGGGAACGGGAAAAACGGGATTTTTGTGTTTAAGAGAAATCTGCGCGGGTGATACCGCGGGGCAGCCTCTAGTATTATATAAAACCTCAACCTAAACTGGCAAACCTCGTATCGCCTTAGAAAAAGTTTACACGATTTCTACTACTGAATACATGGTTGTATGAACAATGTTCTTTTGTCCAGAATGGGTGAAAAAAAAAGCAGCAACAAAGAAATTATGAGTCAAAAAGAAAAATTAAAATGTAAAGTATTTCTGAACGAATAAACAACCATCAAAATTATGTAAACAACAATTTTGGTCACAATTTAAAAAAATGCTAGGTACTTTTACTAACTTCCTCGCAATTTCTTCATATTTTCTAACCTTTAAAACCTTTCCTGGACTACGGCAAACATTTCAAAACCAAAATCAGCTAAATCGGCCCGGCCGATATCAATTTTTTGCGAGACTAACGAACCACGATTATTTTTTATATATGCAGTAAATAGAATTAGATAGATTGTAAAGTATGTACTTATGTTTTATCTGATCAGTTTATAGAACTACTACTGCAAAAAAAAGGAATTGTACATAATTGCATAACACTATCCAAAATCAATAGTATGAAAATTTTCAATGTTTGTATACTCACTGATGAAAGGTAATTTTACTGTTTTTCATTTTTGTATTGCTTTTACACCAATTCACGATACACGAAGGCATATTTGCAATATTCAAAAGCGCTGAATAATAATTATTTGGCCAACCAAAAACTGACGAAACTGAACCCCGCGCGCTGACGCGAGTGCCACAGCGAACTGACAGCCGTGGTGTTCGTAATCCGAAGCTCCGCCCTCCGAGTCAACTGTTTGCTCCTCGTTTGCTTTCACCATCTTTGAAGCGTAATTATTGTTCCATAGTTATTGTTGTTCGTAGTAATCTTGTCTCTTTATAGCATCCAGTCATTTTGTTTTTAGTATATAATTTACTTGAAAACCGAAAAAAATACAACAATTAGCATATTATTATGTCTGATTTTTATTTGTCCTTAAGTTAGAACGGATGATTTAGGTTCGATAACTTTTGTCTAAACATATTTTGGCACAACACTATCATAACCTTTACAGAAGGTGTTTTACCGTAATAATTTAATAAATTTAGGTACAAGTTCGACAAACAGCGTGTAAAATAGATGTTGTTGATAAATTATTAGTCATAATAGTGCCCAGAAGTCTACAATGAAACAAAATGATTTACCGAATGGTAGGTGACCAAAACATCAAGATTTTGATTCCTTGACGCATTCGATTCAGATCCCGTCACTACACAAGAGATTGTTTTATACATTAAGTTAAACATTTACAATCACAAAACCAATTTATCACACCTTTTTCATAAAAAATAATCATAAAACTTTTGGAGCTGCTACCGATGTTTACAATGTCATGTTATACGTCAAAATAAAACAAACCATAAACAAACCACCAAATATGTACCAAATTATTGGTTTTTAATTTTGTACGGTACCTACTAATAAACCAGTGTCATCAATAAACCACTTTGATGCCACAAGAAGAAAACTTGCAAAGAATTCTTATATTTTATCTCTCTCTAAATAATAGTCTTTTTGCCGTTTAGTAAGGAGCGTAACAATATGAAAATAACTTTTTATTTTAGCCTGGTTTCTATGCTTGTCCTTTTTCTGAGAGGTGCATCTACTTAATATCAGTTTTTTTTTCGCGGGAAGCGTGAGGAAGAAGTCGGGCTTTTGTTTCTCAGTTAAGGCGGTAACTCTCAGAAGTGCGCGAAATAATCGCCTACAAATCGAGGGAGAGTGAGATACTGGCTGGCTGTTTTGTTTATGTTGTAGCCAAGTTGGGATGAACTTCCATGATGAACGTCCAGAGTTTTGAAAACATCCATTGAGTGCATCGGTGACCAGTTTTGGGGATTGAAATCCCCCTGTCTGTCTCCCCGCAGCAGTCAAACAGCCTTCGAGCTCTGATCCTGTGTAGTCGAACTGACATAGTGGCGCCTTTGTTCATACAAACACTTCAACATTTCGATAAACCGATAGTCAACTTGGCACCGCTGGAGAGATTGCAGCTCTGCCTAGGTCTCAATCAAATCAAAAACTTTCATATAGTCCAGTGCTTAGCAAAGTGACAGGTTATACTCCTCCGTCTTCTGTATTACCTGGATTGGGTTATTCCATTAGTCTCCAAAAATCATTTTTTTTTATTTCCATTTAGTCTCCAAGCTGATTTATTCTTATTCTTATTTAATTATTTTCCATTTCCTATAGTCTCCAAAATATTAACAGGCAAAGATGGTATCGACGGCAAAACAAGCAAGAAAAACCAGTGTTGACAGCATTACAAAATAAAAATATAGTAACCGATACAAGATTATCGCCTAGATTTCAAAAATATTTACACTCGTTGTCAAAAACCTTACAAACTCTCAGCTACCTGATAAGGGGCGGCTTTAGACTACAACTAGGTACTAAGTTTTATGGAAAAAATAGCCGTGCAACTCTAGGTACTAAGTTTTACGGTTATTAAACCAATCACAGAGCGCTGCTCGGTAGTCCTTCGGCGAAAGTACCGTTATTTAAAATTAAAAAAATTAGTGCATGTGGTACTTACCTACTCCTTTTTTTTCTAATCCAGTCTAATCTTTGATTTGAGAAGAGATTAGGCTAGTGTCACTGTGTCAGTGCATAATGGAAGATAGTGAAAATCCAGACGCAGGACCTAGCACAATCACGCCGTTTCAATATGTATTCAACTCACTTAAGTTTGGTTATTAATTATGATAAGCTAAGTTACAGTATAGAAAATGTGCAAGAAGTGTTTAGAAATTTATTACATGTCTAATAAAAGGATAGTCACCTATTTTCCCCTATCGTTACTTATTTATTTTGCATAGTAATAGTAATAGTGCTTCTGATTGTTGTAAATGTAAAAAAAATATTCCCTTACCTAAGCAAATTTTAACAGTCATAAGTATTATTTTTTTGTGAAGTTCACGAGAGTTCATATGTAAATATTTATTAAAACTGATTATACTTACTAAAAACTACGTTTTATTAAAATTCCTAAACTTTTGTTGTTGTCTCTACATAGTAAAACTTACCTGGAGACTAAAAGGAATAGTTGTATGAAAAAAATTTTTTGTACCTACCTTAACCAAAAAAGTGTTTTGGAGACTAATAGGAAACGTTGTAAGTATGGGGCGGCAAAATTTTGGACATCAAAGGTTTTGGAGACTATCGGAATAACCCCCTGGATTGTACCGAAGCCTTGTCGGAATCCGACTTATTAGGGGGACTGCCTGCAAATCGTCAAACTTGCACGTGAGACGATTCATGATGACTCTCGAGAACATTTTATAAACATGGCTCAAAAGTGTGATAGGACTTTATTTCTTCATAAAAACTTTTTATCAAAAAATTAAACCGCCGAAAAAACTGAAAAAAATTAAATAATTGGAAAACATTTTCTATTAGGACTTAATTTACTCACTTCTTAAAGTAATTTTGGTTAACCAAGAAATTTTAAGTCGGTGCCACACCACACAAGCAAATTCCTTAACTACCATAGCGCGATGCGCGGTGGCACACGTTTTTCGGTTATTTCTTTGAATTTCAGGTAATTTAGTGATCGTTATTCGTTGATTCTGTGGCACCGACTCAAAATTTCTTGGTTAACCAAAATTACTTTAAGAAGTGAGTAAATTAAGTCCTAATAGAAAATGTTTTCCAATTATTTAATTTTTTTCAGTTTTTTCGGCGGTTTAATTTTTTGATAAAAAGTTTTTATTTTTTGCTTTTCAGTTTTTTTGGGCTAATTTTTTTGACCCCAGCCAATCACCCTTCACAGGGTGGTCGCACCCCGCAAGGTGGCCACACAACCTGGTGAAGGTTTAGGGACTAACAGGATGAGGTTCGATCACGACCGGTCGGTGAGGCGATTTTTGAGGGAGGCCTATGTCCAGCAGTGGACGTCTATCGGCTGCGATTATGATTATTAACATTCATATAAAAAAGACTAATAATTATACCTAGCAGTTTTCATGTAAATCACAAAACGGAAATACAATCTGTGAGTGAACAATAAAGTCACCCCTATTTTTCCACCCTTAGGGTTGGAATTTTATTTCCAAATTTTTATGGGACCAACTTCAAGGTATACCCTGTCGATTAAAAAAGGAATTATCAAAATCGGTTCACACAGTAAAAAGTTATGCGTGATCATACATAAAAAAAAAAAAAAAATATACGCGACGAATTGAGAACCTCCTCCTTTTTGTTTTTTCGTCGGTTAAAAACCCCCACACTTCAACACGTTTTAGTGGATAGTCGTTTTCTGCAGAAATAAAAAGCCCGATTTATTTTATGTTTGTAGACCATCAAGGGATCGATGGTCTCATTAAGCATTTTTGTATGCCAAATATTGAGTTGTTGGTCTCATTCTACAAAATGTATATCTTCATAACTTTAATAGATACAGTTACACATGTTTTTGCAACTGACAGTTAATAGGAATCTTAAGAATGTCAATATAAAACTCATTTTCGCAAAAATAGGGTTTGGTCTCTTTCTGCATAACTAGGGCCGTAAACCGCTGAAAAAACTGAAAAGCATTAAATAATAGGGAAACATTTTCTATTAGGCCTTAATTTACTCACTTCTTAAAGTAATTTTGGATTACCAAGAAATTTTATGTCGGCGCCACACCACACAAGCAAATACATTATCTACGTAAAGCGCGATGCGCAGCGGCACACGTTTTTCGGTTATTTCTTTGAATTTCAGGTAATTTAGTGATCTTTATTCGTTGATTCTGTGGCACCGTCTCAAAATTTCTTCGTCTCAAAAAAAGAAGTGAGTAAATTAAGGCTTATAGAAAATGTTTCCCTATCCCTATTATTTAATGCTTTTCAGTTTTTTCGGTGGTTTAATTTTTTTATAAAAAGTTTTTATTTTTTGCTTTTCAGTTTTTTTTGGGCTAATTTTTTTGACCCCAGCTAATCACCCTTCACAGGGTGGTCGCACCCCACAAGGTGACCACACAACCTGATGAAGGTTGAGGGACTAACAGGATGAGGTTCGATCACGACCGGTCGGTGAGGCGATTTGTGAGGGAGGCCTATGTCCAGCAGTGGACGTCTATCGGCTGAGATTGTGATTATTAACATTCATATAAAAAAGACTCATAATTATACCTAGCCGTTTTCATGTAAATCACAACACGGCAATACAATCTGTGAGTGAACAATCAAGTCACCCCTATTTTTCCACCCTTAGGGTTGGAATTTTATTTCCAAATTTTTATGGGACCAACTTCAAGGTATACCCTGTCGATTAAAAAAATAATTATCAAAATCGGTCAACACAGTAAAAAGTTATGCGTGATCAAACATAAATATATATATATATATATACGCGACGAATTGAGAACCTCCTCCTTTTTGTTTTTTCGTCGGTTAAAAAACGTCATACGAGATTCAAGACTATGTCGATAGTGAAAACTTTATCGTAGATAAGTGAAAGATAAGACACCAAATGAAATGTTTTCATACAAAAAAGTGAAATAGAAAACTTAGAATCGATTTGTCATGATGTCGATTGTGTTTGAATAAGTGCAAAAACTTTGTAAATACCTATCTATACCTATACCTAGATCTTGAACTTGGTAAAGAGAGTGTGTTAGAGCGCGGGAAACTTAGAACGAGGTTTTGTTTTATGGAAATACTAGAGGCTGCCCCGCGGTATTTCCCGCGCAGATTTCTCATAAACACAAAAATCCCGTTTTTTCCCGTTCCCGTGGGAATTTCGGGAAATCCTTTCTTAGTGCTCACCTGGGCGGTTTTCTGAAACGTTCTACGTAACGTAATGGAATTCCACCGTAAAAAAAAATATAAAAATAACTTGAAGCGTTTTTAAATTGATCTTAATGAATAATATTTTCAGAAAATAATAATGGTTCGCTTGAATTTTTATTAGTTTACCAGTAAATTGAAGTCAAAGTTGTACTTGTTCAATTTTGTGTTCCATTCCATTACGTCACAGTTTTAAGTTTTCATGAAATTAAAACGAGTTATTAATATTTATTACGGGCTCAATTGATCAAATCATTACAACAATAAGACTCACTAAAAAAAATCTGTTCTATACATCTACGCTCGTAACCGAGATAAAGACCTAAATACAAAATTACGTCACATTTTGGCACACACCGCCTCAAAACTTAGCTTCTGTATGCTTCATACGACACATTATAACATATTTATATAAACTCCTGAAAAGTTATGTTAATTGCCCTTCTTTTTTATATAACTTACATAGTATTTATCTTAATACTTTTAAAATTATATCAATAAAATAACACAGATCGGGTGGGACGGGACACGTCACGGTAATGGAAAATGACGTGACGTAAAGGAATTATAAAGAATTATGCACATGGCAATAAAAAACAACTGATTAAAAATAACATGATGAGAATGTTGATTTGTTGCGGTTTTTTTAAAGGTTCTTAAGTGCAAGAAAGTGTTTCTCGGGATTGTATTTTATATTGTCGCAAGTGACATTCATAATTATTGACCCCTGTCTACCCCTCTGGTAATAATGAGTCACAATATAAAAAAAACTCAATCGTTACGATACAATACGCATAGCGGGTACATAATTAGGATGTGAACTAAATTTCAAAATTTACAATAAAAATACAATATCTCTTTTAAACGACTATGACATACAAACAGAGAACATAGCCAAACTACGTTCAGCCTACGTTCAGCAGTGGACATCTTCCGGCTAAGACTATGATGTGATGTTGATCATCTTTCTTACAACTTCAAATAACTATTTATATTACAGAAAATTAGCCCTTCTTTTAATATAATATCACTTTAGCCATAAAGAAGGTAATAACAAGTAAATTACCAATGTGCTCAAAGCTTTAGAATTCCATTACATCACATTTAACATTCGCTAGTACATCACGCCACGTAATGGATGTGACGTATAGCTACCCGTCGTGAATTTAATCAAAATTACTCCTAGGTCGATGAAAATTATAAGAAACTAGTAACTTAATTCAGAACTAGATAAAATAACACGTATTACTGCCAAAATTTAATAATAAGCAATCTTTATTACCTTCAAAATGCCCGTTCGTAGTTGAACGGAAATTTTGACACCGTGACGTACACATTCACTTTGGACTGATTTTTGATTAAACTGATGAAAATAATCAAATACGGTAAATGCACAAGGAGTAGAAATATTGATATCTATCGTAATAAATCCTAGATAAGGTAGTTTTTTCTTTGAAACTTGGAAAAAAGTACCCGTGACGTATTGAGGAATTCCACTCGAACGTATTTTAAAGAAAACAAAAACTTGTAATTATTTATTGTTTTGTACTCTAAACTCTTGTAAAAGGGTTTAAATTTAAAAATTTAGGACATTAAATGATCTCAAAAAAGTTTCCGAATCCGCCTTAAAAGCAAGACATCTATTAAATTTTTGACTTTGAACCTTGCTGATATAGGGAGGACACGCTTAATTTCGCATATTTTTTTTTGTTTTTGCTAATATTTTTTGTGTTATTTACTGTTTATTGTAGATTTTAATGTATATGTGTAGGGTTTTTTTATTAATAAATCGATATAAATAATAAAAAATAAGCTACATGTTATGGATTGCCGAAAAACAAGCCGGACGTGGAAGGACATCGTCATTTTCTATAGAACAAGGTTTCTGAAAACCGCCCACCTACACTCCCTAAGTAACCTACATGCAAAATTTCAGGCCGCTACGCCCAGTAGTTTCG
Source organism: Euspilapteryx auroguttella (assembly GCA_951802225.1). Taxonomy (NCBI): domain Eukaryota; kingdom Metazoa; phylum Arthropoda; class Insecta; order Lepidoptera; family Gracillariidae; genus Euspilapteryx; species Euspilapteryx auroguttella. The sequence goes on from OX637646.1 coordinate 6,819,982, forward strand.
GCTCTGCGTTGTCTGTCAGTCAGTCAGTCAGTCAGTAACGGAAGAGTTTTATATATATTGATTATCATAGCTAGGCGGTATTTTCATTTATTTGGTAGGTACCGTTAGTATCAGATTACCGTTTACTGAGTACGTTTATTTTGTTTGTAAGTAAGTAAGTAGTCCATGCAATATTGATTAGAGAGCCAGTACAAAGTGAACATCCGTTTCCGGATCAATTTTATATGTTGGAACTTTTTCATTTCAGGTTAAATTTTATTTAATATTATTAAATAGTTATTTATTAAATAAAAACAAAACATTGTTTTTATTTATTCAATATATTTCATTCATCATTTCAGCCGTAGGACGTCCACTGCTGGACATAGGCCTCCCTCAAGGCTCTCCATCTGTACCGATCGCAGGTGGAGCGTGGACCCGCAGCCTTGCGCAGATCATCCGTCCATCTGGTCGGTGGACGTCCTACGTTGCGCTTGCCGATCCGTGGTCTCCACTCGAGAACTTTTCGGCCCCAGCGGCCATCTGTTCTGCGGGCTATATGACCTACCCATTGCCACTTCAACGAGCTTATCCGCTTGGCTATGTCGGTGACCCTGGTTTCTCTGCGTATGTCCTCATTTCTGATTCGATCCCGCAGAGAAATCCCGAGCATAGCCCGCTCCATGGCTCGTTGAGCTACTCGGAGCCTGTTCATATATTTCATTAATAAATTGTAATTATTGATTATAAAATAAATTAGGTATTTAATTAAATTGTTAGTATTGAAACAAGTTGTAAAAATTAATTTGTAAAAAACAAGAGTGAACATGCTTTCAAAAACTTCCGGTGACGTTGGTTCAACGTTTAACGATATAAAAGGAGGAAATTATGGGACAGCAATTCATTCTTGTTTGAGCTCTCGAAGTGTAAACTACGAAATAAACATAAACTCTGTGAAATTAAATATTTGAGTTTCCTTGTTCGCAAGTGGAAAAGGGTTAAGCTTATATCAGAATTGCGGATTTTTCACGCTCACATTATGGATCGCTCTTGTGCTAATTCAAGGAGTTCTACCAGGCGTAATCCTAGCCGAGAATCAGTTCGTAAGAGTCGTTCTAAGGAACGAAATAGTGACTGTACTCGGAAAAGAAGAACACCATCACCACTGGATCGTTCTCGTAAATCAAGAAGTTCTACCAGGCGCAATCTTAACCGGGAATCGGTTCGTAAGAGTCGTTCTAGGGAACGAAATAATGACCGTTCTCGTAAAAGGAGAAAACCATCACCACGACATTCACGACGACGACGTCGCTACAGTGAAACATCAAGTGAATATTCGAGCTCAAGTAGCAATTCACCACAAAGGAAATCACGGCGAAAGAAATCTAAACGATCAAAATCTGGTAATAATAACGAAAACGTGAGTACATTTTATTTTTATCTTTTATTATCAAGATTAAGTCTTGTCCTAATTATTATTTATAAAAATACCGTTATAACATTGGTTCACTTGGTTGGTTTATAATTTAAAATAGTAGTTTATTCATAAAAAATTAATATAAGGTAGAAAATCTTTGTAATTCTACGAGAAGTGCACTTACTACAGTGTGGTTATCAGTTTTTTTTGGGGAAATACATTGTTAGGGATCTATTCTGGATCGGGTAATACACATTTCTTTTAAAAACAATGTATTTTTTTTTAATAATATTGTTTTACCTATTGATTGAGTAATGTCCTACTATTTACTATTAATTCTTTGATATATTTTATAAAAACTAAATCAAACAATTTATTTTAATGCATGGAAAAGATCATCGGTGAACGACCAATGACGTTGTCATCTCTACAACAAGAGCCGCCGTCAACCACGGCAGTACCGACAGCTGCGGCAGCGGCTGCACTACCAATGACGCAACCACTGCTGACTCCGGGAACAACCAGCTGTCCTGCAACAAATGGCATTGAGATTCGTCCAAACGTAGCAGACAACCGTACCTGAAAAACCAAGTGAGTCGAACAGTTTATCACAAAATTTATCGCTAAACGTTGGCGACTAGCAAACCTTATTAAATGTATAAATTCGGGTAAAGTCACTAAAATTAACAGTAGTCACAATATGATACCTGAATTTGATCCCTCCATCAAAAATCACCGCATTGATTCATGGTTGGCAAAAGTAGACAAATGTGCTCAAATTTACTCATGGGATCAAAACCATATAGTTCATTATGCTCTTCCAAAATTAGTAGGAAACGCAAAGAAATGGTACGAAAGTCAATCATCAGTTTTACATAGTTGGTCGACATGGAAGGAACTTTTATTAAAAGCCTTTCCGTCACAGACTAATTATGGAGTGATGTTAGCAGAAATGCTAGAAAGGCGGTTAAAATTTGGAGAAAATCTCGATGAATACTATTACGAAAAACTAACTTTACTTAACGCTTGCGAAATTTCCGGTAAAAGAGCAGTCGATTGTATAATTCATGGGATAGATGACAGAACCATAAGTGCGGGTGCTTCGTCTGCATGTTTCAAAGAACCTGAAAATTTATTAAAATATCTAAAAGACGTTTGTAAGGAACAAAAGGATATCGCTAGGGTATTTAATAGAAATCCCAAAAGTAGGTGGTTTTGCCACAAATGTAACGAAAGTGGTCATAAGGCTATGTTTTGCCGTGCACCATCATCTCAGTCTCAGGGTTTCCAAAATATTTCATTAAACAACCATCAAAACACAACGGGATGTTTTAACTGTAATGAAAAGGGTCATAGGCTACACCAATGCCCAAAGCCTATACAAAAATGCGACAATTGCAGATTCTACGGACATAAAAGTAACGAATGCCCAAAAAAAAATAGTAATCAGACCAATTTAAACAATAGCAAATAAGGAATATTACTAACAGACAGTGAAACAAAAAAGCTATAAATACTTTCAAAACGCGATTATTGATACAAAATATAATATGAATTGTTTCGTAGATCTTGGAAGTGATTGTACTCTTATAAGACAAGATGCAGTAAAAGAATGTAAATTAGAAGTGGTTTACGATGAATTACCAACGGTAATTGGGAACATAAAAATAAAACCAATAGGAAAGTCAAAATTTCTGCTAAAATTAGATTCGGTTGAAGCTACAGTTACAGCTTTCATTGTCAATAATACTGACTTGCACGTCCCCTTACTTGTTGGGCAAAATTTTACCGAATTACCCCAAGTTATAATTTTCAAAAATGAGAATTCTCTTCTTATTACGTCTCAAATCAATACAAGTGATCCCTTCCAAGGTCTTGATCAAAACAGTTTTAAGGTTACTTTAAATCTAATTCAAGATTCAGAGGTGAACAATCGTGTTTTGTTAAAATGTAAAGTTAACGAAGTCAACAATGCCGATATATTTATTAAAAGTAGTTACAGAAAAAATTGTGACGTTGAATATATCATAATAGAAGGACTTTACAAGGTGCAGGACGGGTTTTTTGAAATTTACGTACTGAATTTTAGGGATGACAAACTATATCTTCCAAAAGATTTCATAAGTTAAAAAAGATTTAGATCACTTAAATGATAAAAAAGAAATAAGATGTCTTACGGTTGCATCACTAACACCTTTTGAACCTGAAAGTATTAAAATCAATCCTGATTTGAACCTAGAACAAAAGCGTAAAGTTTATGATCTTATCAATAGCAATAGAGACTGTTTTGCACAAAACTTGTCCGAAATAGGCTGCACAAACGTAACACAACTTGACATTAAGTTATTGGATGAAACACCTGTAGTTTATCGCCCCTATAGATTGAGTCATACAGAAAAACAAACTGTGCGAAATATGGTTGAGGAACTCATAGAAAATGATATAGTTGAAGAATCAGACATTGCATATGCTAGTCCTGTTCTGCTAGTATCAAAAAAGACGGGAGGTTATCGTCTTTGTGTTGACTACAGGGCTCTTAACCGTAAAACAGTTAAAGACCATTATCCGCTACCAAGAATCGATGATCAAATTGATCTGCTTAGCGGAAAAAGGTATTTTGTTTCTCTTGATATGACAAGCGGCTACTATCAGATTCCATTAAAAGATGAATGTAAATACCTTACTGCGTTTGTGACACCAGACGGCCTTTACCAATTTCGGAGAGCTCCTTTTGGCTTAGTTAATTGTCCAGCGGTTTTTCAAAGGACTATCAACAGAATTTTAGGCAAACAGAAAGAGAAAAGCGCGATTGCCTACATGGATGACACTTTGGTGGCTGGTTCTGAGGACACGTTAAAACTCATCAAAGAGTCAGGGTTTACTCTTAACATTGCAAAATGTAAATTTTTTGAAACTTCCATAGATTATTTGGGGTTCGAAATATCAGCCGAAGGCATTCGTCCGGGAAAATCGAAGATTTTAGCTGTTGAGCAATTTCCAGTTCCCAAATCTGTACATGAGGTACGCCAATTTGTAGGACTTGCCAGTTTCTTAAGAAAATTTATTAAAAATTTCGCAAACATCGCTAAACTCTTAACAGATCTGACTAAACAAAATAAAACATGGGAATGGGGACCCGACTAGGCGACTGCCTTTCAGAAACTCAAGAAAAAATTGATACAGCGACCGATTCTTGATATTTATAATCCAGAAGCCATTATTGAACTACATTGCGATGCATCTAAACTAGGAATAGGTGGTATACTGTTTCAAAAAGAAAACGCGTCTGCTGAGTTGAAACCATTGGCCTATTTCAGTCGAAAAACTACTATTGACGAAGAAAAATTTCATGCTTACGAATTAGATACGCTCGCGGTTGTTGCCTCATTAAATCGATTCAGAATTTACTTGATTGGTAAACCTTTCACTATGGTCACAGATTGCAGTGCGCTTAGAGCTACTTTTTCCAAAAGAGATATTATACCTCGGGTAGCTCGTTGGTGGATAGCTTTTCAAGAATTTGATTGTACTATCGAATATAGGCCAGGCCAATCTATGCGACACGTCGATGCTTTAAGTCGAAACCCAGCTCCTTATGAGTATGAAGAAATCGACATCGATAATGTCTGCCGAGCTATGCATATTAGCCAAGACGATTGGATATTAAGTTTACAGTTAACTGATACCAAGATTAAACATATTCGGGCCGCGTTGGAAGATCCTCTTTATAAAGATATTGCTGACATTAAACAAAATTTTGTAGTTAAAAGTAACAAGATTTTTAGAAAAGAAGGTGATCAACTAAAGTGGGTCGTTCCGAAAAGCGCAAGATGGCAAATTGTCAACGAAACCATGACGAATCAAGTCATTTTTCAGTAGAAAAAACTTTAGACAAAATTAAAAAGGATTTCTGGTTTCCTAAAATGAAAAAAATTGTGTCTAAATACGTGAAAGCTTGCCTTCATTGCGCTTTCGGGAAAGAACCAGCTGGATCTAAAGAAGGATATCTCCATAGTATTCCCAAAGTTAATATCCCATTTCACACTATTCACGTTGATCACTTAGGACCTTTTGTGAAGAGCTCTAAAGGCATTCAATATATTTTGGTTATAGTTGATGGTTTTACTAAATTTTGCTTACTCAAACCACTACGCAATACGAAATCAGGCCCGGCCATTAACGCAATGAAGGAAGTATTTAGCACTTTTGGATATCCTGTAAGATGCATTTCAGATAGGGGAACTAGTTTTACATCAACAGAATTCAAAAATTTCTGTTTAGAATATTCCTTCAATCACATCACATTCTAAATGCAGTTTCAACACCTCGCGCAAATGGTCAAGTTGAGCGCTATAACCGGACGATACTAGATGGACTAAGGGCATATACGGATAAGTCAGGAGAAAAGAAATGGGATCAAGAATTAGGAAAAATACAATGGGGTCTTAATAACACATTGAACAAAGGAATAGGAAAGAGTCCATCTGAAGCGCTATTTTGTAAAAGACTATTAGGAAAAGCAGAAGGGACATTAGGAAACATAATAGAAGAGACTCGCGAAATTGACAAAAGTTTAGATCAAATTCAAAAAGAAATATATAAACACGTTGAAAAAGATCAAACACAACAAAGCTAAAATATATAACGTTGGTGATTTAGTAAAAATTTTGAAAAACACACCATCTAATGACGGTAAAAGCAAAAAATTGTTACCTAAATATACCGGTCCCTTCAAAGTTTCAAAGGTTCTAGGTAACGATCGATATAAAATTTCAAGTATTCCTGGCTCTACTATAGGAAAAGGTAGATACTGTAATGTATGGGCAGCCGATCGGATTCAACCTTGGATAACATTGCCAACAGAAAGCGAAAGTTCAGATGATGGATCAAATTCTTGTTGATTTGACTTTTATAGGTGATGATGTTGAAAATTATGTAGATAATTATTGTGTTGATAAAATTTGTAATATATATTGTTAAAAACAAAATTAACACACAAAGAAAATATGGAAGTTGGTATCGGTCTTTGAGTTGGGGTTATCGTAATTTTATCTTGAAGATGAGGATTCCAATGCAGATAAATCTGGAAGTTGGTTTCGATCTTTAAGTAAACAGTTATTGACCTTAACTCGAAGATGAGGACTCCAATGCATATAACTCTGGAAGGTGGTCACGGTCTTTCAATGATGCGGGGACCAATGCAGAGGTTTAAATTTAAATTATTGATCGATATATTGAAGGAGAACACGGTCGTGCGAACGAAGTGAAAATACTTCATTTTGATTCAACGGCGAGTGGTTCTATGAAGATAATAATAATAAAAAAATAAAAAAAAACTGATGATGATGATAATGATGATGATGAGTATGATAATGACGGGTGTGATGAGTATGATGATGATGGGTGTGATGATATTGATTTTGATGGTGATTATTATTATTTTTAATTATGATGATGTTTAATATATTGATGATGAGTATGATAAAGTAATTGTTATAGAACACAATAATATTGATTGTAAAGTTAAAATACTAGTCTCTCTAAGTTTGAGGACAAACTTGTAAGGTCAGGATGGCCGAATGTAGAGTAGAATATTTAATTAATTCAGTTATTGCCAATCAATAGTAAAAAATGTTTTTATAATTACAAAATAACCAATAAAACTTGTATTAAATATTTTAGAGAAAACATTATTTCATGTCATTTCCGGAATAATTTATTTATTCATAGCATCCGTTTCGTTTTTATTTTAAAATAATTAAAAGAGCCAATACAAACTGAACATCCGTTTCCGGATCAATTTTATATGTTGGAACTTTTTCATTTCCGGTTAAATTTTAAATAGTTTTCTGTGTTTATTTATTCAATATATTTCTTTAATAAATTGTAATTATTGATTATAAAATAAATAAGTATTTAATTAAATTGTTAGTATTGTTCGACTGCTCCGTGGCTCAGTTGGCAGTGATGTGGACTGAGTAAGCGTGAGCACCGGGGTTCGATTCCCGGGCAAGGCGAATATTGATATGATGAATATCGATGTTTGTTTCAGGTCTGGGTGTGATGTTCGTCTCTGTGTGTGTTTCGGGCGCCCTAGATACAGGTTCTTCCTAGTTAGGGGCTCTGAGTGTGATGTGTTATTATTATTATTATTATAAACAAGTTGTAAAAAATAATTTGTAAAAACTTCCGGTGACGTTGTACAAGATACAAGATTCAAGATATTTATTGCTCTAAGTGTACAGGAAGATCTTAATTGGTTCAACGTATAACGATATAAATGGAGGAAATTATGGGACAGCCATTCATTCATTCTTGTTTGAGCTCTCGAAGTGTAAACTACGAAATAAATATAAACTCTGTGAAATTAAATATTTGAGTTTCCTTGTTCGCAAGTGGAAAAGGGTTAAGCTTATTGGTTGAGGAAACCATCGATGTCCCGTGAAGTAGTCGGTGTGAACATTGAAATGTGAGACCATCCTCACATTTCAGTGGGTTAGGTTAGGATCCTAGGCTATGAAAACAAAGTCTAAACTACTGAAGATTTGGCTGTATGGACTAAGTTCCTTTGCCTGCCGATAATGGGCGAATAAAATTGTTTAATTAAAAAAATATATGTTGTTTGTTTGTTTGCTGATGGGGTGATGGTGATTGTGATAATTCGCTATTTTTTATCCTTATTTAAACTAATTAAAATCATACAGGCTGATCAATACACTAGCTAGGCAAAAAATCCTTACTGCGCCAGCAGTACGCAGTACAGGCTTGCTTGCCAGTCAGAAAAATTTAACATGCCAAGTCAGTACGAAGAGGAACGCACTTGGGAAGCCCCTAACCATGGGCAATACGAGGTTGGTACTTTGGTAGGTACCTAGTTAGAATAGATTAGTTTCCTTCCAAGCCTTAAAGGTCCTTCATACATCGGTTGTGCTGTATGGTTAACTCTTGAAATAAGAAGTCTGCAATGTTTGTCTGCTACAAGCACTTATTATTAAGCACTACCTACCACAAAATATGGTAGTCTAAGTACCTAGGTAGTATACACATAAAATTTTTTTGGATTTCAATAATAAAATCGGATTGTCATTTTTCTTGTTCTGATGATTTTAATTCTAACATTGTACTTATAAATTCATTGACTGTTAGGGTATGACTCATAGGCCGCATTTAGGGAAGTGTGCGCGTTGCGCGGGGCGTCGTGCGGGCGCTGATGCGGACTCCGCCGCGGGCGCCGCTGCGGTCGTCGACGCGTCTTTTGTACTATATTGAACATAGGCCTATGTTTTGGTCTTGAAGCATTGAACGACGCGGGCACCGTCGTCGGCGCCCGCCAACACGTCTACTTAAACGGTCTCATACAGTGCTATACATTAGATTTAATCGCAGCACTCCCCCCACGGTGCCCCGCGCAATGCCCCGCGTCTCCCTAAATGTGGCCTTAGGGTTTCCTCATATAAATTAAACAAGCATCCCTGAAAAAAAGCTGTACTGTTTGTGGGAAAAAATTGCCCCTGGTTTTTAATGTACCTAAAACGACCCTCCGACCAATGATTTAAATAAAAACAATGTATTATTAAGTTAAACCATTTAAAAACATTTTATGTTACTATACACACTTTTTAAAAAAAACCTTTTCATTCTGATTTTAAAATGTAGCATTTGTAACGAAAACTGTAGAATCAAAACTCAATAGTTCTTGGTTTAATGAGCTCTGGTTTTTGTATGATTACTTAATTACTATTAATAATATTGTTTTTTATTATTATATAAATTTTTTATTAGGATGAAAGTAATGAAGATGTTATTGAGAACCCTGAGGAAGTTCTACAAGAATGTTTGGAAAAATTTAAGACTCCCGACTATATTATGGAACCTGGAATATTCGGTCAACTCAAGCGTTACTTTCAAGCAGGAGGCAATCCAGAACAAGTGATAGAACAACTGTCACTAAATTACAGTGCAGTTGCTCAAATGGCAAATTTGCTTGCAGAATGGCTCATCCTTGGAGGTATTTATTACTTGCTCTGTGAGCTGTAGACCTTGCGAGATAGCCTTTGCTGGGATAAAATTGTTATGGAGATCAGGAAGGCCTATTCCATTAATAAGTATTATGTCCTTGTTATGGAGACAAAAGCACAGATTAGAGAATAGAAGAGTACCTACACTAGACTTGCTTAGAACCATTTTACCATGTTTTCCTGTTCTTTTGATTATAGATTTTGGTTACATACAGCAAAGAATTCTGCTATCATGTTTTACTTCACAGGTATGAAGATTTCACTACATAACTCTCCCAATGTATGTTAGCAGTAGCAAGGTGTGGGTAGGTTTATGTGCAGTGTGCTGGCTACTTTACTTGTAGATCTACTACATATTTAGGAAGTGATTGTGTTTATTTAGTTTCCTTATTTTAGGTGTAAAGGTGACTGAAGTTCAAGCCATGGTAGAGAATCACTTGAAGGACATGATACTAAAGACATTTGATCCAAAGAAGGCTGATACTATTTTTACAGAGGAGGGTGAGGTGAGCAAAATAGCATATTAATATAATTGAGGCACATAAAAACAAACCCGGCAATATCCACTAATGGCCAATTTCAAACTATAAATTCATTCTTTTTTGTCTATGATTATTATATTAAATTCATAAAATATTTTGTTTCAATGTTGGCGCTTCTTCTTCTTCCTTAGCACATATCAGCCCACTGTTGGGTGAATGCCTCCAATTATTTTCCAGTTCGCTCTGTCGGCTGTATCTCATCCAAGTCTCTCCCGCAACAGTCTTTATATTGTCGGTCCATCTGGCTGGTGGTCTGCCTACACTTCTCTTCCCCTTTCTTGGTCTCCATTCAAGCTCAATGACTTTGCTCCATCTTTAGTCTTCCCTGCGAGACATGTGTCCCGCCCACGCCCACTTCAGTTTTGCAACACGGGCACCAACATCTACTACCTTTGTGCGTTCTCTGATAGTGGTATTGCGCACTTTGTCTAGCAGGGAGAGACCTAGCATTCGCCTTGCCATTGCTCTTTGCGTGATTTTGAGCCTGTGGATCATTAGGTACTTTGGTTAGGGTCCAAGTTTCACAGGCGTAAGTCATTGTTGGGTTCTCCCAACAATGACTTACGCCTGTGATTAAAAACCTTTCTTTTTAATAAGGAATGTGGTAGGCTTTTGGACGAGAGCTCCTCTTTAAGTTTTCCGAAAGCCGCCCAACCAAGTTGGATTCTTCTGGAAATCTCTGCCGACAAAGAATCTCTTCCGGGCCTGATGATTTGTCCCAGATAGGCGTATTCCTCAACCTGCTTGATCCGAACGTTGTCTAGAGATATGGGATTGGATGACAGGTCTTTTAATGCTATAATTTTGGTTTTCTCCATATTCATTTTCAAACCAACTTCGAGGGATAAACGATATATTTGAGTCAGCATAGTGCACATATCTTCCACTGATTCCGCTAGTATCACTACATATATCGTCAGCATATCTGAGATAGCTTAGGCGCGTACCTTTGACGTTCATTCCCATGCCCTCCAGTCTAAGGTCTTTAAATTGTCCTCTAAGGAATTTGTAAAAGGTTTAGGAGATGACGTCGCCTTGTCTAACTTCTTTTTGGACAGGAATAGGGCTTGTTTTCTCCTTGAGTTGGACCGTCATTGTCGCTGATTTGTACAGGCTTTTGTGAATCTGTATGTATCGCTCGTCGTTGTGTGTTTTTAGTGAGCTTGTTATTGCCCAGTACTCAACAGTATCGAACGCCTTCTCATAATCCACGAATTTCAGATACAGTGGCATATTAATGTTGGCTAGATCCTGAGAAATAAGCTTCCGAAAATGACAGATTCTATCAAACATGGCAATATCCCATGTCATGTCATTCAATTATATAGCATTCTCCAAATCAGCCTATCAGGGTCTGGCTATCACCCTGCCTGATTATTTAATTATCTATACCAATATTATAAAGAGGAAAGATTTGTTTGTTTGTTTGTTTGTTTGTTTGTAACGAATAGGCTCCGGAAATACTGAACCGATTTGAAAAATTCTTTCACTGGTAGGAAGCTACATTAACCCCGAGTGTCATAGGCTATATTAGATTTTCAAAAAAATTAGGGATCCTTACCTAAACTCAAATAATGTAACCCAAGGTGCAATATTTTTTCCGTTGTTTACATATTTTGACAGGTGGTTTGTTGTTGTTGTTTGTTTTTTTATCAAGCCCATTCTGGGCAGGCAAAAGAACATAGTCTATAGAGCCAAGTCTTTTGTAGTATCTTATATACTATGGCGTAACGAAGTAAGCCGGGAAAGCTCGTGGGTCTATATTTTAGTGGATATGCCAATTTCTAAGTCCCATGGCTACTTAAATATTAAGCGTATCATTAATAATCTTGCAATAAACTATATTTATCAGTTTATTTATTTTCCCAAAAAAATTGTAAGATGGACATTGCTACCACGTTTTTTTTGTTTTATAAATGCCTAAATTATATTGTATCTTACAAATGCTTGTGCTTGTGCTTGCCACTTAAGGCGGTAACTCTCGGTATGGCGCGAAATTCAAATTTTTTCACGTTTTTTAATTATGCTGGCGAAAGTATTTATTTTTAATAAAGTTTAGATCAATTCGCGTATGTAAAAAACCATCTCCCACATTGTGATATATCGTTTTTGAAAGACAGAGTTACTGATTTTGTGTATATTCAAGGAACTAGATTTTTGGCCTTTTACCCTTAGACCCAAAATCAGTAGGTCTGTCTTCCAAAAACGTTGTATGTGGGATATGGTTTTTTACATGTACGCGAATTTATTTTTAACTTTATAAAAAAGGAAAACTTTCGCCAGAATATAAATAACGCGAAATAATTTGAATTTCGTTGCCACGTTCGGTGCGGGGGGCGAGAAAACTCACACAAACACACATTTTAACACCATTGCATTTTTAGTTTAGACTAGAGGCTGCCCCGCGGATTTTCCCGCGCAGATTTGCCATAAACACAAAAATACCGTTTTTCCCGTTCCCGTGGGAATTTCGGGAAATCCTTTCTTAGTGCTCATCTACACTCCCTAAGGAACCTACATGCAAAATTTTAGCCCGCTACGCCCAGTAGTTTCGGCTCTGCGTTGTCTGTCAGTCAGTCAGTCAGTCAGTCAGTCAGTAACGATAGAGTTTTATATAAAACTAGAGGCTGCCCCGCGGTTTCACTCGCGCAGATTTCTCATAAACACAAAAATCCATGTTTTTTCCCGTTCCCATGGGAATTTCGGGAAATCCTGTCTTAGTGCTCACCTGCGCTCCCTAAGGAACCTACGTGCAAAATTTCACACCGCTACGCCCAGTAGTTTAAGCTCTGCGTTGTCTGTCAGTCAGTCAGTCAGTCAGTAACGGAAGAGTTTTATATATATTGATATATTGATTACATCGATAAGCACGCTCACAATAAAATGTTGACACACTAACTTCCCACACAGAAACAATAAACATCCAATCTGTATACAAAACAATCTCGTCAGTATCAGTTCAGTCAAAAAGCCAGTGCTTGAAACTGTCGATAAATCTGTATCGATGAATTCTGAAAACGGAGAACGGTCATCGCCCATACAAAAAAAAAAAACCAGGCCTGACAGTAACGAGACATATCTCATATATTTTTTTATTTTTTATGTAGTAGAAAAAATATATTTTTAAATTCAAAATCTATGGCTGACACCAATAATTGCCTTGTGCTTTTATTAAGGCGTTACATTGAAAAATATATATAATGCCTATTTTAACGTTAATGTATGTGAGTAAATGATGATACAATAGCTATGGGATGTATCCAGGTGACTTTATGGCTTTTATATTCAAAATCTATGGCTTACACCAAAAATTGCCTTGTGCTTTTATTAAGGCGTAACATTGAAAAACATATATAATGCCTATTTTAACGTTAATGTATGTGAGTAAATGATGATACAATAGCTATGGGATGTATCCAGGTTACTTTATGGTTCGAATTTATATATATTTTTCAATGTAACGCCTTAATAAAAGCACAAGGCAATATTTTGTTGTTAGCCATCTATTTTGAAAATAAAAATTTATTTTTTTTACCATATAAAAAATAACAAAAAATATGAGATATGTCTCGTTGCTGTCGGGCCTGGGTTTTTTTTGACCGTTCTCCTTTACGAGAGTTGTTGGATGTTGACAATAAGTTACTTGGATTTGCAATACTTGTTAAAAAAACTGGGATTTAAAAAAAAGTAAATTACATTAGAAAATTACGTAGAATAGTAATTGTATAAGCATCATATGAATTAAAAGCTTGTCTCCTAAGTATATATTTTTTTCTATTATAATAGGTATTATGAAGAATAGCCATTTACAGAATAAATAGCACGTAATATGTAGATTGTTAATACAATTTGTTAATTTTAAGGTATTTTTCAATTTAAATATAAGATTTTTAAAATTTGCTTTCGAAGGGTACATGCAATTTGGCTCGCTCAGTTCTTGCTGATGTTGGTTTTTCAATTGATCGAAAAAAACAATGTTTAATCTTTTTTGCAAATAATTTAGGAAAACAATACAACATTCTTTAACAGTTTTTACAACTTACACATAAAGTTACACCAAATATAATAATAATAATTTATCTATCTATTTATAATAACCCATTACACTCAGAGCCCCTTACTAGGAAGAACCTGTATCTGCCCGAAACGTTATACAGAGATTAACAATACACCCAGACCGGGAAACAAACATCATAAAAATATTTGCCCACACCGGGAATCGAACCCAGTGCACCCACGTCTAGGTCCACATCACTGCCAACTAGATATGGTATTTATCCCGAATTTTTCCGGAATTTTTCCAAAAACGGGAAAAAACAGGGTTTTAACCCGGGTTTTTTCCCGTTTGGTGGGAAAAAACGACTAACTTGGTGACCGTTCAAGTTTTGGGAAGCAAAACAGTTACTCAGCAACAAAAATAATAATAAACAAGATTTATTATTTTGTAGGTTAAGAACAATAAGTACATGCAGTTTTTACAAAGTAAATTATTCTATTGGTTATCGCCAACAACGAATATTGATTTCACCAATTCCGGTTCGATTCAAAATACTTGTTGGCGTCGGTGGGGTATTGACAGCTTTGAGGCTTATTCCTGATTGGTGAAAAAAATATGCTTGGTGACAGCTCAAGGTAGCTACTGATGCTTTCACTGATAACAATAAATCGTGCTGACGGCTCCATGTTCCTCAGCGGCTACTTAAAGGTCATTTAGTACATCACATGTACTCACGGTCAAATCCATAATAAAAAAAGAAATAGAATTACAACAGACAGGGCAGCCAAAATTGCTTTCATATCATGTAATTGGAATCATTTAAACAAATATTCAGAAAATATCGTCCTAGAACCCATACCCACCCCTACATAGAGGTGAGAATAACTGCTATTTTTCAATCGCATGCGATCGCTGTTATGCTGTTTTCGAACAACTGCGATTTTAAACTGCGATCGCATTTTCGTTGACGGATCGCATATCATGCGATCGACAGCGAAAATGCGATCGGCAACGAAAATGCGATCGACAACGAAAACGCGATCCGTTGTATAAAAAAGAAACTAGACATGCAAGTTTGCTCTAATATCAATGTTAATATGGATATTTTTATCGAAGTGCAGCAATTATCGATATTCGACAATTTACAAAACCTTATACAATTTTTTTCAGCAAAATGTCTTTTTAGTACATTTCAATGCTTCAATGCGTTTCGTTGCTTTGCTAATGACAAGCTGTCACATGCCATCGCGTTTTCGTTGCCGACGGCAACGAGAACGAGATCGTTGCCGACGGCAACGTGAACGCGATCGTTGCCGGGCAACGAGAACGCGATCGCAGTATACATTCGTTGTGAATAGGAGTGAGCGTTGCGTCGATGGACCGTTTCTTTAGACCGTTTTTTTCACTGCGACTGTTAGACCGTTTCATGCGGCATCCCAAGCTAGTCTACGTCGTGGACTGCTTTTAAAACAGTCGACGTCGACGACGCGCGCGATGTGGACCACTTGGGCCTCGTCGACGTCGCGTCGTCGCGTCCACGGGCGAACGAAACGTAAACGATTCGCAGTTCATCTTCTCGTTCATGTTTGCAGAACGAACTAATTCTAAACACCATTCATTCTCTTCCTCTAAATGAAGGAAATAGAGTCGACAATTATTTGGACTTTGAAATCGAAATCGATCGACTGTGAAAGCAGTGAAAAAAATATTAATTTTAATATTGATACTTTTTTATTTATTTAAGTATAAGCAGATAGAGAATTGTTTAACTATTTTTAGAAAGAACCTTTTTATGGTTAAAATGAGTAATTAAACTTGAACCTAGTTTGTTTTGAGGTAAAAGGTTAAAATTTATTTTATTAATTTATAGAGATAAAATTATTTTGCAATAAATGCTAAGTTATAAAATAAACCCATTTAATTATTCTTTGTGGTGGTAGGTATTATTATTATTTTGAAATTGATAAATTTTATAGAAATCTGCGCGGGTGAAAACGTAGGGTAGCCTTAGTATAACATAACTGTTCCGGCGACTTGCATAAATAAAGCAGCCTTTTTGAAACGAACAGTCGTCGACGCGTCGACGCGACGGGAACGTGTCGTTGTGAAACGAACAGTCGACGCATCGACGAGACGTCGACGAGAACGTGTCGCTTCGGTCAACTTCAAACCGGCTGCAGCTGCAACTGTTTCATCGACAAAGAAACGGCTGCGTTTCGTTTACAAAAAATGTCGCGACGACCCACTACTAGTGTGAATAGCAATGCGATTCGTTGCCATGAAATAACGAGTTTTTTTGAATGCGATTGTAAATAACGACCACCTCTACCCCTACAATCACACCAAACAACAGCAGCCCGATGACAAGCCCAGTGTATGATGAACAGCCTTCAACATCGCAAGCCATAGAATTCTGTGATGTCGATGAAGAGACAAGAGAATACCACTATGATTCCAATAGCAGCAATTAAAATGTACAACACATAAAAAGGATTGTAAATAGGCAAACACATTTTTTTGCATTAAACATATTGATTAAAGTAATTTGTTTCAATCTGCTCATCCACTTTCTTCAAGTTTTTATAAGGAACATAGATTAAAAAACTTAATATAACTATTATTCGTTTTTTCCCACTTTTCGGAAAAATTCCGGGTTATAACCCTATATTTTCCTATTTTGGAATTTTTGTAGGAATTTTTCCATACGGACTAATTCCGCCGCTCATCTCTACTGCCAACTGAGCTACGGAGCAAATCAAATCAAATATCAGTCGGTAACTATTTTTTATGTGGCAGAAAACATCGATATCGATATTTGAGTTTATGCTGTTCATATCGCAGGAATAGAGGGGTGGCAAACTTCTTGAAATTAATTTGCCTATATTGAAACAATGAAAGCTGGGCTTTTGAAAAAAATAAAGGAAAATAGGTATTTCTACATAAAGTAAAAATTAAATACTAATTTCATTTCGTTTATGCTGACTTGTGGATGTCCAGCTTCGTCATTATAAAATGATCATGGTTATCATAGTACATAAACAATTCAATTCAATTAACTTATGTAATAAGTACAAATCTTCAACGTACGGTGTACCTACTTAGTCAAATTTTACTTTTTAACGTGTTTATATATATACGAGCTGTCCCGGCTTACTTCGTCACGCCATAGAAATATAAGATACTTACTACTAAAGACTTGGCTCTATAGACTATGTTGTTTTGACTGCCCAGAATGGGCGAATAAAAAAACAAACAACAACAAACCACCTGTCAAAATATGTAAACAACGGAAAAAATATTGCACCTTGGGTTACATTATTTGAGTTTAAGTAAGGATCCCTAATTTTTTTTTAAATCTTATATAGCCTATGTCACTCGGGGATAGTGTAGCTTCCTACCAGTGAAAGAATTTTTCAAATCGGTTCAGTATTTCCGGAGCCTATTCGTTACAAAAAAAAACAAACAAACAAACAAATCTTTCCTCTTTATAATATTGGTATAGATAACTAGAGGCTGCCCTGCGGTCTCACCCGCGCAGATTTCTCATAAACACCAAAATTCCGTTTTTTACCGTTCCCGTGGGAATTTCGGGAAATCCCTTCTTAGTGCTCACCTACACTCCCCAAGGAACCCACGTGCCAAATTTCAGCTTTCTACGCCCAGTAGTTTCGGCTCTGCGTTGTCTGTCAGTCAGTAACGTAAGAGTTTTATATATATTCACTAGAGGCTGCCCCGCGGTCTCACCCGCGCAGATTTCTCATAAACACCAAAATTCCGTTTTTTACCGTTCCCGTGGGCATTTCGGGAAATCCTTTCTCAGTGCTCACCTACACTCCCTAAGGAACCTACATGCAAAATTTCAGCCCGCTACGCCCAGTAGTTTCTGCTCTGAGTTGTCTGTCAGTCAGTCAGTCAGTAACGGAAGAGTTTTATATATATTGATATAAAACTCAAAGGTGACTGACTGACTGACTGACTGACATAGTGATCTATCAACGCACAGCCCAAACTACTGGACGGATTAAGCTGAAATTTGGCATGCAGGTAGATGTTATGGCGTAGGCATCCGCTAAGAAAGGATTTCCCAAAATTCCCTCAGGAACGGGAATTACGGGACGTTTTAGTTAGTATGAAAAATCGACATTATTGAGTGTATCGACGTGAAACTTGGTGTACAGGTTCCTCAGTGAATGAAAGAGTGTTGAAAGAAAGCAATTTACAAAATTCCCACGGGAACGGGAATTACGGGACTTTTTTAGTGAGAATGAAAAATCGACATCCTTGAGTGTTTCGACGTGAAATTTGGTGTACAAGTTCCTTAGTAAATGTAGGAATGTGGAAAGAAAGTATTTAACAAAATTCCCACGGGAACTGAAATAACGGGACTTTTTTGTGAAAATGAAAACTAGACTTCCTTGAGTGTATCGACGTGAAATTTGTGTACAGGTTCCTCAGTAGATGAAAGGGTGTTGAAGAAAGGAATTCACTAAATTCCCATGGGAATAGGGTTACAGGACTAATTATTTAGTATGAAAAATCGATTTCCTTGAGTATGCCAACGTGAAATTTGGTCTACAAGTGTAAGGATGTTGGAAGGAAGAAATATACTAAATTCCCACGGGAACGTAAAACGTGACTCTTTAGTTAGTATTAAAACAATATATATATATATATATTTCTTTATTTTCACTTAAAAATAGGAAAACGGGTTCTTCAGTGGGTGTAACTAGATTCAGAGTTCTACTAAGAAAAAAATAACCGAAATTCACATGGAACGGAACATTCCCAAAAACATAAAGCGCTTAAATATCTTCAACTTTTTTTTACTCGAGTAGTATATTAGGTATGTAGGTACGTATATCCAACTACTTTTACCCAACCAGCTAATAGAAATGTTAGAAGTTTCAGTGTCTGAATGGTGGAGTGTAGAAATGAATTTATGGAGTTGTCACGGGCACTGAAACTACGAACTACTACTACAACTACTACTACTCTGAACTACTTACTCTTGGTGGTTTGTTTTAGATATTTTTAGGGGGTATGGATGGGTGCGATCAGAAGTGATGTCACCAAAATCCTGAGTCGTAAATCAACCAGTAATTAACGATTTTAATGAAAAAGCGCGTGCGAAGCTGCTGGCAAAAGCTAGTATATATATATAATGTTAATTAATGTTAATTTCTCATATAGGAGTTGGTAAATCAATAATCAAAAAACGAATGTGTTGCTCTGAAAACAAAGATTTTATTTTTTAAGTTTTAACACTAAATACAATGTTTAGACTAATTAACCTAATTACACAATCTTACCTGAAAACAAAGAAACGACATTTAATGTTCGTTATTGAAATAATCCACTCCTTTTCACTCTTATTTTACAAAAAAATACAATATTATTTTAACCACAAATTATCCACTGTCATGTTCCACCATGATTGTTTTATTTCTGCATCGGCAACAGCAGTCCGTACTACTAACGCCCTATGGCCGCCTCTATTAACCGTTAGGGAACGTCTGTTTAGGAAACCTAGGTAGTCGCTTGACGAGGTCGAGCTAGCGCGCGTGTCTAGCGCGCATTTTTTTTAAGAATTTGTCAGCGTACAGCAAATTGGCTCGAAATTTTACAAGTCCAAGGTTATTTTCATTATTCTTTAATGTTCAAAAGAGCTTTAGCACTGTAAATTATTTGATTTAAAACACAACGTATGGAGGGTCATAACCATTAGTCAGATAGACGATCACGACAAGGCCAAATATTAATGTTTCGTATTGAAGTAGGATTAGCTTTGTAGGATATATTTATTTTTATTTTACAAATATTTAGGCAGGAAGGCAGAATGCTCACAGGGTGCCCGTTCGTTACGACTCCGGTTGGTTTATTTCTCTAAACTAAACACCTGTCAATGGCCCTCTCTTCTGTCCTGTTAACTTTACTGACTGATAATATTATAAAGATATGTTTTTATTTAGTAGAAACTTATAAACTAGCCCTACTAGAACTAACAAAAAATGTTCATTGTTATAGACTCCTGCCTGGCTGACTGAGATGATAGAGCATCCGACGTGGCGGTCTCTGATATACCGGCTGGCCGAGGAGTACCCTGATTGTCTCATGTTAAATTTTACTATAAAGGTACATAACCTAGTTTGATCATTGTTTTTTTGAGAAAAAAATATTTTTTTGTAATTATACGACTTTGTTTATTAAGTGTAACATGATGTTGTGTTTCACAGCTTATTTCGGATGCTGGCTTTCAAGGCGAAATCACTAGTATATCCACAGCAGCTCAGCAAATTGAAGTTTTTTCAAGGGTTCTCAAATCTGCTATTATTGGGTTCTTACAAAGCTCAGATGATTGGCAGAACAGTGTCAATGAGTGTGCCGTATGTATCAGTATCAGTACCTATATATTTATAATTCAAATGGATTGTTTGAGATATATTATCTTATTTTTCAGAAAATGGTTTGCCATGGCGCTCATACTTACGTGTACAGCCAAGTCATTGTTCACATACTTGCTCAAGAACCCCGGGGGGGAGCTATTATGAAGAGACTGAGCCAGGAAATCACACGCTGTGCGCAACAGAGGTTAGAATTTGTGCTTCGTACAGTGTGCTCAAAGCTTCGTCTGCATTTTTACTTAAAAGTTTTTAGGGTTCCGTGCCTCAAAGTGGTAAAACCATGGACATAAGAGAACGCTATGCTTTACCTTTTTTGGTAAAACGGAACCCATTTACCCCCTGTCCGTCTGTTTCGTCGGTCTGTTACAGGTATTATTTTCTAATGTTAGAGACTAATGTTTTTGTACTTGTGGTTGTCGCCGTTATTCATACTCGTCTAAAAAAAAGTATGTACCTATGTATAGAAAACGTGAAAGGTTGTGAAAAATGCTGGCAATGCAATTACAATCGAATTGCATTTGGTGACGAGACTTGACACCCAGCAATGGTTAACGACTAACAAGACAATTACGAGTCGATCGTTTTTAGCTGTGAAACTTGCCCCCCAGATCTCGAGAATGATGCCCTAGAAGAGTGCATGGCGTGCCAGCTGCCAGCTAAGTCTGAAAAAATAAATAACCAATTAGCGATCGGTCATTCAAATAGCAATTTGTTTTATAAATAATAATAATAATTTCCTTTTTTACAAAAAAGGAACCCGCCTTCAATGAATTCACACCATAAACTGAGAACTTCCTCTTTTTTGAAGACGGTTAGAATCAATATATATAAAACTCTTCCGTTACTGACTGACTGACTGACAGACAACGCAGAGCCGAAACTACTGGGCGTAGAAAGCTGAAAATTGGCACGTGGCTTGGGGAGTGTAGGTGAGCACTAAGAAGGGATTTCCCGAAATTCCCACGGGAACGGGAAAAAACGGGATTATTGTGTTTATGAGAAATCTGCGCGGGAAAAACCGCGGGGCAGCCTCTAGTAGGTACTAAAAACTTCTCCTTGTAAAAAATACTTTTTTAAAAACCGCATCAAAATCAGTTCATCCAAACCCTAGATAATCGCGATAAATATATACACATACAGACCAACATACATATACATACAGGTCAAACTGATATCCTCATTTTTTGAAGTTATTTAATAATATAAATATGAATGGCAGTTGAAGTAAGTCAAGTACGTAACATGGCGCCTTCGGTCCAGGGAGCAGACTTAGCTGTCGCGTACTGTATGTTTGTAATGTTTGACGGGCGGCGAGCAGTGGCGCGCGGCGCGCACGGCGCTGGCCGCCATGCTGTCGCGCGCAGACTTAGCTGGCCGCACTGTATGGTTGTATTGTATGTTTGTATTTGTGGGTGCAGCCGGCACGACGTGACGCCCATCACGCTGGCGCTGACGGGCGGCGAGCAGTGGCGCGCGGCGCGCACGGCGCTGGCCGCCATGCTGTCGCGCGCAGACTTAGCTGGCCGCACTGTATGGTTGTATTGTATGTTTGTATTTGTGGGTGCAGCCGGCACGACGTGACGCCCATCACGCTGGCGCTGACGGGCGGCGAGCAGTGGCGCGCGGCGCGCACGGCGCTGGCCGCCATGCTGTCGCGCGCAGACTTAGCTGGCCGCACTGTATGGTTGTATTGTATGTTTGTATTTGTGGGTGCAGCCGGCACGACGTGACGCCCATCACGCTGGCGCTGACGGGCGGCGAGCAGTGGCGCGCGGCGCGCACGGCGCTGGCCGCCATGCTGTCGCGCGGCGCGCTCAACCCCGCCGACATCACGCTGCTGTTCCGCGCCTACACGCAGCCCGACGCACCGCCCGTGCATCTGCTCAGGATACCGCAGTTCTTAGGTTACTTCTTATTTTAAATAATTTCTTTATTTAAAACTAGTCGACCCGGCGAACTTCGTACCGCCTAACCTATAACTATTTTGTGCATGCTTTATACCCTATAAACCCTCCTCTTGAATCACTCTATCTATTAAAGAAAACCGCATCAAAATCCGTTGAGTAATTTAAAAGATTTAAGCATACATAGGGAAAGACGCGGGAAGCGACTTTATTTTATACTAGTCGACCCGGCGAACTTCGTACCGCCCAACCTATAACTATCTTGTGCACGTGTGATACTTATAAACCTTCCTCTTGAAACACTCTATCTACTAAAAAAACCGCATCAAAATCCATTGCATAGTTTTAAAGATTTAAGCATACATAGGGACAGACGCGGGAAGCGACTTTATTTTATACTATGTATTGATTATTTAAAATAAACCTCCTCCTGAATGTAACAAATAGTTATCTGAAAACTGCATCAAAATTAATTCAGCCAAACGCGAGATAATTGCGAAAAAACATACAAGTCAAACTGATAACCTCCTGTTTTGAAGTCAGTTAAAAATATTAGCCGACGAAGGTATTTAACCAGTGTGTGCTGCCAGTGATGACATACGGTTCTGAAACGTGGTGCTTCACTATAGGGCTTATGAACAGGCACCGAGTAGCTCAACGAGCCATGGAGCGGGCTATGCTCGGGATTTCTCTGCGGGATCGAATCAGAAATGAGGACATACGCAGAGAAACCAGGGTCACCGACATAGCCAAGCGGATAAGCTCGTTGAAGTGGCAATGGGCAGGTCATATACCGCAGAACAGATGGCCGCTGGGGCCGAAAAGTTATCGAGTGGAGACCACGGATCGGCAAGCGCAACGTAGGACGTCCACCGACCAGATGGACGGATGATCTGCGCAAGGCTGCGGGTCCACGCTGGATGCAGGCCACCTGCGATCGGTACAGATGGAGAGCCTTGAGGGAGGCCTATGTCCAGCAGTGGACGTCCTACGGCTGAAATGATGATGATGATGATAAGCCGTCTCACCCGAACATTGTTTCAGTCACCATGAACTAATCGTGACAATGTATGGAACAGTAATGTATTAATGTTGCTTTGCGCATGAAACACCTCTTTTTTTTAGCGCTCGAACAGACGACGCCGCCGCCTCTCAGAGCCCCTAACTAGGTAGAACCCCCCGTTTATCTAGGGTGCCCGAAACACGTAAAGAGATGAAAAAATACACCAAGACCGGGAAACAAGCATCGATGTTCATAACAATTTCCGCCCTCGCCGGGAATAGAACCCGGTGCACCCGTGTCACAGTCCAAATTACTGCCAACTAAGCCACGGAAGGAGATTTACTAAGGCCCGTAATATCCAACTAGGTTTCTGCCTCATATAAACAAACTAGCTTTTGCCCGCAGCTTCGCACGCGCTTTTTCATTAAAAACGTTAATAACTGGTTGATTTACTACTCAGGATTTCGGTGGCATCATTGCTGATCGCACTAGTGGGTTTGTTAAGTCCAATAAATGTATGGGAACCAATATTTTCTGCATTAAAGCATGAAACTTGGCACAGTTGTTGCTTAGGTGGCCCAGACTGAGAATCGCCCGGGAGGGAGCGGGAGACCCCCCTCTGGGGGGCGGGGGGAGGGGGTGAAGTTTTCTTCTACCGCGCGCGCTATCGATCCCTATTGCTGCTATTTTATAGCTACTAGGGCAAGTTTGGTGTCATTTTCGGATAATTTAAGGATGAGGAATCCATTTCTGGAACAATTTTTTTACATTTCTACACAAAAAAATTGGAATTTACCATAAAATAGATAATTGTCGACGCAAAAAAAAATCTTCTAATGACGATATTTTTTGAATGAGTATAGATATCGGCAAAATAAAAATATATTTGAAAAGCTGCATTTATGCAGTTTTCAAAAATATAGGGTTCGATATACTTTTTGTTTATATTTATGTGTTAAAAAAAATAGTAAACACTGCTTGGAAGAGGTTGTAAAAATATTTAATGCCTAATTTCGGTTTGAAAATTACTTTGTTAATTCAAATTACTACCAAATACTGAACAGGGTCATTCAACCTGTGATAAATAACAATTTTCTGTATTAAAACATAGGTTGTATAGGTACAAAAAAATACATTTCTCATACATTTATATACCCAATTAGCTGACAAGTATGTATAAAACAAAGGATTTTTTGTGCTTTTGCCACTGAAAAGAGTTGTTATTTATGATATCGGAAGACAGCTTAAGGAAGCGAGAGCATCGGAAGTGGACCTGCATAAGTCTCGACGTTGCACTCAAAAAAGAGAAATAGACTTCATCCATCATGTCGACATATACATATAACCGTATATTGAAAGATGTAGAGTACTATATTCCACACCTGAGATTGTGGGGGAATTCGAGAAGTTCTATGGACAGAACTTCTATTATACACGTCGACACGACAACCCATCACTGACAGTCAAGATAAGGTCCCGAGAGCAACATGGACCCGACACTATACCGAGGACATCTCGGCCGTCAACATCTTACAAACAACAAGACTGCATGTAAAGTCGCATCAAATATGTTTGAATGTATGTCTCATTGTTATGTTATGTTATGTTATGTTTGCGTGACAAAGGCTGCTGTAAATAAATGATTTCCTTCTTTTTCGTTTCTTTCTTTCATCACAGCCGAACTTCAGAAGGCAAGTGGTAAAACCAGCGTTTATGGCCCGTCAGAAATTCTTCAATTTCATTATACGCTAATCATATTCCCCGAAATCTGTTAACCGCTGCATTCCAGGATGTCTTCAAGACTCTGGACTGGAAGGAACTAGGCATCATTATAAACGGCGACAACATTACTCACTAGTTACTAGTTATGGCCCAGACCGCGAAGGATCTAGTACAATGCTCGATGTCCTCACCTCAGTTGGGCTTCCGATCGAGTTGGTATTAGAATGAACATGGACATAACAAAGATAATGTTCAGCGCCCATGTAGGAACAATTCAATCCACTCCAAATCAAAGATAATGACTACCATACACTAAATACACTCGAAGTTGTTAAAGAATACATACCTTGGACAAACTGTTCGTCCGTCGACTTCAACTCGGATGAGCATCGTTCGGGATGCTTAGCTTAACTTGAATAAGCTTACTGAACGATGCTCATCCGAGTGGCAGGTTCAAGTTTTGTCTTGCGGCAAGAGGTGCCTCAAGACAAAAGTCTTTGAACAATGTGCGTTACCAGTGGTAACTTACGGAACCGGGATACGGCTGCAAACAACGGGCCTTATTAGAAAGTACAAGGTCACTGGAGGATAAGGATAAAGAAAGAGCTGTTTCCCTGCGTGATCGGATATGATGAGATCCTACGTCGATGTTACTTACCTCCAACCGCATGCCTCCACGGTGCCGTTGTCTGCTGAGACGTTTCACACCTCTTGTCGATCAGATGAAGTGTGCTTAGTAGTAAGTAATTACCTCCAACCGCATTGACAACTTCTCAAGAACCCATCATTTACATCATCCACGCTGCGCCCTAGACAATCGAAACGGTTTTAGAGTTTTAATTGAAAGAGTTCCGAGTTTGGGTTTTGGTCTGCCGGTTTTGCCGGTCTGAGTGTAGACTTTACCAGTTGCGACCTTTCGAGCTTAACATTGATATCAATGTGTCCTGTACCAACAGTGATTGCTTCCGGTTTTAACCGCGTTGTTCACAGACATCTTTCAATATACGGTTTTATGTCGACATGATGGATGAAGTATATCTCGTTTTTAAGTGCACCGTCGGGACTTATGCAGGTCCACTTCTGATGCTCTCGCTTCCTCAAGCTGTCTTGCGATATCGTAAATAACAACTCTTCCCAGTGGCAAAAGCACAAAAATTTCATATGTTTCATACATACTTGTCAGCTAATTGGGTAGATAATGTATGAGAAATGTATTTTTTTTGTACCTATACAACCTATGTTTGAATACAGAAAGTTGTTACTTATCACAGGCTGAATGACCCTGTTCAGTATTTGGTAGTAATTTGAAGTAACCAAGTAATTTTTAAACCGAAATTAGACATAGACATAGACAGATCTTTATTTACGCACACAAAACATACAATGTTATGTAACAACTAGGTAAGAAACAAATAACGAAAATAAAATTTACAAAATTATTGTAAGTGTTGTGGGCGCAAAATGGCCCCGACTCAGCCTATGTTGCAAGCAATGCAATTGCATTGATGCAACGCTGATGATTCTGCCAGAACCATAGGAGTGCGTGTGTTCTTATATTATACATAAAATATCAAGTGAAAATATTAGAAAGTACTTATACAAAACTAATATTAAGTGTTAAATTATAAATACAGTGTTTATAGTTTACATATAAAAAGTGATAATAACAGTGTGATTTTTCTGTGGTGTAAATGTGTGGGTAGGTGAAAATAAATAAATAAATAAAAGTTATCGGTTATAGAGGAATAAAATACATATTATTTCACATACTGTGCATCTTGCGTTTGAACGTGGAATAAGTATTTCTTGTAGTTAAATCTAAAAGTGTTTTTATTAGCGATCCTTCTGATAGGTGGTGGAATGTCGTTCCAGCATTTGGTAGCACTGTATGTGAAACTGCCTCGAAAAGCTGCTGTGCGGTGATGGGGTATTATAAGTGGTGGCACAGACAGTCTGCATTAAATAAGGCATTAAATATTTTTACAACCTCTTCCGCGCAGTGTTTATTACTATTTTTTTTAACACATAAATATAAACAAAAAGTATATTGAACCCTATATTTTTGAAAACTGCATGAATGCAGCTTTTCAAATATATTTTTATTTTGTTAATATCTATACTCATTCAAAAAATATCGACATTAGAAGATTTTTTTTTGCGTCGACAATTATCTATTTTATGGTAAATTCCAATTTTTTTGTATAGAAATGTAAAAAAAATGTACCAGAAATGGATTCCTCATCCTTAAATTATCCGAAAATGACACCACACTTGCCCTAGTAGCTATAAAATAGCAGCAATAGGGATCGATAGCGCGCGCGGTAGAAGGAAACTTCACCCCCTCCCCCCGCCCCCCAGAGGGGGGTATCCCGCTCCCTCCCGGGCGATTCTCAGTCTGGGCCACATAAGCAACAAGTGTGCCAAGTTTCATGCTTTAATGCAGAAAATATTACCTTTGGTCGTTAACAAACCCACTACACCCCCATAAAATATCTACCTACTTATTTACAGTAGTAATATTTTTCCCGTGGCAACTCCAGAAATTCCTTTTAACACTTCACCATTCAGACACTGAAGCTTATATTCCTAACGTTTCTATTAGCTGGTTGGGTAAAAATATTAGCTCGGTAGTTGGATTATGTACCTACGCGAGTAAAAAAAGTAAGATTTTTTAGGCGCTTATGTTTTAGGGAATGTTCCGTTACCATTTGAATTTTGGTGAATCTTTTTTTTAAATAACTCTGTATCTATGTTCTTTTTCTTTCTAGTTATTGTAGTTTTAAACTTACAAAAAATATTTAAATTCTCGTATCTGTTTTGGAAAATCCATTATTATTACACCCTTACACCCACTGAAGAACCCGTTATCCTATTTTTACGTCGTAATAAAGAAATATATTGTTTTCATACTTACTAAAGAGTCCCGTTTTACGTTCCCGTGGGAATTTAGTATATTTCTTTCTTCCAACGCCCCTACATCCACAGAGACACTTGTAGACTAATTCGCTGTTGACATACTCAAGGATATCGATTTTTCATACTTAATAATTATTTCGGTAATCCCTGTTCCCATGAGAATTTAGTTAATTCCTTTCTCTTTACACACTTTTTTATCCACTGAGGGACCTGTACACAAATTTCACGTGGATAAACTCAAGGAAGTCGATTTTTCATTCTCACAAAAAAGTCCTTTTTTTCTCGTTCCCGTGGGAATTTTGTAAATTCCTTTCTTTCAACACTCTTTCATTCACTGAGGAACCTGTACACCAAATTGCACGTCTGTACACTCAATAATGTCGATTTTTCATTCTAACTAAAAAGTCCCGTAATTCCCGTTCCTGAGGGAATTTCGGGAAATTCTTCCTAGCGGATGCCTACGTCATAACATCTACCTGCATGCCAAATTTCAGGTCAATCCGTCGAGTAGTTTGGGATGTGCGTTGATAGATCACTATGTCAGTCAGTCAGTCACCTTTGAATTTATATATATATAGAAATGGGGTTGTACACGGAAAACTTTTTGCAGATGACGCTCTATATGTTTGACCCATCAAAACCAGTGAAATACAATAACTAGGCATTTTTTTGTGTTTTTCGACGTTATTTTACTTAGTATTTCGTGAGAAGGTAAACAATGAATTACTTGAGTTAATGTTAGCTAGGACCATTTATTTGTCACTATCTTAAGTTCACATTTAATTACTAGGGTGTATGGACACAAATTCATACGAATGAACCATTTTAAATGACTTGCAAGTAAAACAAAATATAACCTAAAAACAATCAAAGATGGGTCAGAAAACCTTGTGCGAGGACTTTAGACCCCCTAAACAGCGATAAAATATATAATTAGCAACAAACCTGTAGTAAAACTAAGACATTGGTAGTTGGAATCTTCAAAATGTCGAAAACATAACCTCGATCCGTTCGGTTGCTTTGAAGTTCTTTAACCTCATAGCTTCCTAGCCGGGAATTGTTAGGAAACTTATGATTTTCATTTTCCTTACACCCAACAGCTACATAGTGAGTTCTTTTGATAAATAACTGGACTACTAATGCAAATTACATACAAAACTTTATTTGTTATGGGTCAACCGTACTAGCGGGATAAATTGGCAGTTTTCTTCCCCATTGACAAACCACCAACACAGTTTAAACCGGGTTGGATATTACAGGCCTAAAAATAACCGTTTGTTTTTTCAATGAATGTCAGTTTTTAAAAGCAACGAATGTCCGGCAGAGCTACTAGTGGACGCGCTCTTTAAATCGGGCAGCAAGCTGAACCCGGAGCACAAGTCTAAGTACATGTACCTGCTGGCGTACTCGGCGGCCGTGTGCGAGGCGCGCGCCGCCCCGGGCGCGGCCCCCGCGCGGCCCAACAAGGACGAGCTGAAGCCCACCATGCAGGTAGGGATTCAACGATATATCGAATAACTCTAATGAAAAAATCAATAAACCCCGGACCCAGTCAGAACCCTCATCAGCTTAACTAGAACTAGAGCTATTCATCTGAAAAAGATCATGGTCACCTTACTATATACTTTTAATATCATTGTAGTAACACGGTACCAAATTTAAAATCGATAGGACATAATGGAAGGTAGTCAGATCCTCTCATCCATTGTTCAAGAGCTGATAAGCTTCAAACGGCTGATCATCTCATGGGTACCTTACCATATACTTTCAATATCATAGGTGTAACATGGTACCAAATTTCAAATCGATCGGACATATGGAAGCTAGTTAGATCCCCTCATCACCAAGAAAAGAGCTGATGATCTTCAAACCGCTGATCAGATCTTCATCAGACATGGCTAAGAACACTCGGCCTGAAATTATCTATGACGAGCTTTCCCGGCTTACTTCGTTACGCCATCGAATATAAGATAGGTACTACAAAAAACTTGGCTCTATAGACTATGTTCTTTTGACTGCCCAGAATGGCCGAATAAAAAACAAAAAACAACAACCAACCACCTGTCAAAATATGTAAACAACGGAAAAAATATTGCACCTTGGGTTACATTATTTGAGTTTAGGTAAGGATCCCTAATTTTTTTGAAAATCTAATATAGCCTATGACACTCGGGGTTAATGTAGCTTCCTACCCCTACCAGTGAAAGAATTTTTCAAATCGGTTCAATATTTCCGGAGCCTATTCGTTACAAACAAACAAACAGGCCGAGTGTTCTTAGCCATGTCTGATGAAGATCCGATCAGCGGTTTGAAGATGATCAGCTCTTGAATAATGGATGAGAGGATCTAACTAGCTTCCTTATGTCCGATCGATTTGAAATTTGGTACCATGTTACATCTATGATATAGAAAGTATTTGTTAAGGTAACCATGACCTGATCTTCCGTTTGAAGATGATCAGCTCTTGAAAAATGGATGAGAGGATCTAACTAGCTTCCTTATGTCCGATCGATTTGAAATTTGGTACCATGTTACATCTATTATATAGAAAGTATTTGTTAAGGTAACCATGACCTGATCTTCCGTTTGAAGATGATCAGCTCTTGAATAATGGATGAGAGGATCTAACTAGCTTCCTTATGTCCGATCGATTTGAAATTTGGTACCATGTTACATCTATTATATAGAAAGTATTTGTTAAGGTAACCATGACCTGATCTTCCGTTTGAAGATGATCAGCTCTTGAATAATGGATGAGAGGATCTAACTAGCTTCCTTATGTCCGATCGATTTGAAATTTGGTAACATGTTACATCTATGATATAGAAAGTATTTGTTAAGGTAACCATGACCTGATCTTCCGTTTGAAGATGATCAGCTCTTGAATAATGGATGAGAGGATCTAACTAGCTTCCTTATGTCCGATCGATTTGAAATTTGGTAACATGTTACATCTATGATATAGAAAGTATTTGTTAAGGTAACCATGACCTGATCTTCCGTTTGAAGATGATCAGCTCTTGAATAATGGATGAGAGGATCTAACTAGCTTCCTTATGTCCGATCGATCTGAAATGTGGTGCCATGTTACATCTATGATATAGAAAGTATTTGTTAAGGTAACCATGACCTGATCTTCCGTTTGAAGATGATCAGCTCTTGAATAATGGATGAGAGGATCTAACTAGCTTCCTTATATCCGATCGATTTTAAATTTTGTAACATGTTACATCTATCATATAGAAAGTATTTGTTAAGGTAACCATGACCTGATCTTCCGTTTGAAGATGATCAGCTCTTGAATAATGGATGAGAGGATCTAACTAGCTGCCTTATGTTCGATCGAGTTGAAATTTGGTACCATGTTACATCTATGATATAGAAAGTATTTGTTTAGGTAACCATGACCTGATCTTCCGTTTGAAGATGATCAGCTCTTGAATAATGGATTAGAGGATCTAAGTAGCTTCCATATGTCCTATTGAGTTTAAATTTCGTACAGAGTTACGTCAATGATATTGTAAGCATATGTTAAGGTAACCATGACCTGATCTTCCGTTTGAAGATGATCAGCTCTTGAATAATGGATGAGAGGATCTAACTAGATTCCTTATGTCCGATCGAGTTGAAATTTGGTACGGTGTTACTTCAATAATATTGAAAGTATATGTTAAGGTAACCATGCTCTTTTTAAGATGATTAGCTCTAGTTCTAGTTAAGTTAATGAGGGTTCTGACTGGGTCGGGGGTTTTTAAATTTTTTAATTTGAGTTATTGAAATAGACGTTAATTTATTTAGTGCTCACCTTTACATTTAGACAACCTTGCATTGAATCCTTAGAAGGAACATTGTAGCGTCAATATATTGAAAAACCGATAATATCGAAGCTTAAATATCGATATCTAAATCACCGATATTATCGAATATCGATATTTGTATTACCTCAATAAAAATATCGATATTAGAACCAACTTCCATCCGTGTATGCAGGCCATCGAGAAGGTGCACGCCGTCTGCTGCTCCTCCGCCAGCTCCAGCGAACTCATCGCGGAGCTGCCCACGCTCTATCACTGTATAAGGTATCCTATCCTACTCATGTTATAAATACGAAATTTTGTGAGGATGAAATGAGATTTGCCATACTTTGCAACTAAAATATGAATAGCTTATAGAGTGTGTCCGGGGAAGTTATAACATAATTTTAAGGGTGTATTCTATGATCAATTTTATCGACAAAAACACCCCTTATGGGGGGTCGCAGCCTCACCCCCCCTCAGTATGATGTTTTTAATTTTTTTTTTGCAAAACTCTACCTCGCCTACTTTTAAATTCACAGTTAAAGATCTAAGGCTCACAAAACCTTTTTTTTTTTTTAGGGCGGGGAAACTCCTGACGAGTAAAGTAGAATATAAGTCCTTTTACGCGAACAGTGGCGCCCCCAAATGGGGTGTTTATGTCGATGAAATTGACCATAGAATACACCCTTAAAGTTATGTTATAACTTCCCCGGACACCCTGTTTCCATCAGAAGGGACTTATGCTGAAATTTATATGTATACGACTGCGCGCGCCTCGGCTTCGCCAGCGCATTTCCCTTTAAACATTTTATTCGCATTTTTTGTTTGTTTGTTTTTAACGAATAGGCTCCGGAAATACTGAACCGATTTGAAAAAATCTTTCACTGGTAGGAAGCTACACTATCCCCGAGTGTCATAGGCTATATAAGATTTTCAAAAAAATTAGGCATCCTTACTTAAACTCAAATAATGTAACTCAAGGTGCAATATTTTTTCCGTTGTTTACATATTTTGACAGGTGGATGGTTGTTGTTGTTTGTTTTTTTATTCGCCCATTCTGGGCAGTCAAAAGAACATAGTCTATTGAGCCAAGTCTTTAGTAGTATCTTATATTCTATGGCGTAACGAAGTAAGCCGGGACAGCTCGTGTAGTATAAAATAAAGTCGCTTCCCGTATCTGTCCCTATGTATGCTTAATATTCTTCTAATATTATTAATATTATTCTAAATCTTTAAAATTATGCAACGGATTTGATGTGTTTTTTTTAAATAGATACAGTGATTCAAGAGTAAGGTTATAAGTAGGTATAATATAACGCACAAGCAATATAGTAAAAAGATTAGGCGGTACGAAGTTCGCCGGGTCGACTAGTTAAGAGATAACATAGTAAGGTCTCTCAGTAGCGCATGGCGCGTGTTGTCCGGCAGGTTCCCGGTGGTGGGCATGGGCGTGCTGGTGTGGGTGGAGTGCGTGGTCACGGAGCGCTCCTACTTCAAGCTGTGCACCGAGCACTGCCCCGTGCACCTCGCGCTGCTGGACGAGGTCTGCACTCTGCACAGCGCTGCCACTTTACTTGTTACTAGCTCACTCCGCGCTTCAATACATCTATTAAACAAGTCGCTTCCGCTATCTATCGCTATCGCTATGCATTCTTAAATATTTAAATCTATACAACAGATTTTGATGCGGTTTTTTAATATACAGAGTTTTTCAAGACAAAGGTTTAATATGTATAAAACATGCACAACATAATAATAGGTAAGGTGGTACGAGGTTCGCCTGGGCGACTAGTTAGGCGGCGGCGTTCCCTACTGAGGACATTTACAATGGGGTCGGCGACGTCCTCGAACGGCCATGATAGAAACGGTTAAACTAAAGGACGTGATCTCGCGGTAAGTAGAGACACGCACGCACGGGTCATCATGATTGCTTCGCGGGCATGGGGTGTACGTGGTGGCTATTATCGCTGAAGGTTTTATATACAACACCCCTCTGAAGTTTCGTCGGGGGTTAAAAATATATAACAGGAGCGAGGTAGATTGTGCTTTATGTATACGCAGCTAGTAGTTAGTAGTAGTTTATTTTATTTAAGCGATTCCGGGGAGTGAGCCTTCTATAGTTACTTTAGTACTATTGTATTAGGTGCCACTAGTGCCACTGCGATAAATAATTTATATCTTCTAAATAATGGCCTTCAAGAAAAACCGTTTGTTGCTTAAAGTGGCCACTCGGTATTTATACCGGTTTTTTTCTTTGATTTTGAACATAAAAGCTACACAAAATTCTAAGCAAGATTATCTAGGGAGTCAAAGGAGCATATTTTATATTTCGGCCATGGTTTAGAAGATATTATAATTATTTATCGGGAGTGGCGCTAGTTTCGCACCATTTCGCCCCTTATCAAGTAAAGAGTAAAGTGCGTGTGTGCATGCGTGGCGGCGGCAGGTGGCGTCGTGCCACGCGCTGCTGCACCAGCGGCTGCTGCGCCTGCTCGTGCGCCTGTTCGAGGCGCCGCAGGACGAGCTCGAGATCCTCGTGCAGGTTACGTTTACACTTACTCACAGTTTTATTATACACACAAGTTGACCTAGCTTTCTCCCATCTCTCAGAGTTGACCCGACAGACGTTGTCCTGTCTCAAACTAACTGAAACTACTAAGCGTGTTTCCTCATGCAGCGATTCGATACAGAATTGCGTCGATAGGCGATATCGGTGCGATATCGAAAACGTCGCGAGTCCTACCAAATAATATGAAGAATCGCGTGTGTGTCCTCATGAGCGAACGATATCGATCGTACGACCGCTCGATATCGAATCGCACGTACATTCACATGACGCGCGATACAGATTGAATAGTATGAAGGCAGGTCGAGCGCTCGACATCGATTCGACCTGCAAGCGACGTCAAATACGCAAAAATCGATAAGCATTTCAGTTGCCTGCTCCTGCTCGAACTTTGTGGTACCTACCGAGTATACAAAATAATGTTTATTTTGGATTGATGGAGGAGCTGATTACTATAAAATTTGTTTAAGATGTTCAAAAATCATCTTCCGTTAGAGGTAACGTGTAAACTGGGCTGTTTGCGAAGAAAAATTGTGAAAGAAAATATTCCTAGTAAAATTAAATGGGGCGAAAGAAACTTTAGACAAATAGAAGAATATTCGCAACTGTGTAATAAGAAGTGAGGCGATCTAGAGATAAACCTAAATTGTTTTAACAAAAATTGTAAGGAAGTTTGTCATAAGATAGTTAAAAATGATATTTACCATCGCATTGTCAATATCTTAAGTGAGGCTGCTGAGGTGACATCTACTCAAAAATTGTGTAAACGGAAAAAGACGGTTGTCGGCTGGAATATGCATGTCAAAGACATACATAGGAAGGCTAGACTGAATTATGAAATTTGGTTATTAAGGCTTGGTGGTTCAAAAATTTGTGTTTTTGAGATTTTTTTAAACAATCTGAGACATACAAAATTGATGTCTTCATTCTGAAAAAAATATATGTGTTAGTTAAGGATCTAATCTAGTCATCATACTAAAGGGAAACAGGATCTAATTAATTTTAGTTGATAGAAAAAAATCTCAAAGTTACCCCTTTTTGTTCCGTTTTTTCCATTTTATTTTTAAACCGCTGATTGTTTTTATTTGATTTTTGGAATGAAAATTGCTGACCTTAAATTTTAGACATACTACTATAGTAAGAATTTTTAAGTTTAACGAAAAGACAAAAAACCAGCAAAAACTAAAAAAAAACATCGTTTTCGCGCGGTCCGATGCCATGCCGCGCCGCTCCCTACCCCGTCAGTACCCTTGTGGCCACGGCCGAGGCCGGTTCTGTGTCAAATTTTTGTTTTCGCGCTCTCGTATTTCGTTTTATTTTTATTCAAATGTAAACAAGTTTTGACAACAGATGTCAAAACAATGAACCATAACATCTGATTAGGATCTATATGAAGCTGAAAAAAAACAATTTTGATACCGATATTAGATATTACATTTATAAAACCGTCGCATTACAAACTTACCTTTTTTATTTTCACAGACAAAACTTAAATCGTAGGGATGATAGAACAATAGCTGCTGACGAAAACTTGGTTGTTTAACTGCAGCAGCGAGCGGTCTCAGATCAGACAGTGATATTATAATATTATATAAACATACATAGACCTAAATATTTTACACAAGTTATTTTGCGTATAGTGCTTGATAGCTCAGACTTGCCTTTGGAAAGTTTAATAGCTCGAATTTCTGCCATCTTGGTTTCAAAATGTTGGTAGGTATGTCATTTTCGTTATCAGCGAACCCGGAAATCTACTTATTAAATAATTTTTCTCGTTAGTTAGGATAAAAAACCTATATACTTACAATGCAATATACGCGCTACCGCATCCAGTGTGCCCGCCAGTTTGAGAATTAAACAATAGATAATAGAGGTACACAACAATTTTATTTAACGCAAAATCATACCTACAATATAATTAAAAACAAAAAACATAGTTCACCTTCAGTTTACATATTTAACTAAAATAAAATAACATGTATGTAATGTAAATGTGCATGGCGTGCCAGAGAAGAGGCCTATGTCCAGCAGTGGGCTCTTACAAGCTGATGATGATGAATGTATTGTCAAGCCTTTTTTTCTGGCTTACTCCGCACTTTAGGTATAAACCTGCAAGTACGTGCGGCGGCACCGCCGGCGGTACCTATCAGCCGCGGGTTGCGCCGCCGCTCGCGTGCTGCTTGTTGTGCCGCACACGTCATCATGTTCGCGCCAAGTTCTCGCATCCTTAATAATTGCTCGATGCCCTAAGTGATCCTAAAACAGGCGCTTTCGCGAAGTAGAACGGATCATTATCGCATGAATATGCATCGCGGCTTTGGAGATAAGAGTGAGAGAGAGATATTAACTCAAGGTTATATGTGTCGTAGTAAGATTGGATAATTAGGTTTTTTGCAAAAAAACTAGGGATTTTGCGAAAACCCGGATAATTTGATATAAGCATTACAAAGACATCGAAAGACTGTGTGGTAATATCTACCTACTGATATTCTTATACTATGGCACCTCTGGCAAACTATGACAGTAGTTTTACCTAAACGTTATCTTATTTATCTAATCAGTGCATTGAGTGATACTGCTAAGAAGTTTTAAGAACTATGCAATACTCGAATATTATTAGAAAAGAATTAAATTTAAGTTACAAATATAAGAAGGAAGGTATACGAATAATATATAGGTAAAGATTGTGTACTTACTTGTTTACAATTTGTTTGAGATAATTCTTTTTACCACTAATTTTAATGGCTTTGCGCGACCTCTTTCGCTTCCGTTGTTTATTGCCCATAATGAATATTTGCAACAGGTGCAACAAAATAAGCAATTAAACAAGCCGTAATTACACAAACACTAGATTGCGAAATTTGACGTATGTCCGTGCTCCGAAAGCGAAGGCGCGTGACTTAGTACCTAACTACGGAAGCGCAGCGTTCTACTTTGTCTATGCCTAAATACAGAATGTCAAATCAGAAGAAACCCAAGTTTCTTAAAATTAAAAAAATATTTAAAAAAATATATTAAGTACATTTTCAGAAATAATTAAATTGTGTACCTCTTACAATATTAATTTATTTTTTGAAAATAACACCATCTTAATGTGATCCGTTACAATAATTGTAATTATTAGAGGTACAATTGCGGCACTCATGCAAACGAACGTCTAAAAACTTTTTTATCAAAAAATTAAACCGCCGAAAAAAAAACCGAAAAGCATAAAATAATAATATAATTACTAAGTTCTTAAAGTTATGTAGGGTATACCAAGTAATTTTAAGTCGGATATCCGATTCGGATATTTTCTTTTTGATCAATAATTGTCTTCGGATTAGTTTTTATTTTATTAGACTTTAGTCTAAAGACCCTCTAAGAAAACCCTTTAAGAAAAAGTCCTTTGAAGTCAGATCTGGTGGTGGCCAGGGAATGACGACTACTCTTAGAGAAATAAATTACGGACGATAGGGAAAGTGGTTTAAGAGATGTATCTATTTCCCGCATTTATAGGTATGTAAACATAGTAAATTGAGCAAAAAGTTATCAACTCAAACTATATAGTAATTTGTATGTAATGTTTTTTGAGTCACAAAATCAAATTAAAACAATCAGTAGTGTATTTTTTATGGAAAAAAACACTACAAAAAGGGTTTACTTTGTTTTATTTCTACAGAGTGAAATTCATTAGATCTTGTTACTTTTTAATAACTTGTCTAAACTAAATCCTACATCTATATTTTTCAGAATTAAGAAATCTGTTTTATATTTCTCAGATGGTTTAAAAAAAAACTCGTTATTACAAATACCTTACCTAAACGCAAATTCTTGTTAGCTGAAACGAAAATCGGAAAGAAAAATTGTGCGGTAGGTATAAACATCTCGATTTAACTTCGGCTTGTATGAAAAGTAATAAAATTTAAAACTGCCGCGACATTTCGCATTTCGACGCGCGCATGTCACAGCTGCGAGGGTGGGGGACCCTCATACCTAATTAGGTAAGAAGCTTCAAACTACAGGTCCTTAAATGGAAAACCGTTGACGGGTATTTACTATGAAAATATGTCCGAAACGAGGAAGCGCCTTAAATTCAAACTTAAATGGTGCCAGGATCACGAGGATCAAATTAAAATGGATATATTGGCCACATCTCATAAGGCGAAGGACTTTAAGGGTTTCTGGAAACAGACAAAAAAGCTGAAAACTGGCACGTCTTTGCCAGCGATTGTCGAAGATAAGTGTGAACCCGCTCAGATAGCTGAATTATTTAGTAAACATTTTAGAGTGGAGTCACCTCTGGTTCCGATGGGGCAGATGCGAGGGGCTGGGAGGGAGTGTACCGGTGATGACGTTGAGATTGTCCAATTCACACCTGAAGAAGTTGCTGAAGTAGTGAAAAAAATGACAAGGGCAAAGTCACCGGGGCACGACAACCTCAGTGTTGAGCATTTGCGATACGCGGGAGAACATGTGCATGGACTGCTATCTTCTTTGTATAATTTGTGTTTGAGTCACTGTTATTTGCCTCCGGAGCTTATAAAAACAATAGTTGTACCAATAGTTAAGAACAAGACTGGGGATGCCGCCGACAGGAACAATTACAGACCAATCTCTTTGGCAACTATCATCGCGAAAGTGCTGGACGGTTTGCTTAATAAGCTGCTCTATAAATATGTAGAGCTGCAAGAGGCGCAGTTCGGATTTAGGCCCGGGTTGACATAGCTACGGAGACAGCTATACTGCGGCTTAAGCATACAGTGCAGTACTATACGACGAGGAAAACGCCAGTATATGCATGTTTTTTGGACCTGTCGAAGGCATTCGATCTGGTCTCGTACAATAAATTGTGGAATAAGCTTCGGGAGAAAACGAGCACTCCCGAGGAGATCATAAATTTATTTGAACATTGGTACGGAAACCAAACAAACTATGTCAGGTGGGCAGGTGTATGTTCGTCAGCATACAAGCTAGAATGTGGAGTGAGGCTAGGTGGCTTAACATCACCCAAGCTTTTTAACCTTTATATGGATGGTCTGATCGATAAGCTCAGCAGGGCTAGAGTTGGTTGCTCTATCGACGGTAAATTCGTCAATAACATAAGTTACGCTGACGATATGGTGCTGCTGAGCCCTTCAATCAGAGCTCTAGCGGTTCTAATCGGGATATGCGAGAGGTATGCGGAGGCACATGGCCTCAGGTATAACTCTAAAAAGAGTGAATTACTCATATTTAAGGCAGGCAACAAGTTGCCAAAGGCTGTTCCACCAGTGAAATTGGAAGGGGCGACGCTAAGCAGAGTTACAAAGTTCAAGTACCTGGGGCACTGGGTCACCGAGGACCTCTCGGATGATCTCGATATAGAGCGAGAGCGCAGGGCCTTGGCAGTAAGATGTAATATGCTGGCACGCAGATTCGCAAGGTGTACTAAAGAGGTAAAAATAACCTTATTTAAGGCATTTTTGACCGACGAAAAAAAAAGGAGGAGGTACTCAATTCGACACGTATATTTTTTTTTTTTTTTTTAATGTATGATCACGCATAACTTTTTACAGAGTAGTTCAATTTTGATAATTCTTTTTTTAATCGACAGGGCATACCTTGAAGTTGGTCCCATAAAAATTTGGAAATAAAATTCCCACCCTAAGGGTGGGAAAATAGGGGTGACTTTTTGGTCGGCGGGTGGATTTATCAACTCACAAGTTGCATTTTACGTGTAACACTATACATTTTGATACCTACTTACAATATCTTTTGAAATGAAATAAAATCAGCCGAAAGACGTCCACTGCTGGACATAGGCCTCCCCCACAAATCGCCATACCGACCGGTCTTGTCGTCCCTGTCAACCATGTCGTCTGATCACCTTATGCGGTGTGACCACTGACCACCTTGTGGGAGAAGAAAATAATAAAACCCTGAAAGAACTGAAAAGCATAAAATAAAACTTTTTATCAAAAAATAAAACCGCCGAAAAAAAAACTGAAAAGCATAAAATAATAATCGAATTACTTACTAAGTTCTTAAAGTAATGTAGGGTAATTTTGAGTCGGCGCCACAGATTCCTTGTACAAAGATCATTAAATTAGGTACCTTAAATTTAAAGAAATAACAAAAATTCGTGCGCTGCCGCGCATCAATCTTTACGTAATTATGGAATTTGCTTGTGTGGCGCGCCGACTTAAGATTACTTGGTATATACCCTACATTACTATAAGAACTTAGTAAGTAATTCGATTATTATTTTATGCTTTTCAGTTTTTTTTTCGGCGGTTTTATTTTTTGATAAAAAGTTTTATGTCATACCATGAACACCTGCAGTCTGTGGGTTAGCTACACACAACGATCCTTCAATGCCCTGCGAATTCAGTATAATAATGGTTTCAGGATGATGTTGGGGCTGCCACGCTTTTGCAGCGCGTCAGGGATTGCCAGGCACAGGACAGATTGCTTTAAAACTATAATCAGAAAACGAGCATATTCCCTGATGCAACGCGTGCGTGGTAGCGCCAATAGCCTTCTGAATACTATAATTGATCGGTTGGATTGTCCCTTGATGCGGCATTGGAACTGCCTTCATGGCATGTATATATATATATATATGGGTTCTAGGACCGCCATCTTCAATGTGAAGTAAATAGACGTGTACGGGTCAGAATAATTTAGTTTTATATAGTAGATTAAGTTGTTAGGTTAGTTTAGTTTGCC
This sequence comes from Euspilapteryx auroguttella, assembly GCA_951802225.1. NCBI lineage: Eukaryota > Metazoa > Arthropoda > Insecta > Lepidoptera > Gracillariidae > Euspilapteryx > Euspilapteryx auroguttella. The sequence continues at coordinate 6,860,934 of OX637646.1, forward strand.
TAGGAACTTAGGAACAAAGCCTTAAAAATTCTTAGCAAGATTGTCTAGGGAGTCAAAGACGCATATTTTTTATTTCGGCCATGGTTTATTAGATATTAATTATTAATCAAAGTGGCGCTAGTATCACACATTTTTTTTTTTAATGTAATATGTAGCTTCCCAACAGTCAAATAATTTTTCAAATCGGTTCAGTAGTTTTGGAGCTTATTCGATGCAAAGGTAAACATTTTTATTTATTTTTTCTATTTATATGTTGTGTCTACGTTTTTTTTTTCTATGTATGGATGAGGGTAGAGGTACCCAAAAGTGTTTTTGTTGACGTCTTCGTCTGACAAACAGCGCGCTCGATACAGCCCCGGATCTTCAATTTTTTTAGGCGGGGTAAAACTGAAAAATGGCGCCCCCCCTGCCTAGTATATTAAATTTTACCTTTTTTACGTGTATAATTAAACCTATCAGCGGCCGGAGCATGACCAACCATTTGTCGAGTTTTTCTGTCACTTTTGACCTCTTTTGACATCATCGCAATACATTTTTCCTCTTTTATATGTCAAAACAGTCATGTCAGACCATTCATTAGTGCCAAGAAACGGGCCAGGCTTTGCAGCTTTGTCACCCAGGATTGTCAAAAAGACGGCGCTATAGCGTCGCGCTGGAGCGCTAACCTTAAGCTGCGCTAGAGCGCTCGTTGATGACACACATCAAACACATGATAGTCAAATCATGACGTGACATCGTCTGTAGTGTGAATTTGGCGCCCCCCGGATCTTGGCGCTCGGGGCGCGTAAAGCCAAAATCTGTGTACTATTCAACACCTAAAAGTGTTGACCTCACACAGATATTGTCTCTCATTTGCCGAAAAATGTGAGGACACAATCTGTTTTGGCTCAACACCCTATATAGATAAGGAGGTGGCGAGAAAATTTTCTAAATAATAAGCACGCTTGGCAGACGCTATTAATAGCGATAATAATACCCTAACAAACATCAAGGACCGCATCTGCCAATATGGTAGCCCTGCGTTTTCAATTGACAAGGTTTCAAAAAAAAAAAAAAAAAACTACTTAATCATTTGCATTTGTCATAGCCCTAGATGTCTGCCTCTGGGGCTAATGATAACAGCCATCATGTTAACACGTAAAATCGAAGAGGCAGACATCTAGGGCTCTGACTTTTGTAGTTATTAATTTTTGAATTTATTTTTATGATTTAAAAAAAAAATATTAGCACGCTTGGCAGACGCTATTAATAGCCATAATAATACCCTAACAAACATCAAGGACCGCGTCTGCCACCATGGTAGCCCTGCGTTTTCAATTGACAAGGTTTCAAAAATGTAAAAAAAAAAAACTCTACTAAATCATTTGCACGTGTCTGCCTCTGGGACTGATGATAACAGCCATCCTGTTAACACGTAAAATCGAAGATGCAGACATCTAGGGCTCTTGACTTTTGTAGTTATTAATTTTTAAATTTATTTTTATGATTTAAAAAATATATATATATTTGCACGCTTGGCAGACATGTATAGTTTGAATAAAAACAATAAAAAGGACCTCGGAAAAATTGTCTGCCAACATGGTGGCCCTGCGTTTTCAATTTACAACGTTTCAAAAATGTAAAAATAAGAAAAACTATACTAAATCATTTGCACATTGTCTGCCTCTGGGGCTAATGATTATATAGTCATCCTGTAAACGTATGACGGAATTTAAACTATAAGGAATCCTATTTATCAGATAAAATACACGCATTGCTTTGATTCCGTGAATTTGAAACAGTCGTACAACCTAAAAATCAGCGAGCAAAGTGTCTTCCAAATGGTTTTTTTTATCCAGGGAGTCCAAATGAATCGAATGATCACAATTAGAATCGCGAGCAAATGATTTAGTAGAGTTTTTTTTTTTAATTTTTGCACCTCCGTCCCATGAAAACGCAGAGCTCTAAGTGTCTGCCTCTTTGATTTTCGTGGTCTTTAAGATGATTGTAATCATGAACCCCAAAGGCAGACACGTGCTAATGATTTAGCATAGTTTTTTTTTTACATTTTTACAACTCCGTCCCATGAAAACGCAGAGCCCTAATTGTCTGCCTTTTCGATTTTATTTAGTTTCAAGATGATTGTAACCATGAACCCCAAAGGCAGACACGTGCAAATTATTTAGCATAGTTTTTTTTTTTGACAAGTTCAATCCGCTGTAACGCGAAAACGCAGCGACATAGGACAAAATTTTACTGAACCAAATCAATTCGTACTGACCTAAACTGCAACCCACCGCGATGTGGATTCCGTGCAAGTACTTTACCGAAATGCTACCCACCTCCTTATCCAATATTGACAGTTTTTACGCAACATGTTTTGTCCAGTCTTTTGAAAAAAAGTAAGAGCCAAATTATGTTCGCGCTCAACACTTTTCTATGGTAACGCGTTGAGCCGCAACCAACATGATTGTTAGATCTAAACATTACTAAGAAGCTTCCAACCTGTGTTGAAGATTGCATGCATTAGAGCGAGATAGATGATAATATAGTGTTGCGTAATCCAGAGAGGTTGGAAACCGATATCCCTATGATTGTTTTAGCATTGCATTTTGGGACAGTTGACCTGTGATTATCGAATAATAGTGAATGTTTAGTAGACTTTAGTTTCCTTCTTGATTAGTGTGTTTTTTAAACGATAAAGAGATCATTCATTAATTCATTCATTAAATATCGTTGGTTATTATTATTAAATCTTAGTAAGTAAATATGAAGTTGACTGACTTAAAAAAAATATTTTTAAGTATATAAAACATAATTAAATTCAAAAGTATTTTTTTTATAATTTGTGTCCAAATAGTCATCAAAGTTTTAAAAAAATCCTTTTTTTTTAGGAGAACCGATTTCAATAAACTGACGCATACTTAAATCAAGAATAAAATAAGATCTTCCTATTTTCCTAAGTCGGTTTTTAGATAAAATAGTTATTCTAATCTTCTCCTTAATATAATAAATACTACCTACTTTTCTGGAAACCGCATCAAGATCGCTTTAGCCAAACTCAAGATTAACATACGGACAAACATACATACAGGTCAAATTTAGAAACTCCTTTCTTGAAGTAGTTTTAAATAAAACATCTCAAAACTTTTAGCTTTTCGTATAACTTTTCATTAAGTATTTGCAACGCATTTGGTTGCGCTTCAAGTAGTTTCAACGGTGTTGGCGCATAACATACTTTGTCCTTTCAAAAAAGCTTTAGATACTAATTTTAGGAAACACGTTCTGTTGCGGCTCTACTCATACAACGTTGGGCCATACACAGATTGTGGCTTTACGCGCCCGGGGCACGGGCCCGCCCAGCCCCCTCTAGATACGGGACTGGGCTCGATATCGCGACGATACAGAATTGCATCATTCGGATGTACAGTGGCGGACACGGTCGGCGTAACACTTCCGGTTTTTCTGTATTGCAAAATAGCTCTTGTTCTTTGGTAATACAGTCTAGGGCTGACGAAACCATAGACAAATCTGTTACGGCCTCCTAGTCATTGACTGTACGAGCGATTCATATTGGCTATCGAACTTTTATCGAGCAAACGATATCGCTTCTTGAGGAAACACCCTAACAGTTATGACAAACGCCAAATTTACAATGGACGGTTTATATGGTTAAATTAAATTGTTGTTTTTAAGGTTTCGGGTACTCGTCCCGAGACCTTATTAATATGACTATTCCGTCCGTCCGTCCGTCTGTCAAAGGCACTTATCTCTGAAACGGCTCAATAAATCTTAATGAAATGTTTGCACGATATTTTTCTTGTTGTCCAAAGAATTCTAACAAATATAAAAACTTAAGTTAATTAAATTTGGAGATAAATGCAAAAAACTTAGTTTATGTCACCAATTTTGTCGAGCCTCCATTGAGAAACTGACCGGGTTAACAGGCACCAAATAATTAGCAATCACCACTTCACTTAAGACGATAAACGACAAATAAATGGAACGAGCAAATGAACAGAGTCTATCTCTTTGATATAGCATACTGAGGGCAAGGGACAGTCATATGTCAGTCGCCCACATCGGTTACTACATTTTATTGGAAAAAGTAGTAAATATTGAATATCTTTTTAATTATTACTTTTAAATCAAATCTGAATTACCAGGCCACATACTATAGGGCGCGGCCACCAGCTCCGATTAGTTTGATTTTAAGGCAACTAATGCTACAGAATTACTACTATTTAGTACTTAAAGGAAAAAAATACTACTAGAGTACTTTTCGAGTTATAAGAGGTTTTTGGTGGCCGCGTTGGGAAGGATGCTTTGCAACGCGGCCACCTTCATATTGAGCCAAAATAGCAGCAAATATAAAATTTATGAATTAGAAATAAATCTACGCGAAAACTAATTCGCAATAAACAAACTTTTGTTTCCCTGAATCTAGGAGAAACTAAAAATTAAGTAAATCCAAGTTTTACCGCGCGCGGCTTTGAGGTTATTTCCAGGAATCTCGTAAATACGCGTCATATGAAGATGAGAATTCTAACGAGTATACAACAGTATGTCTACTATTTAGTACTTAATGGAAAAAAATACTACTAGAGTACTTTACGAGTTATAAGATTTTTTGGTTACTCGGATGTGCATCATTACCATCCAAGTTAACACAGCCAAGTTTTGTACGACAGGGTTTTTCGTGTTATAACTAAAAACTTGGACAGTAAAAACCATATCGTGCAAAACCTTCCGGAAATAACATAGACAATTTATATGCGTATACGAAAGGGACACATAACGAAAAACGACGTTTCACTTGAGCTCGTTTATTAAAAGTGATATTTGTTATTTTTAATAGCACTTTATTCACATACTAATATGGTTCATTTTGATATGACTAATAACATGCAGTAAGCATTCCAATTTTACGTAGTACTTATTAATTCCATGCATAAACATGGGACATTTCCATACATTACTTGCAAACTTTGTGTGCGTATAGTCTATCTTAGAATTCAGGAATTTTGACGTTTCGTAGGTTTTACTACTAATAAAAGATCTCCACCGAAATAGAGGAAAAAATTACCAACAAGAGTGAAAAAAAATAATAAAATGCATTTCTATTTTTTTGCCAAGAAAAAATATATATCTAATTATTAACTTGTAAATAACTAATAATTTTTTATATTAACATATTTTAACTCACATATTTTATAATCTCTACGAAAATAGTATCCTGGGAGTAGCATCAGATAGTTATTATTAGTATTTTAATACAAAAATAACAAATATTTCTAAACACGAATAATTGATACAATTTTTTTTCAAAATCACGAACAATTTTATTTATCTAACGAGCTTTCCCGGCTTACTTCGTTACGCCATAGAATATAAGATACTACAAAAGACTTGCCTCTAAAGACTATGTTCTTTTGACTGCCCAGAATGGCCGAATAAAAAACAAACAACAACAACAAACCACCTGTCAAAATATGTAAAAAACAGAAAAAATATTGCACCTTGGGTTACATTATTTGAGTTTAGGTAAGGATCCCTAATTTTTTTGAAAATCTAATATAGCCTATGACACTCGGGGTTAATGTAGCTTCCTACCAGTTAAAGAATTTTTTAAATCGGTTCAGTATTTCCGGAGCCTATTCGTTACAAACAAATAAACAAACAAACAAACAAATCTTGGATGGGAGGTAACTATGCACAGCCGAGTAACCCTTAACTTAGTATAAACTTGGTTTTACTTAATTTTCCGTTTCTTCAAGATTCAGGGAAACAAAAGTTTATATACCTATTGCGAAGTACTATTTTCGTAGATTTATTTCTAATTCATAAATTTTATATTTGCTGCTATTTTGGCTCAATATGAAGGTGGCCGCGTTGCAAAGCATCCTTCCCAACGCGGCCACCAAAAACCTCTTATAACTCGAAAAGTACTCTAGTAGTATTTTTTTCCTTTAAGTACTAAATAGTAGTAATTCTGTAGCATTAGTTGCCTTAAAATCAAACTAATCGGAGCTGGTGGCCGCGCCCTATAGTATGTGGCAATTACCAGAATTTAATTTTGTTTATTATCATTATTCCTAGGTAGTTTTAACAAAAACTAGTAAGTCATTTCGAAGAACTAGCTATTCCCGTTTTTTGGAAAGGTTATCTTTGACGAAATAATGTATCGATGTTTTTTGATTCCACTAGTGTTTCTCAGTTATAAAAAAACTTTGTTATATCCTCAAAAAGGTTATATTGAAATGGGAACTATATTTTCTATCACCAAAATTTATATTTGTCATCAAGTTGTATCACCTAATAAATAGATCTGGTGGAAATTTAGAACCTTGGGAGTCTAGTTAAGTAGGGGAACTATATTTTCTATCACCAAAATTTATATTTGTCATCAAGTTGTATCACCTAATAAATAGATCTATCGCCACGAAATATTTTCGTTCTCAGATAAACAAAAATTGTTCCCAGGTATGAATTATCAAATTAATGTTAATATACAGGGTGTTTCTGACAAGGCGGTAATAAATGAAATGGGGGGTTCGGTACAGCATACCTAACAACTTTCCCTAAGCAACATAGGTCGAAATATCAAAACTAAAATCAGCTGTCCCGTACATTGACCCCGTCAGCTGATCGAACCAATGTATGGAACAGCTGATTTTAGTTTTGAGATTTCGACCGATGTTTCTTTGGGAAAGTTGTTTGTTATGGTAAGCTGAATCCCTCCTTTCATTTATTACCGCCTTGTCAGAAACACCCAGTATGTGTATAATAAAATATCGATAACCAATAAAATTATTTTGCATTACATGAATATAAACTTCGTTCTTATAATAACAGTTTTGTTACTTAAATAATAGCTCTGTGCTCAGAATGGTAGATCTGTCACTATTCTGCTAGCCATAAGCCAGCTATTTTAAACCAGCGCTGATTGTTCAGTGGTAATTATTTTAAACAATAAATATTGATTATTTTGACTTTTAATTGTTTTATTTACTACTCTGCTAAAATTTTTATTTAAATATATGTTATACTTCCAGTGGAAATTTAGAACCTTGGGAGTCTAGTTAAGTAGCAGAATCTTTTGATTGAAACGATGATGACAACCCTTATTTTTTATTTGCACTTAATGCAATTTTCTAGTAACATAATATGATTTATTGGTGATCTCTTTAAATTAGTTTGCTTAAATACTTATTAGGACACACCTATTATAATACATACAAAAACATTTATTTGGTACTAGACCTTATATCTCAGGATTTTAGGTGATTTATTGTGGAACTGATTTTGCATTGTTTGGTGACTACATTTTGGTGACAGATCTACTATTTTGAGGACAAACCCTATTATTTAAGAAACACAAAACTAATTAAATTGGTGATAGCTTAAATGATACCCGTTAAGTAGCAGAATCTTTTGGTTGAAACGATGATGACAACCCTAATTTTTTATTTGCACTTAATGCAATTTTCTAGTAAAATAATATGATTTATTGGTGATCTCTTTAAATTAGTTTGCTTAAATACTTATTAGGACACACCTATTATAATACATACAAAAACATTTATTTGGTACTAGACCTTATATCTCAGGATTTTAGGTGATTTATTGTGGAACTGATTTTGCATTGTTTGGTGACTACATTTTGGTGACAGATCTACTATTTTGAGGACAAACCCTATTATTTAAGAAACACAAAACTAATTAAATTGGTGATAGCTTAAATGATACCCTATTGAAATTACAGATCTTTACCTCCTATAGATTAAGAGAATTACTTGATTTAAAAAACCTTCAAAACTCATATAGCGTCTTACTTAATGTAGAATAACAACAAATATTGAAAACTATGCTAAAGGTAGCAAATTTTACACAATAAATTTTCCGGAACCTTCTAAGCACGAGCCCTCGCACTTGGCCGTTTATTTTTTTCACCTTCCTCGCAATATTACAATATTTTCTAACATTTTAAACTTTCCCTGGACTACAACAAACATTTCAAAATCAAAATCAACTAAATCGGCTCAGCCGTTCTCAAGTTTTAGCGAGACAAACAAACCAAGATTGATTTTTTTATGTATAAACAATTATTTCCAAATATTTAAAAATCAACATGCATCAAATACCATTTTAGTTGGAGTTGAAGAAGATGCTCCTAGACCGAATGGTGAATTTGCTGAGCCGCGGCTGCGTGGTGCCGGTGCTGCGCTACGTGAAGCAGTGCTGGCAGCGCGGCGACACCGACATCTCGCTCATCAGATACTTCATTACCGAGGTACTTCTTACCGTAAACCACACATTCCTTGACAGTTGACACCCTCCCGTATATTGCCATGTTTCCATAGAGGCTGAAAATAGATTCTTGGCATTGAATTTAGAATCCTTCGCTTCGAGCGATTAAGTACTTAGTTTTTTTTTTCCGACCTTACCAAAATATATTATATGGATGGTAATAAACCTTGTTTTTATCCCATCCGCTCAAAAAGTCGACTTTTTGTTTGTATTCTCTGTTCCTGAATTGACTCTTTATTGAGTTTCCGGTCTGCAGCCGCGAGTTATGAATTTCCATACATTCATTATTTACCGGGTCAATTATGAATGTACTGAAATGCATTTTCTAGTTAGCAGAAGCAGTTTTTTATTTTTTGTTTCGAACAAAGAAAACAAAAAAAGGTTATTTAATCTGTACATCTGTGCCTAAACGCCTAAACGCCTAAACCAAAGAAATTTAGCTATTATACTTGACTTTGAATAAAAAAAGGCGGCAAAATAATTGTTTTTGTTTACGTGTTTTTAGTACTAAATATGAGAATGCTGCATTCTGAATGCAATTACTTTGTTTAGTAGTTATTGTTACAAAATAAGTGATTGAAGTGAAGTGATTCGCGAGGGAATAATGGCTTGAAACTTAAACAAGCGAGCTTTATAACGAAACCAGAAGCGGAATATCTTTACGCCAGAGTATTATATTCTACTTTTCTTTCTAGAAACCTAGGTACCTTTTTTTTTTAAGGCGGGGAACTCCTGACTGAAACCTAGGTACCTACCTAATTCTGTTGAAATAATCAGTCAACTTGTTTTTAAATCCACTTCACTTCAATCACTTATTTTGTAACAATAACTCTAAGCAATAACTATTAAACAAAGTAAAATCAAAGTAATTGCATTCTCATATTACCTACATAGTTACTATGTAGGTACCTATACGTAGGTAAGTACTAAAAACACGTAAACAAAAAAAAAAACAATTATTTTGCCGCCTTTTTTTTCTAATGTCACTTTATGTCATAGAGCTAAGTATAGTAGTTAAATTTCTACAGATGCACAGATTAAATAACTTTTCAGTACATTCATAATGTATGGAAATTCATATTCAACCAGCTGTAATCCAAAAGTCAATAAAGTGTCACTTTTTCAATACGTGTACAGGTACGAAAAGGGGTGTTTTCGAGCCGGTGGAATGAAAAATTTATGATGCACCCACTGCTACCGGTTTATTAATATAGGCCATTAACTTATCGCTTCTGATTCTGAACATATTATAGGGAAGTTATGATATGGATGTAAATAAAGTTTTATATTCATTTATTACTTATGGCCCATAATAGTGGGTTTGTTAACGACCAAAGGTAATATTTTCTGCATTAAAGCATGAAACTTGGCACACTTGTTGCTTATGTGGCCCAGACTGAGAATCGCCCGGGAGGGAGCGGGATACCCCCCTCTGGGGGGCGGGGGGAGGGGGTGAAGTTTCCTTCTACCGCGCGCGCTATCGATCCCTATTGCTGCTATTTTATAGCTACTAGGGCAAGTGTAGTGTCATTTTCGGATAATTTAAGGATGAGGAATCCATTTCTGGAACAATTTTTTTACATTTCTATACAAAAAAATTGGAATTTACCATAAAATAGATAATTGTCGACGCAAAAAAATTTCTTCTAATGTCGATATTTTTTGAATGAGTATAGATATCAGCAAAATAAAAATATATTTGAAAAGCTGCATTCATGCAGTTTTCAAAAATATAGGGTTCGATATACTTTTTGTTTATATTTACGTGTTAAAAAAAATAGTAAACACTGCGCGGAAGAGGATGTAAAAATATTTAATGCCTAATTTCGGTTTGAAAATTACTTGGTTAATTCAAATTACTACCAAATACTGAACAGGGTCATTCAACCTGTGATAAATATCAACTTTCTGTATTAAAACATAGGTTGTATAGGTACAAAAAAATACATTTCTCATACATTTATCTACCCAATTAGCTGACAAGTATGTATGAAACAAAGGAATTTTTGTGCTTTTGCCACTGGGAAGAGTTGTTTGTTATTTACGATATCGCAAGACAGCTTGAGGAAGCGAGAGCATCAGAAGTGGACCTGCATAAGTCCCGACGGTGCACTTAAAAACGAGATATACTTCATCCATCATGTCGACATAAAACCGTATATTGAAAGATGTCTGTGAACAACGCGGTTAGAACCGGAAGCAATCACTGTTGGTACAGGACACATTGATATCAATGTTAAGCTCGAAAGGTCGCAACTGGTAAAGTCTACACTCAGACCGGCAAAACCGGCAGACCAAAACCCAAACTCGGAACTCTTTCAATTAGAACTCCAAAACCGTTTCGATTGCCTAGGGCGCAGCGTGGATGATGTAAATGATGGGTTTTTGAGAAGTTGTCAATGCGATTGGAGGTAATTACTACTAAGCACACTTCATCTGATCGAGAAGAGGTGTGAAACGTCTCAGCAGACAACGGCACCGTGGAGGCATGCGGTTGGAGGTAAGTAACATCGACGTAGGATCTCATCATATCCGATCACGCAGGGAAACAGCTCTTTCCTTGTCCTTAGCCTCCAGTGACCTTGTACTTTCTAATTAGGCCCGTTGTTTGCAGCCGTATCCCGGTTCCCTAAGTTACCACTGGTAACGCACATTGTTCAAAGAATTTTGTCTTGAGGCACCTCTTGCCTCAAGACAAAACTTGAACCTACCACTCGGATGAGCATCGTTCAGTAAGCTTATTCAAGTTAAGCTAAGCATCCAGAACGATGCTCATCCGAGTTGAAGTCGACGGACGAACAGTCTGTCCCAGGTATGTATTCTTTAACAACTTCGAGTGTATTTAGTGTATGGTAGTCATTATCTTTGATTTGGAGTGGATTGAATTGTTCCTACATGGGCGCTGAACATTATCTTTGTTATGTCCATGTTCATTCTAATACCAACTCGATCGGGAGCCCAACTGAGGTGAGGACATCGAGCATTGTACTAGATCCTTCGCGGTCTGGGCCATAACTAGTAACTAGTGAGTAATGTTGTCGCCGTTTATAATGATGCCTAGTTCCTTCCAGTCCAGAGTCTTGAAGACATCCTGGAATGCAGCGGTTAACAGTTTTCGGGGAATATGATTAGCGTATAATGAAATTGAAGAATTTCTGACGGGCTATAAACGCTGGTTTTACCACTTGCCTTCTGAAGTTCGGCTGTGATGAAAGAAAGAAACGAAAAAGAAGGAAATCATTTATTTACAGCAGCCTTTGTCACGCAAACATAACATAACATAACAATGAGACATACATTCAAACATATTTGATGCGACTTTACATGCAGTCTTGTTGTTTGTAAGATGTTGACGGCCGAGATGTCCTCGGTATGGTGTCGGGTCCATGTTGCTCTCGGGACCTTATCTTGACTGTCAGTGATGGGTTGTCGTGTCGACGTGTATAATAGAAGTTCTGTCCATAGAACTTCTCGAATTCCCCCACAATCTCAGGTGTGGATATAGTACTCTACCAACCATCCTCGGTCTTCAGCCATGCCTGGCTTTGCCGAAAAAATAGATCTCGAGCAAAAACTTTGGAGGCTTTGTTTCGGTCCATGGCTCTTCACCTTAATATTTTTTGTATAAAATCGCCTGATGTCTCTTGTAATTGATATAAAGATCTGTCTCTTCAGCTGCCTGCAGGAAAAGGCATCCGGTGCCGTTGTCTGCTAAGACGTATCACGCCTCTTCATCAAGTGTGCTTAGTATTAAGTAATTACCTCCAACCGCAGTGACACTTCTCAAGAACCCTTCATTTACATCATCCACGCTGCGCCCTAGGCAATCGAAACGGTTTTGGAGTTCTAATTAAAAGAGTTCCGAGTTTGGGTTTTGGTCTGCCGGTTTTGCCGGTCTGAGTGTAGACTTTACCAGTTGCGACCTTTCGAGCTTAACATTGATATCAATGTGTCCTGTACCAACAGTGATTGCTTCCGGTTCTAACCGCATTGATCACTACATCTTTCAATATACGGTTATATGTCGACATGATGGATGAAGTCTATTTCTCTTTTTTGAGTGCACAGTCGAGACTTATGCAGGTCCACTTCCGATGCTCTCGCTTCCTTAAGCTGTCTTCCGATATCATAAATAACAACTCTTCCCAGTGGCAAAAGCACAAAAAATTCCTTTGTTTCATACATACTTGTCAGCTAATTGGGTAGATAAATGTATGAGAAATGTATTTTTTTTGTACCTATACAACCCATGTTTTAATACAGAAAGTTGTTATTTATCACAGGTTGAATGACCCTGTTCAGTATTTGGTAGTAATTTGAATTAACCAAGTAATTTTCAAACCGAAATTAGGCATTAAATATTTTTACATCCTCTTCCGCGCAGTGTTTACTATTTTTTTAACACATAAATATAAACAAAAAGTATATCGAACCCTATATTTTTGAAAACTGCATGAATGCAGCTTTTCAAATATATTTTTATTTTGCTGATATCTATACTCATTCACAAAATATCGTGAACAGAAGATTTTTTTTTGCGTCGACAATTATCTATTATATGGTAAATTCCAATTTTTTTGTATAGAAATATAAAAAAATTGTTCCAGAAATGGATTCCTCATCCTTAAATTATCCGAAAATGACACCACACTTGCCCTAGTAGCTATAAAATAGCAGCAATAGGTATCGATAGCGCGCGCGGTAGAAGAAAACTTCACCCCCTCCCCCCGCCCCCCAGAGGGGGGTCTCCCGCTCCCTCCCGGGCGATTCTCAGTCTGGGCCACCTAAGCAACAACTGTGCCAAGTTTCATGCTTTAATGCAGAAAATATTGGTTCCCATACATTTATTGGACTTAACAAACCCACTATAAGTAATTAATGAATTCCGTGCACCTCCTAAACCTAAACCCCACAACTTATGGGGTTTAGGTTTAGCAGGTGCACGGACTAGATACGGCGCAGGCGCAGGCCACATTGGCACAAACAAAGGCGCCTGCATATAATAAGTGCCTGTGCAGTTTCCGTGCCGTACCTTATCCTGTTTGCATTAAGAAACGGGAAAAACTGGCTTTATGTAATTTTTTTGGAAGCGCAGGCGAATCTGCGGGCACACGTTAGTTATTTAAATATTGTCACTATAACCTATCTTTTAATTATTTTGGCAGGTTTTAGATGCGATAGCGCCACCGTATACGCCTGAATTTGTCCAGTTAGTACTACCGATGGTAGAAAACGAAGAAATAACTGGTACTATGAGAGCTGAAGGGGAAAACGACCCTGTTTCTGAATTTATAGGTTGGTTCACTTTTATTTTTTTCAAAATATTAGAGAAAGTAAGATTTTTTTTTTTTAATGTGCGTAATTAAATTTTATTGTTACAGTTCACTGCAAGGCGCATTATGTGGTCGTTTGAAGTGTGGTTTGAAAAGTAATAGCATAAGAGTATTCTACTGGTTATAGCAGCTGATACCTATTAACCTTCTATTTTTAAATCATGTACTTATTGAATGGAAGTGTGGAAGGAGGGGAAGGACGCCTTTGCCCAGCAGTGGGATAACATAGGCTAGTAGTAGTAGTAGTAGTACCTACTTATTTATAAATTAAATTAATTTGTAAATATTATCGAAGATTTATTTTTTCGGATCGTTTCCTTTTCGTTGGGTCTAAGACCAGGCGCGCACTAGCGGCCGGGCCGCGGCGGCAAGGTAGCAGCGGCCAGCGAGATATACAGTGTGTCCGGGGAAGTTATAACATAATTTTAAGGGTGTATTCTATGATCAATTTCATCGATAAAAACACCCCATATAGGGGGTCGCGGCCTCACCCCCCCCTCAGTATGATGTTTTTAATTTTCTTTTTTGCAAAAGTCGACCCCGCCTATTTTTAAATTTACAATTAGAGATCTAAGGCTCACAGAACCTTCATTAAGGTCATCGAAGGCTAAGTAGTTAGGCTACCTAAGTTACTAACAAAATAACCAAGTATTGCTTTTACTTTTTTTTTTTTTTAATTTTCAAAATAAGCTTCTTATAATATTACAACATCAAATATGATATAAAAACTGCGTTTATTAGTCCTAAAAGCCTTGATACAGGTTATAAAAGCTCGTATGAAAAACAGAAACCGCTCATTATTTTTCTTAGAAATTGAAATGGTCAATGTTTCTAGATTGTTGGGGGCGCTAATTACTAAAAAAAAAAAACGGGACGCCGTATACAGCAGGGTGTAACGTCTGGATTTAGAAATTTGAGATTTACACTGTAGATTCTCTTTGATTCGAAATGGGTGATGTTTCTAGATTGTTGGGGCCGCTAATTACGAAAAACAAACGGGACGCCGTATACAGTGTGTAACAGTGTGTATGAAACTCCTAAACGTCTGGATTCAGAATGTTGAAATTTACACTGTACATTCTCTTTGCATTAAAAACATAATTAGTAGTTTTTTTTTTGCCCCTGAGTTGTTAAGTTCTTATACAGGGTAAAACAAGTTTATCGCTAAAATCTAAACATATTGACACTAGAAACTTGAAATTTTCAAAATAAGTTCCTGTTAATATTAAAACATCAAATATGGTATCATAACTGTTTTCATAGTTACTGGAGTCCTTGATACAAAGTTTTATGAAAAACCGAAACCGCTTATTATTTTTCTTACAAATCGACAGAGATGTGACTTATCTAAGATAAAAGTATCTTAAGACCGCGTACTTTGAAGCTACTTACCTAATTAGGTATTAGGTTGGGGGCGCCTCGCAGCTGTGACATGCGCGCGTCCAAATGCGAAATGTCGCGGCAGTTTTAAATTTTATTACTTTTCATACAAACCGAAGTTAAATCGAGATGTTTATACCTACCGCACAATTTTTCTTTCCGATTTTCGTTTCTGCTAACAAGAATTTGCGTTTAGGTAAGGTTTTTGTAATAACGAGTTTTTTTAAACCATCTGAGAAATATAAAACAGATTTCTTAATTCTGAAAAATATAGATGTAGGATTTAGTTTAGACAATTTATTAACCTTTTAACCGCCAACCACTTGATATGAAGTAGTCACAAAGTTCTCTCACCACGCCAAGCACTTCTCTGGAAGTAGCTTACATTTTTACATTTTATGACCCAACTATATGTTCTAAAGAGAAAAATCCAATTGGATACTGTTCTTGAAGCTTCTGTGAACGAATTCATATTAACAGATGTTGTGAAAAGTTAATAAACTTAGAATAATAAGACGATAAACTTTAAGAAACTTTCAAATGAAAAATAGTGTGCTCTCCCACGCCAAGTACTTTACTGGAAGTGGTCTAGTGTTGTGACATTACTCGGAATTTTCTATGATTCCTAACAAATATATTTTTTAAATTATTATAACTATACACTTTTTCAACCATCTCATAACGTGTACGCATAGTGCGGACTGGAATAATATAATTTCTATTAGAATTTACTATTGATTCCTCCATTGTAGACATAACAAATCCTGGCCTTTGAAAATGTCGACAACAATTAATAAGGCAGGCGGGCGGCTCTAGCGAAGCAACCCGTTCATCAGTTGTTTGATATATATCGTACGCCAAGCACTTGAGGTGAAGTGCTGCTGTGACGTCACACAAGCAAGACAAGTTTTTTAGTGCTGTGCTAAAGAGTGGACTTTTTGGTACATTGTGTCTAGACTGTTGGTACGCTCAGCGTAAAAATTAGTGAAAGTACATCTACAGATGAATTGCGCTGCGTATTTTCCAATGGTTTTAATTAAAAACTAATAAAATACTGTTGAATTGAATTAAGTCAGTTTGGATTTGGTCGTAAAGGTACCTACCTACTAATACTACGTTTACTTCGAAACGTGTACACTTAGGCGGTTATCACACTGCCACGCACCACGCTGCATGTTGCGTTTCGACGCTACTACGCGCACGCGCTTGGATGCGTTTTCTGTGTGTTGGACTGCGCGTGTTTCTATACAAATCGAGGTACTTACAATCAACGTTAGAACACGCATTCACGCGCCACGCTGCGTGATGCGTGGCAGTGTGAAGACCGCCTTAGATCTACAAATGGTCATCACAGATTTTTTACAAACATCCATACATAGCTGGGTAAACGCTTAAATAGACACCATAGAATTGAATATTTGCCTATAGAACAAAGTCACGTCTTTTTAAAAAAAGCTTTCAACATTTTAAACGGTAATCACAAAGAATTTTTTTTTTTATAAATACACCAAAATTCTTATGTAGTTAGTACTCAGTAAGAAATACCCAGCAAAACTTTAAAAAAAAATTGGCAATTAATTCCATAAATGGGTTTGATTTGTTTGCTCAAGCTTTAGGTAGCAGTGCTCAGAGACAAATAGTTGCCGCATTATGTTGTCTTTGTGTGTAAGGCATGTTGGATAGGCAGGCACCCCGCCTATGCGTTCATGCTAAAACAAAAGCGTCGATTCCAGGTAAGAATACTCTGCAAAAAACCCTTTACAAAAATGTGATTTATGACTTTGTTTACCTTAAAAATTATTCTTTCCCACGGCTTCTACTACTGGAATACAGATTTGCAGAGAACCATTAGGACCTTAATTTGTTTTTTTTTTTTGAACTAGTTAAAAGTACATTAAAAAAAACTACAACATATATTTGTATACGTTCTCATGTAAATGAGATACTTCAGGAAATTAAAAAATCTCTTTGATGAAGTGTAGAGGTTGTAAAAAGAGACTTTATAGTATTTTACAATTATTTGTAATTTTTAATTTAAATGTTAGTTATGTCCTCAAAATTAAAACAACCTTTGATTTTACATAGTTCTTTATAATGATGTTTTGGATACGATGTTATCTATGATTGATTTATGGCAATGGTCGAGGGAAGATTAGCTACAAACATAAAATATATTAATTTTTAGATTTTAAATTTATAGAAAGTATAGTTTTAATTTTGTACATATTTTTATTTGAGGACGAAAGAGAATAATTAAAAAAAATATAATTTGCCAAAAGAAAACTAAGTACTTATATATTTTTTTTATCCAGAATTAATTACTTACGTATTTATACAAAAACAAGAGGCTGCCCCGCGGTTTTTCCCGCGCAGATTTCTCATAAACACAAAAATCCCGTTTTTTCCCGTTCCCGTGGGAATTTCGGGAAATCCCTCTTAGTGCTCACCTACACCCCCCAAGGAACCCACGTGCCAATTTTCAGCTTTCTACGCCCAGTAGTTTCGGCTCTGCGTTGTCTGTCAGTCAGTCAGTAACGGAAGAGTTTTATATATATTGATAGAAAGAACGCGCGTGCGGTCGGTGCGAAGCCCAGATCCCTCTGGAGGGGCACGATGAGGACCGATGCGCTCGCGACACTATAGGCTCCGTCCGCCCCATTTATATTGTCTCCATAATGTAAGGCCCCTGCAAACGCAAAAGCGGAGCGTTTTCTAATGGTGGCGGAAACGCCAACGGAACATTATTTTTAACCGACGAAAAACCAAAAAGGAGGAGGTTCTCAATTCGTCGCGTATATATATATATATATTTATGTATGATCACGCATAACTTTTTACTGTGTTGACCGATTTAGATAATTCTTTTTTTAATCGACAGGGTATACCTTGAAGTTGGTCCCATAAAAATTTGGAAATAAAATTCCAACCCTAAGGGTGGAAAAATAGGGGTGACTTTATTGTTCACTCACAGATTGTATTGCCGTGTTGTGATTTACATGAAAACTGCTAGGTATAATTATGAGTCTTTTTTATATGAATGTTAATAATCATAATCTCAGCCGATAGACGTCCACTGCTGGACATAGGCCTCCCTCAAAAATTGCCTCACCGACCGGTCGTGATCGAACCTCATCCTGTTAGTCCCTCAACCTTCACCAGGTTGTGTGGCCACCTTGCGGGGGGCGACCACCCTGTGAAGGGTGATTAGCTAGGATCAAAAAAAGTTAGCCAAAAAAAAACTGAAAAGCAAAAAATAAAAACTTTTTATCAAAAAATTAAACCGCCGAAAAAACTGAAAAGCATTAAATAATAGGGAAAATTTTTCTATTAGGCCTTAATTTACTCACTTCTTAAAGTAATTTTGGATTACCAAGAAATTTTGAGTCGGTGCCACAGAATCAACGAATAAAGATCACTAAATTACCTGAAATTCAAAGAAATAACCGAAAAACGTGTGCCGCTGCGCATCCGCTTTACGTAAACAATGAATTTGCTTGTGTGGTGTGGCGCCGACTTAAAATTTCTAGGTAATCCAAAATTACTTTAAGAAGTGAGTAAATTAAGGCCTAATAGAAAATGTTTCCCTATTATTTAATGCTTTTCAGTTTTTTCGGCGGTTTAATTTTTTTATAAAAAGTTTTTATGTTGTTACGAGTGTTAGACAAATTTACCCAACAACTTCCATGTCCCAATACAACTAAATTTAATAAAGCTTCACGTCTATTGGTTTTTTCAAATTATAAGCTTTACAATACTACTATACTTACGTTTTTTTACTAACAACTATAGCTTTTGGAGTATAAATTGAGGTGTGTTTCCATGCCCATTGTCCAGGTATGATTCAATGAGATATCCCGCCACGCTCATGACAAAAATGGTGCCTTAAACTGTAACGACAAAATGCATCACATCACATGTGACTCATGAACTTAAAATTATTAAGTTACTTGAGTGAGATTATTTTGATTGGTACATAAATCGTTTTATTAAAAACTAGTCCACCCGGCGAACTTCGCACCGCCTAACCTATAAATATCTTGTGCACGTATTAAACTTATAAACCTTCCTCTTGAATCACTCTATCTATTAAAAAAACCGCATCGAAATCCGTTGCATAATTTTAAAGATTTAAATACGATTAAATATAAGATTAAAAAATATGGTACAAAAAACTATCGACTCTGTGATTACCAACCCTTTAACGAGATCGAACTTCGCAGTTTTTGTGTCTCTCCAGCGCCGAGTACTTGATATGAAGTAGTTAGTGACGTGCCACCGCTATAGTTTGGTTTATAATTCAGTTGAAAGTAATCAGACAAAACTCCATAAAAGCAAATTCTAATTGGGTCTCTAGCATTACAAAAGTTAAAAAAACGGGAAAATGTTTAGCTTTTCGCATATTAATCACTCCATTGTTTATTTTATCTCACATAAAAAAAATTATTGATTTTGTGTGTCGATTGAATTTTGCAATCACTAATGTTTTTGAAGGTAAAATGCCTCGGCGTGGGGGAGCAACCTTCGTTTATTTCTCGCGGCGCCGAAAAGGTTAAAAAGTAACAAGATCTAATGAATTTCACTTGGTAGAAATAAATATCAAAGTAAACCCTTTTTGTAGTGTTTTCTTAATAATAACAATTAAAGTTCTTGACTAAACTTTAACTTTTGGTATCCTTATTGTCAACATTCCTTGGTAGTTGGTAGTGCTTGGTGCAATTTGTTATACCAAGTGCGATTGTAGTCATAATAATCATCATAATTTACTGCAGTTAGAAGAAAGAATTTGTATTTCGAACAATCGGTAAGTATGTGTTCTCTAATTTTCGAAAGCTTATTTTGTAGGTATATTAGCCATCTCTATTGTCGTAAATTTACGTTCTTGGTGCCGAGACTTGGTGCGTATTCATTGTGGCCGTGCTGTTTTGATTATTTGAGTAAAATTTTGTTTTCGCCTTCAGAGCTCTGCTAGAGCACGAACTTTCTCGGTCTCTTTTGTTTTTGCCCAGTCCATGTTGTTATTGCGGGTAATAACATTGAATTCATCCCACTTCTGAAATATTACAGCTATAAATTAAATACTTCACTTTCCTTACAATTTACATTTTATTCTCCTCACTTGTTAGGTACAATATTTTTTCCATTGCCCTCGTCTCGTGTTTTTGATTTCCCCATCGACATGACATCTCTTGAGTCTTGTTCCCGCCTTGTCTCAACAAAGTACTTTTACAAACCAACTTTAGGAAACACATTGCTAAACAAACATCTAGATAATTTACTATAAGTTATTAATTAAAACATAATTTATGGTACCTAATTAACCTAATAAAGTATTTGTGATTAGATGTAAAACATTAGTTAGTAATAAATAAACCCCGTCTTGACCAATTATATGTTGTCCATCCTTGCCGCATGATGGCGCTGGGATCGGCCAGAGAGAAGGTGGATCGGCGGGCAAAGGCTTCTAGCGTTGTCAGTCCAAGATGCGGTAACACTTTGTATGTAACATAGTATCAAATTTAGATCCTCTCATCCATTATTCAAGAGCTGATCATCTTCAAACGGCAGATCAGGTCATGGTTACCTTAAGATATACTTTCAATATCATAGATGTAACATGGTACCAAATTTCAACTCGATCGGACCTAAGGAAGCTAGTTAGATCCTCTCATCCATTATTCAAGAGCTGATCATCTTCAAACGGCTGATCAGGTAATGGTTACCTTACCATATACTTTCTATATCATAGATGTAACATGGTACCAAATTACAAATAGATCGGACATAAGGAAGCTAGTTAGATCCTCTCATCCATTATTCAAGAGCTGATCATCTTCAAACGGCAGATCAGGTCATGGTTACCTTACCAAATACTTTCTATATCATAGATGTAACATGGTACCAAATTTCAACTCGATCGGACATAAGGAAGCTAGTTAGATCCTCTCATCCATTATTCAAGAGCTGATCATCTTCAAACGGCAGATTAGGGGGCCAAGTTTCTTAACTAAAAACGAGTGACTCGTAATTGTCTTGTAAGCGATTTCGTTAACCATTGCCGCTTTAACAAAGGTAATTTCTGTTACACGCTCAAAGAAAACAGCAATGGTTAACTAAGTCGCTAACAAGACAATTACGAGTCACTCGTTTTTAGTTAAGAAACTTGGCCCCCAGGTCATGGTTACCCTACTAAATGCTTTCTATATCATAGATGTAACATGGTACCAAATTTCAACTCAATCGGACATAAGGAAGCAAACCGCTGATCAGATCTTCGTCAGATATGGCTAAGAACACTTGGCCTGAAATTATCTATAATAAAAAAAAAACTTAACGAAAATCGGTTCAGCCGTTTGGGCTCTACGATGCCACAGACAGATACACACGTTAAAATTATAACACCCCTCTCTGAATTTTTCGTTCGGGGGTTAAAAACAACAAATTACACGCGCCTAAAAATCTTGATAGTTCCACTTATATGATATTTTCACGCTCTGGATGCTTTTCTCTCGTAGTATCTTTTAAGTGCCTGTTCAAACACCTCGCCAATGGTTCTTTTCTTCCAAATATCAATTTTAGGTTTAGGTGCGATTGGCTTATCTTCCTTCGTGGGGCTCGTTGGGGGAGTTTTAACTTTAATCAATTTCGATTCTTCCGCTTGCTTTGTAGAAGTTGCAGGTTTTACAGTGGTGTTGTCTTTACTTTGTGTCTCTTTTTCTTCGTCACTGCTTGGATCATCTACTGAAAAATCAGAATCTGAATCAAGGTTTTCCTCCTTTCTACGTATTTTTGCAGCCTTTATGCCTTTTAGATCTATTCTATTAATCTCGTCATCTGATGCTTCTATTTCTCCCTCAGACAATGTCTTATCTACATTTCTCTTTCTGTAGTTCCTCTTCTTAAGATCATCGTGCTTCTCCTTATTGTTAGTGCCTTTGTTACCATCATTGAGTTCTACAGAAATATTTTTATAAGTTATTTGAAACTCAGGTATTTTTTTAGTTGGTCCCAGTTTCTGTTCATATAAGTGCCGATAAAATCCACCTGAAATAAATTAAAAATTAAAATGCGCAAAATGTCAAATGCGATTTCAAGATAAGTAACAACAGACCGCTTAAACAACGCTTACAGAGGCACAAGGTATTTAATTTACTTTCAGATGGCTTTAAAGCGAAAACATTGTTTCTAACTTTGAAATTGTAGGTACCTCAGTAATTTATCTTTACTTCAATCAAACACCACGAGCCCGTTCCCACTTGTCGGATGGCGGCTAAATGCTGATGTAACATCGCAGTTTAGATATTTAAGAATGCCATTTTAAACAACAAATTTTCTTTATGGCATCCATCTATATCTATACCAATAATAAAGAGGAAAGATTTGATTGTTTGTTTGTTTGCATCGAATATCCTCCGGAAATACTAAACCGATTTGAAAAATTCTTTCACTGTTAGGAAGCTACAGTATCCCCGAGTGACATAGGCTATATTAGATTTTCAAAAAAAATAGAGATCCTTACTTAAACTCAAATAAAGGAACCCAAGGAGCAATTTTTTCCCATTGTCATTCTACTTACCTAAATCTTTCTGTTTGGTGACGTCCCCTATGTTCTCCAGATATTCCTCCCGCTTTTCTTTCTCCTCTTCTTGATGCAGCTCTTCAATTTTTTTCTTGTAGGCAGTTGTGACAAAAACTTCTTTGTCTGCAAATTCTTCCCCTTCTTTTTCTCTTTCTTTTTGTACCTATAATTATTTAATACATCATGCATTAAAAGTTTTACTCTTTAAACTGTATCGCAATTAGAGACGTTGTCGTTACAAAAAGTTATTACATATTTATTTTATACATGTAGGAGTTCAAGAGTCAAGAGGAATCTTACCTGTCTTTCAATTCTTCGCTCATTTTCGATTTTTCTCTTATTAGCTGCTTTTAGTAAGTTTTCAATATAACGAGGCTTTTTAGTTTCTTTATTTTTAAATGATTCTTCTTTTTTTTTTATTGCAATAGAGTCATATATCTCGTCATATTGATAAACCGTGGGATCATCCAATACTGCTTTTTCTTGATTAATTTTGGCCTGCAATTTTTTTAATATAAGGCAGAAGTAACTGTTATTACAGAGCCTGGAATACATGTTTGTTTATTCTGCGAATGCAGTAGACCAGTAGACAGACTGAAATATTTATTGTAGAGTACCTACCTAGCACAAAATGTATGTATTAGTTGACTACTGACATATTTGTTTGTAAGTAAAAAATAAACATAACATAACTAATCTCACGCCTTTTATTCCCCGAAGGGTTAGGCAGAGGTACCAGCTCAAGAGACAGACCCACGTTTAGCCAAGTTTATGCTTTATTACCAACGTGACAAGGGGCCAGCTTGCCGCCGCGGTTATAACGACCACTACTGCGGCCGGGCCAACGGCTTAACGTGCCTTCCGAAGCACGGAATCATCTTACTTTTCGGACAATCAGGTGATTCAAGCCTGCAATGTCCTATCCAACCGAAAACAACCACAACGTGATTTTTGTGAGAAATCAATATGTAGTGTTTTCTGCGGGAATCGAACCCACAACCTTCCGTGCCCTAATCAAAGGCGCGACGCGCTACGCCACTGAGCTACGGAGGCGGCTAAGTACAAAATGTATGTACTAAATTCAGAATCCTGGGCTTACATTGCTTTTATGCTGCATGACCACATTGTATTGCAATTTAAAAGTCAATCATCTTCATCATTACTTACAGTACAAACTTTCATAATTTGTTAACAACTTTATTGAAAACGAGCGTTCCCGGCTTACTTCGTTACGCCATAGAATATAAGATACTACAAAAGACTTGGCTCTATAGACTATGTTCTTTGACTGCCCAGAATGGCCGAATAAAAAACAAACAACAACAACAACAACAAACCATCTGTCAAAATATGTAAACAATGGAAAAAATATTGCACCTTGGGCTACATTATTTGAGTTTATGTAAGGATCCCTAATTTTTTTGAAAATGTAATATAGCCTATGACACTCGGGGTTAATGTAGCTTCCTACCAGTGAAAGAATTTTTCAAATCGGTTCAGTATTTCCGGAGCCTAAAACTAAAACCCCGAAAATCCACACAGCCACACAGCTATAAAAGTTAATGACAGCACATTAGAAGAAGTTAAATCGTTCAAATACCTGGGAAGCATTATCACACATGATTCAAGATGCACAACCGACATTAAAACAAGAATAGCAATAGCTAAAACTCAATATAATAAGAAAAGGCACATATTCAAAGCCAGGATATCCGATCAAATTAGGTTTTTTTTATAAAAACATACATAATGGAGCATTGCACATACGGTTGCGAGACATGGACATTGACCCAGAGAAATAGAGTAAGAGAATGGACGCAATAAGTTAGACAGACAGAGTCACTAATGTCTTCATTAGTGACAATGTGTTAAAAGAGTAGAAGAGAAGTGGATGATTTTGAACACCATAGAGATAAGAAGGGGAAAGATGATAGGCCATCTGATACGAAAAAACACACTCATTACAAAAATTATAGAAGGGAAGATTGAAGGAAAGAGACAGTGTGGACGACCAAGGGGAAGCTACTTTGACCAAATAAGGGAGCGAGTCAGTGCAGAGTCATATCAGATGGTCAAGCAGCTGGCGGGGAACAGGGTAGAATGGAGAAGGCTCTATCGACAAGAGCACAGCTCATAAGAGAGAAGAAGAACAATATATAAAAAAATATGGTAAAAGAGGTCCAAACAATTAGAATTTTTTTTTTGCTCTGAGATAGCCATAGAAACTACAGAAATAATGATGGCGCTTATATGTTGTGCCTTCCCCAGATAGGTCTGCAGTGCCATTGTATACATACTTCACCTGCAATTAAAAACAAATTGCTGTTTGCTACTCAGTTCATATTTGGACCATGTGCAGACTTGTCTGGCTGGCACTCTACCTTGCCTTTGCTTTGACTATAAGATTCCCACTGCATATGTTTAGCTTGGTATGGCACAAGTTTGTTTGTGTATTGGCAGTCTATAATTTATAAAAGGTAGGGTTGGTGGTCGTTTTAGGTTGCTTCTTTTGTTTAGGAAATTATATACATTAGCAGATACCTGTCTGTTGGTATTGTGACTTGGACGCAGTAGCATGGATTTTTTGCTAGTTTCCTCATCTGAATCAGCCTCTTCTCCAAATACATTTTTTGTAGGTTGAAAAGATAGTTTTTGTGCCTTCTCTGAAAGGATTAGCCCATATCTGTAATGTAGAGATGTTTAATTCCAGTTACAAACAAATTTGAAACAAGTATCACAAGTTATCTATGTATAATAATTACACACAAACAGTATAATGTTTAATAATTATGTAATTAATTCAATTTAATGCTTATTTTATGCTTAGTCCGAGTGCTCAGTGGTTGTTTTAAACTCATCATCATTACACTCAGAGCCCCTAACTAGGAAGAACCTGTATCTAGGGTACCCGAAACGCACACACAGACGGTCATTACACCCAGACCGGAAACAAACATTGATATTCATCATATCAATATTCGCCCGGCCCGGGAATCGAACCCAGTCACACGCTTACTCAGTCCACATCACTGCCAACTAAGCTAGGGAGCAGTCATAGAATATATGGGTATAATAAAAAAATTTAAATAGTTATAACCTTTGGTAGGTAGGTATATAAACTTAGGGCGCCCCTAAAACGACCCACCGACCCTTAGGGCCAGCAGCCATGCAGCCAAGTTACAACATTGAACTATTAAACTAGAATGGTTTGTTGCTCCTTCATACCAAGATTGAGTGAGATTTGCTTGACTTGAGAGACATATACCTACTTACTATCAATTTACTACATACACCGTACTTACTTGTTTTTGTTTGCCATTTTAGAATCGTCAGCCAGTCAACTGTTCAACTCAACTGTTATTACAGAGAGTAAAATTTTTCTATGATGGAGACCAAAAAATGGGTGGTTTGACTATGTTCATAGAAAAATTTTACTCGACTATGTCAGAGAGAACAGTGTTGCCAATGGCTTTTTACCAGATTCCCCAAGATCACTGGTTAAATTCCCCAAATTTGGGGAGAAAAATATCCTGATTCCCCACAAAATCCCCACACAATGAAATAGTGAACTATTTACGAAAAAACTTAAAAAAACAACCATTTATTAATGACAAACACTTAAAAATTCGCAATATCGCTTTAAAAAAATCATCCGGTAAGTATATAATAACTTTCCATTGGTTTTCTCTTATGTTCAGGCTTAATACATGTAAAAACTAATTAAGTGTAAATTTAAATTATACTCGAGCAAAAACCAATACAAGAAAAAAAAACAAAGCTTTTCTAATTTACTTTAAAAAAAACAAATATTTATACATAGGTATATATACTACATAGCAAAGAAAGACTATCAACTAGGTTATTAGCAAAGACTATACCAAGGTTATCTAACTGCCTGATTTAGGGTGGGGTGATACATTTTCACTATTGTATTTCGCTATAATTCAGTAATGTAAACGAATAAGGTAAATACTCACTTCCCTAAAGTTAAGTTTGAGCCTTTTTTTAAATTAAAATAATTATAGGCCGTAATTTATATTTGATCAATGGATGTTTTTGTTGTAAATTTTTTTGAATTGTTCAAATGCTAAATTCCCCGCATATTCCCCGCACAGTGCCTCTCCCCACAAATTCCCCAATCGCTTCGGGATTCCCCGCAGTTTAGGGAATTCCCCACACATTGGCAACGCTGAGAGAGAAGGTAAATCACTACGTTTTACGTTGGACTATGTTCCTTTCACATGCATTTTTTTAACCTTTTTCGCTTGTTTTTGGATTTAGTATTGCCGTAAAACAAAAATTAATACCTTCAAGTAAATAAATTCATAAACATCCTGAACGTAGCTTTTTTCCATAAAGAAAACGCCAAAAAATCTTCCCGGATTCGTCCCTATTCACCCCATTGAACCCCGTGAACCCCGTGAACTCACGGGGTACACGATAGGTACCTACCTATCGTGTCGGTGTCGTTCTGAGGTGTCATTATCTTACGTAGTATCTCTAGTTGGTCTGTGTCGTTATTCTCTAGTTGGTCTGTGGTCGCATTATGAAAACGCCCACAGTAGTGATTTACCTTCTCTCTGGCCCACAGCGTTGCCAATGTGTGGGGAATTCCCCAAACTGCGGGGAATCCCAAAGCGATTGGGGAATTTGTGGGGAGAGGCACTGTGCGGGGAATATGCGGGGAATTTAGCATTTTACCATTCAAAACAACTTACAACCAAAACATCCATTGATCAAATATAAATTACTGCCTAAAATTATTATTAAAAAAAAGGTTCAAACATCTTTAGGGAAGTGATTACTAACCTTAGTCGTTTAAATTACTGAATAATAGTGAAATACAATAATGAAAATGTATCACCCCACCCTAAAATCATTCAGTTGGTAATCCCTACTCTTTGCCAATGTATGTACTTACCTATGTTATAAATATTTGTTTCTTTTAAGTAAATTGGAAAAGTTTTGATATTTTTTTGTTTTTTGTTCGAGTAAGTTAAATGTACATATCAGTTTTACATGTTTTTAACCTAGTTTTTACTTATAAGCCTGAACATAAGAGAAAACCGGAGGTGGATTATAATGTACCGGTTTTTTTAAAAGTGATATTGCTTTTTTAAGTGTTTGTCATTAAATGGTTGATTTTTAAAGTTATTTCGTAAGGCTTCAAACGCACAGGCGGAATTTTTCCGCGCGGTTTTTATGTAACATATTGAATCCTATTGAAGTGTCCGCACCAGCGGATAAAAAACCGCGCGGATAAAAATCCGCTGATGCGGTTTTATTTCCGCGCGGATTCACCTGTACGTTCGGGGACTTAGAATAAGGTTGAAAATGAAATAACAACCTTTCAAGCCGCGCGGAAATAAAACCGCAACAGCGGATTTTTATCCACGCGGAAACAAACCACGCGGATAAAAATCCGCCTGTGCGTTTGAAGCCTCAATAGTTCACTATCTTATAGTGAGGGAATTTTGTGGGGAATCAGGATATTTTTCTCCCCAAATTTGGGGAATTTGATCAGTGATCTTGGGGAATCTGGTAAATAGCCATTGGCAACACTGTTTATAACAGCACTTTTCAGTCCGAAGGTCCGAAGCTCGTCCGAACCGAAGGGTAACTCATGAACTTGGAAAGAGTAAATTATCTGGCAATAGATCAGTTATTTGAAGTTAAAAGTGACCAAGATTATGTTCACTTAGCACAAGCTCACACAAGCTCAAGTACTGTTCTATCTGTTAGCCATGTACTATCCAAAAATTGTGAAAATGAAAATAGGGAACAGCGTTGTGGAAATAGAGCAAAAAAAAAGGAAGAAATTGAGAGACAAAATGAAGAAAGCATTATGCCACACAAGGCAAAGCGCAAAATAATTTCGGAACATCAACCAAAAGAAAAGAAAAGCACTATGAGGAAAACAGTCGTGGTATTTATTAACCGTGTTATTCATAACGATACAGTACATTTTAAGTAGCTTTACTGGAGGTCTACCTTCTCTGGTTTGTTGTATGGTAAATACGTGACATCCAGTCTAAATTGACATACGTCAAATAACTAAAATGCTCTTTAACTTTTTATGAATAACAGGGTTAGAATTTAGTTAAGTTGCATTGCTTCTAGATTCCGTTTGATAATGTGTCAGCTAAGTCTCCGCGCAGTAAAATATGAACCAATTTAGTAATCAGTAAGTCAAATAACAATTTGTTTTGAATGGCGGGTGAAGTACATAATAATAAATGGTGCTTTTAGTCGTATCTAGACTTAGCTGGTGCAGACTCTACATGAAAAAACTGGAAAGAAAAAATATGTTTATTTGCCAGTTTACAGGTGAGTTAAAACATTTAGGTAAGGTCAGTGTGGGCAAGTCCATACTTTTCTTTGAATTCACTTTGAGATTAAATATGTATTGATATTTGCATTCTACGCCGATTTATGTGCTCAAAGATTATAGAGTATGAAATGTTTTTCTATTATCAACTAGTCAACCCGGCGAACTTCGTACCACCTTATTTATATACATGTATTATACATATAAACCTTCCTTTTAAAAGTACTCTATCTATTAAAAAAAATCACATCAAAATCCATTGCATATTTTTAAATATTAAAGAATACATAGGGACAGACGCGGGAAGCAACTTTGTTTTATACTATGTATTGATGCAGAAAATATATTCACTTTCATAAGCTTTGAGATATAGATCTTTTTCAAAAACATTGAAAATAGACGGACTTCCTGCAAATGAAGGGCAAGTCCGTCTAGTGGTTTATTATCAGAATCTTCTTTGGAAATACCCTTGACAAATTCTTTCAGATGAAAACAACAAATGGCTTGGCACTTTGGTTAATTTAACTTAATTTCGTATTTCATTGTAAATACAGTTGAGATTTCGATGATAATTCAATTTCATCATTTTTAGGGCAAGACCGTCATATCCAAGCAAGCAGGGGTTGTAAACTTTTTTTTATTTTAAACTAAATAAATAATTGTGTATATAATTTACCCCTATTATAATAAATTGTACTGAAGGCGATTTCGCCATGAAGTTCATCTTCATCATTCAATAAAATCAAGCTCAAAGCTGTTCAAAAGATGATTTTCAAAAACTTGCACTATACTTAAGGTTTACAATATCTCCCTCATAGCCGGACTTTCCGATTTTTACTAGACGGACTTCCCAACTTATATATTTGAATGCTAGGATTCTTTTTGGATGAGAAAATTGTTTAAAACAAGTGATTTTATCAAATCTAGTGTAAGAAAAACAAAGAAGGATAATTAAATTACCTATGTAGAAAAAGAAAATGGTAAACCTCTTTCAATTTGCATTTTTTCTAAAAATATTTCAAATGTATGTCACGCTCACGCTACACTTCAAGTTCAATTATTAAAAAAAAATGTTTGATAAAGGAGATTGACCATTCTGGACCAAATGCTGCCCACGCATGTGAATATTTTTTTTCTTCTTCACATGAAGAGATATATATATGAAAAATAAAAAATAAAAATTAAAACCACGGATTTATAATATATACGTAGTACCTTAAAACTTATTTTTTTGGTGATCTTACATTTGATATATAGTTTTTTATCGTTTATGTTAAATAATATTATTATTATCTTACCTATTCTACCTCCCGAGTCCGGTTCCGACCTCACTAGTCTCGTTCGAAGCAACTTTTTTTTGTAGTTTTCGAACAACTTACCACACTCGACGCAAATAAATCGCGGTTGTGCACCATTTGCCGGTGGCCTGTTGAGGTGGTAAATGGTCGACTAAAACGGGATTTCAAGATTTTTCGTCATGAATTCTGTAATCTGGCCATGAGCCACTTTTATACAGATCTTCAGATTGCTGCAGCCATAACCAATGCCTTCCATGTTGATATTCTTGACAATGCCAATGCACATGAATTCATCAATATAGCCAGAGAGCGGCTGAATGTTCCCAATCACTTAGCTGATTATGTTGATGAAAGAAGGCTAAATCGGAACAGAGCCAACTTCGAAAATATTTCAGTGGTTAGGGATAATGTTGCGTCATTTCCCATGTTAACCCCGGAGCAATTGAGTCTCTTTGCAGTAGGAACATACCAAATCAAACTTGCGCCTAGCTATTACAGCGAGCATGTACGCACCACAGAGACATTTATTATTCAAAACTATGTCGGTCGCCTCGACGACCTCTCCGATTTTTCGATGCCAACCAGCAACGTACAACTGATTCGAGCGCACATAAAGAGCAGACATACATCGGCAAAAGTGTATCATTGCTATATTTTAATTGACGAGAACAATCATGGGCTCGATTCTGTTCAACATTATTGCTGCTCATGTTATATCGGGCGAAGAACGATCGGCAGTTGTGCCCACGTTGTTTGCCTAGTTTGGTTTTTGGGATGGGCTAGGCACCAAGACGTTGTGAGGCGCCCTGCTTTATTTTTAGATTCCATAATTATAGACGACGATGATGATGACGATTGATATGGTATTTTAAAATGTTTATCCTTAAATAAATGTTGATATTTTAAATGATACACCGTCTTTTATTTTTAAAATAAGCTGTTGGTTAGGATTTTTCGTCAATGTAAAATAGATTATTTTTCAATATTCCTTGGATAGATTCTTAAGCGCTTTAGGTTACAGACTACTGTTAGTCTAATGAACATTATGCACTATGATTCAATGCTGGGCAGCCTTGGTCCAGCGTCCATACAAAAATGGTCAATCTCCTTTCTCCTCAGATACTGCTTCTAGCGACATCTATGATAGTTAGCTGAAAAGCAATTTACAGATCTGCTTTACCGATCGAATCGTAACTGCTAAATTCCTTTTAGAACTGAAGTTATTGCTGCTAGACGGACTTACCTACCAGACGGACGTCCCCACATTGACCTTATGTAATTGTTTGATGGAATCACTGATCCTTTGACTGCTCCTCATTTTTTTTTTTTATTTATGTAAATCTAGTCATTGACATTAAATTTTATTTCTTTCTTTTTACAGATAGCTGATATTAAAACCCCAGAAATGCTGTTTAAAGTAGCTAAATCGAAAAATTTATTATTTGCAAAAAAAAATGTAAGGGCCACTTTACTCACACATTTTATTAATTTGAAATAGTAGGTACTGCTGAGGAGCCACCTAGGGTACCATTTCACCTTAATGTGCACATTAGTACAGTGGCGGACACGGTCGGCGTAACACTTCCAGTTTTTCTGTATTGCAAAATAGCTCTTGTTCTTTGGTAATACAGTCTAGGGCTAACGAAACCATAGACAAATCTGTTACGGCCTCCTAGTCCGCCACTGTACTTATATAATTTTTTCTACCTGCACCTAGTTACTAACAACACAATCTATCTATGTCTAGTCTATTCTGTCTGTATACAATATAAGTATCACATCACACACACACAACACAAACAAACAACTGTCTTTGTAGCAGGTAGGTACTGTATTATATTTTGTAGTTAAGGTGCTGTATTATATTTTGTAATCAGTAGGTCTGTCTTCCAAAAACATCCAATTGTGGGAGATGGTTTTATGTCGCGTATGTAACTACGCGAATTCATTTAAACTTTATTAAAATTAATACTTTCGCCAGAATTATTAAAAAACGCAAAAAAATTTGAATTTCGCGCCATACCGAGAGTTACCACCCTTTTTCCCTTTGAACAATTTTATTATAGTCTAACCGTCTTATTCATAAAGAAACTGTAGATTTTAAGTAGCCTTACTGGAGGTCTACTTCTCTGGTTTGTTGTATGGTAAATACGTGACATCCAGTCTAAATTGACAAACGTCAAATAACTAAAATGCTCTTTAACTTTTTATAAATAAGAGGGTAAGCTTTTACCTATATTTATTTCCTCTCCATTGAAATGTCATGCTTGCTTTGTTAACTTTTTATGTTAGTTTTTATTGTACAGTTGCGGACTAGGACGTCGTAACACTTTTGTCTATGGTCTTGTGAGCCCTATAAGCCGCGCAGATAAAGAACAGTTTTTAAAATGGCGGACGTTTGTTTTTTTATTTCGTAATGTATGGTTGGCAAAATAACTTTGATTAATATTTCTTCTACCGACTCTTTGTAATAAATAATTCTTTTTATTATTATTATTAATGAATGATATAATAGTATTTACAAATAATATCATAATAAAACAAAAGAAGCAAGGGTAAATAAAAAAATGTTCTTTTATTTTTCTCTATTAGTTTTGATTTGAAAACATTAACAAGAAAGATAAAATTATGTTAAAAAATGCTTTATTGCCACATAATATAAGTAATTAATAATAAAATAATATTGCTTTAGCTAAAAAGCGATGGCAATATTAAATAGCTCAATGTGTTCTGCGTTAATTTTTTTTTTTGCAGCGTGTACTTCACTTTGTGAGCGAGATAGCATGCGGATCGACGCCATATTTAAAACTGATCTTTATCTGCGCAGGTTATAGATTGTAATACCAAAGAACATGAGCTATTTTGCAATACAGAAAAACCGGAAGTGTTACGCCGTCCTAGTCCGCCACTGTACAATTCTGTCTTTAGATTGTAGGCGAAAGTGTAGCTGAATACAATTGAGTACCTATACAAGTAAAATAATAATAAAAATCTGTCTGTCGGTTTATACACCCTAATCTCTGGAACTCCTGGAGAGACTTTCGTGGAACCTATAACCTGGAGAAACATTTATGGTCTTTTTTTTTTAAACCGGTAGGTAATTTAAGAAAAAAGTTAAGTTGACTCAAATGTGTTTGAAAAAAATCACTGGCCTAGCTTGTTCTATAATATACCTAACTAAATGAATTATTTTAGTTACCAGCAGGAAAGTATTGTAATAAATCTTGGTACCAAGTGAGTGAAGCATTGAAGAATAAAATTCGAAAGGCATTTAATGAATTGAAACTGAAAGAAATTAGAAGCAACAATAATCAACTCATAAATCTCATACCTCCAAGTGTTATGAAAAAAAGTGAATTGTAAGTACCATTTAGTTATTATTACCTATATATGTTTATTTTATTTTGTATTTAAATGTGTGTTTTATTGATGTATGTGTGTCACAGCATGTTCTGTAAATAAATAATTTCTTTCTTTCTTACCACTCAACAGCAACATATAGGTATCAATCAATACATATTTTTATTTAATATTTCATATGTACATGATATTATGTTATTAAACATTACCTTAAAAAAAACTAAACAAAGACATATTTAGAAATAAAAAATGGCCTCCAAATCGCTGCCACCGGAAGGTACGGTGCCTAGCAGGCTGGCTGCGTTACCTCTCTCAATGGCCAGACTTATTCTCTGGCCAAGGTACGAGCCAGCCCGCCGGTCACCGGAATGGTCGATCAGACGCGTCGATAATTCCTTAAATAGTCGACGCGCCCCTGGCCCCCAAGGCCCTAAAGTTCCGACCCCAAACGGCACAAACTCATACTGCTGACTAATTGCCGCGTATTTGCGCCGTTTGAGGTCTTCGGCAGCTGCGGCTGCCGCGCCAGCCTCACCTGATGTTCTTTTCACGTGGCAAGCCGCCATGGTCTCAACACACGTGGCGTCCCACACCAACGGCCTGCCACCTGTCCAGGGGACGATAGTCATACCGTCGGGCCTCTTTCCGTCGTGTCGTGCCAGACCGTTAGGTTCAAGGACGGCTGGCACGTTGACAGTGGTAAGGGCCCGACGGATAATGTCATTTAGACTGGCGTGGCGAGCCATGCGGCCGGCGCTGCGCATACAGGAGAGGCCGTGGTGGCCGAGGTGATCGACCATATCTCCACAGTGGCAGCGATGAGGAGCACACGTCCTGACTCCCAGTCTCAGGCACACCCCCAGGGAAAGTGTTGTCTTGTGTAAGAGAGTTCCCAGGTTAGCCGATGGTAGCGCCTGCAGCCAGTAACCTGACACCGGGTCAAATGCTGCGTGTAGGCGAGCCCGTTCTGCAGGATCGCCGGCCGAAAGTAAAAGCTTGTTTTGTATTATCTTGCAGATGGGCTCGTCCCACTGCTTCTGGGAGTTTTGGTTTAATGGAAAATCTGCGCTCGGGCAAGCTGCGCTCCAGGCGGTCTTTGCCTCGCCTGAGTACGACGCCTCAACGTCACCGAGTGACGGGTTAATTAATTTACCGTAGAGGACGTGCGTACTCGAGACAGAGGATAGGAACGCCGGGAGCGCTATATCTGAAATTTTCCTAACTCCCAAACCACCGAGACGAACAGGTAGAGAGCGCTGAGACCATGCTTTATCAGTAAACGGACAATTAAGAATCTCGGTTAGTGTTAGTTTAATCATATCGTCGATTTTTTCTAAAAGGTATATAAATTTAAAAAGGGGGGAACAGCGTAGAGCGTAAGTTAATTTGGGAACAAAAATACAGAATTTTAAAATAAAGAAAGCCATATGAGGGTTTATTTTCAGAAGGTGTTCGTAGCTGTTATTGAATTTAGAAACCTGTTCGTCAAGGAAGTCGGGAATTGCCTCGGTGAGGAGAGGAGCTCCCAGAAGGCGAAGTGACTCTTTGTGTAAAATTTTAATATTAGGGGCTAGATTGTTAAATTTGGAAATAATTTCATTTTTACTAAGAGAATTTAGAGAGTCGGATAAAAACAATTCACATTTTGAAAAATTTAATTCTAAACCAATATTATTAAAACTGGAAGTTAATTTAGACAGATCAGCCAAAACGGTGGTCACATCGCCTCCGATGGTTCCGTCATCCAGGTATCACACATTAAATTTTAAATCTATTTTGAAATACATTCATATTTTGTCACCGAAAAATAATAAGATTCGCAAGTTTATTCGTAGGATTCTAAACGAGAGATAAATTGAATTATTTTACGCCCACTTTTTTGCAAAATTTATAAATTTTCGACGCGTCGTAGTAAATTTATAAACTAACGGATATCAATTCGTAAGATTCTAAACGGATCGACCAATCACAGAAGAGCTTTTAATTTCACGCTTTTTTTAAATACGGAAAATAACACACTGCTCTCTGATTGGTCAGTTTATAAATTTCCTAGAAAATTTATAAATTTACACATCAATACATAGTATAAAACAAAGTCGCTTCCCGCGTCTGTCCCTATGTATGCTTAAATCTTTAAAAATACGCAACGTATTTTGATGCGGTTTTTTGCAATAGATAGAGTGATTCAAGAGGAAGGTTTATAAGTATAATAAGTGCACAAGATAGTAAAAGGTTAGGCGGTACGAAGTTCGCCGGGTCGACTAGTTATAAAATAAAGTCGCTTTCCGAGTCTGTCCCTATGTATGCTTAAATCTTTAAAATTATACAACGGATTTTGATGCGTTTTTTTTAATAGATACGATGATTCAAGAGGAAGGTTTATAGGTATAATACATTCACAATACAGTAAAAGGTTAGGCGGTACGAAGTTCGCCGAGTCCACTAGTACTAGTACCTTATAAATGTTTAGCCACCACGCGCAATCCCGTCCAGCTTTCCTTCAATTTAATAAAAAAAAAAATAGGTATATACTTAACTTTATGTGAGGGCTGCTGCTGGACAAACAAGGTGGTACCTATCAAAAACTCTCCATTATTCAATCGTATTAGCTGTTAGGGCTATGAACATCATAATTTTGTCAGTTTCCAATAAACAAACTCATTCTTCTCAGAGACGTCCACCGCTGGACACAAAGACCTTATTTAGATCTCCACATGTTTGGACGAACATTGTGGGGGGTTTTGCCATACTTGCCACGCTTGCCCGGCGGCGGGTTGGCGATTGCAGTATGGCTTTGCGGTATGATATTGCTGATATATTAACTGATGTGTCTACCGCGAGACTTGTGTATTTCAGTTACTTTCATAGCTTAATGACCTATGGCTTGCTTCTATGGGGAAGAGCTGCAGAGGGGCTATTACGGCCGCTTTTGCAATAATGCTTTGCGTCCTCTTTGCGTGTTTTTTGTATTGACTTTGACACTTGGAGGACGAAAAGCAATATTGCAAATGCGGCCATAATAGGCCCTCTGATCTTAACTTAATTTTTATACTACAAAAACGCGCAATTAGAAACATTTATCAGCTTAAAGCTCGCGAGTCCCTCAGATAAAAATTCAATGAAATTGATATTTTGACGCTTCCTTCCCAGTACATCTTCGAAATTATTATGTATACTCGTAGAAACATACATATATGTTTGATAAAAAATGTGATAAAATTATGGACCTTAGAACGCGTAGCAAAAACAAACTCAGTATTCCACAGAACAGACTAAAACGGATAAAACAAATGCTTTATAGGAAACGAAGTAAGATTCTTTAACAAGATCCCAGAAGAGATTTTGATCCTGAATGATAATGAGTTTAAAACTCGTATCAAAAAAGTTCTGATTAAGAAAGCTTATTACAATATTGATGATTATGTAAACGACAAAGACGCATGGAAGTAGTCTAGCTCTGCACTAAAGATATTTTCATTATTTCATGTACTTTCATTTTTATTAATCTGTATAATGTTCATTGTATTGTCACCTAATTGTATTGTAATTGTAATATCACAAAAGAAAAAAAAAAGAGAGAGATAAATTGTAAAGTAGAGTTTGTTACCCCTTTCTTCTCTACGCTGTAAAATCATTGCGAAAGGGAATAGAATCATTTGACAGAGGAGGGCTCGTTTGGGGGCCTCTCCAGGCGACTATTGTCGTAAGGCAAGCCAAACATTTGTTTGCCTGAGCCAATTGGTGGGCACCCTGAACTACCTCGCCTCTCACAGTATAGGATACTTTACTTTACCAAATAAGGTATCAATAGCGATTAGATTAGATGTAGTCTAATTGACTTTTAATAAGTGATATCTTGTATCCTATAATGAATAAAGATTTATTTGATATTTGATTGATTTGATTTGACTGGCCTGCCCAGCCAGCTACAATAAAAAAAAAACATTTTCCGTCATGAACTCTATAAATCAATATGGTCCTATTTGATGTCCAACAAGTAAAAAAACTTATAATATACCATACTAGCCGACACGGCGAACTTCGTACCGCCCCCCACTTGCAATATATTATAAACCCTATGTGCTATTTTGAATTTTTGAGAATATTTTATAGAATGTCACCCTTTTCTTTTTAGCGGGGAAACTAACAAGTCGAGTACCCTGCTTTTTCAAATCTATTCAGTAGTTTCGGAGCCTATTCAATGCAAACAATAAATTCTTATAATTTTATAATATTGGTATGCTTAGATAGGTGAATGCTAAAACTCTTTATATTTTCAGGCAGACTGCGCAGCTGGCCAGCACTTGCCTCGAAGCTAGCATGATTCTGCCGATGGAAGAAGACAACAAAGATAATTTTGAAAGCTGTTTTGAAGATTTGGAACTTCAAAGGTAGGTTAGGTACAACAACTTGGCGGACACGAACTTACAGTGGCGGACACGGACGGCGTAACACTTTTGTCTAAGGTCTCGTGCGCCCTAGACTAAATACCAAAGAATAAGAGCTTTTTTGCAATACAGAAAAACCGGAAGTGTACGGCGTCCGTGTCCGCCAATGTACAGGTACCTAATCATTAATATGGCAAATTATATATTTTTGCTATCCATCGTTACATCAGTGCCAAGTTGTTGTCCGAGGATAACATGGTGTGCGTCAGTGGGGCCGAAAAAGTCACGGCATCGAAATTTTGAAAATGCCAATATTCAGTGCATCGAACGAAGGATTAGTGCGCGAAGTGTCGAATTTGTGCATCCAGAGGTTTTGGAGTTATAGGCTAAAAACTAATTCTGCTGGGATGACGTCATCCTGGAAACACTTTTTTGAACCGCTGGGCCTAGGTCTTTGAAACTTGGCAGAAATGTAGCTTATAAATGTGCCTAAATGTGCGCTGAAACTGGTAAATGTGCCTCTTCAGATAACAGAGTTATTACATCTGTTGCTGGGCTGACGTTATGCCGGAAATCTATTTTATTAAATATCTCGAAAACTGTGGATGCTAGAGAACTGGATTTTTTTTATAAGAATTACTTGTCACTTTCTTGAATTAGTGCCAATATGACGGTTTCGAAATAATTGTTAGTTTTCGTGAAAAAAAAATGAACAACGAAAAGAGAAATACCCTGAGCACTAATTAAGGGCGATACTTGGAGACTTCAAAACTCTATAAACCCTTCCTTACCTTGTCCTTCACGTTATTCTGAAGTTTTCATAACGCTAGGTCAAAATACTTTTCGAGAAATAAAGCTTTAACTAAATGTTTGACCGCGCGTTAGGTTTAACAACCTATCACGCAAAAACCAAAGCAGCGACGACATTGCGGCTGCTTAAAATCAAAACCCAGTAACTCGTTTTAACTAAAATGTTCAGGAGAGCCAAAAAACGGGTCGGCCACTTTAATTCGTTGCCCCGAAGAAACCAGACGCAATAGCGATTTGGGTGTTTGACCAAAAGTTTGAATATATTGTTGACTATAGTTTGCAGTACTTGTAATCGTGTTAAAAGTTATAGTTACACTTAAATCGATCTCACTATATTTTTTTTTGGAAATTTACCCAAATATGACAATGAAAACAATTTCAAAACATAGTATTTCACACTTAGTTAATACAATCTCAGAGTTAATTCTCTACTTTTTATACTATTTTATATTTTTGGCTGTACGTTTCGAGTGACAAATGTTATTTTTTGAAGTGGATTCATTTAAAAGTTATACAAATGGTTTATTTGTGGCAGAATTTAGTTTTGGTTACGATTTGGTTACGACTCGTGGTTGATTCAGCAAAATTTCCCTTCTTTAACTTACTAGATTCCATCAAAATTTGATTGATTTTATAATCGGCGCCAATTTCAAAACATAGTAAGTCGGCTTTCAAATTCATAACCTAGTAAGTTGCTTGAGTTGCTAGGTTTTTTTATTTGTAATCCGACATGCTATGTTTAGAATTTGTACTTCATGGAAATTTTAATAACTTTTCCAAATTGGGTAGACTTGCTAAATTTTATTTTTAAAATTACGTAAGAAACTGGGTGTTTTAAGGGCCATATCAAATCGATACCGCCTAGTAAGCCGAAAAATGACAAAAACGGGTTTTTTGCAAAAACACCAGTTACTAGGTTTTGAATTTGGGCAGCCGATTGGTAACCTGGCACTAATTCGAGTATTATGTAATAAAAATTTCCTTTAAATTTCAGTGTGATATTCTTATGAAATCCGAAGTTATTCAAGAAAAACAAAAAAGTTTGAACTAACCGACCAAATTAAATGGACCACTAAAAAGCGGCCATTGCATACAGTGTGCCAACATTTTCTAGTTGGTTGGATTATAATAATAATAATAAACTTTATTTCAGATCACAAAATCCATAGTGTTAGTTAACACTTAAAAATCTATATAAGTAAAACTTAATCTATTTATTTATTTATGTACATGTTATATTTAGCGCACAACATGAACACTTATCCAGTGTTTCATGAAGTGGCTATCGTGTCTGTCGCACAACAATGCTAGGATGCTGTTGGGACTGCAACGAATCCTGCGCATCAAGGAAGCTGCTCTATTTCTGATTATCGCGTGAAATCCATCAACTCGGGAATCTGCAAACATTCCTGATGCACTAGAAAAACGTGGCAGCCCCAACATAACCCTAAAAGCATTGTTGTATTGGACACGCATAACACACAAAGACACGTTGCGTGTAGCCGACCCACAGGCCGCACGTGTAAAGCCCTGTAGGTCCGGGCGTAAGAATAGGTCTACGATATACCCTGCCTGTCGTAAGAGGCGACTAAAAGGGGTCTTTGGGGCCGTGGGTGGAAGGGCGGGGGCCCGACACACTCATCAAACGGCCCCAAGATGGGCGGCGGCACAGCTTGTGGCACTGTGCCGCCGCAGCTACAAAGGCGAGCCGGGAAGGGAACAATATGCCCTCCCCGTGCACGAAGCTGATATCAGTTGAGCGTGGGAGGAACCTCGGACGCCAGTAATGCGTGGTTCCCGGGGTCCTTCCCAAAAGCGCCAAGACGGCCGCCGGGGGGTTTTAGTGGGTGCGAGCCCCACATACGCCCGACGCTCCCCCGAGCGTCGGGAAATGCGTTAGGCATTTCCCCCCGTTACAAAAAAAAAAAAAAAAAAGGCCGCACGTGTACATAGACTGGCAATAAGCTCTAAACAAAGTTATTTTAAAATCCCTTGTACAACGTGCAAACCTGCGGGTTAGCATATTGCAGCGTACTGCAAGAGCTCTACGCTCAACATCAATGTCCTCATCATCCGTCATACGCTCATTCACAATGTGAACTAGGTACTTAAACTGTGTGACTCTCCCTATACGAGAGCCACACAGCATAAGTGGAGGAATTTCACTCATTATTCTAGAGCCCGCCCTGAACAATATATACTCACACTTCTTCACATTGTAGCTTAATCCATGAGACAAAGCATACTCCTTACAAATAGAGATAAGCTTCCTCATTGCACCAATTGAAGGACTCACTCAGTAGGACCATATCATCCGCGTAACTTATATTGTTAATTGCGTGTCCATAAATGGAGCAGCCAACGCCGGCCCCACCGAGTCGTCCAATCAGCTCGTCCACGTACAGGTTAAAAAGCTTGGGCGAGCTTAAGCCGCCCTGCCTTACACCACAATTCAACCTGTACGTATCAGAATGAGAGTCGCCCCATCTAACATAGTTGGTCTGGTTCTGGTACCAATATTTAAACAGTGATACCAGATCTCTAGAAAAATTTGTCACTGACGAGAGCTTTCTCCACATCATTTCGTAGTTGACAGTGTCGAAAGCCCTCGACAAAAAGCAGCTATAAACATTAGTTTTACTAAAAAAAAAATATTTTCAAAAAAAAAATGATTGCCATTTTGGATTTTAAAATGATTGTCATTTTCGTTATCAGCGACGCCAAAAACCTATTAAACGTCACCCATATTGATTTTCACTAAAAAATTATGACCGCCATCTTGGAATTCTAAATGATTGTCATTTTCGTTATAAGAGCCCTAAAAACCTATTAAACGACACTCATATTGATTTTGCACGAAAAAATTATGACCGCCATCTTGTTTTTCATAATGATTGTCATTTTCGTTATGAGCTTCCCCAAAAACCTATTAAACGACACCCATATTTATTTTTCACGAAAAAATGATGACCGCCATCTTGGAATTCAAAATGATTAATATTTTCGTTATCAGCGTCCCCAAAAACCTATCAAACGACACCCATATTGATTTCTCACAAAAAAATTATGATCGCCATCTTAGACTTCAAAATAATTGTCATTTTCGTTATCAGCGCCCCCAAAATCCTATTAACCCATATCGATTTTTCAAAAAAAATTATGTCCGACATCTTGGATTTCAAAATGATTGTCATTTTCGTTATCAACGCCCCCAAAAACTCATTAAACGACATCCATAACGATTTTCAAAAAAAATATAATCGCTATCTTGGATTTCAAAATGATTGTCATTTTCGTTATCAGCGCCCCCAAAAACCTTTTAAACGACACCCATAGGTATGTCATTTTCGTTATCAGCGACGCCAAAAACCTATTAAACGTCACCCATATTGATTTTCACGAAAAAATGATGACCGCCATCTTGGAATTCTAAATGATTGTTATTTTCGTTATAAACGCCCTCAAAAACCTATTAAACGACACCCATATTGATTTTACACGAAAAAATTATGACCGCCATCTTGTGTTTCATAATGATTGTCATTTTCGTTATGAGCTTCCCCAAAAACCTATTAACTTCACCCATATTGATTTCTCACAAAAAAATTATGACCGCCATCTTGGACTTCAAAATGATTGTCATTTTCGTTATCAGCGCCCCCAAAATCCTATTAAACGACACCCATATCGATTTTTCAAAAAAAAAAAATGTCCGACATCTTGGATTTCAAAATGATTGTCATTTTCGTTATCAGCGCTCCAAAAAACCTATTAAACGACACCCATATCGATTTTTCAAAAAATTGTATGTCCGATTGTCCGCCGTCTTGTTCAATATGAATGTCATTATTATTGTTATCAGCATCCCTTGGGTTGAGTTGCCTGGAAGTAATCGCTTTTAGTGATAAGGTCGCCCATTGCCCTTTTTAATATCAACATAATTAAGTATGTATTATTTTATCCGGGTTTTCGCAAAATCCCTAGTGTTTTTGCAAACAAACTAATTATCAAATCTTCCTACGACACATATACTTACTTACTTCAGTAGGTACTCTATATCTAGGCTAAACCCTAGCAAGAAATTTGTTAAGAATACT
Organism: Euspilapteryx auroguttella; assembly: GCA_951802225.1. Lineage (NCBI taxonomy): Eukaryota > Metazoa > Arthropoda > Insecta > Lepidoptera > Gracillariidae > Euspilapteryx > Euspilapteryx auroguttella. The sequence continues at coordinate 6,903,793 of OX637646.1, forward strand.
TAGTGAATCGTCATTACCTAATGCCTAACTAACTAACTAGATCTACTATTTAAACATTATCTATGTACTTACTTACTTAAATATTTAATACTTACGTCAAATAATGATAATAGTAGTATCTAGGTAGTTAGGTATTAGGTACTTACTCAAAAGATCTATAGGTACTTAGAGAAAGGAATTTCGTATTTTTTACTTAGCCATGTACATATTGCAACTAGGGCTTGCAATCGTTAAACTAATTTTACAGTTTACGTGCTAGGCGAGACGACATCACTTGTTTAGACTTAAAAAATGTAATCAAAAATTTTTGATTACATCTGAGCCAGGATATTCCATCTATTTGGTCTTACAGTCAAGAATCTGGTACCTTTTCTTTTTATTTTATTGCAATATATATATGTTACGGTAAATGTGAATAATGCGGTGATTATGCATAATTACCGGTTATTATGCATAATTACCGGCACTTGCGGTAAATGTAATAAAAAACTCTGAATTTATCACATTAACCGGTAACTATATATAATTCCCAGTCCCCATTGGTAAATGTAATAAATTACGTTTATATTCATCACTTCGGAGTGTTTAGATCTGATCTGGAAGGTCGTTAGATCCCCTCATCTACTATTTAAGACGCTATACGCGCTGGGAAGGCGTTTCTAAATCAAGTAATTCTCATAAACTACAGACGGTAGAGATCTGAAACTTTAGTATAACCTTCTTTACGATATAACAAAGTTTTTTATAATTTAGAAACACAACGAGGATACAAAAACCTCGATACATTATTTCGTCAAAGATAACCATTCCAAAAAACGGGAATAGCTAGTTCTTCGAAATTAATAATTTATTTTTTGCTGAAACTACATAGGAATAATGATAATAAAGTAAATTAAATTCTGGTAATTTGAATTTGATTTAAAAGTTATAATTAAAAAGATATTAAATATTAATTGCTTTTTACTAAAAACCAGGTGGTGGCGCAGAACCAAGAATCCGATTTGCACGACTGACAGATGACTGTCCCTGTCTCTTCGTATGTAATCATTGAACTTCTGTCACTGTTATTCAATACTTCAGATGCTGCGTGCAGCTCGTAGAGGGAGTACGTGGACGCCGGTTCTCCTACACGTCACGTGGTCTTTGATAAATATTCGACCTAGGGTAAACTGCCCCATGATTGTCACTTTTACAAATTTCGCTTGGCTAAATTTATAACTGCAAAATAAAAATGCTAAATCGTCAAAATATGGTATTGTTGTTTTGTGCGTATAACCATTTAATATTGATATTTTAATAGAAACTTTCAAACCATAAACCAAATATTGGCACCCTCCGCTTTAATCAGTCATTAGTTTAAAATTGCGTTAATCAATATATATAAAACTCTTCCGTTACTGACTGACTGACTGACTGACTGACAGACAACGCAGAGCCGAAACTACTGGGCGTAGCGGGCTGAAATTTTGCAAGTGGGTTCCTTGGGGAGTGTAGGTGAGCACTAAGAAAGGATTTCCCGAAATTCCCACGGGAACGGGAAAATACGGGAATTTTGTGTTTATGAGAAATCTGCGCGGGAAAAACCGCGGGGCTGCCTCTAGTAGTTTAATAAAATAATGTATTATAATGACATGATTTTTGTAGTTAATGCTGTAAAATGACAAAAATCATTATTTTCAGCATCTAAATAAAACCATGACAATCTTGAAGGTTGACAATGATCGTGTAGTTTACCCTATATAAAATATAAACAAAACAGCAGCGGAACGGAATCTGTGGAGTCGCCTTTGCCTCAACTTACAGATGTCATTATGTCAAAAATTCTTATTAAGTGAAATAAAAATTTAATTAAGTGCTTTCGAAAATACTTAATTATTATAACCACAAAGTAGTCAAAACAAAAATTAAGTTGGAAACTAAATCCTGACTACAAGTAATAACGCTCTAAAGAAAAGTATTAAGCAAGATAATTTTTAGTACTATTACTGTTGTCTGACTGCTCCGTGGCTCAGTTGGCAAGGGTGTGTACTGAGAAGCGTGTACCTACACCTGGGTTCGATTCCCGGGCGGGGCGAATATTGTGATATGATGAATATCGATGTTTGTTTCGGGTCTAGGTGTGATGTTCGTCTGTGTGTGTTTCGGGCATCCAAGATACAGGTTCTTCCTAGTTAGGGGCTCTGAGTGTGATGTGTTATTACATATTTATTATTATTATTACCATGTATTAGTAAAGATTTACTTATAATACTGCGTTCATCCTAACAAATGAATGCCATACTTTTCTGATATGAAGATATTAAAAAGCAGAAATTGAGGTTATAAGAATGGTTTTTTTATGTAGCATCTAAAGTTTTAACTGCTGAAAACCTACCCTATTTCTCCAATTATTTCTATTCCTGCATTGTGTCACCTTTGGCCAGTTGTCGAGATTGGAATCAAGATGCAATTAAAATCGGAATGCAATTAAATTAAACTAATAACTTAAACTTTCAGTGCAGTCTTTTTTTTTGTATTGTTTTATAAATTGAGTATTACTACTAATATTCTTTATATTTAAAAGGAAATTTGCCCTTTCCGACTAAGGATTTGTATTTTTTTTATTTCTTTAATTTGATAGAAAATGTGTAGATTCGTATGAAGTTCGTAACTTTGCATAAAGACCTACCGTCTTATTCATAAAGATACAGTAGATTTTAAGTAGCGTTACTGGAGGTCTACATCTCTGGTTTGTTGTATGGTAAATACGTGACATCCAGTCTAAATTGACATACGTCAAATAACTAAAATGCACTTTAACTTTTTATGAATAAGAGGGCTAAAGTTTTAGGTAATTATACGTAGATATGCTACCCCTCCTCTGCACTCCTAATACGCTGCGCTAAACGCCATCACGGTTTGTCGACTACTGATGTGAATGAGTCGACGTCATTTGCGAATGAGATGTATTGAACGCTAAAGTTGTGCCAGGCCTTCAGACGTCCACTCGGAACGTTTTATGCTGAAGTCAAACTAAACGTATAGTTTGTGAAACAAACACCTCCACCATGAAACCATTTGTAAAATGACATTCAAAAACAACCTTAGCCACTGCTTTATACCTATATTTACTTATCTTATAAAACTGCATCTCTCTTTACAGGCCGGCTTGTGTACTTCAAGCTGTAATCCTCATCTTTTAAATCTTCGCTAAAACAAATTTTAAGAATGCAAATAATTAGTCATGAATTGATCCAAATTGGTCCACAAAGTAAAATAATTAGTCCACTTATACTTTAGAAGTTATAGCCAAATGTTTGTGAGGATTATGGCTTGACGTTCAAGCTGTAATCCTCATCTCTGGTCCAATAAAACGGTAGGGTCTATCGACTTGGTTCAGGTCTAAATAATTAGTCCTCAATTGATCCACACGACATGCCAAATCTCAGAATTGGTCCTCCAGAGGTTCCGAAGTTATAAGGGCATCTTAGTGAGGATTATGGCTTGAACATTTGGCACCTTCAATTATCTCCGGAACGCCTATAGCTATTGGTTTGAAATTTGGCAAAAAAATTAATCCTCAATTGGTCCACCAGAATCATAATCATTTTTAACTAGTTTTTCTTTGAAGAAGTACGTTAAAATCATCGATTTTACTTTCCCATACATTGCGATCCATGTACAGTTGTGCACAAAATAATTGATAAACATTGATATTAACCGGTTACCTAAACGATTCTTTAGAAGAGTAAAGTGGGTAAAGTATGTACTTATTATTTTGACGAGTTCCCAATTACGTAAATGTACTTACCAAGATATTTAACCAAAAAAACCTTTATCTATCATTTATATTTTTGCATGTACTTCAATTAAAAGTTTACAATAGTTTATTTTCTTACTTAACTTAATTACAGCAACGTTTATATTGCAAACATTATTTTGTTTTAACAAAATCACAGTTGGTTCAAGTTTAAATAAAACAACAACAAAATCTTGCACCCCTCATTAATTAATTATTTAAAGTAACCAGTGTTACTATGTTTGACATTATGTGTCTGTGTCAACGTAAACTGCTATCTATGTGTATGTATACATATTTTTATTATTTTGGATGTAAGCAATAATAAGCGATTTTGTAAGGGCGACATTGGATCTTTCTGTCCATTACGCAAAATGTGTTTTAAACGCGGAGGAGAGACGGAGCTGCGGGGAGTAAGTAAGTACTATTTATATTACTATTATTAGGTACCTACTACTATTGTATAAAATACTAGTCGACCCGGCGAACTTTGTACCGCCTTACCTCTTACTGCATTGTGCATGTATTATACTTTAAACCTTCTTCTTAAATCACTCTATCTGTTAAAAAAAACCGCATCAAAATCCGTTGCATAGTTTAAAAGATATAAGCATACATAGGGACAGACGCGGAAAGCTACTTTGTTTTATACTATGTATTGATGATATATATGACAACAGTAACAAACAACACAGTGTAAGGGAAGCTTACGTCTACTATCTCTATATGTATATATTGTAACACTGATCTCTATCTTCGATTGCGCGCACGCTGCTTTTGAGTGGAGACAAGGATAGCGCTATTTGGCCAATCCTGGGTTGATAAGAGACATCATGCGCGATACTCTTGTAGAGTTACATTAAATAATATATACACGAGTATAGCGCCTGACGCGCGTCGCGGGACTGTTGTCTCTTATCAACCCGGTATTGGCCAAATAGTGCTATCCTTGTCTCCACTCAAAGGCAGCGTGTGCGCACGCAACTGCGCACTTGAAAATAGAACCAGGTTCTCGAATGTCGAAGAGCTAGTATTAGCTAAACTAGAACAGGACTAGAATGTATGTAGCTAAAACGGGTATATTTGTAGCCAAAATCGGGAGATGAAAAAAAACAATGTAAATACTTGATAAAATTATTTCGTTTATTTATTAAAAGTATAGTTTCGCGCCATACCGAAAGTTACCACCTCACCATAAAAAACTGTGATTATTGCAATGAAGCAACTGTGATTATTAAAACAATTTTTTTTTTGTTATTATTATAATTGAACTAACTGAGATTATTGTTAGTTATTAAAAATAAGTAAGTAAGTATAAGTATTGTGATACAAACGGTGATTTAATTAAGTTAAGTAAGAAAAGACACTATTGTAAACTTTTAATTAAATATATACTTTCAAAATTTTAAATTATACATAGAAGTTTTTTTGGTACATTAATGATTCACCTGCAACTAGTGATAGCAATCAATCAATCAGACTGTCTTAAACATAAGTACATAGCGAAAACCAAACCCACTTTCACTTTTGTAAAGAATCGTTTAGGTAACTGGTTAATATCAATGTTAATCAATTATTTTGTGCACAACTGTACGTGGATCGCAATGTATGGCAAAGTAAAACTGATGATTTTAACGTACTTCTTCAAAGAAAACCTAGTTCGAAGTGATTATAATTCTGGTGGACTAATTGAGGATTAATTTTTGGCAAAGTTTCAAACAAATAGCTGTAGGCGTTCCGGAGATAATTGAAGGTGCCAAATGATCAAGCCATAATCCTCACTAAGATGCCCTTATAACTCCGGAACCTCTTGAGGACCAATTCTGAGATTTGGCATGTCGTGTGGATCAATTGAGGACTAATTATTTAGACCTAAACCAAGTCGATAGACCCTACCGTTTTCTTGGACCAGAGATGAGGATTACAGCTTGAACGTCAAGCCATAATCCTCACAAACATTTGGCTTTATCTTCTAAAGTATAAGTGGACTAATTATTTTACTTTGTGGACCAATTTGGATCAATTTAAAAGATGAGGATTACAGCTTGAAGTACACGCCGGCTTGGTATCAGAAGGAATTGAATTTAATCTACATCCATATGATTACTTCCCTACAACATGTTCAGAAACGACAAGTTAGTGGCCTATATAAAGAAACCTGTATCATCGTGTGCATCTTAATTTGTACTTGACTTTGTCGATAACTAAACTTTAATTACGTTCAAATTTAGAACTCAAATTATACATGTTAAACAATGAACTTTTAAAATGAAATATAATGAAAAGAGTCGCCTTCGCAGAAAATTGCGTTCGTTCGATTTTAGTTCAGACGAGATGACGTCACACCCATCCGAGTAAAAATTGCAACTTTTAGCGGTGTGCACTAACTAACTTAAATTCTTATGATTATCGTATGTAATTACATACATATAAAAAATAAAATATTCTGATTCAGTAATAAATAGTCTGATTTTAATAATTAAAAAAGATAATTCATAATAAAAAAAAAGTTTTGTCATGAATAATAATAATTATAATTGGCGTGGTTAATAATTATTTTGAATTTTCCATAACTATCTACATATTTATATTGATCCTCATTCGTCGACTCCACTCCTTTTCTGTTCGAGCTGTGTCTGCGACTCGGCGCGAGCAAAACGAAAAATGAGTCAGTTGCGGAGAGCTTTTGGTCTCAGATCAGTACAATATTTTTTTTTTAATTTTGCTAAACTCCTCTTAAGGGCTGATCATCTTCATCGGCTGAGTGGATGAGTGGACCTAACTACCTCCCATGACCTTTCGATTTTAAATTTGCTAAAGTGTTACTTCAATGACATTGAAAGACCTAACCTAACCTAACCATGGCCTGCTAGCGTAGCATGACTGACCATTTGTCAAATCGATCTGTCACTTTTGATCGCTTTTGACATTTAAATGCGGGAAAATGTAGAAAGAAGAACGACAAAAGTGACAGATAGATACGACAAATTCGACAAATTGTACGCCAAGCTACCACCGCACATCAGCCGTTTGAAGTCGATCAGCTCTTTAATAGTGGATAAGGGGTTCTAACTACATTCTATAAGTCCTATCGATTTTAAATTTTGCACCGTGTTACTTCAATGATATCGAAAGAATATTGTAAGGTAACCATGATCTTTCAAAGATGATCAGCTCTAGTTCTAGTTTAGTTGATGAGGGGTCTGAGTGGGTCGGAGGTTTTTTTTTTTATAAATTTGAGGTACTTATTTTATTGTTATTGTTTCACTGATTTTAATTGTGTGAGTTCTTTTAACTTTTGACTGATTATTTGTTAATTATATTAATACGAGTATAAATGTTTTATTTTTATTCAATAAGCACACAAGAAGGAGATATAGAAGGTAGTTAGAGCCCCTCACCCACTATTTCAGAGATGATAATCTTGAAACAACTGATCAGGTCATGGTTACCTTACCATATTCTTTCAATATCATTGAAGTAACACGGTGAAAATTTTAAAATCAATTGGACATCTGAAAGGAACATAGATTCACTCATCCACTATTAAAGGGCTGATCATCTTCAAACGGCTGATTATCTTTAAACGGCTAAGTGGATGGGGACCTAACTGCCTTCCAGATGTCCTAACGATTTTAAATTTTTCAACGTGTTACTTCAATCATTTGAAAATTAATGTTAAGGTAACCTGACCTTTTGAAAATGATCAGCTCTAGTTCTAGTTTAGTTGATGAGGGTATCTGACTCGGTCGGGAGGTTTTTTAAGTTTTAAATTTTGTTTATTCAAAGCTTTTGTCAACATTTACCTCTGTTGCATGGAAATTATGCATAATTACCGGTCAATGTGAATAATTTATCACATTTACCGCGTACGTTGGTGATTATACATAATTCCCGGTAATTATGCATAATTACCGATTATTCACATTTACCTTAACATATATATAACTATCGAGGAATCGTCTTCTTATCCTGTTATCCCAAGCGGGGACATAGGGCTTCAAGAATTTTCCTCCAATTTTGGCGGTCTTGAGCAACAGCGGGTAACTTCTCCCAGTTAAGTCCCACACTATTTGCTTTTGCAGCGTGGACCGGCTGGTTGCCTTCAGGCGACCCCTTTTGCGTCTTCCGGAGCTTCCCTGCAAGGTCGTCCATCTGCTCTTCTTAGCGAGTATCCTATCCAACGCCACTTTCTAGTTCGAATTTCCATTTCAATTGGCCTTTGCTTTGTCATGTGCCATAACTCTGTGTTGGTAATGGTTTGTGGCCAGAATATCTTTAGTATCCTTCTCAGGTATTTGTTTATGAATACCTGGAGCTTATTGGTCAGATCTTTTCTCACAAACCATGTCTCACACCCATACAGCAACACTGATTTTACATTGGACTCGAAGATTCGAAGCTTGGTCCGTCTGGTGATAACGTTAGAGCTCCACAGTGGTATCAGTTGTGCGCATTTTTTTGGTCTTAGCCGTATTAATACAAAGCCCCTCTTTTGCAGCTTCAACCACCAGATTGTCTGTCTTTGCTTGAAGGTCGCTCAGTGTTGTAGATAAAAGGCAAAGTTCTTCTGCTAAGTCTATGTCCTCAAGACGCGTCTGCGAGTTCCAGGGAATACCCTGCTTGCCTCTGCCGGTGACTATACACATCACGTCGTCCAAAACCAGCAAAAACGCCGGTGATAATAGGCAACCCTGATTACCGCCTTCTGTGACCGTAATGGATTGCGTCAATTGGCTTTTGTGAATTACTCTGCAGGTGGAGCCCACATACAAGTTTTGTATAAGGTTTATTAACTTGTCCGGTATACCTTTACTGCGGAGTACTCGCCAAATGCTGGACCACCTAAACTTGTCGAACGCCTTATGGAAGTCCACAAATAGCGCGAATAGTTCGCACTGCATCTCGTTGCATTCTTCCAGAATTATTCGCAGCAGGTTTAGTTGGTCCGTGCAAGATCTTCCAGGACGAAACCCAGACTGCTTTACTCTCAACTTCACGTCCACCACCCATGCTATCCCGTTAAGCATGATTTTGGTCAGGATTTTAGTGCAGGGCGAGAGCAAGTTTATGCCCCGCCAGTTAGAGCATTGCGAAAGATCCCCCTTCTTTGGAAGTTTAAGGATTATTCCTTCTTTCGTCGATAGGGTGTAATACTTCGGTTTCCCATATGGCTGTCAACAAGTGCAGAAGGACATCGGCTGATTCATCTGCGTTGGCTTTTAGGGCATCTATGGGTATACCGTCGTTCGTCATCTAACTATCGAAGATCTCGTAGACAAATTAAAATTTAAGTTGGCCAAGATTTCAATTGTATTTGAAAATATTATTGACCGTTCCTTTGAGAACAAGTTACTAATGAATAAAAGGGCCAACTATAATAAAAAAAAACTAATTTTCCTTAAACTTTTACGTCTTTTTCTATTATTCGAATAATTCGAATAGTAGCCCGAAAAAAAAACGAATATTCGAATACAATTTTTTTCGAATAATTGCAAGCCCTAATTGCAACCTCGAAATCTCAGAATAATAATAACACAAGAACAAGCCTATACAGTCAATCACTCAGTGCGCAGTGTAGACAGATGAGCTATACATACCTATAGAGATATGTGTATGACAGCTAGGGATGTTAATCAACTACTTACGTACCAAATAACGAGATGTCGATAAGTTATTTGCATTGGGTGCATAAGTATACTTACCGGTTTTATTTTGCATCTAATACTTTACGCAGAAGAAATCTTGCGGGAAAGCTAGTTGATTTATTAAATAAAAAACAACGTTTTGTTTATTATTTTTTTTATTAACAATTTATGTTTTTTTAAAAGCATTTATTTAAATTGCATTGCAATGTATGTATGAATGATTGTTCGGATGAAATCTTACAACTCAATTTTGAAGCAGATATCTTTAAGGTGCTAAATAACTCTCGGCATGGCGCGAAACTCAAATTTTCTAACTTAATCAAAAATGAATACTTTTGCCAGAATAATTAAAAAATGCGAAAAAAATTGAATTTCACGATTAAGATGAAATTTTGTTCAAAATTTTGTTTATTGTTGATGAAAGATTGTTCTTCATCAGTACCTACTGATAGTTTAGCTCTCTCTTCTTCCGCGTAGGTATGTAAAAAAGTTTAATAGAATTCGCGCATGTAAAAAACCAGCTCCCACATACTAATCGTTACTATCACATATTATCGTTTTTGAAAGACAGAGTCACCGATTTTGTGTATATATAAGAATCTTGATTTGGTCTTTCACCCTATACAATACATACACAAAATCAGTAGGTCTGTCTTCCAAAACCGTTGCAACGTTCCAATGTGGGAAACGGCTTTTTTAGATACGCAAAGTCATTCAAATTTTCAATATATATAAAACTCTTCCGTTACTGACTGACTGACTGACTGACAGACAACGCAGAGCCAAAACTACTGGGCGTAGCGGGCTGAAATTTTGCATGTAGGTTCCTTAGGGAGTGTAGGTGAGCACTAAGAAGGGATTTCCCGAAATTCCCACGGGAACGGGAAAAAACGGGAATTTTATATTTATGAGAAATCTGCGCGGGAAAAACCGCGGAGCAGCCTCTAGTTATTAATAATTTCCTTTTTACAAAAAGAGACCCCTGCCTTCAATAAAATAGGTACAGTCACGGACTAGGAGGCCGTAACAGATTTGTCTATGGTTTCGTCACTGTATTACCAAAGAACAAGAGCTATTTTGAAATACAGAAATAACGGAAGTGTTACGCCGATCGTGTCCGCCAATGTACTAAAACCTTTTCCTGAATGTAACAAATACTTTTGTGAAAACCACATCAAAATCGGTTCAGCCAAACTCGAGACAATCGCGGACAAACACACATACATACATACAAGTCAAACTGATAACCTCCTTTTCTGAAGTCTGTTAAAAATGAATACTTTCGTCATAATAAATAAAAAACACAAAGATTTATGAATTTTGTGCCATACCGAGAGTTTCCACCTTAAATCCGCCCGGCCGGCTAGAGTTTTAGCGAGAAAACAAACCCCGATTGATTTTTATATCTTATAGTAGATAAAAGCTAGAAGATTATCATAAGATTTTAGTAATACAGTTACATTACTATACTCTGCAGATTATAAACATTTGATAAAAAACATCGACTCTAACGTTGGTCGCGGCACATCACTAAAATCTCGAGTGGGGAGCAAGTGGGGAGTGTGGTTAGGTGCGGTGTGGAGGCGGGCTTGTGCGTACCCGCATCTCGCGTCTCCTTCAACCCCGCGATTATTGAATTGTTTTTATAAAAATAAGTATGAAAATCGACTTACCGGTGAAATATAACACTTGATTTCGATTTGGTGTGTTTTCTGTTATCATTTTTGCAACAATCAACTGCACATTTCACCATAGTGACGGCGAAATACGAACAAAATCTCTCCAGGACCGCACGGTACAAGCAATCATCACAGACTATAGACGCTCGCGGCGGGAACGCCTTTTTGTTCTCACCTGTGTCTACTGTTCCCACTTGGATGTACTCCCTCTATAGCTGTAATGTATACTCTAAGCTCGAAATACACTTTTCAACTAAAAGGTACACTATAATCCAACCAACTAGAAAATGTTGGCACAATGTATGCAATGGCCGCTTTTTAGTGGTCCATTTAATTTGGTCGGTTAGTTCAAACTTTTTTGTTTTTCTTGAATAACTTCGGATTTCATAAGAATATCACACTGTTAATAACTCTGTTATCTGAAGAGGCACATTTACCAGTTTCAGCGCACATTTAGGCACATTTAAAAGCTACATTTGTGCCAAGTTGCAAAGACCAGGCCCAGCGGTTCAAAAAAGTGTTTCCAGGATGACGTCATCCCAGCAGAATTAGTTTTTAGCCTATAACTCCAAAACCTCTGGATGCACAAATTCGACACTTCGATGCACTGAATATTGGCATTTTCAAAATTTCGATGCCGTGACTTTTTCGGCCCCACTGACGCACACGATGACATGATATCAGATATTCACAAACGCACGTCAATGAAACAAAAATAATTATTGAAAGTTCTAACATGGGTCAAATGGCTCAAACTATCGAATAGGGCCATATTTGGATAATTTTTGGAATTATACGTGCAGAGTGCAGACACGGACTCGTTTAGCGTAACCCTTCCGGTTTTTTTTGTATTGCAAAAAAAATACCTAGTTCTCTGGTATAACAGTCTAGTGCGCACGAGACCATAGACAAAAGTTTTACGCTGAATGAGTCCGTGACTGTACAATAGCGATCATATAAACCTACCCAGCTTACCTTCTTTGCGTAACGCTCAAAATTCAAAATAAACTACCCCTATATGAGTGGTATAATTTCAAAACCCGCTAAAATGCCTTTTAACATTTTTTTAGTTGTTTACATCACGTTATAGAGCTTTTAATTCCACGTGCATTCCTATAGACTGTTATTAGCAAAATCCTCTCTAAGACGCATAAATCAATGAACAAATATAAGGTTCCATAGCAAAAGCCGCTAAAATGATGCTTGTCAATTTCAAAACTCACTAAAATAGATTCGACCAATAGGAGTAGTCCATTTAAGTCACGTGGTTGTCAAAACAGTATGGCGATTTTCTTTTGTTTTTGTTGGAGTGCTGGTGGTTTTTATTAATTATTAACGAGAAAGAATGGAGTAATTGGCACAATTTGTCAAAAAATGTGATCCAAAGAAGGCCCGGAAGAAAACCTGCAATAAGGAAGCTTGGAAACGCGAAGTAGAGCGCCGGGAGCGGTGAGTAAAAAACCCGGAAAAATCAGGATCCAGATTCATAGATAACGCATTATGCAAGATGTGACAAGTCAAGGCAAGATGCAAGCAGGCCGGTAGACCCGTGTGGTACACGCGTAAATTTTATGCATTTGTGTGTATGTTTGCCTGTCTGTTTCTTTGATTCTTCATGACTAAACAGCGTACAAGTATTGTGTGAAATTTGGTACGCAGATAGAGAGATACCAGAAAACTTTACAACAGACTCGCGGGTAGGTACAGTCACGGACTAGGAGGCCGTAACAGATTTGTCTATGGTTTCGTCAGCCCTAGACTGTATTACCAAAGAACAAGAGCTATTTTGCAATACGGAAAAACCGGAAGTGTTACGCCGATCGTGTCCGCCACTGTACATATAAAATGTATAAAGTGCATGTGTGTGAAGCCACGGGTAGTTTTTATAAATATAAATACAGTGATTTTCAATATATTCTATTTTTTAATTTAATTTATTTATTAACTTAAAATATATTAATTTAATTAATTATATTAACAAGCCGTTTGCCCGCGGCTTCGGTTTTTCTAGTTTTCTATTCCTTGTAAATTTTTTTATGTAAAAAGTTTGATTTTCATTCGTAACTGATGTTTTGCATAACACCATCCACCAGCCATTTTGGTTTGTCCGCCATTCAGTTGCAAAGTCCGCTTAATTTGACGGATGAGTTTCAAAATCCTTTAAAATACAAGGTTAGTGTCAAATACCGCTAAAATAAAATGTTTTCCGTTGAAATTTCGAAATTGGCGCCAAAGTAATCGGTTATCTTATCATCTATGATAATGTCATGCTCCGCTCTTTCAATTTCTACCAATAAAAGTTCTGTCTTTTGGACGTAGATGTCGTTATTTTTAAAATTCACTTTACCAACTTTTGTTAGGATTCGTTTTAGCGGGTTTTGATACTATACCACTCATATATGTATAAGCCTAAACTACTATGTTTGTTCTACAGTCAGAATGCCGAACTTTATGGAGAATCGAGGTCGGACAATAACGAAACTGCGCTCACCAGCCAGTTAGCATATCCTGAAGGATTAGAGCAAGAACATTTTATCAGGTACAAACCTACGGTTATTCTTACCTTATTACCATTTATTTTAAACTAGAGGCTGCCCCGCGGTATTTCCTGCGCAGATTTCTCATAACCACAAAAATCCTGTTTTTTCCCGTTCCCACGGGAATTTCGGGAAAACCTTTCTTAGTGCTCACCTACACTCCCTAAGGAACCTACATGCAAAATTTTAGCCCGCTAAGCCCAGTAGTTTCGGCTCTGCGTTGTCTGTCAGTCAGTCAGTCAGTAACGGAAGAGTTTTATATATATTGACTAGAGGCTGCCCCGCGGTTTCACCCGCGCAGATTTCTCATAAACACAAAAATCCATTTTGTTCCCGTTCCCATGGGAATTTCGGGAAATCCTTTCTTAGTGCTCACCTACACTCCCTAAGGAACCTACATGCGAAATTTCAGCCCGCTACGCCCAGTAGTTTCGGCTCTGCGTTGTCTGTCAGTCAGTCAGTCAGTCAGTCAGTAACGGAAGAGTTTTATATATATTGATATTGAATATTGACTAGCTGTCCCGGTGAATTTTGCGCTTAGTACAGTCACGGACTGGGAGGCCGTAACAATAATAAATAATAATAACAACGTTTGTCTATGGTTTCGTCAACCCTAGATTGTATTACCAAAGAACAAGAGCTATTTTGCAATACAGAAAAACCGGAAGTGTTACGCCGACCGTGTCCGCCACTGTACGTAAATGCGTACAGCGTTACACTTTTGTTTATGGTCTCGATTGCACTAGACTGTAATGTCAAAGACCAAGAGCTATATTTTGCAATAGGAAAAAACCGGAAGTGTTACGCCGACCGTGTCCCCCACTGTACTTACTGGAAGACCAGGCGTAAGGAGAACGAAGTTACAGTGCTACAAGGATCATATTATGGCGCGTGGCGAAAATCGGAACCAAATGCGCCATCTGCACCTCTGCTACGAAATATACCTACATTCCACGGCCTCAGACAGAGGCGCCCTCCTGTCAATGTCACTCACGCGTCACGCGCCATGATCCTTGTAGCACTGTACACGGGTCAGCTAGTTTTCGCTATTTTTTGATCCATTTTAAGGAATTTTACAAAATGCAGTTTGCCTGGAAAATAGTGCAGTATTTTAGAGAAGGTTACTGAACTTCATGTTTTCAAGAGAACTTGTATTTTTAATGCCGGATACACATTGGTACACACTGGTGAAAGCAATCTTGAAATGTAACAGAATTACCATAATTTGGACGGCTTTCGCGCACAAACAGGGCCCCAAGTTTCTTATCTTATTTAAGACCAATTGCGATTTTTTTTTGATTGTCTTGTCCACTTTTGACAATTTTGGTAGTCTCTTATTTATCTATCGATCAATCGCGGCAATTGCAATCCAATTGTACTAAATTGGTAGTTTCTTAAATTGTAGGGGCAGAAGACAATTACAATTGGATACAATTTTCGTAGTCTCTTAAAATTTGAGACCGATTGTCTATGAGATCGAATTCAATCGAATTGTGATTGTTAGAAAAAAACACAATCAAACAATAGTACCTTTTTTTCAATTGTGCACTACTCGTAAAGTTATAAAAAAGTTATTTATAATGAGTTTGAGGCTTTGTCTCCTTATTTTGGAGCTGGCCAATGAAGCCAAGAGTTCATAAAAACATTTAGGTTGGGGAAAGCGGCAGTCAAGAGCATGTTTAGCTCCCAGGAGCGTCAGTGAACCCTTCTAAATTGATGTTCGACATAAAGTTTATAATAACATTTAGATTTGGCAAAAAGCCGAGCCAGTCAAGGACTCCTCTTACTCTTTTTCTGTTTACCACCACAGCGTCGGAGTTATGGACTTACACCTACTAACAAGTAAGTTTTTAGCGAGCTCCTCGAACATAACCTATAACTTAACAACAAAACTTTTACATAATCATTTAAGAATAGTGACATTAAAATAGGCACCTAAAATGCAGTAACTAGTTCTCATAGGAATCCAGGTGGACCTCTAGTGCTCCACAAGAGACTGAGCAGTCTAATTTGATGACACAAAAGTTAAATAATACTTAGATCTACTATCTTAGTTTGTCGAATATGTTAATAGAAAATGTAACAAAGGCTGAAAGGGGTCCACCGAAACTGATTTCAGTTACATTACAGTTTTGTTAGTGTTTTTGTTTGTGTAAAGAATTAATAGAGTTTTCTTTGATAAGGTTTTGATATAATTTTCCCTACAACAATTTAACCTAGCATCTTTTTTTTAGATACGGTACTAGCATCATGTTTTTATGCCTCCGGCTCAACCAGACTTGCAGGACAGAGCCACTACCTACTACTAAGTACTAATAAATTCAGCAGAAAATATTGTAAATGCCTGCGCAGATTTACACAACATGCTTATAAATATGAATGCCATGGATGACACATGAGGACGCCCTGCCCTCAAAGAAAATAATTTGAGAAATCATGTAGGGTAAGTCTTAGCGTCAGTAAAAGATAGAAATATGAAATCAATATTACTTTAATTAATAGTGTGTTAAATTATTTCCTTATCAAAACATTTTGTTCTAAACATAAAAATGTTACTTGTCAACAATTCATTTTACATATTAAACACCAACCTTCCATACGTACCTTTTTTGTTACTTAGTTTATTTTATCCTAACTATGGGTTGCATTGAATGGAAGAAATTGATGCAAGCGATAAGGCAATTATACATAAACACACATTCCAATATTTAATTATTATAATTATTCATTTATTCAGTGCTTGCAGGCTACAATTACAAATAATGTTTTATTTCAGCTACAACAAGATTAAAAATGTTCCAAACAAAGGAGGCGCTGGAGATGATTGACATGGCCACATTAACCCGGAGCTGAAGGAAGTGCAGGCATTGCAGCAGGCCGTCAAAAACTGAGGAGAAACAGAAATATATAATTATCAAACATAAACAGTTGTTTTTTTTGTTTATTTCATACCTATCTCACATCTTTAGTGCCCCCGCTCACCAGGCAGCCTGGCTGCAGCAGCCAAAAAATACCCCATCTCCTGTCATGGGTGATCTTACAGGCGACTAAGGTAACACGCGAAGGACAGGCAGCAGCGTTACAAAGCACTTTTGTTACAAAACTTGAAGAGCAATACACGCATGACGATCATGGCAACACCAAAGTGTGTTCTTGTGACGATCTGTGCCTTTATCCAATGGTGGACGTCTCTCGCCTGAGAAGACTATGAAGATGGATCTATCCATGTAACTATCTGCATACAAAGTATGTTAACTTTTACTTGCTAAACGTGTTTTTATCATCAAAACTTTATATATATCCATTTACATACCTCTTTCTGGCTTCTTGTAGGTTCATCTAAAGCCTCGGTCGGTGTGTAGTAACTTCAATTTTGAGTGAAAATGAGTATTGTTTTCTTTACCAAAATTTTTGTTTTGTTTTTGTTTTGATTTGAATGAATGTCTGTAGACTGATTGATAATTCGAATGATTGATTGTTTACCTCAAATGAGTTTTTTTGCTGTACTAGCACTAGTTTTTCAATTTAGTTCGTTCTTTTTTACTAATCTTCATTCAAAAGTTCACTTTCTCTTCCCTAGTTAGGACCACAGATTAAAATTCGTTTGTGACGTAAAGCAATCGGCCAGCAAGACAATCAAAGTCATTGCGCGATTGAATTAAAGTTTAGGAGACTACCAAATTTATGACTGAACTTGATTGCCTTTTCTTACCATTGCAATTGCTATCTTGTTAATTTAAAATAAGAAACTCCGGGCCCAGAGCATTTTAACTCGTGCGCGCCGCGATCTGCCATTTCGTCGAACACGTCGGGCGCGCAGTGTGCATGGAGCGTCAATCTGGACGAGTGTTGTGTGTTTGCACTGTGGAACGCGCGTGAACCATGGTAGATAAAACATAAATTAAAAACCCAAACTAAACATCAACGAAACTAGAACTAGAGCTGATCATCTTCAAAAAGTCATGTTTACCATATGCTTTCAATTTCAATATCATTGAAGTAACACGGTGCAAAATTTAAAATCCACATTATCGGACATATGGAAGTTAGTTAGATCCCCTCATCAACTAAAAGAGCTGATGATCTTCAAACAGCTGAACCATAGACATAATAGATCGCTGCGCTCAAGAAGACCGACACAGTTCACTTTCATCGCGAGACGAAAATTGAAAAATGTCTTTGTGTGGGTATTGATTGGCACATTGGCACGCGTGGGAGTGTGAAACATCACTATCAATTTATTGATATCAAAATTTAACGATGGCTGACTAGATGAAGATGATCAGCTCTAGTTCTAGTTTAGTTGATAAGGGTCTCGTTTAGATGATCTGACTTGGTCGGGGGTTTTAAAATTCTTAATTTTGTTATTTACATGTACTGTAAGGTCTAACAACGGTCCTGTATTTACGAAGTGGACTCTATTCAATTTTTTTTAGAAATGAGGACACATCATTTGCGGTTCCTGACACATCCTCGCTTCCTTTGCCACCAACACCTCCAGCTGTTATGTAAGATATTTTGTCATTGTATGTATAACTTATTATTTTTATCTAGATATTTAAGCATTTTAACCTACGTTTTTTGTCTAGGAATGCAAATGAACTTTATCTCATTGTGAATATGCAAAACGAAGACCTGCTACCATGGAATAGACTATCTAAATTGGATAAAAACCAATACTACAAGGCCCTTGGAATCCTCAAACGAGATTACATTCGCAAATATATTTCCTATTTGCACAGTTTATCTTCTGAACAGTTGCACAAACATTGGCTGGAAATGTATTCTAAATAATAGCTTAATGTATTTCCCCCAAATAAAAAAGTTTTTTATCTATAGCTATACTTTTATTATATTATTACATTTATGGGCTCCTATCCTACACAGGCATGGCATAGAAGGCGGGTTTTCGCAAGAATACTTTTACAAAATAATATCCCAGCCCAGCCTATAGATGGCATAGCAGCCGTGCCGGCCTGGTTGCCGGCACAGAGTGTAAGACATATAATATAAAAAATAATCGTGGTTCGTTAGTCTCGCTAAACCTCGAGAATGGCCGGGCCGATTTAGCTGATTTTGGTGTTTTGAAATAATCGTAGTAGTTCAGGGAAAAAACAAATGATTTTTTCCATATAAAATTGTTAGGCGCGATACGAAGTTAGCCGGGACAGCTAGTAAAAACAAAATACAGTAACTCTAAAAACTAACACAATACCAATAATATATGGGGACAAAAGTAATTGTGGACGTTTAGTTTCTTTTTCAAGAACTATGAGAAAAATGTATAAACATCAAGTAATAATGTATAATTAATCAGGCAAACACGAGATGTTGCATCATGTACAATGTACATAATGCCATACAGAAAGGATCCTACTTAACTTGTTTGCCTATTTGCTCGGCTTTACGGCTTCCACACTATCACGGTAAACAATATGCCAGTCAGTTCTAATAAAAAAATTACGAAATCAAAACATCCGGAGGTTTCCTGCTCCATTAGTCTACTTACTTCACCTGGCCTTAGTCTACTTACTGCACCTGGCAATAGGGACATAAAGTCGACTGATTAGTATACAATAGGTATTATGTAATGCATTAGGTAGACCAAGCCGTAATAGAGCGCCTAGAAGAACTCCTTTCGTTTTTCTGAGGGCCTTTGACCTTGCTTTGGACACAACAGCCTTAACCGCTTGAGATAGACTTTGAAATTTTAAATTCAGGTTTCTTGGGGCGTGTAGGAGTGCACTCGTAAGTCTCTGTTTCCGTTAATAAAAAAGTAGATTTACTGATTGACCGACATAGAGCGTGTACAGCCCAGACCGCTTCAAGAAACTCTAACTTTGGAATGTAGGTTCCTCAGGGATTCTAGGTAGGATTGTATTCCAAAAACACAGGAATACCATCGTGAACGTGAGAAAACATGAATAGCGATAGTTAGTTACAAACTACATTCCTACATGATTACATTTATTTAAAATGTAGGATAAAAAGTACTACCTTCATGATTTATTTGCCACAAACAAGGCCTAATGCCATGCCTGCCATAAAAGAAGCCAAAAACACGTGTGTCTCAGTTGCGCGATAATTATCATCACCAGTAAAATTGTTATACCAACGTTTTGCCTTAATTTCTTTTTTCTTTATTAAACCTTCAGCTTTGTCAAGTTTGCGATCAACAAACCTCTCTACCTATAACAATACAAAATATTTTATTAGTTCAATAAAATTCCTAACATCACCACATACATATAATACTTACATCAGCTACGAACAACAATACTCAGGAAGCGTAACTCTCCTACAAAACCGCTTCGATTTTGGTTCCACTTACGCAAACAAAGTAACTCCTATTGCAACAAACACTCACACATTATCATAGACAAGCTAGCTCGCTATTGGCCGCTTCGCTCGCGTCTGTCGACATAGCAGCGAGCTAGCCCCCCCTGCTTTTGGCTGGTACATATTATCGCTACTAGATGGCGGTCAAGTGTTATTTTGTCAATTATTTTTTTAAAGGTGATATTAGTATTTTTTTGGCTTTATGGCTTCTACAACACTTTATAATGCACGAAGGCATATTTGTAAAGATAAAACACGGTCAGAAATACCCAAAAACACAGTAATATGCTCCCGACGCTGCAGCCAAACGACAAGGTGCCACTAGGAACTGACGCGGCATGGTGTCCGTAACCTAAGCCCCGCCCATTTTCCGTGTGAGCATTTTATTGGGCTAGTTACGCTTCTTGAATATTGTTGTTCGTAGACTTACATAGTATAAAACAAAGTCGCTCCTTAAGTGTGAAATTACAGTGGCAGCGGGCGGCGCGACCAGGTTTTCAGCTGGACGCGCAACGGGACGTTTGAGCGTTTTGGATACGGCACTTATTAAATCTTCAGTCGGCAACTGGCAACGGCATGACGTCCAAACAATTTTAGCGGAAATCGCAAAGTTACGTCCACCCGGCCCGCTCGTAGCACACGCTTGTCACGCTGCTGCGATACACTTTACTAGTTCTGGTTTTCCTGGTACCTTCTTTAAATAAAAATAGTTTTTTTTATCCCATCCGCTCGAAAAGTCGACTTTTTGATTACTGTTCTCTAGTCGTAAAGTTCCTCATTATTCACATGCGGTTTATAGCCGGTCAATTATGAATTTCCATACATTCATTATTGACCTCTGAGCAAGTATGATGCATTATTGTATTATTGCCACAAAAATTATTGATTACAATGAAGTGGGATTGAAACATGCTAGCTGATTAAGTCAGCAAAATTAGGTAGGTACATAGGTTCTGCTTTTTTATATGTAAATGTTCTTGTCGGATGGAATAAAAAGCAGTATATACAACTTGGGGGTAAAGTTATTCTGCCTCGGGTGAGGTTAAAATCCTCGCTTGTTCAAGTTTCAAGTCATTGACTGCTCCGTGGCTCAATTGGTAGTGATGTGGACTGCGTAGGCGTGTGCACCCGGGTTCATTCCCGGGCGGGGCGAATATTGATATGATGAATATCGATGTTCGTCATGTTCGTTTCCGGTCTGGGTATGATGTTCGTCTCTGTGTGTGTTTCGGGCACCCTAGATACAGGTTCTTCCAAGTTAGGGGCTCTGAGTGTGATGTGTTATTATTATTATTATTCCCTACGTTCGGGAATAAACCCTTGAAACTCTCTCTGCGCTCGGGTTAACAGACCACCCTCGTACATAATACATCACTTTCACCCTTGTTGAATAAACTACTATTTTTAACCCCCGACGAAAATTCAGAGAGGGGTGTTATCATTTTAACGTGTGTATTTGTCTGTGGCATCGTAGAGCCCAAACGGATAAACAAATTTTCGTTTAGTTATTTTTGTATCATAGATAATTTCAGCCTGAGTGTTCTTAGCCATTATTCATGAAGATCTGATCAGCGGTTTGAAGATCACTAGATCTTTTCTAGGTGATGAGTGAGGGGATCTAACTAGTCCGATCGATTTGAAATTTGGTACAATGTTACATCAATAATATTGAAAGTATATGGTAAGGTCACCATGACTTGATCAGCCGTTTAAAGATAATCAGCTCTTAACCTTTTCGGCGCCACTGGAAATAAACGAAGGTTGCTCCCCCACGCCGAGGCATTTTACCTTCAAAAACATTAGTGATTGCAAAATTCAATCGACACACAAAATCAACCAAAATTTTTATGTGAGATAAATAAACAATGGAGTGATTAATATACGAAAAGCTAAACATTTTCCCGTTTTTTAAACTTTTGTAATGCTAGAACCCAATTAGAATTTGCTTTTATGGAGTTTTGTCTGATTACTTTCAACTGAATTATATAACAAACTAAAGCGGTGGCACGTCACTAACTACTTCATATCAAGTACTCGGCGCTGGAGAGACACAAAAACTGCGAAGTTCGATCTCGTTAAAGGGTTGTTAATCACAGAGTCGATAGTTTTTTTGTACTATATTTTTTATCTTTTATTTAATCATTTAATCGTATTTAAATCTTTAAAATTATGCAACGGATTTCGATGCGTTTTTTTTTTAAATAGATAGAGTGATTCAGGAGGAAGGTTTATAAGTTTAATACGTGCACAAGATAGTTATAGGTTAGGCGGTGCGAAGTTCGCCGGGTGGACTAGTTTTTAATAAAACCATTTATGTACCAATCAAAATAATATCACTCAAGTAACTTAATAATTTTAAGTTCATGAGTCACATGTCATGTGATGCATTTCTCGTTACAGTTTAAGGCACCATTTTTGTCATGAGCGTGGCGGGATATTTCATTGAATCATACCTGGACAATGGGCATGGAAACACACCTCAATTTATACTCCAAAAAAAATAGTTGTTAGTTAAAAAAACGTATAGTATTAGTGTTATAAAGCTTATAATTTGAAAAAACCAATAGCCGTCAAGCTTTATTAAATTGAGTTGTATTGGGACATGAAAGTTGTTGGGTAAATTTGTCTAACACTCGTAACAACAAAATAATGTTCCCTTGGCGTTTTCGCCACCATTAAAAAACGCTCCGCTTTTGCGTTTGCAGGGGCCTTACATTATGAAGACAATATAAATGGGGCGGACGGAGCCTATAGTGTCGCGGGCGCATCGGTCCTTATCGTGCCCCTCCAGAGGGATCTAGGCTTCGCACCGACCGCACGCGCGTTCTTTCTATTTTTGTATAAATACGTAATTAATTCTGGATAAAAAAAAAATATAGTACCTATACTTAGTTTTCTTTTGGCAATTTTTTTTTTAATTATTCTCTTTCGTCCTCAAATACAAATATGTACAAAATTAAAACTATACTTTCTATAAATTTAAAATCTAAAAATTAATTTAATTTATGTTTGTATAGCTGTTCGTCCCTCGACCATTGCCAAAAATCAATCATAGATAACATCGTATCCAAAACGTCATTATAAAGAACTATGTAAAATCAAAGGTTGTTTTAATTTTGAGGACATAAATAACATTTAAATTAAAAATTACAAATAATTGTAAAATACTATAAAGTCTCTTTTTACAACCTCTACACTTCATCAAAGAGATTTTTTAATTTTCATCAGGAATTTTCTTAAGTATCTCAATTTACATACGTAAACAAATATATGTTGTAGAGTTTTTTTTAATGAACTTTTAACTAGTTCAAAAAAAACAACTTATGAGGTAAGGTCCCAATAGTTCTCTGCAAATCTGTATTCCAGTAGTAGAAGCCGTGGGAAAAAATAATTTTTTGTAAAGGGTTTTTTGCAGAGTATTCTTACCTGGAATCGACGCTTTTGTTTTAGCATAAACGCATAGGCGGGGTGCCTATCCAACATACCTTACACACAAAGACAACATAATGCGACATCTATTTGTCTCTGAGCACTGCTACCTAAAGCTTTAGCAAACAAATCAAACCTATTTATGGAATTAATTGCCAATATTTTTTTTTTAGTTTTGCTGGGTATTTCCTATTACTTTGTGAATACCGTTTAAAATGTTGAAAGCTTTTTTTAAAAGACGTGATTTTGTTCTATAGTATACTATAATATTCAATTCTATGGTGTCTATTAAAGCGTTTACCCAGCTATGTATGTATGTTTGTAAAAAATCTGTGATGACCATTTGTAGATCTAAGTGTACACGTTTCGAAGTAAACGTAGTATTAGTAGGTAGGTACTTTTACGACCAAATCCAAACTGACTTAATTCAATTCAACAATATTTTATTAGTTTCTAATTAGAACCATTGGAAAATGCGCAGCGCAATTCATCTGTAGATGTACTTTCACTATTTTTTACGCTGAGCGTACCAACAGTCTAGACACAATGTACCAAAATGTCCACTCTTTAGCACAGCACTAAAAAACTTGTCTTGCGTATGTGACGTCACAGCAGCACTTCACCTCAAGTGCTTGGCGTACGGGATATATCAAACAACTGATGAACGGGTTGCTTCGCTAGAGCCGCCCGCCTACCTTATTAATTGTTGTCGACATTTTCAAAGGCGAGGATTTGTAATGTGTACAATAAAGGAATCAATAGTAAATTCTAATAGAGATTATATTATTCCAGTCCGCACTATGCGTACACGTTATGAGATGGTTGAAAAAGTGTATAGTTATAATAATTTAAAAAATATATTTGTTAGGAATCATCGAAAATTCCGAGTAATGTCACAACACTAGACCACTTCCAGTAAAGTACTTGGCGTGGGAGAGCACACTATTTTTCATTTGAAAGTTTCTTAAAGTTTATCGTCTTATTATTCTAAGTTAATTAACTTTTCACAAAATCTGTTAACATGAATTACTTCATAGAAACTTCAAGAACAGTATCCAATTGGATTTTTCTCTTTAGAACATATAGTTGGGTCATAAAATGTAAAAATGTAAGCTACTTCCAGAGAAGTGCTTGGCGTGGTGGGAGAACTTTGTGACTACTTCATATCAAGTGCTTGGCGGTTAAAAGGTTAAATAGTGGATGAGAGGATCTAACTAGCTTCCTTATGTCCGATCGAGTTGAAATTTGGTACCATGTTACATAGCTATGATATTGAAAGTATATACAGGGTGTTTCTGACAAGGCGGTAATAAATCAAAGGAGGGATTCTGCTCACCATACCCAACAACTTTCCCAAAGCAACATGGGTCGAAATCTCAAAACAAAAATCAGCCGTCCCGTACATTGACCCCGTCAGCTGATCGAACCAATGTATGGAACAGCTGTTATTTTTTTTGAGATTTTGAACCATGTTGCTTTGGGAAAGATGTTAGTTATGGTGAGCAGAATCCCTCCTTTGATTTATTACCGCCTTGTCAGAAACACCCAGTATATTAAGGTAACCATGACCTAATCTGCCGTTTGAAGATGATCAGCTCTTGAATAATTTGTCCTATCGATTTTAAATTTGGTACAGTGTTACTTCAATGATATTGAAAGTATATGGTAAGGCAACCGTGATCTTTTGAAGATGAGGGTTCTGACTGGGTCCAGGGTTGTTTAATTTATTTTTTTATTAGAGTTACTACTACCAAATTTAATATATTTTCTTCATGCTCTCAACACAATAACCTTCTACTCTACGAACAACAACACTCAGGAAGCGTAACTCTACAAAACCGCTTCGATTTGTGTACTTCAAGCTGTAATCCTCATCTTTTAAATCTTCGCTAAAACAAATTTTGAGAATGCAAATAATTAGTCATGAATTGATCCAAATTGGTCCACAAAGTAAAATAATTAGTCCACTTATACTTTAGAAGTTATAGCCAAATGTTTGTGAGGATTATGGCTTGACGTTCAAGCTGTAATCCTCATCTCTGGTCCAAGAAAACGGTAGGGCCTATCGACTTGGTTTAGGTCTAAATAATTAGTCCTCAATTGATCCACACGACATGCCAAATCTCAGAATTGGTTCTCAAGAGGTTCCGGAGTTATAAGGGCATCTTAGTGAGGATTATGGCTTGAACATTTGGCACCTTCAATTATCTCCGGAACGCCTATAGCTATTGGTTTGAAATTTTGCCAAAAATTAATCCTCAATTAGTCCACCAGAATTATAATCACTTCGAACTAGGTTTTCTTTGAAGAAGTACGTTAAAATCATCAGTTTTACTTTCCCATACATTGCGATCCATGTACAGTTGTGCACAAAATAATTGATTAACATTGATATTAACCAGTTACCTAAACGATTTTTTAGAAAAGTGAAAGTGGGTTTGGTTTTCGCTATGTACTTATGTTTAAGACAGCCTGATTGATTGATTGCTATCACTAGTTGCAGGTGAATCATTAATGTACCAAAAAAAACTTCTATGTATAATTTAAATTTTTGTAAGTTTATATTCAATTGAAAGTTTACAATAGTGTCTTTTCTTACTTAACTTAATTAAATCACCGTTTATATCACAATACTTATACTTACTTACTTATTTTTAATAACTAACAATAATCTCAGTTAGTTCAATTATAATAATAACAAAAAAAAAATGTTTTAATAATCACAGTTGCTTCATTGCAATAATCACAGTTTTTTATGGTGAGGTGGTAACTTTCGGTATGGCGCGAAACTATACTTTTAATAAATAAACGAAATAATTTTATCAAGTATTTACATTGTTTTTTTTCTTGTCCCCTTTTTGGCTACAAATATACCCGTTTTAGCTACATTCTAGTCCTGTTCTAGTTTAGCTAATACTAGCTCTTCGACATTCGAGAACCTGGCTCTATTTTCAAGTGCGCAGTTGCGTGCACACACGCTGCCTTTGAGTGGAGACAAGGATAGCGCTATTTGGCCAATACAGGGTTGATAAGAGACAACAGTCCCGCGACGCGCGTCAGGTGCTATACTCGTGTATATATTATTTAATGTAACTCTACAGGAGTATCGCGCATGATGTCTCTTATCAACCCAGGATTGGCCAAATAGCGCTATCCTTGTCTCCACTCAAAAGCAGCGTGCACGCAATCGAAGATAGAGATCAGTGTTACAATATATACAAATAGAGTTAGTAGACGTAAGCTTCCCTTACACTGTGTTGTTTGTTACTGTTGTCATCAATATCATCAATACATAGTATAAAACAAAGTAGCTTTCCGCGTCTGTCCCTATGTATGCTTATATCTTTAAAACTATGCAACGGATTTTGATGCGTTTTTTTTTAACAGATAGAGTGATTTAAGAAGATGGTTTAAACATGCACATGCACAATGTAGTAAGAGGTCGGGCGGTACAAAGTTCGCCGGGTCGACTAGTATTTTATACAATAGTAGTAGGTACCTAATAATAATAATATAAATAGTACTTACTTACTCCCCGCAGCTCCGTCTCCCCTCCGCGTTTTAAAACACATTTTGCGTAATGGACAGAAATATCCAATGTCGCCCTTACAAAATCGCTTATTATTGCTTACATCCAAAATAATAAAAATATGTATACATACACATAGATAGCAATTTACGTTGACACAGACACATAATGTCAAACATAGTAACACTGGTTACTTTAAATAATTAATTAATAAGAGGTGCAAGCGCAGGTACATAACAAATTTTTGTTGTTGTTTTATTAACACTTGAACCAACTGTGATTTTGTTAAAACTAAATATTTTTTGCAATATAAACGGTGCTGTAATTAAGTTAAGTAAGAAAAGAAACTATTGTAAACTTTTAATTGAAGTACATGCAAAAATATAAATCATAGATAAAGGTTTTTTTTGGTTAAATATCTTGGTAAGTACATTTACGTAATTGGGAACTCGTCAAAATAATAAGTACATACTTTACCCACTTTACTCTTCTAAAGAATCGTTTAGGTAACCGGTTAATATCAATGTTTATCAATTATTTTGTGCACAACTGTACATGGATCGCAATGTATGGGAAAGTAAAACCGATGATTTTAACGTACTTCTTCAAAGAAAACCTAGTTAAAAATGATTATGATTCTGGTGGACCAATTGAGAATTAATTTTTGGCCAAATTTCAAACCAATAGCTATAGGCGTTTCGGAAATAATTGAAGGTGCCAAATGTTCAAGCCATAATCCTCACTAAGATGCCCTTATAACTTCGGAACCTCTGGAGGACCAATTCTGAGATTTGGCATGTCGTGTGGATCAATTGAGGACTAATTATTTAGACCTGAACCAAGTCGATAGGCCCTACCGTTTTCTTGGACCAGAGATGAGGATTACAGCTTGAACGTCAAGCCATAATCCTCACAAACATTTGGCTATAACTTCTAAAGTATAAGTGGACTAATTATTTTACTTTGTGGACCAATTTGGATCAATTCATGACTAATTATTTGCATTCTTAAAATTTGTTTTAGCGAAGATTTAAAAGATGAGGATTACAGCTTGAAGTACACTTCGATTTTGGTTCCACTTACGCTCACACAGTAACTCCTATTGCAACAAACACTCACACATTCTCATAGACTGTCTGTCGACAAAGCAGCGAGCTATCCCCCTGCTTTTGGCTGGTAAATATTATCGCTACTAGATGGCGGTCAAGTGTTATTTTACAAAATATTTATTTAAAGGTGATATAAGTTTTTTTTTGTCTTAATAAAAAAAAACGGTCAGAAATACCCAAAAATACTAATATGCTCCCGACGCTGCAGCCAAACGACTCAAGGTGCCACTAGGAACTGACGCGGCATGGTGTCCGTAACCTAAGCCCCGCCCACCGGGGCTTCCTTTCCGTGTGCATTGCGTGGGGCATTTTATTGGGCTAGTTACGCTTCTTGAGTATTGTTGTTCGTAGCTTCTACTAGTTAAGTTGCTCTGGTACCTACATTGAATATAAATCTTTCACAACTTCGAAATCATGCGTGGAATTAAATCACCTAGCAGTATCCATTCACTGCACCTAGCAGTATCCATTCACTGCACCTGGCAATAGGGTCAAGTAGACTGTTTAGTGGAGTTAATGCACCTGGGTGGGTGATCTGCGTAGGGTCATTAAATGGACTGACCCATTACGAGCGGGCGGGTGGACGCAAGTAAGTTTGCGTTTTCCGCTTGAGTATTTCGGACGTCATGCCGTTGCCGACTGAAAATTTAATAAGTGCAGTATCCAAACCGCTAAAACGCCCGTTGCTTGCAACTGTGTTCATCTGTTGAAATGTGCGTTTCCGCTCGACGCGCCTCCCGCTCACCCGCGCCGCCCGCTGCCACTGTAATTTTATTTCACTAAGTATTCTTAAATCTTAAAAACTTCGTAACGAAAACGAATTTTAATGAGTTTTTTTTATAGTAATTTATTCAAGAGTAAAGTTGCTATCAGACGAACCGCTCGCAATTGTTATGGACTACGCACAGTCGACATACTCAACCGCATGCGGTCGAGGCTCAACTTACGCAGTTGACTATGTCGACTGCGCGCGGTTGGAGCCTCGCGGTCCATCTGATGGCATGGCAACCTAAGGTTTGTATGTTGTGACAAGTCGGACGTATCTCCACGCGGGGCTGGACCGCGAGCAAAGCGCTAGTTATTTATAATCAGACAGCGATACGTCCCCACAAAAAGATCTAACGCTCTCCGATCCACAGGAGCAGACTGATTAGCTAGATCCACACCGTCTATGTGATCCGATCGCGCAATACAGTTCCGCCCTCTGACGGTGCTGACAATGTCTTATGACCCACGGTCCTGGATCGCGGGATTGCACAACCAAGATGGATTGTTTGGTTTGGTGTGGACCCAGATTATTGAGAGAGCCAAATTTTAAAGTACAGCATCTTGGCAAGAAATTCGTTAAATAGAACCATTTTAATTTTGAGTTGGAAACCCTAAAAAAGAAACTTCTTCTAAAGCTTCTAAAGAAACAGATCATGAATATTAATCCAGTTTGTGGTAAGGGTGGAGTAGAAATGGTTTTGACATGCCTATGTTGTTTAAGTATGCAAGTGATTTTATAGTACTTAACATTTTTAAACTTATGACTAAGAGAAGTTTGTTAAATTTCTTATTATTAATATTTTATCGTAAAGGTTCCATAAACAAAACTCACTCTTTGTTAGTTATTTAAAATACATTTCATATAGGTATATACATCATTTTATGAAGAAGCAATACCAAAAAAGAATCCTCCAGTAAACCCTGCTGAGTAATAGGAATTACTTTTGACAAATAATAATACCTGCAACAAAATTTTTATAATCATAAAGTTAAATTAAAAAAACTTGTGCAAGAAATAAATGACAGTAATAACTAATAATGTGCAACACCCTTTACACTCCCATACATTTGATTTTTTAAAACTCAACACAACAATCCACCTGATCCAAATTGGGCCTCCCTCTCACACATAAAAAAAAGACTAACCGTCTTATTCATAAAGATACAGTACATTTTAAGTAGCTTTACTGGACGTCTACTTCTCTGGTTTGTTGTATGGTAAATATGTGACATCCAGTCTAAATTGATATGTCAAATAACTAAAATGCTCTTTAACTTTTTATGAATAACAGGGTTAATGTTATATACTGGTAAAAATTAAAAACTCTAATATCTAAACTTCAAATCAAGCCATCAAGATTTTGTGAGCTGCCTAAAGCCATATGAACCAAATATTGTTAGCTAGTGCAAGTGTTAATTTGTGCTATTTGTTTGCTTACAAAACACTATTCAAAATAAGATGTGCTGCCTCATGTTCAGTAGCCAGCACATCAACCATCCCACCTAACTTAATGGATGCAGACTACATAAAGAAAATGGTACAATACAACATATTATGTAGGATGATGTGCTGGCCCTATATTAAAAGGGGCCACTTTAGCCATTTTTTTTAACTTTTAGCTTTTATGACAAAGAGCATTAATTGCAAATGGAACCTCTGGCTGGCTAGTGTACAGTATCTCAAACAAAAATATTGAGCATAGCATAATTAAAATGCAAGGAAGGGCCTAAGCAAGAAAGTTTTGTTTGACCGAGGGTCAAGCAAGAAACAGTTTTCTTTTTTATAGAGGGAAAAAGCAATAATAGTTGTCGATGCTTTTTATTATATTGATCTAATCCTATAGAATATAAGGCTAGGTATTAGTTGAATTGAAAATATTTATAAATGAAATTTTTACATGATATCATGATTAACTTACTTTCTCAAACCAATCAGGGGATTTTCCAGTAGCTTCCTTTTCAATTTTATCACTAATCTTATCCACCTTCTTATTGATTTTATCCCAGTTAATATCAACATAGCCCTTTTGACTAGCAATATGTAATAAAATTACTCCTCCACCAATGCCAACTGCTGCTACTTTGCCAATTTTCATAGTCAAAAATCCAGTTATCCTGAAAATGGACCATATTTTCTAATATTAATTAGGAACCAAACAATATTTTGGTCAGAGTGTCGTTTTAGGGGCGGGATGCGTAATTACAAAGAAGTCGAGTTGCATGATCTCACCATCCTGACGCAGTTCCTATTAATAACTGCTTTGTAGCGGAAGTTTTGCCAATGTCTCCTATTGCTCTCTCAATAAAGTTTTTGGCTTCATCTACTATCTTTTTTGCGTCTTCGGCAGCATCTTCTGTTTTTGGTTTAGCCATCCTTTTGCTTGTAAATTTGTACACACAGACCAACTAGAGATACTACGTATCTAACGAACGAACGCAATCGCGGTCGGTGGGTCGCTGAGCCGTAACCCACAGACCAACTAGAGATACTACGTAACCCTCAGACGTAACCGTAGTGTAGTGTTGTAGGACGATAGAAAGGCTCCAAAAAAACTTTTCCAAAACACACGCCAGTGAGAAGGTAAATCACTACGTTTTTACACAGGCAACCTCTGCTGGTTCTCTCCACAGACAGAGACGTAAGGGAAGGGAGGACGTGAGTCGAGAGTCAACAAAAACCTCAGAATAAGGACTAAAGCATAGAAGCCTGGCTAAAATAAAAAGTAATTTTCATAGTGTTACGCTCCTAACTCAACGGCAAAAAGAAGAGAGATTAAATATAAGAAATTGTTGCAAGTTTTCTTCGTGTGGCCTCAAAGTGGTTTATTACGTCACTGGTTTTTTTCTACCGTACTAAATTAAAAAACAATAATTTGATCTCAATTTAATCCATATTTGGTGGTTAGGTTATGGTTTGTTTTATTTTGACGATTAATATGACATTGTAAACATCGGTAGCAGCTCCCAAAGTTTTATGTTTATTTTTTATGAAAAAGGTGTGTTAAATTGGTTTTGTGAATGTGAATGTTTAACTTAATTTATAACAATCTCTTGTGTAGTGCCGGGATGTGAATTAAATGCGTCAAGGAATCAAAATCATGATGTTTTGGTCACCTACCATTCGGTAAATCATTTTGTTTCATTGTAGACTTCTGGGCACTATTATGACTAATAATTTATCAACAACATCTATTTTACACGCTGTTTGTCGAACTTGTACCTAAATTTATTAAATTATTACGGTAAAACACCTGAACCAAAAATATGTTTAGACAAAAGTTATCGAACCTAAATCATCCGTTCTAACTTAAGGACAAATAAAAATCAGACAATAATATGCTAATTGTTGTATTTTTTTCAGTTTTCAAGTAAATTATATACTAAAAACAAAATGACTGGATGCTATAAAGAGACAAGATTATAAACATTCACAACATACTGTTTTATCACCAAAGAAGATTAAAGATGGTGAAGATTATAACCTGAAACTGTAACAACAGTTTTGCTGCTGCAATTTGAATAAGTTGGTTGGTGGTAATCATAAAATATTGCCCTTTCAATTGCTTATTTTATATGAACTTAATTAAATGTTAATCGTTATCAACTTAATGTTAAAGGAAATAGGACAGCGACATTCAGTGGACAATTCATATTTCATATCTAAGAAAGAAATGCAACTAGAAAATATCATCATCTCAGCTGAAAAACGTCTACTGCTGGATATAGGCCTTAAAGAAAATATCGTGACATACAATTTACCCATTCTGGATAAAACAGGTTTAAGTTTATCTATGTTTTTTTTCTGCAGATCCTCATAATAGTATATGAAAATGTCAAGTTTAAGTTGCGGGATGTCATCGTTTAAGTTAATATTCTCTAAGATACCTGTTTTCTAAAAAAAAAAGACGAAGGCTTTAATTAATATATATTTGAATAAATTATTATTATTATGATTGTCTTGAATATAATATTTAAGAACATTTTTCTTGCTTTCTTACAGGCCTCACAAAATACTTTGATAAAAAAAGCTACAGAATATATGAACCGTAAATTTGGGTAAACCAATGCTGTAAACTGTAAACAAATAAAATTCCATGAAAATTTCACTTTGCCATAAAATCAAAAGCGCCATTGTTGCTGCAGGATATCACTTACGTTTGTATAAATTGTTTACACCCAGGTGTTATAATACTTACTCTCTTTTATAAGTTTTAACTATAAAACATATTATATTTTTAGGTCTCCAAAAAAAACCACAAGCAGGGATTTTTCACATACAAACACTCCATCACAAAGTGATGATCAAGATCAACCTAGGCAAAACCAAACATTTGAGGTGCAGAGTGCAGAGCAAGATTATTGAAAATGAGTGTGTAAAGAAAGAAGCGCATATCATACATTATGAAATTTCCAAAAATAGATTTGTTTTACTTGTTTTATATATACATATTATTATATGCACACATCTTTTAGTTTTAATTATTTGAGAGCTGTGCTAATATCTGATATGACAGAGTTTTTTTATGAACGAAAAATCTTTAGAAATAGGTAAGTATTATTATATTTTTATCAAGACACCCGTTTTATTCATTAAAATAACTTATTGTGTGCAAGAAATCCTGGAAGAAATTGCTTTAATCGATAAGGCCACCCATTTGCCCTTATTCTTTTTCTGTTCAAAAATTTTATAGGGTTTGTTTTATTTTGTATTTTTATAGCAATAAAGCGTTTTTATCTTTGTCTTTGTTTTCTTGTTATTATAATACCATACAATAACTCCTGAATTAGTTATGATAAGTTCCATAATAAAGAACCATGTATTGTATAAAAGTATAGACAACTTGATTTAGGACAAGTTATTTTTGCCATCACTAGCTTTTTAGAAAATTAAAAATAAAAAGTCGAACCCAGCTACGGGCAAAGTGCGGAAGAGTCATACGACCCAGTGGAGAAAGTATATTGGTCTCTTTTTAACATATTCAATGGTTGCACTTGAGTAAGTAGCGTAACATAATGATGTGACTTTTTATTTTAGGACTACTTCTATTTATTCTGAGACAAAAACCAATCGCTAGCACAGACCAACTAGAGAGTCTGCATTCAAGAGCAGTGTTTCCAATGGCTATTTACCAGATTCCCCAATACAGAATAAAATAATGTTCTACTAGCCTAATTTTATTATTGACTTACATAAAGGCTTGGAAAAAGAAGCAGGCCTTTGCCGAGCAGTGGGACATATAGGGCTAAATAAAAAAAATTAACAAATCACTCAACAAACAAATTGTAAAACCTTTTTTTCAATATACATTGGTGACGAACTGACGAATCAATATCATTCCAAAAATGGTTCAAAAATCAGATTCGGATTTGCAGTCTTCACCAGATCGTCTGTCTAACTTCTGAGGGGCCGCTCTGGGCTTTTCTGTGTTTTGCGGTGCGATTCTTCAAGCTAAATAAATAACTAAAATTATTTTTTATTTTGCCTGAATAACATGGTAAGTGTGAAGCTTGGTTTTTTTTTTGGTAAGTATTGTTTTGTTCTTACCAAAGAAACTTCTGTTTCACTGGGAAAGATTAAAGTGAAATCTCAATAAGTTGCAAACCTCAAAGCATTCGGGCTTGAAGTTCCGAGTTCCAAAAATGTTTGTAATATACTTTTCCCT
The DNA here is from genome assembly GCA_951802225.1 of Euspilapteryx auroguttella. Lineage (NCBI taxonomy): Eukaryota > Metazoa > Arthropoda > Insecta > Lepidoptera > Gracillariidae > Euspilapteryx > Euspilapteryx auroguttella. Next base: position 6,938,272 of record OX637646.1, read on the forward strand.
GCGATCAGTGGCAGTTAACCAGAGCCTGTGAATGTTTTCAGCGTTCGAAAACCTGGAAGAAAATGTTCAGTTAATCATTCATCGACTTGATTATCGATACAATGTTTCAACGGCCCTAATAGCCCCAAATTAGAATTGTTTAAATTCTAAATTTTTGGGCTTATTTTTGTTCTAAAGTGAATGAAATCACGTTGGGTACTTATAATAAGCATTCTGAAGTATTGTCTCTAATTCTCATATCATTTTTAAGTTTATTTTGTAGGAAAAATACTCACGCGTGAAAACTGTCGCCAACGCCACTGTTCGCGTAAAAGGACTATTAATTTAGGTCTTGTAAGAAGGCTAAGAAGGTAGGCTACCTAAAAAACTAACAAAATAATTAAATATAGACTTTATTTATTAATAAAAGTGGGTTAAACTGAAATCTTAAATTAAAAGTTAAAAGCGAAGGGTCTTTTTGGTAGTTGATAATTTCTGAAGTAATAGACGTAGAGAATTAAATCTAATACCAATATGGAGAACAACTCAAAAGCTAACAATAAAACACAAAAAATACAAAAAAGTATCTGCATTTTTTTGTGGAAACTTTGAAAAACCGTAAAAAATGCACAAAAAAAAATTATATTTTTTTGTTTATCATCTTTAAAAAAAAAAGTAAAAGCAATACTTGGTAATTTTCTCATAATTTTGTTAGTAACTTAGGTAGCCTAACTACTTAGCCTTCGATCAAGACCTTAATGAAGGTTCTGTGAGCCATAGATCTTTAACAGTGAATTTAAAAGTAGGATGGGTCGACTTTTGCAAAAAAAAAATTAAAAACATCATACTGAGGGGTGGGGTGAGGCTGCGACCCCCCATATGGGGTGTTTTCATCTATGTAATTTATCATAGAATACACCTTTAAAATTATGTTATAACTTCCCCGGACACACTGTATAAATTAAATATATAAACATAAACGTAGTGATTTACCTTCTCTCTGATATAAATCTGTTCTCCTGTTCTCTATCTGCGCAGCGCAGGGTAGGTCAATTCAATATTATCTATGGTCAGTGGAGAGGTTGACAAAAATAGTGTTATCTTGCTCGCTTATTTCGCTCAGAAGTTGCGTCGCATAAAAAATCATAGACAATCTGTTACGGCCTCACTTACGGCGTAACACTTCAGTTTTTTCTGTATTGCAAAATAGCTCTTGTTCTTTAGTAATACAAAATCTAGCTAGGGCTGACGAAACCATAGACAAATCTGTTACGGCCAGAGAGAAGGTAAATCACTACGTTTTAGTTACGGCCTCCTAGTCCGCCACTGTCTCGCTCGACTAGAGAGTAAAATTTTTCTATGGTACTACCAGCGTTGCCAATGTGTGGGGAATTCCCCAAACTGCGGGGAATCTCAAAGCGATTGGGGAATTTGTGGGGAGAGGTTCTGTGTGGGGAATATGCGGGGAATTTAGCATTTAAGCAATTCAAAACAAACTTACAACCAAAACATCCATGATCAAATATAAATTACTGCCTTTGTTTATTTTAATGTTAAAAAAGCTAAAACTTATCTTTAGAGTAGTGATTATTAACCTTATTCGTTTAAATAACTGAAAAAATGCGAAATACAATACCTAATGAAAATGTATCACTCCACCTTAAAATTAGTCAGTTTGTTATCCCCAGTCTTTGCTAATGTATGTACCTATGTAAATATTTGGTTATTTTAAGTGGAAAAGTTTTTGTTCGATTATGAATTTACACTTCATCAGTTTTACATAATATTTAACCATGTTTTTTTTACTTTTTGGCCTGAATGTAAGAGAAAACCTGAAAAGGTTAATAATCATCATCATCATTTCAGCCGTAAGACGTCCACTGCTGGACATAGGCCTCCCTCAAGGCTCTCCATCTGTACCGATCGCAGGTGGCCTGCATCCAGCGCGGACCCGCAGCCTTGCGCAGATCATCCGTCCATCTGGTCGGTGGACGTCCTACGCTGCGCTTGCCGATCCGTGGTCTCCACTCGAGAACTTTTCGGCCCCAGCGGCCATCTGTTCTGCGGGCTATATGACCTGCCCATTGCCACTTCAACGAGCTTATCCGCTTGGCTATGTCGGTGACCCTGGTTTCTCTGCGTATGTCCTCATTTCTGATTCGATCCCGCAGAGAAATCCCGAGCATAGCCCGCTCCATGGCTCGTTGAGCTACTCGGAGCCTGTTCATAAGCCCTATAGTGAAGCACCACGTTTCAGAACCGTATGTCATTACTGGCAGCACACATTGGTTAAATACCTTCGTCTTCAGGCACTGAGGCATATTGGACGAGAAGACGTTGCGTAGTTTCCCGAACGCCGCCCATCCGAGCTGGATTCGGCGATTGACCTCCTTCTCGAAGTTGGACCTACCTAACTGGATGGTTTGTCCTAGGTATACGTACTCGTCGACAACTTCGAGAACCGAGTTCCCAACCATAACTGGGGTAGGCAGAACATGGACATTAGACATGACCTTCGTCTTGTCCATGTTCATTTTAAGGCCCACCTGTTGGGAGACTCGGTTGAGGCCTTCGAGCATCGTGCTGAGTTCCTCCATCGACCTTGCCATGACTACGATGTCGTCGGCAAACCGAAGGTGAGTGATGTATTCGCCGTTAATATTGATGCCCTGCCCTTTCCATTCTAGAAGTTTGAAGGCGTCTTCTAAAGTGGCGGTGAACAGTTTCGGAGATATAACATCTCCCTGTCTCACGCCTCTGTTCAAGGGAATAGCCTTCGAATTCTGTTCCTGTACTCGGACAGACATGGTGGCGTTGCTATACAAACACTTCAGCACTTCGATGTACCGATAGTCAATCCGGCATCGTTGGAGGGACTCTAGCACCGCCCATGTTTCGACCGAATCAAAGGCCTTCTCATAGTCCACAAACGCTAGACATAGCGGCAAGTTATACTCTTCGGTCTTCTGTATAACTTGCCGCAGCGTATGTATGTGGTCTATGGTACTAAAGCCTTTTCGGAAGCCGGCTTGTTCGGGAGGCTGGAAGTCATCAAACCTTCGTTCGAGACGATTGGCGATGATCCTGGAAAACAGCTTATAAACATGGCTCAAAAGCGAGATGGGCCTATAATTCTTCAAAAGGGTTTTATCGCCCTTCTTAAAGAAAAGCACCACCTCACTTCTGTTCCATGCTTCAGGCGTGGTCCCTTCGAGTAGGACAGAATTAAAGAGCCTCTGAAGGACTTTGAGTACCGGTGTTCCACCCGCTTTCAGAAGCTCTGACGTGATTCCATCCTCACCCGGTGCCTTGTTGTTTTTAAGCAGTTTCAGGGCCATCCTTATCTCGTACAGGCTGATGTCCGGGATATCTTCGGTATAGTGTCGGGTTAGTTTGGCTCTAGGGTCGTTGGCCGCACTAGTAACAGGCTTAGTGACCGAATCGTATAGCTGTCCGTAGAACTTCTCGATTTCCCTCAAAATTTCCGCCTTCGTCGACGCTATACTGCCGTCATCCCTCTTCAGCTTGGTCATTTGGCTTTGCCCAACAGACATATCTCTTGCGAACACTTTGGAGCCTTTATTTCGCTCTATCGTATCCTTAATACGCGCAGTATTAAAGACACGGATATCGTGTCGCAAGGCCTTCGAGATCTGCCTATTGAGCCGCCTATATGACGCAGAATCATCGGGAGACTGCAGTCTAAGCAAGCGTCGTTCAGCCATAAGTTTGAGGGTGTCTTCAGAGAGTTTCTGAGTTCTAGCGGTACGGCGAGTCCTAAAGAATTTAGATCCGACCGTATGGACAGTTTTTACGAACCTGTTATTGATCTCGTCCACTGATGCGTCGTCTAGACAATCAAAGCGATTAGAGAGCTCGAGTTGAAAGCTTATAATATACCGGATGATTTTTTTAAATTGATATTGCGATTTTTCAAGTGTATGTCATTAATAAATGTTTGATTTTTAAAGTTATTTCGTAAATAGTTCACTATCTCATTGTGAGGGGATTTTGTGGGGAATCAGGATATTTTTCTCCCCAAAATTAGGGAATTTGACCAGTGATTTTGGGGAATCTGGTAAACAGTCATTGGCAACACTGGGTACTACCTACCTTACCTAGGTACCTACTTATAGATTTTAGATGTTTTGTTTTTGGATGAAGACTGAAGAAATAATTTTGTGGTATTGCAAATTAGAGAAATTAGTAGGTACGAAACTTCTATTACCTACATAACATAACCGATTACCGATACCTAATAAAAACCGCCCGCCCCTAAAACGACCCACCGACCCCAACCAATTCATTACATGGCCTATGGTTTTGCTTTCTGTGATCACGATTAATTCCTGTTGTTTCCAAGTACAGTGGGTAAATTTTACCGCATCGCACCGCAGATTCGCATCGCATCCCTCAACCCTCCAAGTTACAGCTATTTACCTGCGATTGGAATTAACTCCAACTCTTGTTAATTAGGGTCTATTTTGATCTAAATTTGGTTTATTTTAAAGCTACCTAAAACGATCCACCGACCTTACAATATTACAAATATTATTTACTAAATCAATAACTAAAATTAAAATTTTTAAAAACCCCCCGAACGAGTCAGACACCATCTTCAACTAAACTAGAACTAGAGCTGATCATCTTCAAAAGGTCATCGTTACCTTACCATATACTTTCATTATCATTGAAGGTACCAAATTTCGAATCGATTGGACATAAGGAAGCTAGTTAGATCCCCTCATCGGTCGGTGGGTCGTTTTAGGGGCGGAGTCGTAGTTGGGGTATACTCTTAGGGGCGCTTCAGGAGGCTTCAAAACGCATAAAAAAAAAATAAAAAATTATTTTCCCTTTAAAAAACTTTTTGTCAGAACTTAGAAAATTTTCGATCGAAAAAACGTGTTCCCCATTAGGGTACTTTTTTATGACGGGGTCGTGTAGAGGGGTTTAATACAAGCACTTTTTGCCCCTATGACTTTTTCGCCAAGGTGCACCGATTCCGGAATAATACTCCGGAAATATTTTCCTGACCTCTAACTCTGAAAGGGGGCCTCGGAGCGGCAGGATTTCTTAAGCGTTATTGATGAACATCAGACACACTATCAAACCCCATTTAAGGATTATCAACTTTTTTTTTTCGGACTTAGAATTTTCGTCAGCTTGCGTAGCGTTAGGGGCTCTATGGGAAAAAGACTTAGAAAAATCGATCGACATGAAAAAAAAATATCCTCCATGAGGGTACTTTTTATAATGGGGGCGTGTAGAGGGACACAATACAAGCACTTATTATATATATATTATATTATTATTTTTTTTCATATCGATCGATTTTTCTGTCTTTTTCCCATAGAGCCCCTAACGCTACGCAAGCTGACGAAAATTCTAAGTCCGAAAAAAAAAAGTTGAAAATCATTAATGGGGTTCGATAGTGTGTTTGATGCTCATCAATAACGCCCAAGAAACCCTGCGTCTCCGAGGCCTCCTTTCGGATTTCCGGACGATTTTTCCGGAAACGGGACACTTTGGGGTAAATGTCATAGGGGCAAAAAGTGCTTGTATTGTGTCCCTCTACACGCCCCCATTATAAAAAAGTACCCTCATCAAGGATATTTTTTTTTCATATCGATCGATTTTTCTGTCTTTTTTCCATACAGCCCCTAACGCTACGCAAGCTGACGAAAATTTTAAGTCCGAAAAAAAAAAGTTGAAAATCCTTAAATGGGGTTTGATAGTGTATCTGATGATTATCAATAGCGCCCAAAGAACCCTGCCGCTCCGAGGCCCCCTTTCGGAGTTAGAGGTCGGGAAAATATTTCCGGTAATTTTTTCCGTAAACGGGGCTTTTTAGGGAAAATGCGATAGAGGCAAAAAGTGCTTGTATTGTGTCCCTCTACACGCCCCTATCATAAAAAAGTACCCTTAAGGGGGATACATTTTTTTCATACAAAATTTTTCGAAATTTTTTAAGTCTCGCCTCCATAGCGCCCCTAAGGCTACACTCCAACCCCCTCATCAACTAGGAAAGAGCTGATGACTTCAGCAAGTCATTCAGCTTCTCAAGAAAGGGTGACAGACAGACAGACAGAGTTACTTTCGCATTTATTATATTATAGTATGGATAGCATGGATTAGCTCCCTTTAGACCCCTATTATACATTTTGATATTATACACAACAACCATAACTGGTTTCAAAAAAATTTATTTAACTTGTGAAAGACAGTAGAAAATATTTATGAATCTGCTGGTAAAATTTCTTTGCCTCAAACGCATCAAACTAATGCAAACTGTATAAACTCAGTAGAGTGCTTGCCAGCTTAGTCTGTGTGCGGTAAAAATATGAACCAATTAGCAATCTGTCAGTGAAATAGCAATTTGTTTTTAATAATCAGAGAGATAGGAGCTGGCTATGCTATAGAATAACAGGTGAAGTTCATACCTATGTGAAGTACATACAATACAGTCGCTCCCCCAATCGCGCGCAGACTTAGCTGGCGCGGACTCTAAAACGGATTTTATCTGATATCAAACACCACATAAAAACTGTTTGAAAAAATTTTTTTACAGATACCTACAGTCCTACCTAATGACAGCTGTTTTAAAGAAGTATTGGCCTGAGTTCACAGCAAAATGCAGATTAACACATATTCTAATACCATGGTCTAGAAATAAAAGCAGCCTCAACCTCTGGGTGAATACTAATACCGATCTGTCTATTCTATTTTATATCTATACTAGTCGACCCAGCAAACTTCGTACCGCCTTACCTATTACTATGTTGTCCATGTATTAAGTATACATATTTAAACCTGCCTCTTGAATCACTATGTAATAAAAACAAAACACATTAAAATTCGTTGCGTAGTTTTAAAGATTTAAGCAAGCATAGGGACAGATGCGGAAAGTGACTTTATTTTATACTATGTATTGATTGATGATATTAGCTGCCTCGGCGAACTTCGTATCGCACCTTACAAATTTTTTTTTTTTCGATCTTCCTCTCTATTTTTCCATATTTTATATATACTAGCTTTCCGCCCGCAGCTTCGCAAGCGCTTTTTATAATAAAAGTAAATTACTGGTTGATTTGTTTCTCAGAAATATAGGGAAATCATTTTGTAATGCACCAAAGTCCTAAAGAAAACATAAAAAAGCAGTTTGCCTTTACAACAGTAAAATTTGGTTTTTCCAGTTCCCATAGTATCTTCACGAATTCATGTCTTTGCTAGACTTATATTCCTTACGTTTCTATCTTGAGATGTTTGGGCTGAAAACTTAAATACTCATTGTTCCCTTTTCCATTTCAGGATATCCTTCATTAATGTCACCCTGTATTGTATAAACAAACTAACCTATATGCTTCATCCCTGAGCCTAAGCTCTAAGGCTTCAGTAAAAATAAACAACTTAATGTACATGCTTCATCTCTGAGGCTAAGCTCTGAGACTTCACTAAAAATCCAGTTCTATTGTACCCTAATTAGGTCTACTCAGATTCATCATCATCGTCGTCCCAACTGATTGTCGTTCATTGCTGTAAATTTGCCTCCCCTACAGGTTGCCATAATTACCTTTCTTGCGCAACCCTTATCCAGTTTTCTAACATCACTTTTTTTTCTTCATACAAACTGTTACACTCTGTATCAGCACCCGCAAAAACTTTGAAAACACCTACCATATCACTTTATAAGGAAACCTAATGTTCGCCATACATATTGTATCAAGGACTCCAGGACTAATACACGCAGTTAAAATATCATATTTGATGTTTAAGTATTATGAGGAGCTTATTTTGAAAAACCTGGTTTACCCTGAACTCAGGGGCAAAATATTAAAAAAATAAAACAATTTATGAGGTTTGTAATAATGTAAAGAAAATCTTCAGCGTAAATTTCAACTTTCTAATCGCAGCAATTTAGAGTCTGATACAAACTGTTACATCCTGTATACGGCGGCTCAGTGAACTTATCCCCATATCCCGTCTTTGTGAGACGTAGGCACCCAGAATCAGCACACCCACAAATGATTTCGCAATCAGCGCCCCCAAAAACCTATAAAACGCCACCCATATCGATTTTTAATACAAATTTATTTCCGCCATCTTGGATTTCAAAATCGATGTTTTTTGTGTAATTAGCGACCCTTATAACCTAGAAACATCACCCATTTCAATTTTTAAGCAAAATAAGGAGCGGTTTCGGTTTTTCATACAAACTTTAACACCCTGTATCATGGCTTACAGGACTGATTAACGCAGTTTTGATATCATATTTCATGTTGTTATATAAAAAAGACCTTATTTTGAAAATTTCAAGTCTCTAGTGTAATTAGTTTAGATTTTAGCAAAAATCATATTTCACCCTGTATAAGAACTCAGGGGCAAGATATAAAAAAACTAAAACCATTTATGATGTTTGTAATGCAATGACAATATACAGTGTAAATTTAAACTATCAAAACCCAGCAGTTTAGGAGTTTCATATAAACTGTTACACCCTGTATACGGCGTCCCGGTTATCCCAAAATCCCGTCTTAGTGGGTGCCTACGTCACGTAAGGAAGCTACTGTCCAAATTTCATCTTTCTATCTTCAGTGGTTTCGGCTGGGCGATGATGAGTGAGTGAGTGAGTAGATCAGTGGTATTTGGATTTTATATATAAAGTGTGTCCGGGGAAGTTATAACATAATTTTAAGGGTTTATTCTATGATCAATTTTATCGATGAAAACACCCCATATGGGGGGTCGCAGCCTCACCCCCCCCCCCCTCAGTATGATGTTTTTAATATTTTTTTTGCAAAAGTAGACCCCGCCTACTTTTAAATTCACAGTTAAAGATCTAAGGCTCACAGAACCTTCATTAAGGTCTTGATCGAAGGCTTAGTAGTTAGGCTACCTAAGTTACTAATAAAATAACCAAGTATTGCTTTAACTTTTTTTTTTTAAAGATGATAAACCAAAAACAAAAATTTTTTTGTGCATTTTTTACGGTTTTCCAAAGTTTCCACAGAAAAATGCAGATTTTTTTTTTGTGTTTTTTTGTTAGCTTTTGAGTTGATCTCCAAATTGGTATTAGATTTCTTTCTCTACGTCTATTACTTCAGAAATTATCAACTACCAAAAAGACCCTTCGCTTTTACCTTTTAATTCGATATTTAGATCGATATTGGGGCCTTTCCTGTTCCTAGTCTACATGAATGATCTCCCTTACATGTTAGATAAACTTACTGATGTTGTCCTCTTTGCGGACGACACCTCTAACATTTAAAGTTAAACGAGGTGACTCCCTCAACTTAGATATAAACAAAACATTAGTGGAGATTTCTCAATGGTTTACTTCTAATAATTTACTTTTGAACGCAAAGAAAACTAATTGTATTAAGTTTTCCTTGCCAAATGTGACTGCTTATGATACAGACATACATTTGGACAATAACAAGCTTAATCTGGTAAATCAAACTGTATTCCTTGGTATCACTCTAGATTCGAAACTTCAGTGGGGCCCCCATATCTCAAATCTTGCGGCAAGGCTCAGTTCGGCTGCGTACGCAATCTGGAAAATCAGAAAATTAACTGATGAGTCTACCGCGAGTCTTGTGTATTTCAGTTACTTTCATAGCTTAATGACCTATGGCTTGCTTCTATGGGGAAGAGCTGCAGATATTAACGTCATTTTTATACTACAAAAACGCGCAATTAGAAACATTTATCAGCTTAAATGGTTATGGTTGGGAACTCGGTTCTCGGAGTTGTCGACGAGTACGTATACCTAGGACAAACCATCCAGTTAGGTAGGTCCAACTTCGAGAAGGAGGTCAATCGCCGAATCCAGCTCGGATGGGCGGCGTTCGGGAAACTACGCAACGTCTTCTCGTCCAATATTCCTCAGTGCCTGAAGACGAAGGTATTTAACCAATGTGTGCTGCCAGTGATGACATACGGTTCTGAAACGTGGTGCTTCACTATAGGGCTTATGAACAGGCTCCGAGTAGCTCAACGAGCCATGGAGCGGGCTATGCTCGGGATTTCTCTGCGGGATCGAATCAGAAATGAGGACATACGCAGAGAAACCAGGGTCACCGACATAGCCAAGCGGATAAGCTCGTTGAAGTGGCAATGGGCAGGTCATATAGCCCGCAGAACAGATGGCCGCTGGGGCCGAAAAGTTCTCGAGTGGAGACCACGGATCGGCAAGCGCAGCGTAGGACGTCCACCGACCAGATGGACGGATGATCTGCGCAGGGCTGCGGGTCCACGCTGGATGCAGGCCACCTGCGATCGGTACAGATGGAGAGCCTTGAGGGAGGCCTATGTCCAGCAGTGGACGTCCTACGGCTGAAATGATGATGATGATGATGATCAGCTTAAAGCTCGCGTGTCCCTCAGACAAAAATTCAAAGAAATTGATATTTTGACGCTTCCGTCCCAGTACGTCTTTGAAATTATTATGTATACTCGTAAAAACTTACATATGTTTGATAAAAAATTAAATAAAATTAAAGACCTTAGAACGCGTAGCAAAAACAAACTAAGTATTCCACAGAACAGACTAAACGGACAAACAAATGCTTTATAGGAAACGAAGTAAGATATTATAACAAGATCCCAGAAGGGATTTTGATCCTGAATGATAATGAGTTTAAAACTCGTATCAAAAAAGGTTTGATTAAGAAAGCTTATTACAATGTTGATGATTATGAAAACGACAAAGACGCATGGAAGTAGTCTAGCTCTGCACGATATTTTCATTATTTCATGTATGTACTTTAAATCTTATTAATTTATGTTCTTTGTATTGTAAATTAAATTGTAATGTCACATAAGAACAAAAAAAAAGAGAGAGATAAATTGTAAAGTAGAGTTTGTTACCCCTTTCTTCTCTACGCTGTAAAATCATTGCGAAAGGGAGTAGAATCATTTGACAGAGGAGGGCTCGTTTGGGGGCCTCTCCAGGCGACTATTGTCGTAAGGCAAGCCAAACATTTGTTTGCCTGAGCCAATTGGTGGGCACCCTGAACTACCTCGCCTCTATCAGTATAGGATACTTTACGAAATAAGGTATCAATATTAATAAGATTAGTCTAATTGACTTTCAATAAGCGATATCTTGTATCCTGTATTGAATAAATCATTTTTTACTTTATTTTACTTTAAAAAATTTAAGATTTCAGTTTAACCCACTTTTATTAAAAACTAGCTGAAACGGCGAACTTCGTTACGCTACAGAATTTAAGACGCTAACGAGCTGGGAAGGCGTTTCTAAATAATGATAATAAAGTAAATTAAATTCTGGTAATTTGAATTTGATTTAAAAGTTATAATTAAAAAGATATTAAATATTAATTGCTTTTCACTAAAAACCAGGTGGTGGCGCAGAACCAAGAATCCGATTTGCACGACTGACAGATGACTGTCCCTGTCTCTTCGTATGCAATCATTGAACTTCTGTCACTGTTATACAATACTTCAGATGCTGCGTGCAGCTCGTAGAGGGAGGACGTGTACGCCGGTTTTCCTACAGGTCACGTGATCTTTGATAAATATTCGACCTAGGGTAAACTGCCCCATGATTGTCACTTTTACAAATTTCTCTTGGCTAAATTCATAACTGCAAAATAAAAATGCTAAATCGTCAAAATATGGTATTGTTGTTTTGTGCGTATAACCATTTAATATTGATATTTTAATAGAAACTTTCGGGTTGTTCCCAACGAGTACTACCAAAACTCTCTCGTTGGGAATATCCTTTTAAAAAATTCCCAACCAGTACCACCCACTAACTCGACAAGTTTTGGTGGTACTCGTTGAGAACTAAATTACAATAAAAAAAAATCACTTCAGTTGTATCGTGAGTCTTTTATTAAGATTACCGATACCGGTGAGTGATGAACTTACCTATCACTCAAAGGTAATTTGAAAATGAACAGGTGTTTGTCGAATACTTACTATCAATGCAGTAATCTTTGCAATCTTAATTTAGTTATTTTTTAAATGTATTATAGGTCAATAAGAACAAAAAAAAACTGAGGCCTATCACCCGTTATAACCGTGTTTTTTCATAATTTCATATTTAAAATACCAGGGCACCATGAACAGTAGAAGGTTATGAAGCGCACAACACAGTTATTTTGATACATGCTAGCTGTTCGTGTCGTCGCTATGCTTCGCGCTCTTTGCTCATTCTCAACGTAAAGGAGCGTTGTGTGTGACATCAAAGAGCAAGACGCTATAGCGCCGCGTCAGGCTAGCGCTCTAATCTAACGCGACGCAATAATACCGTCTGTTTGACAAAGCCTATAATTGTCTACAATAACCTTCATGTTATCCTGGTACAGTGGCGGACACGGATGGCGTAACACTTCCGTGGCGTTTTTTGGTATTAGTCTAAGGCGCACGAGATTATAACACGAGAGAAAAGTGTTACGACGTATGTGGCGGACACATACGGCGTAACACTTTTCTCTCTTACATCTACCTACCTATCACAGTTAAAAACGTGTTTTAATATCAACCATATATGATGTTGTTGACATAACCTTCTACTATTCATGGTGCCCTGGTACTTTAAATATTAAATTATGAAAAAACACGGTTTATTTAATTAAACAGTGCATAGGCCTCAGTAGGTACTAAATTTTTTATTGTTCTTAATGATCTAAAATACATTTTGAAATAACTAAATTAAGGTTGCAAAGATTACTGCATTGACAGTAAGTATTCGAAAAAATACCTGTTCATTTTCTAAATATCTTTGAGTTATAGGTAGGTTCATGGTCATGGCTAGGGTCACTCACTCACTGGTATTGTTAATCTTAATAAAATACGCACGATACAACTGAAGTGAAAAAAAATATTATTGATATGTAGTTCCCAACGAGTACCACCAAAACTTGTCAAGTAAGTTGGTGGTACTGGTTGGGAATTTAAAAAAAGGAAATTCCCAACGTGTACCAGTGGTACAGGTTTTGGTAGTACTCGTTGGGAACAACCCAAACTTTCAAACCATAAACCAAATATTGGCACCCTCCGCTTTAATCAGTCAATAGTTTTAAATTGCGTTAATAGTTTAATAAAATAATGTATTATAATGACATGATTTTTGTAGTTAATGCTGTAAAATGATAAAAATCATTATTTTCAGCATCTAAATAAAACCATGACAATCTTGAAGGTTGACAATGATCGTGTAGTTTACCCTATATAAAATATAAACAAAACAGCAGCGGAACGGAATCTGTGGAGTCGCCTTTGCCTCAACTGACAGATGTCATTATGTCAAAAATTCTTATTAAGTGAAATAAAAATTTAATTAAGCGCTTTCGAAAATACTTAATTATTATAACCACAAAGTAGTCAAAACAAAAATTAAGTTGGAAACTAAATCCTTACTACAAGTAATAACGCTCTAAAGAAAAGTATTAAGCAAGATAATTTTTAGTACTATTACTGTTGTTTGACTGCTTCGTGGCTCAGTTGGCAGGGGTGTGTACTGAGAAGCGTGTGCACCTTGGTTCGATTCCCGGGCGGGGCGAATATTGTGATATGATGAATATCGATGTTTGTTTCGGGTCTAGGTGTGATGTTCGTCTCTGTGTGTGTTTCGGGCATCCAAGATACAGGTCAGGTCTTCCTAGTTAGGGGCTCTGAGTGTGATGTGTTATTACATATTTATTATTATTATTACCATGTATTAGTAAAGATTTACTTATAATACTGCGTTCATCCTAACAAATGAATGCCATACTTTTCTGATATAAAGATAATTAAAAGCAGAAATTGAGGTTATAAGAATGGTTTTTTTAAGTAGCATCTAAAGTTTTAACTGCTGGAAACCTACCCTATTTCTTCAATTATTTCTATTCCTGCATTGTGTCACCTTTGGCCAGTTCTCGAGATTGGAATCAAGATGGCCTCGCCAACGACTGCGATGCCGGTTTGGATGCAATTAAAATCGGAATGCAATTAAATTAAACTAATAACTTAAACTTTCAGTGCAGTCTTTTTTTTTGTATTGTTTTATAAATTTACTATTACTACTAATATTCTTTATATTTAAAAGAAAATTTGCCCTTTCCGACTAAGGATTTGTATTTTTTTATTTCTTTAATTTGATAGAAAATGTGTAGATTCGTATGAAGTTCGTAACTTTGCATAAAGACCTAAAGTCCTAGGTAATGATACGTAGATATGCCACCCCTCCTCTGCACTCCTAATACGCTGCGCTAAACGCCATCACGGTTTGTCGACTACTGATGTGAATGAGTCGACGTCATTTGCGAATGAGATGTCTTGAACGCTAAAGTTGTGCCAGGCCTTCAGACGTCCACTCGGAACGTTTTATGCTGAAGTCAAACTAAACGTATAGTTTGTGAAACAAACACCTCTCTATATGTATGAAACCATTTGTAAAATGACATTCAAAAACAACCTTAGCCACTGCTTTATACCTATATTTACTTATCTTATAAATCTGCATCTCTCTTTACAGGCCGGCTTGGTATCAGAAGGAATTGAATTTAATCTACATCCATATGATTACTTCCCTACAACATGTTCAGAAACGACAAGTTAGTGGCCTATTTAAAGAAACCTGTATCATTGTGTGCATCTTAATTTGTACTTGACTTTGTCGATAACTAAACTTACGTTACTAAAATTACGTTCAAATTTAGAACTCAAATTATACATGTTAAACAATGAACTTTTAAAATGAAATATAATAAAAAATAGTCGCCTTCGCAGAAAATTGCGTTCGTTCGATTTTAGGTCAGACGAGATGACGTCACACCCATCCGAGTAAAAATTGCAACTTTTAGCGGTGTGCACTAACTAACTTAAATTCTTATGATCATCGTATGTAATTACAATATTATTAGCATTAATCTTACATGTGCTAAAAAATAAAATATTCTGATTCAGTAATAAATAGTCTGATTTTAATAATTAAAAAAGATAATTCATAATAAAAAAAGTTTTGTCATGAATAATAATTATAATTGGCGTGGTTAATAATTAATTTGAATTTTCCATAACTATCTACATATTTATATTGATCCTCATTCGAAAGCGAAACGAAAAATGGGTCAGTTGCGGAGAGCTTTTGGTCTCAGATCCGTACAATATTTTTTTTTAATTTTGCCAAACTACTCTTAAGATACTACTAAAGACTTGGCTCTATAGACTATGCTTTTTTGACTGCCCAGAATCGGCTAATCAAGAATAATAAACAACAACAACAAACCACCAACTGTCAAAATATGTAAACGGAAAAAAAATGCACCTTGGGCTATATTATTCGAGTCTAAGTAAGGATCTTTAATTATTTTGAAAATCAAATGCATTGTACCACATATTTATTTCGTAAACTGGCACGATTATTGTTAATCGTTACGATGCGGCTGCTCTCGTTTAAACATGTTCTTATTTTGTAAATGAGACTAACAATTTATTTCTATAGTTACAATTAATATTTACATTTACATAAGTAAGTACATTATAGATATTTACAAAAAAAAAAAGGAACTATACTCATACGTCTTTACTCATAGGTGACAATGTATCTCCTTTTGGCCTGTGGCACGAGTTGATACCGTTTTTCAGGGACCAGACGGTAAGGTCCGTGCAGTCGAGGTCGTGACTAAAAATGGGCGCACAAAGAGAGCGATAAATAAAATAGCGTTGTTACCCATATATGACGATTAGGAATTTAGGTTTTAGTTTTACGGTCTATGACTGTCTTTTTCCTGTTGAATCACTCTATCTATAAAAAAAATACCGTATCCAAATCCGTTGCATAATTTTAAAGATCCAAGCATACATAGGGACAGACCCGGGAAGCGACTTTCATTTTATACTATGTATTGAATAGTAGAAGTAGATTGTATAAAAATTCAGCCCTATTTTTTTTGTTACCTCATATCGGAAGAACGGTGGCTAAACCAATTTCAATTAAATAATTCAACCCAAAACTTAATTACTCATTGAATAACTCCACTCTAGAAGGAGTAAGCACACAAAATAATCTCGGAGTCCACATATCAAACGACCTCAAATGGGAAGCACACATCACATCACGTTAATTACGAAAAAGGCTAACTGACTAATCTATATAATAAGAAAAGCGTTTCGCATTCTCCAGCCAAACTTGTTGCGTAAGGTCTTTACTACTTACGTAAGACCAATTCTGGAATATGGCTACCAAATCTGGAATCCATACTTCAAAAAGACATTTCGATGCTGGAATAAGTACAAAGATTTACTAAGCTGTCACCACAACTGAAAAACCTCGAATATGAAGAGAGATTGGCAAGACTGACAACATTAGAGATAATTTCTTTTTTACAAAAACAGACCCCCCCACCGCCTTCAATAAAATAGGTACTAAAACCTTCTCCTGAAGTAACAAATACAATACTTTTGTGAAAACCGCAGCAAAATCGGTTCAGCCAAACTCAAGATAATCGCGGACAATACATACATACATACATACAAACACACATATAGGTCAAACTGATAACCTCTTTTTTTTGAAGTCGCTTAAAAAGAGGCTGATAAGTGCCCCGAACTATCGAATTTGTTTTAACACTTCCGGTTTTTCTGTATTGCAAAATAGCTCTTGTTTTTTGGTAAATACAGTCTAGGGCGCACGAGACCATAGACAAATCTGTTACGCCGTCCTAGACCGCCACTGTACCTACACTGTTACACGGGGTCACGTTGATAAATTAAGCACAACAAATTCCAAAACAAACATAGGCCGTAACTTTCTGTCAAATCGAGTTGATAAAGAGTGGAACAAACTGCCCTCAGACGTTTTTAACTCAGTTTAAAAATAAATTGGATATCTATATGAAAACAAAAAACTAAGAAAATAAATTAAAAAGACACTCAATATCCACCCGCTATAAAGTGCCCGTTTAAAATATAATAATAATAATTTGGTCTTGCAATTAACCACTAGATGGCGTTAGGAGAAATGAAATTTTACTAGGTCAGCTAGTCTTGAATATACAATTATGTACAGTGGCGGACACGATCGGCGTAACACTTCCGGTTTTTCTGTATTGCAAAATTGCTCTTGTTCTTTGGTAATACAGTCTAGGGCTGACGAAACCATAGACAAATCTGTTACGGCCTCCTAGTCCGTGACTGTACCTACACCTAAGTAAACTAAAAACGTGCTTTAGCTACCTACATTTATACATTGAATATCTGCCACCCAGATATAATGCCACATAATGCAGACTACAACGCTTTTTTACTTGCCCGAAAAGTGTTCACAAAGACCTTTCCAATGAGCCAAGATTTAATTAAGGTCTGACTTCATACGCCCTGCAGTACCGGGCCGAATAATAGGACTGAGGTAACCCCTGCCTGTCGTAAAAGGCGACTAAGAGGGGACCCCTGGGTCGTTGGATTCACGGGGCGGGGGCCTCGTGTAGTCATATAATCGTCATCATCATTTGACATGCCTTCCTAGTCTGCCAGCCATTAGCAGATACTTGCCTTCTTTAAAAAAAAAAAAGGTTTGTGCTCCTTGACAGAGCACACCTGCACTGCTAGGAATGTTTGTGATTGTTAATAAACCAGGTAAAATGTAGCTACCACCAGCTCTTTCTACCTTTAGTTCTTTATCAATCGCTAATTATAGTTGCTTTTTGTCTGTAAACCATTTAACCAGTTTGCGATTTATTTCAGAATAACGATCTGAATACCGAAATTAAAGTTAATATAGAAAAACACTGGAAAGATGAGGTGGTATGTCGATCAGCAAAAAAACATGACAAAAAGACATATTATGTGTTGCCAATGTTTCCTTACCCTTCAGGGAACTTGCACATGGGCCATGTCAGAGTTTATTCAATATCAGATACCATAGCCAGATTTCAAAAACTTAATGAAAAAAATGTAATACATCCCATGGGTTGGGATGCCTTTGGTTTACCAGCTGAAAATGCTGCCATAGAAAGGAACATAGCCCCCGATCATTGGACGCAAACAAATATTCAGACTATGAAGAGGCAACTGAATGAACTAGCATTTAACTTCGACTGGGAAAGAGAAATCAGCACATGTGATCCCAACTACTATAAGTGGACTCAGTTTATATATCTCAAACTTTTTGAAAAGGGGTTGGCTTATCAGGACGAGGTAGTAAATGCTTATCAGCTTAAAACATTTGTTAAGTATACAGGGTGTTTCAGACAAGGCGGTTATAAATCAAAGCGGGGATTCGGCACAGCATATCTATCAACTTGGTCGCAATTTCAAAACAAAAATCAGCTGTTTCATACATTTGTTCGATCAGCGGACGGGTTCAAAGTACTGGACGGCTGACTTTTGTTCTGAAATCTCGACCTATATTGCTTAGGGCAGTTGATAGAGGTACGCTGTGCCGAAACCCCACTTTTATTAATTACCGTTTTATCAGACACATTCTGTATATGCAAATATTCCGAGTTCACTTTATTTTGAACTATAAAATATGCAAAATGCCATTTGTATTCGCAGGCATTAGTTAATTGGGATCCAGTTGACAAGACAGTGCTAGCTGATGAACAAGTGGATGACGGTGGCTGCTCGTGGCGGTCCGGTGCTAAGGTCGAAAAGAAATTTCTAAAGCAATGGTTTATTAAAACTACTGCATTTGCCAAAGATCTTTATGATGGCCTCAGTAACAAAAATTTAGAAAACTGGAATGACATTATAAATTTACAAAAACATTGGATTGGTGAATGTAATGGAGCTTCGGTATTTTTTGAAATCCAGATGAATGATACAACTAAGAGAATTAATGTATGGACATCTGAACCTTTCAAATTTATACATGGCAGTTTCTTAACGCTAAAGCAAGACCATGTTTATTTGCGAAATTTATCAAATACACCACATCTTAAATTAACTGCAATTAACCCAATCACAAATAGTGCAATGCCCGTACACGTAACAGACAATGCTCCCTATGCTGAAGGCCAAAATGTGTACATTGCTTGCCCAGAAAGTAATGAGGAAGATCTGGAACTTGCTAAAAATTTAAACATTGCAATACAGAGAATTCATAGAGTTATAGATAAAGATACTGATAGCGAAAAAGCTATAAATATAGCACGCTTAAATAATGTAGGAGGATATTTGGTTAGTTCTAAGTTAAAAGACTGGCTTATATCTAGACAGCGGTACTGGGGAACACCAATTCCAATAATACACTGCCGTGAATGTGGAGCAGTGCCAGTGCCTTACGAAGATCTTCCGGTACAGTTGCCTAAAATAGTCGATTTTAGATCAGGCATACAAACTCTTAAAGAAATGGAAGAGTGGGTAAAATGCAGATGTCCGCGGTGCCACTCTGAAGCTAAGCGCGAAACTGACACTATGGACACATTTGTGGACTCTTCGTGGTATTACTTCCGGTTCTTAGATCCAAGGAACCGAAATCTTCCATTTGACAAAAACAATATTATCGACAAAACACCAGTCAACTTGTACGTGGGGGGGAAGGAGCACGCAGTTTTACATCTTTATTATGCTCGGTTCATGGCGCACTTCTTATATTCTCTTGGCTGGACTTGTCAAGCTGAACCATTCAAAAAACTATTAGTTCAAGGAATGGTGATGGGACAGTCTTTTAAAATGAAAAGCACAGGCAAATACATAAAACCTGATCAGATTTACAAAGATGGTGATATTTATAAAGATAAAGAATCGGATGAACCTGTTCTTATGCAGTGGGAGAAAATGAGCAAATCTAAATATAATGGAGAGAACCCTGAAAAACTGTTGACTGAATATGGATGTGACACCACAAGGCTATTTATGCTGGCAGATGTTCCTCCTGCGACCAGTAGGAATTGGTCGGATGCAAGTGAGTCTCTTTTATATTCTTTTAATTTTCTTAACAGTCAGTAGCCTACCTATTTTTTTTTATTTGCAATTTTTTTTTTTTTTATGCAATTTATCAAACCAAAGGGGAGGGGATATTTTTTTTATCGTTGGAGTCATGTTGGAATAAGTAATAAAAACATTATAAATAACTGAGTTATATTAAGGTATCTGTACACATAAAAAGTCAAGTTAATTCATTATCAAACCTCAAGCCTCGACAGTAGTCGAGAGTGCAACCATCCTTTAAAATTTGATTTTAATAACGAAAAAATGGCATATTGAAATGTTTTGGTTTGTTTTTTTTTTTTTTAATTTTAGCCTTTCCTGGCGTTCTGAACTGGCAGCACAGGCTGTGGATTACCATGAGAGACTTCCTAAACCTAAGAAGTAATCAGTTCAATAAAACTGATACCATATCAGAAAAAGATTTCAAGGCTGCTGAAGCGAAACTTGCGGATTCTAGAAATTATTTTATTGCAACAACCACATTTCACTTTATGCACACTCAGAAATTGAGTGTTGGCATCTCAAGGCTTCAGGGACTTACAAATTCATTACGGGTGAGTAGTATACTTTATATGGTTCTGGCTGGAGACATCAAAATCAAAATATGTAATTATTTTCTCTAATTATGTTATTGAGAATATACACGGTTACTTTGTTATCGTGGAGGAAAATTTAACACGCGGTCGGCATAGTTATACAGGACTGTTTCCTGAAAACCAAATTGAAAAATAATGAACCGTGATCACTTTGAACTTTGAAGTGCTTCGAAAGTTTTTGTAAAAAAAAACTAAAAATGATGTGTAGCATTAGAGCAATGACCTACGGTGGCTGAGCTGGCGACAGACGAGACATGGGGGTTAGGGCAAGGTGCGGAGGGGTGAACGAGGGGTCCATCGGCCTTTAATTTTTTTTTTTTTAATTTTCGAAAAAAAAAAACATTATTATCAATTCATAGTATGAAATAAAGTCGCTTCCCGCGTCTGTCCCTATGTATGCTTATCAATATATATAAAACTCTTCCTTTACTGACTGACTAACAGACAACGCAGAGCCGAAAGTACTGGGCGTAGCGGGCTAAAATTTTGCATGTAGGTTCCTTAGGGAGTGTAGGCGAGCACTAAGAAATTTTTTTCCGTTCCCATGAGGATTTCCCGAAATTCCCATGGGAACGGAAAAAAAATTATGTTTTGATTCTTTCGGATTTTTGTGTTTTTGAGAAATCTGCGCGAGTGAAACCGCGGGGCAGCCTCTAGTATCTTTATAACTATGCAACGGATTTTGATGCGGTTTTCTCCCTTTCCCCCCTGACGGTACAAATTTGTACTGCGGTATTTACCGGTCCATAGTCAAGACACGACAAATTTTTACGCAACTAAGCTCCTGTTTATCCATTTCTGTACCATATAGGCAGCCAATCATATCGTCACTTTTGCTAAAAATTTAAATTCAGCCAATGAAAAGAGTTTTAAACTTCATTGCTGTGAGTGAGTTGCAGAGACCGGCAAGTGACATTTTCTGATGCGAATAAAAAATAGTTTTTCTTAGGAAAGTTATTGTTTTATTTACTAGAAAGATCATCATCATCATCAATACAGCCGTAAGACGTCCACTGCTGGACATAGGCCTCCCTCAAGGCTCTCCATCTGTACCGATCGCAGGTGGCCTGCATCCAGCGTGGACCCGCAGCCTTGCGCAGATCATCCGTCCATCTGGTCGGTGGACGTCCTACGCTGCGCTTGCCGATCCGTGGTCTCCACTCGAGAACTTTTCGGCCCCAGCGGCCATCTGTTCTGCGGGCTATATGACCTGCCCATTGCCACTTCAACGAGCTTATCCGCTTGGCTATGTCGGTGACCCTGGTTTCTCTGCGTATGTCCTCATTTCTGATTCGATCCCGCAGAGAAATCCCGAGCATAGCCCGCTCCATGGCTCGTTGAGCTACTCGGAGCCTGTTCTACTAGAAAGATACTTTATTTTATTTATTTTGAGTATGTTATGTGTCAAGTAGGTTTTTATTAGTTTTTCTCACTGATAACCTCACGTAATCAACCTCACCAGGCCACCACCTTGAAGCGCTCAGCCGTGCTTGGTTTGGTCACAGAGTTTCCTTCTCCTATCATAGGTTTAGTAGGGTATTTAGTCCTCCAGGCCGATGATTATTTTCTCCAGCTAGCTGGGTATACCCAGCTTGTTATACCGCCATTTCTCAGTCGCCATTGCCTCGTTCGTTGTCTAGCACGGGGAACCGAGGTAGCCTGGGCTGCCGACGTTGATATTCTTCGCAGATCACCAACTTGTGCAGGTGTGGTTGACAATTGGGGCAGGCAAGGATGTTATACTTAGATGGTATAGCTGTGCTCCCTCTTGCTCCCGGCATGGTGTGCAGCATCAACAAAAAATAGTCAAAACCGACCATCGTAGTATGCACTAAGACCACAAGGTGGTCAGACGACCTGGTGCAAGCTGCGGTAGTACACTGGATGAGGGTCGCTAAAGATCAGTCGTTGTGGCGATTCATGGGAGAGGCCTATGTCCAGCAGTGGACGTCTTTCGGCTGAAATGATGATGATAGTACAAAATAATCATCTTCTATCTTGTATCAATTGGTCACACTGTAACGTGTTTTTAGGCATAAAGGAAAAAAAAATGCTTTTTGAAATACCTACCATGATGATGATGTCTAGTAAGTAATTATTTACTAAATGTTATTTGAATGTGCTAATAAATATTTATGTCACCGGAAAATAATTAGATTCGCAAGTTTATAAATTTCCTAGGAAATTTATAAACTTTCGTAGGATTCTAAACGAGAGATAAATTGAATTATTTTACGCCCACTTTTTTGCAAATTTATAAATTTTCGGCGCGTCGTAGTAAATTTATAAACTAACGGAAATCAATTCGTAAGATTCTAAACGGATCGACCAATCACAGAAGAGCTTTTAATTTTACGCTATTTGAAATACGGAAAATAACACACTGCTCTCTGATTGGTCGATGTTGACAGTGAAAATGCTTGCGTCCATAATATACTTACGTACAATCAGACTTGCCAAACAATTAGATCACACTAAAAGTATTTTTACTGGTACTAAAAACTAGGTAGGTTAATAGGTTAAAATGTTACCGCTAATGTGCGAAATTCAGTAAAAGTGCACTTACTGGCTGAATCCGTTAGAGTTCGAAATAAAATGTTGTTCTCAACATTAACTAGGTAATCTGCAAAATCCCGAGGTAATCTACAGAGTAACGACTAAGTTAAGCTAAAAAAATTTTTGACTTAGATTTCAGTTTAACACAGGTAACCCAAGCTCCGCTCGCTTCGCTCGCTACGCTGGTTAAAGATCACAAGCCAAACCTAACCTAACCTACAATTTTGCCCGAGATTTGAATTTTCGGTCGGAGTTTTCTGTTTTCCGCACTTAATCGGCGAGACATCCGGTAATGCACATTGCCCGGTAAAGTGCACATTAACGTATTTCGCAATATAACGGTGACAGATATAATACAAAAAGTAACCTCGTATTATAGGTACCTACCTACCTAGTAGGGGGTTCCCTATTTTACTCTACAAAATAAAACATTTTGGTCATAGCTACCATAAAACTTTCGTAGCTCTGTGGTAAATTTCAATTCATTATACATGGCGTTTGGTTATTGGTTACTTATTATTTTACGAGTGAGTTTAGTAA
Organism: Euspilapteryx auroguttella; assembly: GCA_951802225.1. NCBI lineage: Eukaryota > Metazoa > Arthropoda > Insecta > Lepidoptera > Gracillariidae > Euspilapteryx > Euspilapteryx auroguttella. The sequence goes on from OX637646.1 coordinate 6,961,827, forward strand.
GTTTATCAATTTACGAAAATGTAGGCGTAAAATAATACAATTTATCTCTCGTTTAGAATCCTACGAAAGTTTATAAATTTCCTAGAAAATTTATAAATTTACGGTTTTTGTTATTTTCCGGTGACATATATAAATATTAGCCAAAGTTCTTTCTAAGTTCATATATATTTTTTAAAGTTTATTACACAAAGTCCCTGACGGTACAAATTTGATTAGGTCTTAGAAAATATACTTAGAAACCTAATAAAATTCTGAAACTTGTATAGTGGTTTCCTATACATTATTAAAACGAAATAATAACAAAAAAAAATAAAAAAACATGAATATTTCTAGTAGCCGTTAGGAAAGGGTTAATAGAAAGAGTGATTCAAGAGGAAGGTTTATAAGTATAAAACTTTTTTATCAAAAAATTAAACCGCCGAAAAAAAACCGAAAAGCATAAAATAATAATCTAATTACTAAGTTCTTAAAGTAATGTAGGGTATACCAAGTAATTTTAAGTCGGCGCGCCACAGATTTTTTATATAATCCTGAAACTTTCCGCCACTATAAAAAAGTAACCGTTTATAGATCCTGTCTTTGGTTTGGATAGACCTGTGATCACCGGATCAGCGATATTGTAGATGTGTTTCATACTTGTACGAAATAATTTTCGTACTTTTTGATGGTAACTGGTCATCTCGATGACAATTTACGAAACAATCTAACTAAACAACAGGCTTTCTCTAAGCTACACGTTTTGGGATTGGATAGTCGTCTTCATTCACAACACTAACCAGACCTTTACCCTATCTACTATATAAAAAATTTGGGAAAATTTTGACATATCTACCTACTTGCGACACTACTTTGTTGAGCGGAAGGGTTAAAAAGAAAAGAAACAAAAAATATGAAACCTATATTACATACTAGAGGCTGCCCCGCGGTATTTCCCGCGCAGATTTCTCATAAACACAAAATTCCCGTTTTGTCCCGTTCCCGTGGGAATTTCGGGAAATCCCTTCTTAGTGCTCACCTACACTCCCTAAGGAACCTAAATGCAAAATATCAGCCCGCTACGCCCAGTAGTTTTGGCTCTGCGTTGTCTGTCAGTCAGTCAGTCAGTCAGTCAGTCAGTCAGTCAGTCAGTAACGGAAGAGTTTTATATATATTGATTAAACAAAAAAGCAACGTGATGAGAAGAAAATATATATCAGATGTCCAAAACATAATGTATAGTTGATATTGTACAGAGCAATGTCCCAGCTGCGGTGGTCGCTGGCGGCGCGCAGTTCGAGCTGGCGCTGGCGCAGCTGGTGACGATGCTGGCGCCGGCCGCGCCGCACTTCGCCTGCGAGCTGTGGGCCGCGCTGCGGGCCGCGCCGCGCCGCCGGCGAGCTAACGAGGCCCGCGTGCGCTGGGCTGAGGGTGTCTTCGACCAGCCTTGGCCTAAAGTGGATGATGACTTTCCATTGTCATTCTTATGCAAGGTATGTTTTAGAGTTTAACTTATCTAACTAGCTTCCTTATGTCCGATCGAGTTGAAATTTGGTACCATGTTACATCTATCATATTGAAAGTATATTTTAAGGTAACCATGTCCTGATCTGCCGTTTGAAGGTGATCAGCTCTTCAATAATGGATGAGAGGATCTAACTACCCTTCATTTGTCCTATCAATTAAAAATTTGGTGCAGTGTTACTTCAATGATATTGAAAGTATCTGTTAAGGTAACCATGATATTTTTAAGATGATTAGCTCTCGTTCTAGTTAAGTTGATGAGGGGTCGGACTGGGTCGGGGGTTTTTAAATTTTTAAATTTGATTTATAGCCGAAAGAACTACACTGCTGGACATAGGCCTCCCCCTAAGAACGCGCATCAAGGCAGATATTTTAGTAGTTTTTATGAATTCAGTAGTTACAATAAATTAAATAATTTATTAAATTAATTAGATACTTGGCACTCAAAGATAAAAGGGTGTATTAATCACAAGGGGGGTAATTCTCATACTAAATTCGATCGACTTGTAATTGCATTCTAAGCGACTTCGTTAACCATTGCATTGTCATTCTGTAATGCAAACTAGCTCTTGTTGTTTGGTATTACAGTTTCGGGTGCACGAGACCATACACTAATCTGTTACGCCGTCCTAGTCCGCCACTGTACATTAAAACTAATAAAAAATGTCCTTACTGGGACCTTAGTCTCATAAACTTACGATTAAACTTCTATTCTATTGCTATTCTACTATTACTCTATTATGATTAGGTAAAAAATTGCGAGTCTCGTAACTTTGATCGATCGTTATAGTATAGCATTAGAATATAAATAGTAAGCTATCGAAAACTCTGGGATTTTTTCCCCTAAATAGTTAATCCTGTTTTGTTAGATGAAAGTGGAACCCGCGTAGTGCAACTGTAATTAAATATCAATCAATATTGACGTATATAATGTCAGTCGAACGTAATCATAACATTATAATATTATGGAGCAGACTACCCTTTTTGGTCAATTCCAATCTATTGCGATACTACTGCTATAGTTATAGCAAAATTGATTACGAGACTATCAAATGTGTATTTTCTTGCGATTAACGTACTATTTTTATTCTACTTTTATCCGATAGTGCCGTTTTGCGCGATGAGACTAGATGCCCTGGTTGTCTAAGTACCAAAATCAAGCTTTGACATTGCCGGTCGTGCGCGCGGGCCTCGCGCTCGGCGCTCGGCGCGGCGGCCGGCGGCGGCGGCGCCCGGTGCCGCGGCGAGGCGGGCGGGCGCGCGGGACTAGGGCTTGGACACCGGTTTTCGGTAGTACCGAAAAACCGGAATACCGGACCAATATTACCGTATTTTAAAACCGGTTTTCGATGGTCAAAATACCGGTTACCATCTTGAGATTATGTCCGATCGATTTAAAATTTGGTACCATGTTACATATCTATGATATAGAAAGTATATGGTAAGGTAACCATTACCTGTTCAGCCGTTTGAAGATGATCAGCTCTTGAATAATGGATGAGAGGATCTAACTAGCTTCCTTATGTCCGATCGATTTGAAATTTGGTACCACGTTACATCTATGATATTGAAAGTATATAGTAAGGTAACCATGACCTGATATTCCGTTTAAAGATGATCAGCTCTGAAATAGTGGATGAGGGGATCTAACTACCTTCCATATGTCCTATCGATTTGAAATTCTGTACCGTGTTTCTTCAATGATATTAAAAGTATATAGTAAGGTAACCATGACCTGATCTGCCTTTTGAAGACGATCAGCTCTTAAATAGTGGATGAGGGAATCTAACTCCCTTCCACATGTCCTCTCGATTTGAAATTTGGTTCCGTGTTGATTCAATGATTTTGAAAGTATATGGTAATGCAACCATGATCTTTTTAAGATGATTAGCTCTAGTTTTAGTTAAGTTGATAAGGGGTCTTCTGACTGGGTCGGGGGTTTTTTAAATTTTTAAATTTGAGTTATTATACAGGATGTTTCTGACAAGGCGGTAATAAATGAAAAGATTAGTGTAATACCATTTTTGAACAGGATGGAAGTCGGACGATCAGCAATCGTTACGAGGCCGTAACGGCCCGAAAAAATATGGGAATCAGGGTACAGTACACTGTTAGATTATCATAGCAAGAATTTTTTTTTCTATAACCTTTATTTTTTGAGTATCGATAGATAACAAAAAAATACGTCACAAATGTGCCGTTAAGTCAACTTTTGAGGGTGGATTCACAATGGCAGCGTACCCAAACATTATTTTGTTTACATTTTTTTATAGACTGATTTAGTGATCGAGTGACTGATTGTATCATGCCTAGTCCATTTGCCAAACATGGGACCAACATTGGTTCACCCAAGAATCAATATACATAGTATAAAATATAGTCGCTATCCGCGTCTGTCCCTATGTATGCTTAAATCTTTAAAACTACGTTACGGATTTTGATGCGGTTTTTTTAATAGATAGAGTGATTCAAGAGGAAGGTTTATAAGTATAATATAAAATAGTAATAGGTTAGGCGGTACGAAGTTCGCCGGATCGACTAGTCAATATATATAAAACTCTTCCGTTACTGACTGACTGACTGACTGACTGACTGACTGACTGACTGACTGACTGACTGACAGACAACGCAGAGCCGAAACTACTGGGCGTAGAAAGCTGAAAATTGGCACGTAGGTTCCTTGGAGAGTGTAGGTGAGCACTAAGAAGGGATTTCCTGAAATTCCCACAGGAACGAAAAAAACGGGATTTTTGCGTTTACGAGAAAATACGCGGGAAAAACCGCGGGGCAGCCTCTAGTTTACTATAAATAAAAAACGAGTACTGCCCAGTCGCGCGCCGGCACTGGTACAGATCTGTACCGAGTTGAGTCTACGACGCTTATTACAATTCGGTACAGATCTGTACTGAACGAATAAGTCTCGTACCCTACCCATCACTAGATCATTGGTTATTTTTATTGGTTCTCAGCGCCACGGTCGTATATATCGGACAGTAGGGATTGCAAAAATTGCATTGATTACGAAATTATATTAATTTTAAAACCTCTGTTTTTAGGTTTAGCTTTTTACATTAGGTAGCTATTGGTGTTGCCGCTACGGGTAATTGTATTTTAAGTTAATTCATGTCAAAAGAAACAATTTTCTGTGTGTTTGACTCTTGTTTTTCCAATAAGATTAGTCCGTAAAGTATTGAATTGTCGCATCACTATTTTTTTTCGCGTCAAAACATGTTCGGCGCTACGGGCACGATTCTTCTCAGTATCTTAAGGCGCCGAAAAGGTTAAGCAATTAAAAATAAATTTTATTACAGGTGGATGGAAAAGATACATGTGACCTCAAGATAAAGTCCGCGCAACTGTCAGCTATGAGCGAAGCGGAAGCAGTGCAGATGATGCTTGAACAAGAATCAGTGAAGAAAAGATTGTCGAGAGGATTAGCTAAAACTAAGTATGAGCTATACCCAGGGTGCAGAGCCATCTTGCATTTATATGTACATAGGAAAAAACAAGTTGAAAAACTTGCAGTTTAAATAAATAGTATAATTTAGTTACTTACCTAAGTTTGTTATTATTCTAAATAAAAGTAATCAAGATAAAGACGTGAAGAACGTCAGGACACTGGACAGCAGTCACAAAATGGTGCCCTAGAGACGCGGGCGACGCGACGTAGGTATACGATACGATATGAACGGTACGGTAGAAAAAATTATCTCGGTAGAACACCAGCCCAATAATATATCATAGAGAAAGTCGAAGAAATAGGCAGTGAACGGGACATTGGTGCGTAGCGTGCGACAGAAGAGGCCTATGTCCAGCAATTGACGTTGATGATGAAATAAAAGTAGGTTTATTTACAATTAATGTTTTTATGGGCGTAAAGTAATGTATTATGTATGAGGGTTTGAAGTTCGAACCCGAGTGCGACCCGAAGCGAGGGTTATAATATAACAAAACCCGAAGCAGAATATCTTTAGGCCAGAGATTATATTCTACTTTTAAATACAGTCTAGGGCTGACGAAACCATATACAAATCTGTTACGGCCGCCTAGCCTGATTCCCCTATTTTTTTCCAGACGGTGCCGTAGCGAGGCCGTCGCGATCGACCAAATCGGTATTCCAATCCTCAAATTTTGCCGTGACGGCCCGGCTCCTATCGCAAAACCGTCGAACCGTATTACACTAAATCGTTCAGACGTCGTTGGTCTGTAAATAGGTATTATCGTAAAGAAATGAATGTCGTTTCCTACGAACAACAATAACTATGGAAGAATAACTCGCCTACAATTACGGCTTTGATTTTGGTCCCACTTACGCACACAAATCAAAGAGAATACAACGAACACTTAAACTCTGTCATAAACAAATGCTTGCACGCGATTGGATGTCACGGTCGCCAGGCAACCAGCGCCCAGCTACCCAGCAGACGCGTGGATGTTGTTATGCAGTAATAACTAATTTTACTCAGACCATAATTTTGAGCAACTATTATTGTTTTTTTATGAAATAAAAATATAAGGTTGCTAAGTTCAATGTTTATGTGTAGTGTAGTCAAAAAAATGATTTAATTTCCTAAATATCTTTGGTCTGGTCTGACAACATAGTTTACAACCATTGTGCAATTCATGTGCAAATAACATAGGGCTACGATTACGCTGAATTACGCGTAGAGGTAGTATAGAGTGAAAATAAAATGCCGGCTTAGAAATTATATCAAAATTAAACTGTGAACTATGTACCTCTAAAATAATTAGTTTATTTAGCTTTTGACGGGTAGTAATAAGTAAATATTCTTTTTTAGCCATATAATGTAAACGAACTCTGAGAAAATGTTCAATTATAGCTTTTAGTAGCATTACATCGTGATTGCTTTCTATCGGATGACTTTCTTTTATTGTTTTTAAAATTTCCTTTCGTTCTATTGTTTTAGCAAAACATTTATTTACCAATATTGGCAAATTGTGTGCTCGAGACAAACCTTTTCCTTCTTGATTTAAAAGCTGTCTGAGTATCGATTCAGATAAAAGGCATATTCTAAAAATGTTTAATGTTTCTGAACAAATAAACAACCATCAAAATATGTAAACAACAATTTTACATATTTTGGTCACAATTTAAGAAATTGCTAGCTAGGTACTTTTACTAACTTCCTCTCAATTTCTTAATATTTTCTCACCTTTAAAACCTTTCCTGGACTACGGCAAACATTTCAAAACTAAAATCAGCTAAATCGGCCCGGCCGATATCAATTTTTTGCGAGACTAACGAACCACGATTATTTTTTATACTGGGTGTTTCTGACAAAGCGGTAATAAATCAAAGGAGGGATTCTGCTCACCATAACTAACAACTTTCCCAAAGCAACATGGGTCAAAATCGCAAAAAAAATAACAGCTGTTACATACATTGGTTCGATCAGCTGACGGGGTCAATGTACGTGACGGCTGATTTTTGTTTTGAGATTTCGACCCATGTTGCTTTGGGAAAGTTGTTAGGTATGGTGAGCTGAATCCCCCCTTTGATTTATTACCCCCTTGTCAGAAACACCCTGTATATGCAGTAGATATACTTAATTATATTGTAAAGTAGGTACTTATGTTTTATCTGATCAGTTTATAGAACTACTACTGCAAAAAAAAGGAATTGTACATAATTGCATAACACTATCCAAAATCAATAGTATGAAAATTTTCAATGTTTGTATACTCACTGATAAAAGGTAATTTCACTGTTTTTAATTTTTGTATTGCTTTTACATCACTTCACGATACACGAAGGCATATTTGCAATATTCAAAAGCGCTAAATAATATTTATTTGGTCAACCAAAAACTAGGGGCCTGGGTAGTGAGTGTACTCTCATGAGAGGGGGTGTGGACCGTGTACCCACCACGCTGGTCCAGTGCGTGTTGGTGGGGGTTCGCCATTGCCTCGTTAGTTATTTAGCAGGGTATACCATGTGCAGGTGAGGTTGACTTGGGGCTCTAGGATATTATTTGCAGTCTTACTCACTCCTCCATATTTGCAGCCCTCCGAAAACAGAATATTGATCATACCTATATAGATATAATTGAAGCCATCTACACAAATAGCACCGCAGACATTAAACTGCACCTACCTGGCCCATCTTTTCTGATAAAACGTGGAGTAAAACAGGGAGACCCTCTTTCTCCAAAGCTTTTCACTTCTACACTTGAAGAAGTATTCAAGAGTTTGGCGGTTGCATGGGCGAACAAGGGCATTGAAGTTGGTGGAAGAAGGTTAACAAACCTTCGCTTCGCCGTCGACATTGTTCTGTTTTCCCCGACAGCATCAATTCTGCAGCAAATGTTACAAGATCTTAGCGTGGCAAGTCTTGGGGTTGGATTAAAGATGAATCGGTCGAAGACCCAGGTTATGACCAACAGCACGAAACGTAGTGTCGAGGTGGATGGGCAAATTATACGCTATGTTGACGAGTATACCTATTTGGGCCAGATTGTCTCCTTCAACAACGGGCAAAATAAAGAAATAGATCGCAGGATCGAAAATGCCTGGAGGAGCTTCTGGCTGGTCCATGAAGGAGTTGATGAAGGGAAAGCTACCACTTTCCCTGAAGCGCAGGCTCGTCAATATGTGTATCTTGCCCATCCTAACCTACGGTGCTCAGACCTGGTCTTTGACTGAACATCAAAAGTCAAGACTCAAGATTTGCCAACGTGCTATGGAGCGTAGCATAATAGGTGTTAAATTAACTGATCGCATCCGAAACACCGATCTACGCTCAAAAACAGGAGTTGCGGACGTTGGTGTTGTGACCGCTAAACTTAAGTGGAGCTGGGCTGGTCACGTCTGCCGCATGGACCCGAACCGGTGGGCGAAAATCGCAACCGAGTGGGTACCAACACCTTAATATTTTTTGTATAAAATCGCCTGATGTCTCTTGTAATTGATATAAAGATCTGTCTCTTCAGCTGCCTGCAGACAAAGGCATCCGGTGCCGTTGTCTGCTAAGACGTATCACGCCTCTTCTATATCAGATCAAGTGTGCTTAGTATTAAGTAATTACCTCCAACCGCAGTGACACTTCTCAAGAACCCTTCATTTACATCATCCACGCTGCGCCCTAGGCAATCGAAACGGTTTTGGAGTTCTAATTAAAAGACTTCCGAGTTTGGGTTTTGGTCTGTCGGTTTTGCCGGTCTGAGTGTAGACTTTACCAGTTGCGAACTTTCGAGCTTAACATTGATATCAATGTGTCCTGTACCAACAGTGATTGCTTCCGGTTCTAACCGCATTGATCACATACATCTTTCAATATACGGTTATATGTCGACATGATGGATGAAGTCTATTTCTCTTTTTTGAGTGCACCGTCGAGACTTATGCAGGTCCACTTCCGATGCTCTCGCTTCCTTAAGCTGTCTTCCGATATCGTAAATAACAACTCTTTTCAGTGGCAAAAGCACAAAAAATTCCTTTGTTTCATACATACTTGTCAGCTAATTGGGTAGATAAATGTATGAGAAATGTATTTTTTTGTACCTATACAACCTATGTTTTAATACAGAAAGTTGTTATTTATCACAGGTTGAATGACCCTGTTCAGTATTTGGTAGTAATTTGAATTAACCAAGTAATTTTCAAACCGAAATTAGGCATTAAATATTTTTACATCCTCTTCCGCGCAGTGTTTACTATTTTTTTTAACACATAAATATAAACAAAAAGTGTATCGAACCCTATATTTTTTAAAACTGCATGAATGCAGCTTTTCAAATATATTTTCATTTTGCTGTTATCTATACTCATTCAAAAAATATCGTGATTAGAAGATTTTTTTTTGCGTCGACAATTATCTATTTTATGGTAAATTCCAATTTTTTTGTATGGAAATGTAAAAAAATTGTTCCAGAAATGGATTCCTCATCCTTAAATTATCCGAAAATGACACCACACTTGCCCTATTGGCTATAAAATAGCAGCAATAGGGATCGATAGCGCGCGCGGTAGAAGAAAACTTCACCCCCTCCCCCCGCCCCCCCGAAGGGGGGTCTCCCGCTCCCTCCCGGGCGATTCTCAGTCTGGGCCACCTAAGCAACAACTGTGCCAAGTTTCATGCTTTAATGCAGAAAATATTGGTTCCCATACATTTATTGGACTTAACAAACCCACTATAGGTCGTTTCGATAGGATTGCGACGACTAAACGTCAAATCATTCGATCGACAGGTCGTTTTGCAAAAGTACCTTTTTATCAACTTTTCCTATAGAAAACGTCGAATTATTGATAAAAAATTAACAATATTCAAATAAATGGAAGCATTGTTTCGTGATTCCATCATCATAATCATCATCATAATCTCAGCCAAAATGCGTCCACTGATGAACGTAGGCCTCTCCCACAATCGCCACACCGACGGGTCTTGCTTAAGCGACTCTCGTCCGGTGTGACATCTCAGAGTTAGTGACTTCATCATCAACTCCATTGAGCCTAAAATCGTCCACTGCTGGACGCAGGCCTTCCCCACACATCGCCACACCGACGGGTCTTGCTTAGTCGACTCTCGTCCGGTGTGACATAACAGAGTTAGTGAGTTCATAATCACCATCATCTCAGCTGAAAAACGTCCACTGCTGGACGCAGGCCTCCCCCACACATCGCCACACCGACGGGTCATGTCTTGGGCGACTCTCGTCCTGTGTGACATCTCACAGTTAGTGAGTTCATCATCACCATTATTTCAGCCTAAAATCATCCACTGCTGGACGCAGGCCTCCCCCTAACATCGCCACACCGACGGGTCTTGCTTAGGCGACTCTCGTCCGGTTTGACATCTCAGAGTTAGTGAGTTCATCATCACCATCATCTCAGCCGAAAATCCTCCACTGCTGGTCGCAGGCCTCCCCCACACATCGCCACACCGACCGGTCATGTCTTGATAAGCGACTCTCGCCCTGTGTGATATCTCAAAGTTAGTGAGTTCATCATCGCCTACCATAATCTTAGACGAAAATTGTCCACTGCTGGACGCAGGCCTCACCCACACATAGTTACACCGATAGGTCTTGCTTAGGAAACTCTCGTCCGGTGTGATATCTCAGATTTATTGAGTTCATAATCATCATCATCTCAGCCGAAAGGCGTCCACTGCAGGACGTAGGCCTCCCCCACACATCACCACACTGACGGGTCTCTCGTCCGGTTTGACATCTCAGAGTTAGTGAGTTCATCATCACCACCCATCTCAGCCGAAAATCGTCCACTGCTGGACGCAGGCCTCCCCCACACATCGCCACACCGACGGGTCATGTCTTGAGCGATTCTCATCCAGAGTTATCCCGCAGTCTACAGCGGTCTTCTGACCACCTTGTGAAGGGTCTGCCTACTCTGCGTCTTTCGGTGCGCGGTCGCCACAATGCGTGTCACTCACTCCCTAAAGTATAAAATTAAAATCGAAACGCCTAACAAAGGTCTAGGCTCGTAGAAGACCTTTCCCAATTCCCTTATGGGAAGAACGAGGCGGAATGATGGTCAGTAATAGGACCAACGTTAATTTGGCATAGGTACCAATCAATATTGTATGGTCTACTTACAAACTATATAAACGTACACAGTAAACGGTAATCTAATACCTACGGTACCAAATAAAAAAAAAATAAGTACCTAGCTATGATAATTTTCCATAAAACAAAACCTCGTTCGAAGTTTCCCGCGCTCTAACGCGCTCTCTTTACTAAGTCCAATAACTAGATCTATAAAGAATTTATAACTTACAAATAAGGATTCTAAAGGCTATTGTTCCTCTGAAAATAAAATATAAATACAAAGATAACATAACACAAAAATATATATATATACATGGTTCCAGCAGAATCATCAGCGCTTTAGACCTCTGGTCTGGAGCACGAGCTGAGTTGGGACCCTTTTGCAGTGTTGATATACGAACACATAATGTGCCATTTACTTTATGTTTTATTTCGTTTACTTATATGTATCTGGTGTATACATTATTCTTTGTGTGTATGTACTTATATCATTACATTGGAAATAAATTTATTATCTATCTATCTATAATTATGCTTACCTATTTAAATACTGTAAAGTGATTAATGTTTACGATAAGGTCAAACTTGAAATAATTTCTCAATACAAAGGAAACATTAATCACCTAATTAAACATAAAAGACTAGCTAGTTTAAGGTCACTGTCATATCTGCCTTCTTTCCAAGTGCCAAGTTGTAACAATGAATACGGGAAGAGAGTCTGGTCGTGCATTCTTCCACGTATACTGAACGAGTTACCAACTTCTATTATAGAAAGAATTGAAAATAAAAATTCAAAACATGTATTAAAGAATTACTATATTAATAAAAAAGACATAATTTAAAATATCAACATTTATATTGCGAGTAACCCTTCAATTTACACAATCTTATAATAAAAGATTTTAAATTTAAGTTAAGAATTATAATTAATTGACTAATTTGTGAATCAGAAAATAAACAGTTTAAATTTTTTTTTTTTTTTCATCATCAATGGTTCCCGGGGTTCTGCACAAAAACACCGAGACGGCCACCAGGGGGTTTTAGAGGATGCAAGCCCCTCATACCACCGTCGCTCCTCCGAGCGACAGGAAATGCGACACTTGTTTGACAGGAGCAACTTTTGTTTTTGCTTAGACTTGTGTAAGTAATGCGAGTAACATCACTTGGGTGATGCAACTTGAGCGGATAATGCGACGTTTAACATTACGCGACCAATCCAAACATCACTCATCACTCGGTACCGTACAGTACAATGTATAGGTATAGGTAATGTGCCGGCACGTATCACTTTCTCGCTCACTCTCGCGTCTCGCGTTGTTTTGAACCTTCACACGCTTACATATGGTTCGACTGATGCACGGAATAAGTCGAACTTCGACTTATTCCGTGCATCATGTAGTTGCAAATTAGAAGTTGAAATTTAAAAAAAATATTAGATTAGTTTTGTTTCTCTTTCAGTAGGGGAAAGTGGGGAGGATTCGTACAATTTTTACTTCGAGGCTTCTCGAAGATAAACTAACAGCTTTTTTAAAATGAGTTTAAGGCTAATGTATAATGAACTTATCTGGGTATAAAAGAAAAGTTTTTTTTAGATATAACCCCATTTTGACCAAGATTTGCTCGTCTGAAAAAAAAGGGAATTCGTACGAAAGCACCCCACGAGTGGGGTTGTCGCGAAGTATCGTTCGCGAAACTTTAAATCCTAATATTGGTAGGATAATCTATAAGACGACCAAATGAGGTTGTAGGGACACAGAGGAAAGAACCGGCGGCGCGCGCGGCGAGAGGATTGCGCGGGCAGAGGACAGACGGCTTTGGGATAGATTCAAGTGCGGGTGTGTTGTCTACAATTGGTGAGTGTTTTATCGGGTCACTTATAAATTGATAAACTTAATTGTAATTGTGTCATAAACCATGATGTTTCTATCCAGTATTGTAGCAAACAGTATACTGTTGGTATATTGTAACAGTATACGTCAGAGATCTTATGATGAGCAAATGAGACACCAGGACCCCGTCCAGACGTGGGTCACGAACAGTTCGCAGCTGTCTTGGAAGCCGTAGGGGCGCGCACAGAGTTAGTTCTCTTTAGGTCATGTAAAAGACATGGCACGGTATTAACTGTATAAGGTTCCGTAATGGACATGCACAGTGTTAACGTTAACTGTACTGAGATTAGATGCACCTGCGGGTGGGCTTATTTAGTGTGAGGAAAGGGGTGGCTGTAGGGGAGGTTGGAGGCCACGTCAGAGGGTATCAACCCTCGTTGCACCAGACAACAGTGCTGGTCAACCCTCGTTGCACCAGACAACAGTGCTGGTCAACCCTCGTTGCACCAGACAAGAGTGCTGGTCAACCCTCGTTGCACCAGACAACAGTGCTGGTCAACCCTCGTTGCACCAGACAACAGTGCTGGTCAACCCTCGTTGCACCAGACAACAGTGCTGGTCAACCCTCGTTGCACCAGACAAGAGTGCTGGTCAACCCTAGTTGCACCAGACAAGAGTGCTGGTCAACCCTAGTTGCACCAGACAAGAGTGCTGGTCAACCCTAGTTGCACCAGACAAGAGTGCTGGTCAACCCTAGTTGCACCAGACAAGAGTGCTGGTCAACCCTAGTTGCACCAGACAAGAGTGCTGGTCAACCCTTGTTGCACCAGACAAGAGTGCTGGTCAACCCTAGTTGCACCAGACAAGAGTGCTGGTCAAACCTCGTTGCACCAGAGACGCAGTGCTGGTCAACAAAGAGTTGCAGTTCAGGATTTCTAGATGGAGTTAACAGCGGTGGTTTTAACCAGCATAATTATTCGTCTCCCATACAGGATGGTGACGACATGGTGGAGGAGCTGGGATCTGAAGGCCATGTGTAGCCTAGAACCTAGGTACAATTTTTATTTAGCATCGCCTCAACAATCTCATGAGTTTCATTAAGTTAGCTTCGCTCTATACTAATCGCATTATCATTAAGATGATACAATAGCTGGGTACTGTCTAACGTAAACACAATTAAATGATTTAATAAACAAAAGGTGACTACTTTGCGACTTATAGTTGGGTCACGCAAGTATTATCGCTATGTGCTTGATTTACGGTTGTATTTTAGTCCTGTCGGACTTAAAAGCAATTCGACTCAGTTGTTTTCTGAGTGGGAGTTATTTTGTACCGGGAATTTAGTTAGGTACTTACTTACTTGTTTATGTGGTATCCTAAGTAGTAACTAGTAACGCTCCGAGGTGCGTGAAGTTATGTTACAATGTTATTCTATCGTTCTTATTAAAACTGATAATCTAACTAACAGTAAGCATCCGCATATCCATATGTACCCACGGCATAAATAGTGAAGTATTAATTGGCAATCTACATATAGTGCAAGTTTTTTTTATACAAGTTTATATGTATACCTATACTTAAAGTAAAAAAAAATGTTTTACAAGCGAGTTAAATCTATGACGGAACCTGCATCCAATTCTATGGCAGAATACCCGCCGGTCCTAGCTTTCCGTGCAGCAAGCGGGCCCGTGCAGATCGGGTTGGTGACAGCAAAAGTTCGCTGCGCGATGGCGGGCGGCCGGCCACGACAGCAGCTGCGCGTGCGCGCATGCTAAGGCGGCGATTACCAAAACTCAAGTGAAGAAATAATGAACTTAGTTTATTTAATTGCTAATCATTCATGTATTAAGTATTTTGGTTCTAATAAATAACTTTATTTCAACGAGTACTTTTACAGCATTTTGATTGGAATGTAGACATTATACAGGCAAACCTACCCTAGCTACATATTTTAAACTGATAGGTAGGAAGCAGTTATAACAATAAACTCGTTGATTTATTACATTGTTTAATTGCGGTCAAAGGCAGAAGCAGATATACATACAAATACGTATATTTTATTTGTGACAGTACCTAGAGAAGTCTAGAGTTGCATTGGTTTTCATCGGGAGTTTCTATACATACATGCACTCCTTTGCTGTATACATATTTTGGCTACAGGACTAGCGTATTTTTTCGTACCAGGTTCAGATTTAATAGGATGGCTGAAAGAACTAAACCTAAAGTTTAAGATAAAAAATAAAAAAAGGATAAAAATATTTTTGTTCTGGCTGAAACAGAAACTGTTGAGTCTTGCCCGTAGCTCTCAAATTTAAAAGTAGCCTGTGCATCATAGATTTTAAGATTTGCATTTTTTACGGTGATTGACTCAAGTATGGAGGCGTTCATAAGAATGAGATTGAAGCTTCTGTATGACTACGTTGGAGTTAATATTGCATAAGCTAATGCCCAAGTCATTCTTATAAGACAGGGTGACAGTAATATTGACGGCGCTCAGATTATCAGTTCCAAATAAAAGTCCTCGATAGAAAGTCTCGTATCAAAAATCTTCAATTACTACCGAATAATTAAGGAACCATGCGCCGACGAAATGACCCCATAAACTGAAATTCAGATTAATGGAGTAAACGTAATTGCAGAACTTAATGTTCATATAAAGAAGAGAGAAGATCAAAAAGTCTACCAGTACAACAGAGAAGGATTAAGTTATGAGTGGAATGAGTAAGCTGCCTAAGATGGAATTGGCCAGATTCAGTGGAGACGTTTTAAGATGGCATCAGTTCTGGGACCAATTCTCTTCAAATGTTGACAACCGAAAATTTTTGCCAGTAGATAAGCTTCTTTATCTTCAGTCGGTTCTTGATGGTAAGGAAAAACGTTCAATTGAAGGATTAGAAACTACGAATAAGAACTACGAGATAGCCGAAACACACTTAAAGAACGTTACGGTAAAACAATTATTATTATAGACGTTCACTACGCAGCATTATACCGGATTCAACCTTGTAACGATACCGAAACCGACCATCGCAGGGTCTTTAACGAAGTTGAAAAACATCTCAGAGTTCTTAAATCTCTTGGCGAAGATGTGAATCATAATCATCTTCGTGTGATAATAATGCAAAATTTCTCGAAAGACCTAATTTATGAGCTTCGTATGAAGATGAGCTCAGAGATGGACACTTGGCGTATTATATCCGCTCGAGAAGCTTCAAACCGGATGAAGAACGAAGTGCGAGCAAAATTCGATAACGGAGATTCGGTAAAAACAGGGACAGATCGCTATACCCTTAAAGCGTTGCACACCAAAACAGACAGTCATAAGCGAAGCAGAAATTATTCAAGAGGAATAGATTTACCAAGATACTCTGGGAAACGGACAAGATTTAAAACCAATAATAGACAGTGGGGCAATAAGGACAATCTAACTGATGCGAGTATAAAATTAAATGAAAATATAGGAAGCCATTGTATACGAGAATTTAAACCCAATCAAGACTCTAGGGGTGCACCCAGTCGTAGAATTGGAAAATCTGTAATCAAACGCAGGAGGCTTTCGTGTATTTTATGCGGCAACGGCCATTATAATGATGAGTGCAATATAGTTGCCACACTAAGCGAGCGTAAAGCAAAGCAAGAGGAACGTTGCTTTATTTGTCTGGGAATGGGACATCGGTCTCGTGAATGCAAATATGTGAAACCCTGTAGATACTGTGAAAAAATATCAAATAATTGAGCACTATGCCCACTAAAATTTACAGTAGAAAAGGATACAACTACCCACCATGTTAATGCTAATTCAGAAATAAGTAAACCTACTACTATACTACAAACTGCAGTCGCACGTGTCAGCAATGGAAGTTTGCATGGTATGACCTAGCCTTGTAGGATCCTTCTTGATTGTGGCAGTCAACTTTCCTATATAACAAAAGAATTGGCTAAACAACTAAAATTAAACATAAAGGAAACAGACTATCTGTCGATCTTTACCTTTGGTGCCGATCGTCCTAATGAAATAGAAAGTGCTGTAGTTGAGTTCAATATCGAAACAAAGACCAAGAATCATATAAAACTTGTTTGTAATGTAGTTCCTCACATAACTAACAGTGTGGATAACGTAAGAGAAGTGAATCCAGCCTGATTCCGAAACATTTTGTTCTGGTAGATGATCCCACGTTAGGTAATAGAATTGACCTTTTTATAGGTAACGACTACTAAAACTCCTTCATAAGTGGTGAAAAGATGACAATCGCAAGGAACTTGCATTTCCTGAACTCATGTTTTGGTTGGATTCTATCTGGAAGTTGTGAACTTAATAAAATGATGTCCGCAGAAGACCATTCTATCGTTACTTAAGTCCAAGCGGATGTACGGAGAAAATATTTGACAGAGACAGATTTGCCCATAAGCCTTGATAGTATGAAGACCTTATGGAACCTAGAAACCATTGGAATTACGCAGCTTAATTACTTACACTTACATTTGGAAGCTAAAATATTTCAATGAGACCACACAGTACGTAGACAACAGATATCAAGTTAAGTGGCCCTGGATTGATTTCCCCACGATGTTACTTACCTACAAAGTATGGGCTTGCGTCTTAGTGTATAGTAGATTAATTAGTCTTATGAGAAGGCTAGATAAAGATACTAAGAAAGCATTATAATTTATAATGATGCGATTAGAGAGCAAATAGATAAAGGCATCGTAGAAACAGTGTCAGTTACAGAAGGTAGTTCATCGCGACCCATCCACTATTTACCGCACCACTGTGTGGTACATAATAAGAAACTGCGAGTAGTTTATGATGCCTCGGCCAAAACAAGGGATGCCAAAAGTATTAATGAGTGTTTGTATAGAGGCCCATTAATGTTAGAAGATTTGACGGGACTGCTGATACGCTTCAGAGAACACCGAGTAGGGATTGTAGCCGACGTAGAAAAGGAATTTCTTCAGTTTACGCTTCAGGATGAGGATCGTGACGTAAAACGATTTTTGTAGCTAAAGAATCCATGTGCTGGAGTCACATATGAGAACCTATTACATCTGAGATTTACAAGGGTTCCATTCGGGATAATCTCAAGCCCATTTCTATTGAATGCTACGGTACAACATCATCTGACAAAGAAGGGTTCAAGGATTCATTCTTGAAACAAATTGCACAGGATCTTAATGTCTACAATCTTGCGACAGGGACTGATAGCCCTGAAACTGCAGTCATTCTTTATAACACTTGCAAAGAAGAGTTTGAAAATTTAGCTGTCCTTCGGATGTTCAGATGATGGTGGGAGAGCAGAACGATGATAGGAGTGAAGAAGTAGAGAAAGAGGAAGATGAAAAAGATAAGGGTAACTCGGAGAAGAGGCCTTTAGAAAATGGAGAAGAAGAGAAAGGTGAAGTGAGAGTGACAGACATTGATTTAGAGACCGTGCTTGAGCTACAGAAAAAGTATTTCCCGCACGAAGTTCAAGAAAAAGAAACTGATTTGAAGAGAGCATTAAGGCTGTTTTAAGATGGAGCTGGTTTGCTTCGGTGCGGGGGAAGGTTTACTAACAGCGATTTAACGGAAGATCAGAAATATCCAATACTGATACCGAAGAATGATAAGTACACGACAAGGGTGATAGAAGATGTACATAAATCCAAATACCCATGTGGGTGTCTCGCATACGTTATAATTGATAAGGAAAAGGTATTAGATTCCGCAAGGGCGGTCGCAAGTCTAGAAAGTGTTGAGAAATTGCTTAGCATGTATAAAACATGGCAGAGGACCATACAATTGCCTCCAATGGCCGCACTTCCAACAGAAAGAGTACCTTTCATACATATAGTGTACCTTTCACTTATACTGGTATTGACTATTTCGGACCTTTTTTAGTAAGATATAATGGTGAACAAGTAAAAAGATGAGTATGCTTATATACATGTCTATCAATACGAGCGATACATCTCGAAGTAGTCGGAGATTTAACTGCGGAAGAGTGTCTAATGGCATTAAGGAGATTTATCTCAGCTAGAGGGTTCCCAAAAATGATAGTATCGGATAATGCACTTCAATTTAAGCTTAATGGCGTCACCAATGGAGTTAAATGGAAATTTATTCCAGAGCTTGCTCCGTGGTTCGTAGGATTTTTACGAGCGCTTAAATGATATCGTAAAACATTGGTTGAAGAGAACGCTGGACAAACATCTTTAAAACTCTTCACAGTTGCGGACCATTATTAAAGAAATCGCGGCAGTTGTTAACACTAGGCCGCTGACAACAGTGGGTCCAGACGTAGAGCATGTTTTGACACCGGCAGATTTTGTGGATGCTGTAGGTCTTAGAGATGTAGTGATATCAGACGAAGAGTTAATAGAGCCCGCAACATTAACCAAGTCTAATTTGATAGAGAGTTGGAAAAGAGGTCAGCGTATTCTAAAGGAATTTATTGAGATGTTTAGAAACCAGTATTTATCAAGTTTGAGAGAACGTCGTACAGTACACAAGGAACCAAGTATTCAATAGAATCCCAAAAGTTGGTGACATAGTACAGATAAAGAATAACTCTAACAGAACAGCATGGAAGGTAGGAAAGATTTGGGAAGTAGTAAAAGGGACTGACGGGCATATAAGTGTGGCAAAAGTTAGAATTTCTCCAAACGAGACCGTGACACGGTCGATTGCTTATCTATATCCGCTAGAAATAGACGAATCGTGCGATAACATAGAACCTTCTAAAATAGTTAGCACCGATACGCAAGCTGACGTAACTGGTATACCAGCACAGGTTACTGATGAGTTGAGTGACAATCAGGGTAAATATCAGGGAGCTGAGGCTACTGACGAGTTGAGTAATAATTAGAGTACAAATCAGGGAGCTGAGGCTACTGATGAGTTGAGTGACAATCAGGGTAAATATCAGGGAGCTGAGGCTACTGACGAGTTGAGTAATAATTAGAGTACAAATCAGGGAGCTGAGGCTACTGATGAGTTGAGTGACAATCAGGGTATATATCAGGGAGCTGAGGCTACTGACGAGTTGAGTAATAATTAGAGTACAAATCAGGGAGCTGAGGCTACTGATGAGTTGAGTGACAATCAGGGTACATATCAGGGAGCTTACGCTACTGACGAGTTGAGTAATAATCAGAGTGCAAATCAGGGAGCTGAGGCTACTGACGAGTTGAGTGGCAATCAGGGAGCTGAGGCTTCTGACAAGTTGAGTCCAAATCAGGGCACAGATCAAAGAGATGAGTATGAGCTACGTGATAGTCGACACCAGACCGTCGCCAAGGAGTCATCTTAGACAGTAGGAGATCAGCCAAGGCCAAAACGAGGTTCCGCACAGAGGGCCTAACTTATGAACATTTATTTCTTAAAATTATTATCATTCGTATATTGTATGTGACATTGGGATGAAAATCAAAGCTTTTTTTATTGATTAATTTAGTGTTACTCATTTTATTTCTGGGGGGCAGTGTCGCGAAGTATCGTTCGCGAAACTTTAAATCCTAATATTGGTAGGATAATCTATAAGACGACCAAATGAGGTTGTAGGGACACAGAGGAAAGAACCGGCGGCGCGCGCGGCGAGAGGATTGCGCGGGCAGAGGACAGACGGCTTTGGGATAGATTCAAGTGCGGGTGTGTTGTCTACAATTGGTGAGTGTTTTATCGGGTCACTTATAAATTGATAAACTTAATTGTAATTGTGTCATAAACCATGATGTTTCTATCCAGTATTGTAGCAAACAGTATACTGTTGGTATATTGTAACAGTATACGTCAGAGATCTTATGATGAGCAAATGAGACACCAGGACCCCGTCCAGACGTGGGTCACGAACAGTTCGCAGCTGTCTTGGAAGCCGTAGGGGCGCGCACAGAGTTAGTTCTCTTTAGGTCATGTAAAAGACATGGCACGGTATTAACTGTATAAGGTTCCGTAATGGACATGCACAGTGTTAACGTTAACTGTACTGAGATTAGATGCACCTGCGGGTGGGCTTATTTAGTGTGAGGAAAGGGGTGGCTGTAGGGGAGGTTGGAGGCCACGTCAGAGGGTATCAACCCTCGTTGCACCAGACAACAGTGCTGGTCAACCCTCGTTGCACCAGACAACAGTGCTGGTCAACCCTCGTTGCACCAGACAACAGTGCTGGTCAACCCTCGTTGCACCAGACAACAGTGCTGGTCAACCCTCGTTGCACCAGACAACAGTGCTGGTCAACCCTCGTTGCACCAGACAAGAGTGCTGGTCAACCCTAGTTGCACCAGACAAGAGTGCTGGTCAACCCTAGTTGCACCAGACAAGAGTGCTGGTCAACCCTAGTTGCACCAGACAAGAGTGCTGGTCAACCCTAGTTGCACCAGACAAGAGTGCTGGTCAACCCTAGTTGCACCAGACAAGAGTGCTGGTCAACCCTAGTTGCACCAGACAAGAGTGCTGGTCAACCCTTGTTGCACCAGACAAGAGTGCTGGTCAACCCTAGTTGCACCAGACAAGAGTGCTGGTCAAACCTCGTTGCACCAGAGACGCAGTGCTGGTCAACAAAGAGTTGCAGTTCAGGATTTCTAGATGGAGTTAACAGCGGTGGTTTTAACCAGCATAATTATTCGTCTCCCATACAGGATGGTGACGACAGAGTTGCTTTCGTACAGAGGGTGGGGGACCTTCGTACATATAGTGTTAAAAATGCAATTTATTAGAAATAAAATATGTTATTGTTATCAAAATAATTGAAAAACTGCTGTTCAAGTTAACATGTCAACCTGAACTGTATAATCAACCAGCCTCAAAAGTTTAACCTTTTGATTAAAACCTACCTATATCCAACAGTGGACGTATTTTATAAGATGATGACTATGGATGATCACTTTCATAAAAAGCAGTGATTTTGATTTCTGTGGCAACTATTAATGTGCTTCTTCAATTTCTCCCAACCTAGCAGGTTTTCAGGAGTATCCTTGACTTTCCAGTAATTTTTCCATACATAATAGCGTACGAATGTACCCCACCTACCACTGTACGAATGTACCCCAAACCAAAAAACCAACACATTAATTCAAAATAAAAAAAACCATTTAACTCTATTCCAAATGAATATAAATAAAATAAGCTACAGATATAGCTTGAACTTAGTTAATATCGCAGTAAAAACAAAAAATATAAGGTTAAATCGTGATAAAGAGCCAATCGGAAAATTACTTAGGCGTCGCGAAATCACGTTTTGTCTAGTCCTGGCGAAGTTGGTGAGCACACTTACCCCCCGCCCCGGGGGAAGCCTATGCCTAATATTAGGAGTCCCACACACAAATACGAGCGTGTCAACGTTTTAGGTGTAGGAGATATGGCTACTGTACGAATGCTCCCTTTGTACGAATCCTCCCCACTTTCCCCTAAGTATTTTATAGTTTTTCACGCAAGAACGATAATTTTCGTCACCTTTGATCATTCAAAAAAATATCGAAATACCTATAGAGGTAGGTGTACCTCATTAGTGGGTCACGTTGGTAGGTGGTACATACAACACAAGCATTAATTTTGTATAATTATAAGAGTCAAATTACAGAAATTGCAAAGTAATGTTAACTTTGCGTTTTGAAGTCAACATATTACGCTTATAATATCGATATCACTTTGTTGCATGTAATGTATAAGTTCGAGTGATGTTTAGGGTGATGTGCAGTGTTGCCACCTTAGTGGATTTTCCACTAAATCTGGTGGTTTGGAACCCTCATTTAGTGGCCATTTTTTGCGTTTAGTGGCTAGTGGATTTTTTTAGCGGAAAAATCAGACCAAGAACTGTTGCAGTTTTTGAATAAAATGGAATTGCGGTATGCTGTTACAAAGCGCATGAAATAAAGATGTTTTAGACAATTTAGTAGAATAACAACATTTTTCATTTTTTTTTCAATTGAATACAAAGTCGATGTAATGTTTTTTTTTCATATTTTTGTCCATACTTCGAGGACTCTTAGTTTTCTTTGTAGCTGTCTTGAGCACCTGATAGTTTAAGATCTAGATGGCAATAAAATTTTAAGTTTGCGAATTGGTTAATTTTTAGAAAAAGGTCGTCCCTCTCGGTATGGTGCAAAATAAAAAAAACGCGTTTTTTACAATGTGGGATATGGTTTCTTATTTCTTACATAAGCGAATTCATTGAAACTTTATTAAATTTATACTTTCGCTAGAATAAATAAAAAACGCGAAAAAATTTGAATTTCGCGCCATACCGAGAGGGACCACCTTAAAGTTTCAGGTTCAAGTTATAGCTCAAGTCTTAAAAATGGAACAATAAAAAATCCTTAAAAATAAAAGGGTCCAGGGAGGCAAATTTCTTAACTAAAAACGATTGACTCGTAATTGTCTTGTTCTTTTGGCGACTTCGTTAACCATTGCTGTTTTCTTTGGGGTGTAACAGATATCACATTTGTTAAAGCGGCAAAGGTTAAGGAAGTCTCTAACAAGTCAATTACGTTACGAGTCGATAGTTTTGCTTGCCCCCCAACGCATACGTATGTCCACTCATCTGTCATGCACCCTAGTGGAAATTTTAGGGGTTTTCAGAGGGGGACATCTTTTTATTAGTGGTTTTCTGGTGGTTTGAGGAGCCTTTTCTGGTGGATTGCTATTTCAACCGTTGGCAACACTGGTGATGTGTGATGTTACGAAGTAATGTCACTTCACAGGAAGTAATGGTACGCGTTGCATCACTTCGTCGGGTACCGCTTTGCGCATGTCTATTTTTGCTGCCAATAAAGATACTCTGATTGAGCAATTTTGTTGAATAGCTTGAATGTAAAAACAACGTTTTCTGGCTTGGCTACCTACAACTTCTGATTATTATCTAATCCGACTGAATTATTCAGATTTTATGTAAAATAAAATATTCCAGCTTTTATTTCAAAACAGATATCATTTTCGATCAGCGCTACTGAAAAACTAGAAAATGCCACTGTTTTGGCCATTTTGGACAAAACTTTTATTAACACTAAAATAAATAAAAAGTAAAAAAATATATATATTTTTCAAAGACAAAACTAAATATCATTACATCCATTATTCCTCCTTTCCCAATCCTCTTCCCGCACACGGGACATAAATGAAAGTTTGTCGATAAACTGACAGTTGTTGTGTTGACAATCACAAGAAAAACAAGAAGAAAAAAAGTACAACTGCGATTTTATAATATTATATTAAAAGAAGAAAAATTCTGTTTCCGCATTCCGCATCCGCATGTTTTATTGAAGACAAAGATTTGAAGGTCGCTACAGCACCGTACTGATGTCCACATTCCTTACAAAGAAGAAAAAAACAAGTAAGTCCTGTGTGCAACTCCCATTCCCTTCTTATCATCTTCATATTCATCTAAAAACTAAATTTAAGGCTGAAGCCAGCAAACTACATATAAAAAAACTATTAAGGTCCTTCGAGTGAAATTTAAATTAAAAAAGTTATAAAACCGCTAACACATCTTTTGGTCCTTCGAACCGGATAAACCGCTAAAAATAAACCGCTAAAATAAACCGCTAAAATAAACCGCTAAAAATAAACCGACAAAATAAACCCGCTGTAATTATTAACCCGCTATCGCGTTGTTGTACTTTCAACTTTTCTTTCTTAAATATACACCGCTATTAAAACTTTAACCGCTTTAAAAACTCATATTTACATTCTATTTATCTGAAATTCGGGAAACATTTTCGGGTTTTCTAAATAAATTGAATTTTGGACCGCTATATTTTTTCTATTGTGACTGAACTTTATTACCGCATAGTTTCTTCATTACAATGGAGGCAAAAATTAAATTACTACAATCGAAAATTATAACAGTTCGAAAGAGTTAAAAAACTCGCTGAATTATCTGTTAAAGTTTCCGATTCTATTGAGTTACGTTCAACTGAGAAGTTCTTGGCAGAGACTGAATCCATAGATGTTATTCGAAAGGATTTTATATCCAACCTGGATACCCTAACCGAGTACCTCATTACGATCGATTCTGAATATGTGCCTAGTTACGCTCAATTGACCGCGTTTGAGGATTGCTTTTCGGTGATTAAACACAGGCGCTCTCGGATTGAGTCTACGTCTCAACCTCCAGCTGCGGCCTCTTCTGGACCGCTGCAATGTAATTCAAATAATAAGCCGAACATAAAATTACCACCCGTGAATATTCCTTCATTCAACGGAGATATTGAAAATTGGCCCGTTTTCTACGAATCATTTAAAGCGAACATTCATGTGAACGATCAATTGACCGATGCTCAGCGCATTCAGTACCTTATGGGTAGACTGACAGGGTCTGCTCTCCAGCTAACCGCAGGGATAATTCCAGCCGCAGAAAATTACCAAAGTATTTGGTCCAGTTTGGTTAAAAGGTACCAAGACAAACGCGCACTCGGTACACATTATTTCAAAACGCTACTGAATTTGAAAAACGCTCAAAATACCGCTCCCGCTTTGAACCTGTTTATAGAAAACTTTCACGCCTCTTACACCGCTCTAGGAAATCTAGGTATAGCAGATTTGAAGGACTTTATGGTACTCCATTTAGCCTTACAGAAAGTCGATACTGCGACAGCTCGTGCTTACGAAATGCACGTCCGCGATACTGATATACCTACCTACGCTAGTTTTGTTGAATTCATTCAACAACAGGCTAAAATACTTGAACGAACTTCATCCGTTCAAACTCCGCGAAATGAAAACCCATCTGCTAATAACAAGGCTAAAGAAAATAGCTTCAAACCTCGTAATCCTGTTCATACGTTTTTAACGCAGAACCAGAATCAAACCGCTGCCGTTGTAACTTGCCCTATGTGCAAGGAAACTGATCACGAAAAATTGTAATATTGTAACGCGTTCAAGTCTATGAAAACAGCAAAGGACAGATTTGATTTCATAAAATCGAAACAAGGCTGCATTAACTGCCTCAGTCTTACACATACGATGTCAAAATGTAATTCTGATCACCGATGCAAAATCTGCAAAATGAGTCATCATTCATTGTTACATTTGAATTTTCCAAATAAATTATTAAAGGAAACAACGCCGGGAGAAAACTCTAGTTTAATTGCTATGAGTTCAGCTTCTACCGTTGCCGCCACCGCCGGGCGTAATGATAACACTCGCGGAGATATACAAAATTCTATTTTTCGGGACACAAAGATAGATGGCGCCACCATCAAAGCAAAAAATGTATCACTTTGTGCAACATCAGAAACTGATAACAATACGAGCGTTTTACTTTCAACCGCTCGCGTTTATGTTCGCAAAAATAATACGGATGTCGCCTTACGTTCTTTGCTGGACAGTGCGTCGCAAAACAACATCATTACCGCGAGTTGTTGCGAACAATTAAATTTGAATATAGTGCCAGTTTCGAATTCTTTTTTAAAAGGCATCGGAATGACTTCCAGACCTGTTAAAGGTCACGTTTCTTTGGAAATTAAATCCAAAGATAATAAACAAAAGTATGACATTACCGCTTTAGTGGTAGACTCTATTACTGATCAGTTACCTACTGAAAATGTTGACTGTTCAGTTGTAAACTCGTTATTAAATGTTTCGCTTGCCGATCCATTATGGCATGTGCCAGGTGAGGTTAATCTTATTTTAGGCGCGCAAATTTATCCATACTTATTATTAGGTGGAAAGATAATTGTGCCTCCCGCTCCAGCCGCGCTCGAAACCGTTTTTGGTTACGTTCTTATGGGAAATGTTCCCACCTCTACTTCCGAATTTTCTCGAGATTCCGTTTCATTCTTCACCTCCACTTGTGAGAGGCAGATGGAAGGAGAATTGTGTAAATTTTGGGAATTAGAAGAGCTACCCGCTCAAAAATTTAATACCGCTGAAGAACAACAGTGTGAAGCCTTTTACACTGAAACTACCGTCCGGGATGAAACCGGCCGTTACATTACCGCTTTACCTTTTTTAAAGGATCCGAAAGAGTTAGGCAATTCGCGTGCACTCGCACAGAGCCGATTACTATCTCTTGAAAAAAAATTACGTGAACCGGAACTTCGGGCTAGTTATAACCAGGTGTTCGAAGAGTATTTAGAAAAGGGTTACATAAACCAAGTAACACATTATGAAACACTAGAAGAGGGCTATTACCTTCCGCATCATGCAGTAATCAGACAAGATAAGTCTACCACCAAAGTACGCCCCGTTCTTGATGCAAGCGCTAAGTGTCATAATGGCGTGTCGCTGAACGATATTTTACACGCGGGACCAAATTTACAGGCAGATTTATTCTTGCTATTGCTTAATTTCCGTTTGTTTCCGGTAGCGTTAACCGCGGATATAAAACAAATGTATCTTCGAGTTCTCGTGAGAAATGAAGATAGGAAATTTCAAAGGATCTTATTTAGATTTAACACCGCTGATCCTATAAAGGAATACGAATTCACCCGCGTCACCTTTGGAATGAAATGTAGCCCATTTTTAGCTATGCGTACAATCCGACAGCTTTGTTGCGATGAGGGTCCTAAATTTCCGCTTGCCAAGCCCATTGCTGAAAAGGATTTCTATATGGATGATCTAGCCACGTCCGTTTTAGACCCAGCAGAGGGGTTCGAAGTTTCATCCCAGCTCGTAAACCTTTTCAAGGCTGGTCATTTTGACTTAGTTAAATGGGCAAGCAACTGTCCGGAGGTTCTAAAGGCTGTGCCAGATTCGATAAAACTTGGCGCTCAAGTTGACTTTGATAAAGGCGAACTTATAACAATACTAGGTTTGAAATGGGACCCAGTCAGTGATTCCTTCGGTTTTAAAATAAATATAGATAACCGCGAATGTACTAAACGTACAATATTATCCACAGTCGCCCGCCTTTGGGACGTATTGGGATTTGCCGCTCCTGTAATTCTCTATGCGAAGCTTTTAATAAAAGAGTTATGGTTAAAAAAAGTTGACTGGGATGAAACTCCTCCCGATTATGTTATAGAGTTATTTGAAAAATTTAAAACTCAATTACCGATTCTTTCTAACTTTAAAATACCGCGTCATTTGGCTGTTACCAAAAACTGCCAAACGAACCTTGTAGCCTTTTCTGACGCTAGCTTGAAGGCTTACGGTAGTGTCATCTACCTGCACGTGACTGATCCAGAGGATTTAATACACATACGGTTGGTGTGTGCAAAATCTAAGGTCGCTCCTGTTAAAGTTGTATCTTTAGCGCGACTTGAGCTTTGCGCTGCTGTCCTAATGTCCAAGTTAGTTAAAATTGTCTATGAGACGTTTAACACGCGCACAAACATAGATAACATCTACGCGTTTTCTGACTCAACGATTGCTCTTTCCTGGATACATTCCTCTCCATCCCGCTGGAACGTTTTTGTTTCGAACCGCGTTGCGAAGTGTCAATCTAATCTTGACCCTAAGCACTTTCATCACGTAGCTGGTATTGACAACCCTAGCGATTGCTTATCGCGAGGCTTACTTCCGGAACAGCTTGTGTCAAACGACATGTGGCTTCACGGACCTAGCTGGTTGAAATACAAAGTCACCGCTTGGCCGTTGAAACCTTTTAATCCTACACAATCAGAAGAATTGCCGGATTTTAATTCGAAAACTCTTATCGCTATTCCGAGAGCTCCGTCCTCACCGCTTTATGATCTTGCGCTAAAATTTTCCACCTGGAATAAAGCCCTAAGATCTACCGCTTATTTTCTGCGATTTGTACGTATTGTACCTCGGTCTGAACGCATCGAAGCCTCTCATTTAAATATCGCAGAAATGTACATTGTACACGCTGTACAAAGTATACACTTTTCAAACATAATTGATGATTTGAAAAAAGGTAATCTATCTCGTACATCACATCTAAGAAAGTTAGATCCCTTTTTGGATGAAAACGAAATAATTAGAATCGGGGGTAGGTTGTCTAACGCTAACTTGCCATTTGAATCAAAACATCCCGCGCTTTTACCAAAGCATGATCACGTTACTGATCTTATAATTGATCATTTTCACCGCGTTAATTGTCACACGGGCGCGAACCTACTAGGTTCAATTCTAAGACAAAAATTCTGGATAATAAGCTCCAGAAATGTCGTAAGACACCGTGTGCACAAGTGTAACTTCTGCTTCAAAAACGCACCCTTGTATCCCAGCCCTAAGATGGCTGATTTACCCTCATACCGCGTCCGTGAAACTAAGGCATTTGTTAATACAGCTGTTGACTATGCCGGACCATTAAATATAACTTTATGCCGACGCAGAGGCCAAAGAAGCCAAAAGGCTTATATTTGTCTATTTGTGTGCCTTGCCACTAAAGCCGTTCACGTAGAATTGGCTTCGGATTTGTCAGCCGACACGTTCATTGCCGCTTTTAAACGCTTCATATCGCGTAGAGGCCCGGTTTCTTGCCTTTATTCAGATAACGGGTCAAACTTTATAGGCGCTAAAGCCCAGTTTGACGAACTTTTTGATTTCTTAAAATCACAATCCTTTACAGACGCTCTTTCTCAAGAGCTGGCAAATCGACGTATTGATTGGCACATGATCCCACCCCGTTCTCCGCATTTTGGCGGATTGTGGGAATCTAACGTAAAATCTATAAAAATGCACTTATACCGTGTAGTCGGACCGCATCTTTTAACATATGAAGAACTGCTAACAGTTCTCACTCAAATTGAGACAATACTCAATTCAAGACCGCTCTGTGTTCTGACGGAAGATCCATTTCCTGAACCCTTAACGCCCGCTCATTTCATAATGTCTACGCCGCTTCAGTTTCTGCCTGCCTACGACGTCTCAAATGAGAACAGAAGTAGTTTGATCAATAGGAAAATCTTACTGGATAATATGGTTCAGTCATACTGGAAAAGATGGCATTTAGAATACCTTAATAATTTGCAAACGAGGCAGAAATGGTGTTCTAGTTCCGATAACCTTAAAGTAGGTACTGTAGTACTTGTCCACCAGGACGATCTTCCGCCTTTACGCTGGCCGTTAGGCACAATTCAATCCGTGCATCCCGGAAAGGATGGTATAGTCCGCGTCGCGACTGTTAAAACACAGTCAGGACTTTTTAAACGTCCCATAGTCAAATTATGTCCGCTTCCAACTCAATAAATATTAAAGGTATTTAATATATAAAAAATAAAATTCAACTTCAATCTAAAAAAAAAAAAAAATAACCGCTTATTTAAATATTAAAATAATAATGATTTTTTCTTGCTTTGAGAACACTCCCGTCTTCTCAAGGGCCGGGAGGATGTTTTGGCCATTTTGGACAAAACTTTTATTAACACTAAAATAAATAAAAAGTAAAAAAATATATATATTTTTCAAAGACAAAACTAAATATCATTACATCCATTATTCCTCCTTTCCCAATCCTCTTCCCGCACACGGGACATAAATGAAAGTTTGTCGATAAACTGACAGTTGTTGTGTTGACAATCACAAGAAAAACAAGAAGAAAAAAAGTACAACTGCGATTTTATAATATTATATTAAAAGAAGAAAAATTCTGTTTCCGCATTCCGCATCCGCATGTTTTATTGAAGACAAAGATTTGAAGGTCGCTACAGCACCGTACTGATGTCCACATTCCTTACAAAGAAGAAAAAAACAAGTAAGTCCTGTGTGCAACTCCCATTCCCTTCTTATCATCTTCATATTCATCTAAAAACTAAATTTAACTTTATAGGCGCTAAAGCCCAGTTTGACGAACTTTTTGATTTCTTAAAATCACAATCCTTTACAGACGCTCTTTCTCAAGAGCTGGCAAATCGACGTATTGATTGGCACATGATCCCACCCCGTTCTCCGCATTTTGGCGGATTGTGGGAATCTAACGTAAAATCTATAAAAATGCACTTATACCGTGTAGTCGGACCGCATCTTTTAACATATGAAGAACTGCTAACAGTTCTCACTCAAATTGAGACAATACTCAATTCAAGACCGCTCTGTGTTCTGACGGAAGATCCATTTCCTGAACCCTTAACGCCCGCTCATTTCATAATGTCTACGCCGCTTCAGTTTCTGCCTGCCTACGACGTCTCAAATGAGAACAGAAGTAGTTTGATCAATAGGAAAATCTTACTGGATAATATGTGTAGAACAGCTTATATTTCATGTATGAACTTTGTACCTCTGCCACTGGCTCACTGTAGCACCAAGTGTGTGTACCCACGTCCAGCCGCAGCAACAGCCTAACACAGACTGACTACTACCACCGACACAGACTACCGTCTACCGTCCGATGACTGACGTGTGGCTCCACCACTTGTGTACATGAGACAGGGTTCTATATCTATTTAATAGATACAAACACTACATCCCTTCCTTATCAATATTATTTTTTCGATATTATTAAATTAGTAATTTTGAACACTATTTAAAACCAATCTTAATCAGACATACTAGGAACAAGACTTTTAGAATTTATTGAATAAATTCGTTGTCTACTCATCTCTTTCAACTTGTCACCAACGGATTGCCATTTGTTTTCCATTTCCAATTAACGACATTCTTTGGTAGCTCTTTAACTGTTTCTTTATTCCTTACTATTTATTGGTTCTTTTCCTACAGTCTCCTCTGCATACTACATTTTGAGTAGGATTAAAGTTACTGGAAAGCTTATTTGCTTCCTCCCATCTCCTTTACATATACAACTGTCTTTTGCTATATCTGCTTCTTCTGCCCCCTCTTCCAGTCACCATATCCTTTCCCTTTCTTTTTCTGAATCCTATCATGATTTTAACTCTCTGAAGCATCTTTTTGTTATTCATGCCACTCACAGAACAAGGAAGATGCTCTCTCTCTCTAAATAGAAATCGCGAGTAGGCGGAGCCCACGTGCCTATCATTAGCTCTGCAGTGCATATTCGTAGTTTTTGACAGATTTGATAAGCTCAGTTGCTTTATGCTTCTTGTAAACAAACCACCAGGAAAAATATGAAAAAAAAAACCACTAAAATGCCATATTGTGCTGTGTTGGAATGCAAAAATTAAAGTTGGGGACTTAAAAGTACTAATTATGCCGTACCATTACATCGGTAAGTAATATTTCATTGTATTTTTAAATAAATTTGAAATTATACATGAACAAGAAAACAAAACCATAAGTGAGAAAATGAAAACACCCTAATTACGGAGCAGTAAAATTGAATTTTCATTGAAGCCTGTGACTGTGACTGTACCTTCTTAGCTTCTTCTTTATCTATGGTATTAGACTCATGACTTTTTCTAGAACATTTTGACAACAGAATAATTTAAATCAGTTAGAGATTGCTCAACATGATGAAAATCTATCGATAATTTTCTATGATAAAAATCTATCGATAATAATAATTTTCAGTGAAAATAAAAAAAGTTATTCGCTTCGACTTGAAAACCTCTACCTCTTTTTTCGGTTTAAAATGTGATTTACTTTAAAGTTAAATTCTTGAATACGAATGAAATTATATTAATCTTTCAACTTAGACTCTTGCGTATGAATGAAATAATATTAGCATCATCATCATATAACAATAATGTTGTAATATGTAAAAAATAAAGTCGCTTTCCGCATAAGTCCTTAGGTATGTTTAAATCTTTAAAAATACAGCGGATTTTAATGCGGATTTTTTTAATAGATAGAGTGATTCAAGAGGAAGGTTTATAAGTATAAAACATGCACGTTCTAATAATAGGTTAGGCGGTACGAAGTTTGCCGGGTCGACTAGTATTGTATAAAGACAAGTCGTCACTCTTATAGTGTGCTATATTTTATTTTTCTTTTCATTTATTTACAGCCTGTGTTACTGGATCACCTTGGGCCAAGCTCAGAACCTAATACACTTAAGCATAAACTTGAAGATGGAGCCATCATGAAATCTACTTAAGCTAAGAGGAGTTT
Source organism: Euspilapteryx auroguttella (assembly GCA_951802225.1). NCBI lineage: Eukaryota > Metazoa > Arthropoda > Insecta > Lepidoptera > Gracillariidae > Euspilapteryx > Euspilapteryx auroguttella. Next base: position 6,994,523 of record OX637646.1, read on the forward strand.
CAATAAACAATACCTAGAGAAGAAAAAATGCTAAATATTATGTATTAAAAAAACCAAGATTAGTTGAGAGTTTTAAAGTAATAAATAAGCATGTACTTCGATATTAAATAAGATAAAATAATATAAATATAAAACCCATCTTGTTTTATTGGTCTATCTACCCATCCACCTAAATTGTTTACTTTGGTTAAAATAAAGCTTCATTTAAAGTACAGTACTTACTAAAAAATTAATAATGCGCATGCAGATTCGCTAATTGTCGATTTCACGGAAACACCTGAATCAAAAATCATAATTCTACTAAATTACGCATGCAGAAAATGCACTTAACCTCCTTAAATACATATCGTCTTCCGTCGCTTGGGAATACGACCGTTGTCGAACAGTGACGAAGATTTCTATGCGCATTATAACTTTTGCAGTACTGTAGGTATATACAATTTTATAACTAAACACATTTTTATTTCTGAATCTCTATTTATGCGAAGCATAACTGTTGAATACAAAACGACATTGGAAATAAATAAAAATTAAACTGTACACTAAAATAAACTTTGTTCTATGAGCGACTGGTTTTTTCATATGATAATACCAATACATCGCCAATCACCAAGAAGGCCGTTTGCGTAGAATACCCATAGTTTTTCGTAAAAAAAAGTAATTGTTAACTGTAGCCATAATGAAAGAAAATAGTATATCGATAGGTTTTGCTCATCGACAAACTTTCTCCCGCAATATGTACATCCCTAATTTTTCGACGTAGCCACCTAGTGTTTAGTAGCGGTAGTACAAAAGCTGTAGTTACATCTAGCGTCGAATAGTAAAACTAGGAACAATGCGTGAGGATTTTAAAGCAAAGAGGATGTATAGCTTTCTACCATGTCTTTGGAAAAACCTAATTTCATTCTTTTATCATATGTATGTCATCATTATCTTAAGTATTTCATAATTGTTATTTGATTTTGATCTTTGTTTATTTGTAAAAAAGGTTCATAGTCTACTTAAAATTTTTGTGATGTAGATCTTTTCGGCTTCGTCGTTAATCACCAATGGTAGCTTGGATTTCATAGTGAGCGTTTGGTTTATATGTGTGAGTTTGGACACACTGGTTTCAGTACTAAAAGCTCATGATGCTATTTCTATTGTATTCTCTTGTTCTGTGATGCCACTTATATTCGGAATTTTTGTTCTTGTTTTTCCGCTTGAAAAAATAAAACATAAGGCGATTTCTCTGTAACAGAATATGGGGTAGACTTGTCCATTGTACAATGCCTTATATTCATTCTATAAATTCATCATCTTAGTACTATAAAGAGTAAGCTTGACAGGGGGTCTGCTATATTTGTGATATTATTTCCAATCTGCGATCATTTTATTCTTTATTGCTACCGAATCGCATACCAAGATAACAGCCAACAATAAAATGTATAACACCTTCACGCCTGATTAGTTTTTTATATATGTCCGGCGCACAAGTCACAGCTAACATTAATCGCTATCCCTTATAACCGCATATGTAGAGACCGCTTGACGTTACTTAGGTTGTTAAATCTCATGAATTCGGATGAAGCTCATTCTGATAAAACGGGTTATTTTTATGTTAAATTTTGAGAAAAAACTCTTACAAACTCTTTAGAGTAACAAAGGCAAGGCAGTGGTTATTTTTATTTAGTATTGCTGTATTTGCACGCCTCGTTTCCACTCATAAACGAACGACTCCAATGTCCTTAGGTAAGTATGTGTATACATATAACATATAATGCAATACTTCTAAATTATGTCTGCATCCAGTAATTTCTTAATCTTGGTCTGTATATCTTCTATAGATATGGGTATTTTTCGGTGTGGTTGCATCAGGTTAATATGAAATTATTAATCGGGATTTAAACTTAATGGAACGGTTCAGTATCACCACAGGCCATCAACTTCTTGTTCGGTTTTTTGATCTATTTAAAGTATTAAAATTTTAAATGTATTACCAAGTTTTGTCTGTTATTATATTAGGTTTGCACCCGGAATAAATTAATATCTCTTGTTTATCCCCAAGTTCACATTCTACTTTTTCATCATTACTTAAATTGCAATTTACTTCCATTACAATCACTCTCTTTTCTTAAAACTATATCTGCTTCCTGACTCAAGTTTCCTCTTCAATTGATTTCTCCTAGTCCTACAGCATCTTTAGAGTATTCTTTACAGTATTGTATTTAAGTGCATAATAGGGTAAGCAAAATAATCGCATCTCAGTGGTCACTCACCACACACACATAACAACTATACCACCATAATATTAACCATAACACGACAGAATTAAACCCAATACATTTTTTTCTATCAACAAAGTATTTATCAAGTAATTTAATCACTGTATGTATGTAAGTTATTTTCGTTTTACCCACAATTTGTAGCATATGTTTTTTAAATGCACTCGTCTTAAATCTGTTACGTTAAGGTTTACTTTTGTTTTATCAATCTATATCAATGTAGGTATGTGCTATCTGCGTGCAAGCCGTCATAGACACCTAACACTATATAATTATAGACTTTTAAACTGACTGTACCTGCTACATTTTATTTTTCCTTTTTTCATTATTTGGTCGTATTTTACCCTTCTGGAATTGTGCATATTCTTTTCTGATTAAGCATCCACCTTGTCATCCTTAGATATGTGTTTTTCCATAACTGGCTAACTGTTGACTCACTTACTACTATAGTTTATTTGCTTCTGTTGTCTAAAGTAACTTTTTCCCCCATTAATAAAATCTTCTACCGTAATTCTGATGATATGAGACAACATTCTTTTATTTGATTAATTAAATGATCTTCTGGCTTATCGAAAGCTTACCTACGCTTGCTAGCTTGGTTTCTGATTTGATAAGAAATCATTCATAAGATTATACTTACTTCTTCCTGTTTATGATAGATCGAGTTTTTTGATTATTACCTATCTGGAAATCAGCAACCTTAAGGAATTTCCCACTTGAACCAGTTCAATTATAAAATTATCTTGTAGTCCTGCCCCTCCTTTTTTTTAAAGAATTCTTTGTATCTTTTTATGTGCTATCAAGCAAGCACTATTTTGGAGGTTGCATACTATGTGCTGTTTTCGATTATTTGGAACGTCCCGAAAATATTTAATCAAGTTTTCATCGATTTAATGACGACTATTTTATCCTCCCAATTTAATGGAAGCTATTTATCAATTTAATGACGACAATATATCCTCCAATTCAATGGAAGCAACTTAACTCATCAATTTAATGACGACCATTTATCCTCCAATTTAATGGAAGCACCCCAACTCATCAATTTAATGACGACCATTTATCCTCCAATTTAATGGAAGCACCCCAACTCATCAATTTAATGACGACCATTTATCCTCCAATTTAATGGAAGCACCCCAACTCATCAATTTAATGACGACCATTTATCCTCCAATTTAATGGAAGCACTCCAACTCATCAATTTAATGACGACCATTTATCCTCCAATTTAATGGAAGCACCCCAACTCATCAATTTAATGACGACCATTTATCCTCCAATTTAATGGAAGCACCCCAACTCATCAATTTAATGACGACCATTTATCCTCCAATTTAATGGAAGCACCCCAACTCATCAATTTAATGACGACCATTTATCCTCCAATTTAATGGAAGCACCCCAACTCATCAATTTAATGACGACCATTTATCCTCCAATTTAATGGAAGCACCCCAACTCATCAATTTAATGACGACCATTTATCCTCCAATTTAATGGAAGCACCCCAACTCATCAATTTAATGACGACCATTTATCCTCCAATTCAATGGAAGCACCCCAACTCATCAATTTAATGACGACCATTTATCCTCCAATTTAATGGAAGCACCCCAACTCATCAATTTAATGACGACCATTTATCCTCCAATTTAATGGAAGCAACCTAATTCATCAATTAAATTACGCCCAATTTTCCTCCCATCAAATGGACTCATCAATTTAAATACATTACTCTTCATAGCTTAGGAACTGTATACCCTACAATTATGCCTTAGACTCTACATGACTTTTATAATCGACTCTACCTAGTTACAAACGACTCTATATGATTCCATAATAGTCTCTATATTCATTCTTAAAATAGACTCTATGTGCTTCTCGACGAATTCATATATTACATACTTTATTTATTCATAGTACTTACTAAACATTTACAATATTACATACACACCTTACTTATATTTCATAATATGTATTTTATTTATGTATATAAATTTACTAACATAACACAAAAATATATATATATATATATATATATATACATGGTTCCAGCAGAATCATCAGCGCTTTAGACCTCTGGTCTGGAGCACGAGCTGAGTTAGGACCCTTTTGCAGTGTTGATATACAAACACATAATGTGCCATTTACTTTTTGTTTTATTTCGTTTACTTATATGTATCTGGTGTATACATTATTCTTTGTGTGTATGTATATCATTACATTGGAAATAAATTTATTATCTATCTATCTATCTATCTTCTAGAATAGTCTCTACATAGTTATACTTGACTCTACTTATATTCATAATCGTCTCTACATACTTCCACAATAGACTCTACATACATCTCGACTCGACTCTACAAAATGTAATGGACTCTACCAAAATGGCTTCCACAATCGACTGATTGACATGCTACAGCAATCAATATCACTAAAATTTGGCTGCACGGTCTAGCGCCTTTGCCTTTCCTAAATTAAAAACAACTGAAATGCGATAGTTTTCGAAATAAATTTGAAATAAATTACAATGCATGAATACACTGAAAAAATGTAAAATCTTTTTCAGTTTCTCCCTATTTATTTCTCTTAACTACACCGCGGCATCAATCCACAGCCGTACTTTAGAATTATGTTCTAAACTATACTTTAGGTACCAAAACAGCACAAACATCATTAATCAATAAATTAAACCGCTCAATAAACATGTCTATGTTTTTCTCATAAACAAACGCGTGACTGATTTTGCTATTTAAATACAATCTAGTACTTATCTTTATCCTCGTCGCCACTTGTAGAACAGCTTATATTTCATGTATGAACTTTGTACCTCTGCCACTGGCTCACTGTAGCACCAAGTGTGTGTACCCACGTCCAGCCGCAGCAACAGCCTAACACAGACTGACTACTACCACCGACACAGACTACCGTCTACCGTCCGATGACTGACGTGTGGCTCCACCACTTGTGTACATGAGACAGGGTTCTATATCTATTTAATAGATACAAACACTACAATATGGTTCAGTCATACTGGAAAAGATGGCATTTAGAATACCTTAATAATTTGCAAACGAGGCAGAAATGGTGTTCTAGTTCCGATAACCTTAAAGTAGGTACTGTAGTACTTGTCCACCAGGACGATCTTCCGCCTTTACGCTGGCCGTTAGGCACAATTCAATCCGTGCATCCCGGAAAGGATGGTATAGTCCGCGTCGCGACTGTTAAAACACAGTCAGGACTTTTTAAACGTCCCATAGTCAAATTATGTCCGCTTCCAACTCAATAAATATTAAAGGTATTTAATATATAAAAAATAAAATTCAACTTCAATCTAAAAAAAAAAAAAAATAACCGCTTATTTAAATATTAAAATAATAATGATTTTTTCTTGCTTTGAGAACACTCCCGTCTTCTCAAGGGCCGGGAGGATGTTTTGGCCATTTTGGACAAAACTTTTATTAACACTAAAATAAATAAAAAGTAAAAAAATATATATATTTTTCAAAGACAAAACTAAATATCATTACATCCATTATTCCTCCTTTCCCAATCCTCTTCCCGCACACGGGACATAAATGAAAGTTTGTCGATAAACTGACAGTTGTTGTGTTGACAATCACAAGAAAAACAAGAAGAAAAAAAGTACAACTGCGATTTTATAATATTATATTAAAAGACGAAAAATTCTGTTTCCGCATTCCGCATCCGCATGTTTTATTGAAGACAAAGGTTTGAAGGTCGCTACAGCACCGTACTGATGTCCACATTCCTTACAAAGAAGAAAAAAACAAGTAAGTCCTGTGTGCAACTCCCATTCCCTTCTTATCATCTTCATATTCATCTAAAAACTAAATTTAAGGCTGAAGCCAGCAAACTACATATAAAAAAACTATTAAGGTCCTTCGAGTGAAATTTAAATTTAAAAAGTTATAAAACCGCTAACACAGCCACCCACATATCGAATACCTAAAAATTGTGTCCCCTTTCGCCATCTTAAATAAAAAACTATAATAACAAGCTTTATTTTAAATGCTTTAAAAAATTATGAAAAAAAAATCTATAATTTTTTTCTTTTACAATTTGCCTTAATCGCCTTTGACGACACCCACCCACAGGAAGAAATAGTGTGTTGGTGGTGATTCAGTGCCACCAACACACGGCACCCGGCGTCCACTCACTTGTTGCCCGCTCTAAATAATTAGATTGTTAAGTAAAGAAGAGTATACCCCAACTACGACTCCCGCCCCTAAAACGACCCACCGACCAAACTTTTGCAAACTTTTAATTGTAATATACCAAAATATTAACGATATTTACAGTTTTTTTTTTACTCAAATATTTAAAACGGACACGGACGGCGTAACTTTCGGTTTTTATTCTGTATTGCAATATAATATAATAATAATAGAATATTACAGCCTAGGGAGCACGAAAACGTGAGACAAAAGAGTTATGGCCTCCGTTTCCGCAGACATTATTTATTTATACCTGCAATGCTACCAGGGATACAATGCAATTATCGAGGAGGACAAAATAAAACGCGTCCAAGTATTACGCAGCCACGTATTGCCCGGCCAATAATGTCCGGCCGTGGATTACGCAGGCAATAATTAATGTACATGGACACAGATTATTGGTTGGTCCGCAGGCGATATTACGCAGCCCAATAAAACGACGCCAATGCAGATTAACATTTTCTATTAGGGCTCTGTCACACTCGAACGAAACACATAGAGAATTTGTTTTTTATTTTATTTCACTTACATGATTAGGCAAAGGGATCTAGCACATACGGCCACATCTTGTTGTTTTTTGCCTACTTTAAAAAGGGAGGTTTTCAGTTTGACCTGTATAAATATTTGACCGTAATTATAATATATCATGGCTATCCGATTTCGATGCGGTTCTCAGAAAAGTATTTCTCACATACGGTTACAAGATTTTGGTGTTTAATCCGACTTCTATCGAAAAGGAAGTTCTCATTTATTAGAGTGTCAGTTTATTGAAAGCGGGTCCATGAGTTGTAATATCTACGTTGTAATAATACGCACAGTAAGTACGCTATTGATATAGTTCAAGGAGGCGGGTCCTTTTTTTAAAAGGAAGTCTTTAGGCGTCTTGCTTTTGTCTGTTAATTTATCTTATTTAGATGCTTAATAGTCCATACAGAGTATTTTTACAGTATTATTTATAACCGACGCAAAAAAGCAGGTTCTCGACGAAATTTTCATACATACAATTTGCTTTTACTGTAAATACGAGATTCCTTCATCAAACATGTTCAAACTAATCTCGAAAAAAATCCTTGATAATCTCTTGCTTATGCTTATAATTTTTGCTAGTAGGTGGGTAAAAGTAAAAAAAATGTACATAGGTGAAAAAGTGAATGTCCTCAACGTTGTGAAGCATAAAAAAGATCTGGTGGAAATACCGTTTAGAAAGCGATGTAGACTAAATGTCAATGCCATATTAATTAAAATTTACATATATTTTTATTTTATTTCCAAGTAAAAGAACGTTAATTACTTAGGAAGGTAGCCTACCTTACCTACTTAGCCTTAGAGCCTTCAATCAAGACCTAAATTAAGAGCCAGTTTACCGCGATGCTAGCGCCATTCTCGAAAAAAAAAATTTTATTCATTTTCTTTGTTTAAAAAGAAAATTTACTGAACAAAAACGGTCTACGAAATGTGGCCCTCACCAAACTCCATAAATTACTTATAATTGTTTGAGTGATTCAGTTTAAAAAAAATCACATCCTAATTAGTTTTTTTTTATTAAAAGTATTCCTTAAAACTAGAACTAGATATTGGTCCAAATCTGTTAATATACCATCTAACTTTCTAAAAACATGTCCCAAAGAAAATCATTTAAATAAATAGGTACCTATTTTTTTTAAACTTATCTATAGTATTTTACTTCATACTAGTCAAGCCGGCAAACTTAGTACTGCCTTACAATGTTGTGCACGTATATACATATAAACCTTTCTCTTGAATCACTATCTAAACAAAACTGCATCAATATCTGTTGCGTAGTTTTTAAGATCTAAGGATGCATACATAGAGACAGCAGGAAGCAACTTTGTTTTATACTAACTTATGTAGTGATATATAAAATTCAAAGGTGACTGACTGACTGACTGACTGACTGACATAGTGATCTATCAACGCACAGCCCAAACTACTGGACGGATTAAGCTGAAATTTAGCATGCCGGTAGATGTTATGGCGTAGGCATCCGCTAAGAAAGGATTTCCTAAAATTCCCTCAGGAACGGGAATTACGGGACTTTTTAGTTAGTATGAAAAATCGACATTATTGAGTGTATCGACGTAAAACTTGGTGTACAGGTTCCTCAGTAAATGTAGGAATGTTGAAAGAAAGTAATGTACAAAATTCCCATGGGAACTGGAATAACGGGACTTTTTGTGAGATTGAAATCTCGACTTCCTTGAGTGTATTGACGTGAAATTTGTATACAGGTTCCTCAGTAGATGAAAGGGTGTTGAAGAAAGGAATTTACTAAATTCCCATGGGAATAGGGTTATAGGACTAATTATTTAGTATGAAAAATCGATTTCCTTGAGTATGCCCACGTGAAATTTGGTCTACAAGTGTAAGGGTGTTGGAAGGAAGAAATATACTAAATTCCCACGGGAACGTAAAACGGGACTCTTTAGTTAGTATTAAAACAATGTATTTCTTTATTTCCACGTAAAAATAGGAAAACGGGTTCTTCAGTGGGTGTAATTAGATTCAGAGTTCTATTAAGAAAAAAATAACCAAAATTCACATGGTAACGGAACATTCCCAAAAACATAAAGCGCCTAAAAATATTCAACTTTTTTTTACTCGAGTATATACATATTAAGTATGTAGATACGTATATCCAACTACTTTTACCCAACCAGCTAATAGAAATGTTAGAAGTTTCAGTGTCTGAATGGTGGAGGGTAGAAATGAATTTAAAGAGTTGCCACGGGAACTGGAATAAAGATATATATTTTTAGGGGGTAAGGGTGCGATCAGAAATGATGTCACCAAATCCTGAGTCGTAAATCAACCAGTAATTAACGATTTTAATGAAAAAGCGCGTGCGAAGCTGCGGGCAAAAGCTAGTGTAGTGATATGTCCCTATTTTCTACTCAAATATTCCTTGCTGTTTTTGTTCATGAAATATGTACAAGTCCTAATACACATACCTACACAAACACAATAGACAATATCAATACCTACCTATAATTTTATTTAGCATATCTGAGTTTGCATAATGGTTACTAGTGTAGGCCTGTTTGTTTCCTCAGGTAATAGTTGTTGTAAAAGGCATTCATGTACCCCAAAGTTCTTTTCATATAGGTACTATATAATTTTAATTACCTACCTACACGCATTTTATACAGTAGGTGGTGACAGTGACAAGGTGTGGCAGAGATGGCAGCAGTTCTAGGGTCAAGGCTACTTCAGCACGCTCCAGCTTTGCATGTAGAAACTATTGATTTTATGCCAACAAGGGTAGTGCCCTGCTTAGGTTTTAGGGTTTATTAGTTAACAGCCGGTTATGTTTGTTCTGCAAGCTATTCTAGGTGGCCAGTGTGGATAGTTTTGTATATTTGTAAGTAAGTATACCTATATTCTGTTATGTACACGAAACCTTAGGATCAAAACTAACATTATGGCACTAAACACAGTCTTGGAGTCTGACAAAGTTCACATTAACACCAACCTGCGATTCCTTGTACAGTATAAGTATAAAATCGCTGGATGGTGTGGATACTGCCACTAAAATTCTGCTGAAACGAAATTTTGATCAGATTTTTGATTGTAGCAAGCTTACAAGATTCTAACCTAAACAAACGGATGGATCTTATCTTAGCATCAATCAATCAATAATAAACAAGGTTTGTCTATTATTTGTAACGAGTGGGACAGAGCTCTAATAGCGATGTTAATCTGTATTGGCGTCGTTTTATCGGGCTGCGTTTTATTGCCTGCGGACCACCCAATAAAACTCATCCACGTATTACGCAGCCAATAATTGGTGTACTATGTACACCAATTATTGGCTGCGTAATACGCGGCCGGGCATTATCGGGCTGCGATTTATCATGGCTGCGAATTATTGTTATCTACTTACGTGCCAAATCAACGTGTGGTTCAAGCTGTAATCCTTATGTACAGTTGTGCACAGAATAATTGATAAACATTGGTATTAACCGGTTACCTAATCGATTTTTTAGAAGAGTGAAAGAGGTTTTTGTTATGTATGTATATGTTACAGGCTTTCCGGGCTTACTTCGTTACGCCATAGAATATAAGATACTACAAAAGACTTGGCTCTATAGACTATGTTCTTTTGACTGCCCAGTATGGCCGAATTGGTAAACAATAATTCGCAGCCATGATAAATCGCAGCCCGATAATGCCCGACCGCGTATTACGCAGCCAATAATTGGTGTACATTGTACAAGTCTATAGAGCCAAGTCTTTTGTAGTATCTTATATTCTATGGCGTAACGAAGTAAGCCCGGAAAGCCTGTACAATGTACACCAATTATTGGCTGCGTAATACGCGGCCGGGCATTATCGGGCTGCGATTTATCATGGCTGCGAATTATTGTTTACCTATGTAGCAGTACCTATAATAATCAGCGTTGCCAATATGTGGGGAATTCCCCAAACTGCGGGGAATCCCAAAGCGATTGGGGAATTTGTGGGGAGAGGCACTGTGTGGGGAATATGCGGGGAATTTAGCATTTAACCAATTCAAAACAAACTTACAACCAAAACATCCATGATCAAATATAAATTACTGCCTTTGTTTATTTTAATGTTAAAAAAGATAAAACATCTTTCGAGAAGTGATTATTAACCTTATTCGTTTAAATTACTGAATAAATGCGAAATACAATAATGAAAATGTATCACCCCACCTTAAAATCAGTCAGTTTGTTATCCCCAGTCTTTGCTAACGTACCTATGTAAATATTTGGTTATTTTAAGTGGATTTTTTTTTGTTCGATTATGTTAAATTTACACTTCATCAGTTTTACATAATATTTCACCATGTTTTTACTTTTAGGCCTGATTATAAGAGAAAACCTGAGGAGGATAATAATATACCGGACGATTTTTTTTTATTGACATTGCGATTTTTCAAGTGTATGTCATTAATAAATGGTTGATTTTTAAAGTTATTTCGTAAATAGTTCACTATCTCATTGTGAGGGGATTTTGTGGGGAATCAGGATATTTTTCTCCCCAAATTTGGGCTATTTGACCAGTGATCTTGGGGAATCTGGTAAACAGTCATTGGCAACACTGATAATAATATTCGTTCGTTTTGTTTAGTGATTTTATGTGGTTTACCTTCTCTCTGTGTTCGTTAAAATAAATAAGTTTTTCAAGTTAGAATGAGAGGTTTTCAATTTGACAGCTCAGAAGAAAAAAACAAGTTTTATTAAGCTGCTACCAGATGGCGCTCTGCCAGGAGCAATAGGTGAAGCTGAAATGAATGATTCAATAGCTCAAAATGAAACATAAAAATTAAAATTTAACTGAGGCAGTTACGGAGTAGGTGAAATTAAGATTTATAGTTAGCAGAAAATGATCCAATCCAAAAATTCAGTCAATATTCGATCTCCCATTTCTATTATATTGCTTTAGACACCGCCATCTACCAGCGTATTAAGAAACTTTTTTTTTTCTTTTCTGTCACTTTGAAAACACCCCTCTCTGAATTTTTCGTTCGGGGGTTAATTAATGAAGAAAGGTTTATGTCGGCTACATAGGTACCAAGCCTTTGTTATTCGTTATTCGTTAATTATCTTTAATCTCAAACCAACCAACAATGAAGTTTTGTTGCTAAGTTGCAGGGTTGCAGTATGGTTGCTGTTGTACAAAACAGGAATCAGAAATTTATAATCTTATTCATGGAAATTTGAATCAAGTGTGAATCAAATAGTATGCAAGCCAAAAAACGATACATACTTTTAATTTTATCATGTGCATTTTTGATTTACTCATTCCTTGGTGTATATTATTCAAAAACAGATATTAAGCAGCATACTTATTTTGAAAGTTTGCCAACATTTGCGACACCTGAAATGTTATATGAAAAGCCATCTCCTACACCACGGCGTCCTCGATCGACAAAGCAGCCCTGCCGTATGGAGACCTGTTTTGATTTTATAAGATGTGGCAATGACCCTAAAGTTTTTGTTTATCCTACTGATGGAACAGTCAGTTCATCATATAGAAAACTATTATCAGCAGTGAGAGAGTCACGTTACATCACAGAAGATCCAAATGAAGCTTGTTTGCTACTGCCTGCTATAGACACTTTGGATGCCGATCCCCTATCCCCTGAACATGTGGCTGATTTAGGTGGTAAATTATCCCGATTGCCATATTGGAACAATGGTCGTAATCACATAATATTTAATCTATATTCTGGTACATGGCCAGATTATGCAGAGGATGCCTTAGGATTTGACCCTGGTGAAGCAATTCTTGCACGTGCAAGTGCATCTGAAACTATATTTAGACACGGGTTTGATGTGTCATTGCCTTTGTTTCACAAAGAACACCCTGAGAGAGGAGGAACACCTCCTTCAGCTACAGCAAACCCATTTCCTGCAATAAGGAGACATCTGTTGGCATTTAAAGGAAAACGATATGTTCATGGGATTGGTAGTGAAACAAGGAATTCACTGTGGCACCTTCATGATGGGGATCGTATGGTGCTAGTCACTACTTGTCGACATGGAAAATCATGGAAAGATATGAGAGATGAAAGATGTGATGATGACAACAGGGAGTATGATAAGTAAGTTACTACTTTATATTTTTTTAAATCTGGAACTTTCTTAGTTTAGTTTAGTTTACGGGCGAGTTTCCGAAATTTGACAACTATCGTGCCTATTTTGCGTGAAAAAGGGGTAGTGCTACTCTAACCACCCCAGCTCCTCCACGAAGCTCAGCAGCCCTTTCACGTTGCCTACTGCCTCGCGCACGGTGCTTGGGAACCCTAGGTACTTACATCTGTATACTTATACCTGTTTGCAGTCTAGTAGAATGTGTTTGGTAGTTTTGTCGACTCCATGCAAGCCCTACATGTAGGACTGTCAGTAATGCCTAGAGTAAACATATGTTTATTAAGTGTTATGTCCGGTCAGAAAACCTACATACTTCCTAAGTTACTATAGGTTCAGGCCCATGCGGAGGAGTGTCTGAGCCTCTTCGGGCCAGTTCGTCCGCCGCATCATTTCCTCTTGAGTATGTCCTTTTATCCATTGTAGAGTGATTGAATTGTTATTTCTACATGCGTTAGTCAGCTGTTGATGACACTCATGTATTAGTCCAGAGTTGATCTTATCGCTCTTTAGTGCTTGAAGTACTGACATACTGTCTGATAGTATCTTTATGTTTATGTCCTTTACATGTCTTCTTTGGATCGCGTTAGCAGCCTCTATTATGCCCAAGCATTCGGCTTGGAAGACAGTATTATGTTTTCCTAAGGGTTTTGAGATGATGTTAAGATCGTCTGGAAATACACTACATTCTGTTCCTGAGTTCGTTTTAGATCCATCTGTAAAAATTATTAAGTTCGCTTCCCTTAGTCCTTCATTTTGGTCCTCTGATAATAGAATATTATAAGGTTTGTTGAAGGCCAAGGTCATGGGTATCTTATCTGTCATTGCCTCAAACAGTGGTTCCCCCGCTGTTAGCGAGTCATATATTTTTGTGTGGGATGTTGTGTTTTTACTCCAAAGATTTAGCTTCTTTAAGCGTAGCGCTGTGGCTCCCGCTTCTTGTTGTATTTGTAGATGCAGTGGCGTTAGTCCAAGCAATATCTCCAGGGCAGCTGTTAGAGTTGTCTTCATGCACCCTGTTATTGCCATGCACGCTAGTCTCTGCATTTTCTGTAGTTTATTGATTGCACAGGCAAGTTTTGTTCTTGTCCACCATACAACAGCTCCGTAGCCCGTAGCTGATCATAGGGAGGATCACCATTTTGTAAAGCAAGAGAATGATATGCGGGGCCAGTCCCCATTTCTTCCCAATCATTCTTCGACATTGCCAGAAAGCCACCGTAGCTTTGCTTATTTTGTACTCCATGTGGCTATTCCAGATTAGTTTGCTGTCCAGTATCACACCTAGATATTTGACTTCCGTTGACAGTTTTAGTTGAGTTCCAAATAGTGCTGGTGGTTTGTGCCTACCTGGAATTCGTTTCTTTGTAAATAGAACTAGTTCAGTTTTATTCGGATTTACTGATAGTTCATTGTCTATGCACCAATCTTGTACTATATTTAGGGTGCTTTGTGTCACTTCGCATAGGGTGCTAGTAACCAGTCCACTGACTAGTATAACTAGGTCATCAGCATACCCTATTGTTTTGTATTTCTTTTGATTTAATTTTGTTATCAGGTCGTTGACCACCAAGTTCTAGAGAAGAGGGGAGAGAGAGTACTCCGCCTTGGGGGCATCCTTTTATTACAACGGCTTGGTGGTTTGCGCTCTCCGACAATTTTATGACTCTTTGTCTGAGCATGTTCATTATCCAATCTATAATAAGTGGTTCGGTTTTGTGACGCATCAGCGCTTTCTGGATGCTGCTGAAGTTTGTTTTGTCGAAAGCTCCTTCAATGTCAATGAAGGTGCCTAGACATGAGTTGTTAGTTTCCAGGGCTCTTTCAATCGTGCTTACTGCGAGTCGGTTGATTTGTAACTGACTGTAAGCATGTTGGTTGGCATCAATTGGTATGGTTTTCAGTGCTGTATCTTTCAGTTCTCTGTCGCACAGTCTTTCAAGTATCTTTAACAGGAAAGATGTCAGGCTTATCGGTCTGTGTCCTTTGGGTCTGAGTAATCACTCTTGCCAGGATTTGGTATGAAGATGACTTTTACCTCTCTCCATTTTGTTGGGATATAACTGTACGCTAGGCAGGCGCGTAGCAGGTTACATATGTGATCAAGGAGAATGTTTCCACCCCACTTTAGAAGGGCAGGAAAGATCCCATCAAGGCCTGGCGACTTGTAGCTATCAAAGCTACTGATTGCCCGGGCAACTTTGTTCCGTTCTGTGATATGTCTGACTGTCTGCCATTCATGTTCGGATGGAAGTTTTTCGTCAACCATTTCATCTTGCGATACTTGTGTTACTACGCTGCCTGGGAAGTGAGTCTCTACTAGAAGGCTTTCAGCTTCCGCGGGAGTGCTTGTAGTGGTATTGTCAGGTCTGCGCAGTGTGCCTAACAGTTGGTTTTGTTGTTTGGATAGAACTTTCCTAACTCTGTTTGCTTGTGTGTTGGTCGTAAATTTAATATTTTGGGCGAATAATATCAGGCGAATGGGGAATAAGCCATTATTTTACGAGTGAGTTTAGTAAGTTTATCAATTTACGAAAATGTAGGCGTAAAATAATACAATTTATCTCTCGTTTAGAATCCTACAAAAGTTTATAAATTTCCTAGAAAATTTATAAATTTACGGTTTTTGTTATTTTCCGGTGACATATATGATTCATGAGATGCATGCGTGCGTGCACACATGCACGAGCCGAGCGAGCGTAGCGAGCGACCGCGGCAGCGGGCGGCAAGTGCCAGAACCACTCTTCAAGGCGTTTCAATTAGCTAATTAGAAAAACGACAATATTTTAAGGTTTTTGCAAATATAATAATGTTACTACAGCCTAAACTGGACGGGAGGAGCAAGGGCGGGGGGGAACTTCTAAAGTAAGGATAACATTTTGTAATCACCCCAGATCATCAGTGGGTATAAATTGTTTGTTAATCGTAAATAATGAACCATACCAGCTGCAGCGCGGTAAATCGAGCAACTTTAGGCGAGTCGTACATAGTTGTAACATCCAATATCTGAACTGATCATTAGATCAATCGTTCATTAGTTGTAATAATTTTAGTTGATTTGAAATTAGTTGAGTTGAACATTAGGTGTCCATTATGGATTATAAACTTATGTGAATCCATCGTAGTTGAGTTGAAAATAGTTGAAATGAGTTTAGTTATAATAATATGTAACCCTAGTGGGGGTTGATAAGTGCCTGCACTTAGCTCGCGTAGTTGGAGCCATTGTACATATCCCCACATTTATTGGAGCCATCCGAAGCATGGATGCTTCCACAGCTCAGTCAGGTGGTCAGCTGGGCCGCAAATTATAATATATTTTTTTCCACCATCAATGCATTCTGATGTGGATATTTCATTGACTGAAGCCTTTTTTTCTACCCTGGTAGGCTTAAGGTGGTAACTCTCGCTATGGCGCGAAATTCAAATTTTTTCGTGTTTTTTATTTATTCTGGCGAAAGTATACATATTTTTAAAAGTTTAAATAAATTCGCGTATGTAAAAAAACATTTCCCACATTGTAATACAACGTTTTTAGAAGACAGACCTACTGATTTTGTGCCTAAGGACATAAAGGCCAAAAATCAAGTTAGGTCCTTAACAAAATTAGTAGGTCTGTCTTCGAAAAACGTTGTATTACAATGTGGGAAATGGTTTTTTTACATACGCGAATTCATTAAAACTTTATTAAAAATGAATACTTTCGCCAGAATAATTAAAAAACGCGAAAAAATTTGAATTTCGCGCCATACCGTGACTTACCGCCTTAAGAGCCCGGGCAGACTACCTTTTTTTTTCTTTTTTTAAGGCGGGGAAACTCCTAACGAGTACCCTGCAGCCCCGGGGGGAGCCGCAGGGTTATGTGGGGTTCGCACCCACTAAAACCCCGCCGGTGTCCTTCTCGGCTGATAGCAGGAGGGTCGCGGGAAAGCCAGAATTTAGGAATTCTCCGCGACCCCCCCCAGCATCAGCTGTGTAGCCTCTTCACGGGGGGACAGGTGGTGGTAGTCCCCCCTGAGCGCGGATGGCTCTTCCTACGCTTGACGGCGGAAACGGGACCGCCGTCCTTCTCGGGGCCGTTATATGACTACACGAGGCCCCCGCCTCGTGCACCCAACGACCCCGGGGTCCCCTCTTAGTCGCCTCTTACGACAGGCAGGGGATACCTCAGTCCTATTCTTCGGCCCGGTACTGCAGGGCGTCGGGCAGACTACCTAACCTAACCCATTGAAATGTGAGACCACCCTCACATTTCAATGGGTTAGGTTAGGATCCTAGGCTAAGAAAACAAAGTATTAAACTACAGAAGACTTGAATACTAAGAAATAAACTACTGAGGACTTGGCTGTATGGACTAAGTTCCTTTGCCTGCCCAGAATGGGCGAATTATATTACATGTCGTGGCCAAATCGTAAAATTGGCCATTTCATGATCTGGCCGGCCATTTCATGAAAAGTGCACATTTCATGAAATGCCTAATATTCGTTGGGCAGATAGTCGTAACCTTGTTTAACGATTTGGCCGACCACGTTTGGCTAAATCGTTGTTGTGTAACGTAAAAAAAAATATTCAATTTTTTAACTTGTAAAAGTTCCCAGTACTAGCTAAATATAAATAACGAGCTGTCCCGGCTTACTTCGTTACGCCATAGAATATAACATACTACGAAAGACTTGGCTCTATAGACTACGTTCTTTAAACTGCCCAGAATGGCCGAATATAAAAACAAACAACAAACCACCTGTCAAAATATGTAAACAACGGAAAAAAATATTGCAACTTAGGTTACATTATTTGAGTTTAGGTAAGGGTCCCTAATTTTTTTGAAAATCTAATATAGCCTATGACACTCGGGGTTAGTGTAGCTTCCTACCAGTAAAAGAATTTTTGAAATCGGTTCAGTATTTCCGGAGCTTATTCGTTACAAACAAACAAACAAATCTTTCCTCTTTATAATATTGGTATAGATTTAACTCAGAACACAATAACAAGTAAAAAAAAGTTATTTTACTATAATTTGAGTAATGTATGATTTAAATGCGGACCTTTAAAAAATCGTTCGGAACTCCATGGTTTTTGACGTTGCTTTCGTTTATCAATTGGTTTGCATAAAACTCACAAATCTTTGAATCAAAACGTAGTTGTTCTGTACTTACTTTTATCGTCTTTTACCTAATTCAAATTCACTTTATTATTTTAAACCGTATGTAATGGCGCGTCACATCAAATCACACAACACACGGAACAACAGCGCCACTAGCGGATAATTTTTTTACTATTTAACGATATGATCGCTAACGTTTGGCCATTTCATGAAATAGTCATACGATCATTTGGCCAAATCGTTAAACGTTAAGATTTTAACGAACTGGCCAACGAATATTGGACATTTCATGAAAAGTTCACATTTTATAAAATGGCCGGCCATATCATTAAATGGCCAATTTTTCGATATGGCCACGACATATATATGGGCCAATCAACTCCTAAGTACCTCCTTTGAAGGCTGTCAGGTTATTTTTTTTTTTTTAAATTGTTAATACTTTACTCTAGTTTTATCATAACTTTATTCCGTATTTATTCTTGTTCACGAAATCTGTAAAAGCCAAGCCCCAATAAATTATTATAACTTAATAATGCAAAAAATCTAACTATGGTCGTGATTTTTGTCCCCCAAGTTACTAATTTGCTAATTTTTTTTAACAGTATGTAATTACATAAATCTGATAAAATTATAAATAATTTGTTAACAAAAAACTGTTCTAACTATTCAAATGAAAAGTATGATAAAATTTTAACAATTTTTTGCTTTATTAAGAAAAATAGGTTGCCTGCGTTACTTATCACAATTTTGAAGAACAATTTTTAACTTAATTAAAATTAGGTATTAGTCAGACTTAAATGTTTTTGTGTCACAGTTAGAACAACATGAGTAAATTCTAGGTATATAATTGTGTTATTTTTTACTTTTACTTTTAATAAATAAATTTGAAAAAAATAACAGAAAATAAGGGACATTTAGTAACGTAAGAGACATATTTCGTAACGCAAGAGAAATATTTGGTAACGTTAGAGAAACTTTAAGCTAAATTACTAAATATTAATATAAAATGTTTATAACATTTAGAAACTAAAAGAGATCAATTAAATCACAATAATCGCAGGAACAAAACATCTTAAATTCTAAGTAAAGATAATTATAGGCCATAGTCTCTACTTTTCGAAAACTTCTAGGGAATATGGAAACTGATAGTAAGTGCGATACCCTCTTTTTAAAACTTCTGGGTTTGGCAACTTTTGGACTATATCTTCGTGTTTAACGTGACATATGTCCTTCTCATCTTTTCGAAAACGTTTAGCCTCCTTAACCACAATGCGGAGGAAAACCACCTTGACTTCACCGTCTTCATCCATATCCGATAACGTCTGGCACGCATATGTGTATGCTTTTTTTGACTTGTCGTTTACATAACTTGACTGTTGGCTGTTAAAAATTCTCCGTTCGCAATCTTACTGAAAATTTCTTTGCCATAACTTGTGCAAGGCTGTTCATCATCATCAGACGAAAATTCATGTCCATACACCTTATCATAAATGCTCTGATGAATATTCGTTACATCTTTTAACTCTTTGGCAACCTTCATTGCCGACAAAGGCATTTCTTCATCTGATGAAACTATTAAAATATCTGATTCGAATCTATTATCTATTTGTTTTGGCGTTTTTGATGCAACCGGATCCTTGATGTTATGGTAGACATCGTTTTCACTGATGCTGACTTGATAGGTTTTCGGAAGTAAGCATAAACAAAATCCTTTCTTGCTAGAATCGCAAAAGCAACTAAGCGCTCTGTATTTCAGCATACCCCGAGTGTGAGAAAAATCCTGGTGGACTTGCATGGTCCCAATCAGCAGCCTTGGAACATTTGTTGGCAAACTGACATGCATTTCGTCAATATCTTCTGGGTCAATCATGTATAATTTGATCTTGCTTGCGTGACGTAGCTTTTCGTAGAATTGAATGACGTCCTTTATATCTTCACCATTTGCTACGATTTTATCTGCAGTCCGTTTTAGATAACCTCCTACACCATCAGCCGGGCCTTTGCCATGGCCGGCTTCAAAGAAAGACCATGTCATAGCTTTAAATCCATAGTCAAAAAACTTTGTACTCATCAGATAAAAATTTTGTTTTTGTCTGTACTGAGTGCAGGGTCCATCGGAGAAAAAGTGTACTGTATCTATATTTGGTATAAGAGAACCTATCCATATCAGGATAGGGTCAAAATGACTCCAAATCGCCGCCGGTTGATGATTATTTGATGCCGATAAGGTACAAAACGTTTCTACTTTATGGTTTCGGGTTTTCACATCATAAATGTAAACAACCACAGTGTGCAGTGTAATTTGTTTACGTGATCATCCAAAATAGTGACTTTGAACTTCCTCTGAATATTTGCAATTATAATTTTCGCTAAAATCTGCAATTATTACACATTCATTTGCTTGAATACTCTCCAAACAGCGTCGAAAATTTTGAAATTGAGTTTTGACGTTAAAAACGTGTTTCTTAAAAATTTGCAGTTCTTTATGGAAACGCACTACGAATTTTCCTTTATCTTCGTACATTTCCTCTTTAACATTTTTAATAGCTTTCATCTTCTTTCCTTCCTTTTCATATTTTTCCTCTTTTCGGACCCATTCCGACCACTGTATAATTCCTGTTAACTTGTCTTTATTGTATTTTATATTTTTTTCCGGCAATTTTCGCAGTCACCATACATACAATCTTTCAAACCAGCTTGACACACAGTCGACTCGATTAGAATACTGATATCATTGGAAGCTATAAGACCAGCTTTTTTCAAAGCGTTTACTTTGAAGTTGAAATTTGTGTGTGTTTTGCATAGGCACATTTCTCGGGCATCAACTTTCGGCGTCACTATATAGAATGGTTTGTTTTTCGTAACGTAGAAGTATGATCAGAATTGATCAGGATTTTCTTGTTTAAATTTTCGGTATAAATTTTTCATTGTATCAAGCAAAAACCTTTTTTGAGTTTTGACACCTTTTTAAGTAACAGTCTCTTTTTTACCAGCAGTGGCGCGAGAAACATCGTCTCTCAAATATTAAGCATTAAGCTTCTTTTTTAATAATGTGTCTTTGTCAAAACAGTATTTATTTTGCGTGATCTTGTCAATGCCCAAATGTTCCATCATCATCTGTTTCTTCATTCTTGACTTTTTAATATCCGGTGTTGTAAAAATTTTTTTTATTGTATTTTTTTCTTTACGCGATTTGGTTTCTTTGTAATTTTTTTTGATAGAACTACTCAAAATCTTATATTTTAAATCAGTTCCTTCCATTTCCTTTTGTAGAATTTCTGTGTCTGTTTTTCTTTGTAGATTAAGCTTCTTCTTTTGCCTTTAAACTTTTTTCTTATACGATCCGATTGATTTCTTCAATGCCTCGTTTTCGTCTTTTAGTTTCTTGTTTTGTCTGTACACTTTAGATCTTTCCCTTTTCTTCTTTTTCTGTCCATTTATCTTAGCTGCAGACTGCCTTGGTGTTTTTGGAGTTACAGCAGGGCTTCCGGTAGCAACATTTTGTTTATAGGGTGGAGGTGTTAGCGGAGGTTGGGGAGGTATCTGCTCTTCACGTAAGTCAGGAGAGGAAGGTGGTGTTTGATTTATTAAAGTATTAAGGTTTTTCTTTTTTTGACGTTGTGCCGCTTTTCGCAATCTCCATATAGTATTGGCGTTGTATTTTTCTTTTGCAGATAAGTCGGTAACTAATCTTTTATTTTTGTGATATCTTTCTCGTTGTTTCTCTTTAGCTTCTTCATACTTTTGCGGATTGGTTTTTAGTTTTTCACGATAACGTTTCTGTTTTTCTTTAGCAGACAGAGGCATAATTCTTTATTATGAGTATATCACCTGAAAAAAAAAACAATATTTGATCAAATTTAAGATGATTATTTAACTTATAGTCTATAGTAATATGGTCCCACTTAAACTTTTAAGCATAATGATTGTTATCAATCAATACTATAAAAAAAACTAATTACAATCTGTTTACTATGTGAAATAAGAAACAGCACAATTAAGTGTATTTTGTTTTCAAATACATGCCCAAAAATAGCATTAAAAACTATTAGTCTCATACGTTACCGAAAAAGTATCTTGCGTTACCCAGTAACGTCTCTACCGTTACCGTAACTCAGTGGACATTTATCACAAAAATATTTGTAATAAAAAAACTATTGTATTTATTACCCTGGTTGCAACATATACATAATAAAAGACATAATAGCTATGTACAAAAACCAATAAATATATTTAATTATAAATACTTACACGCAATGTAGCAGCAACGCTGGGGACGCACACAAAACACACGCACTCCGCGCAAAGACTAAGGACTCACTAATTGCTGGTTGGCACCCAATTGACTAATAGACGCTTTTCTAACTTCACACTTGATCTATGAACTAATCACTCAACATATGGTACAGCACCATCTATTGAGAATTTTATTACATTTTTGATCGTAACGCAAGAGACGCTAGTTTGGAGTTTCAAGGTTGGACACAAGTTTTTTAATTATTAAAAAAAAAAACAGTAAATTAAAAAAATCGATTTAGCATTGACAGTCAAAAAAGAACTTACAATTAGTCGAAACAATAAATGTATACTTAAAAGGTTGTCATATAATTATTTTATTTTATTTACATTTTACGGTCAGAGTAGTGTGCTGGGACACGACTTTTTTGTATGGGACCTACACTTCGTCTACTACGTTACCATAAATAAAACTTTTTATCAAAAAATAAAACCGCCGAAAAAAAACTGAAAAGCATAAAATAATAATCGAATTACTAAGTTCTTAAAGTAATGTAGGGTATACCAAGTAATTTTAAGTCGGCGCGCCACACAAGCAAATTCCTTAATTACGTAAAGATTAATGCGCGGCAGCGCACAAATTTTGGTTATTTCTTTAAATTTAAGGTACCTAATTTTTGATCTTTGTACGAGGAATCTGTGGCGCCGACTCAAAATTACTTGGTATACCCTACATTACTTTAAGAACTTAGTAATTCGATTATTATTTTATGCTTTTCAGTTTTTTTTCGGCGGTTTTATTTTTTGATAAAAAGTTTTATTTTATGTTTTTCAGTTCTTTTAGGGGTTTATTATTTTCTTCTCCCACAAGGTGTTCAGTGGTCACACCGCATAAGGTGATCAGACGACATGGTTTACAGGGACGACAAGACCGGTCGGTATGGCGATTTGTGGGGGAGGCCTATGTCCAGCAGTGGACGTCTTTCAGCTGATTTTATTTTATTTCAAAAGATATTGTAAGTAGGTATCAAAAGTTATAATGTTACACGGAAATGCAACCTGTGAGTGGATAAATCGACCCGACGACCAAAAAGTCACCCCTATTTTCCCACCCTTAGGGTGGGAATTTTATTTCCAAATTTTTATGGGACAAACTTCAAGATATGCCCTGTCGATTAAAAAAAGAATTATCAAACTTGGACTACTCTGTAAAAAGTAATGCGTGATCATACATTAAAAAAAAAAAAAAAAAAAAAATATACGTGTCGAATTGAGCACCTCCTCCTTTTTTTTTCGTCGGTCAAAAAAAATTAAGTAATATTTTTGAAAATATTCTGCTAAAACGTGTTTTAATAATGCTTTATTATCTAATATTTTAATATTTAAAGTTTTAATTGATTAAAAAAGTTACTATTTAAAAAAAACTTGTCAAACTATGTAAACAACGGGAAAAAAATGCACCTTGGGTTACATTATTTGAATTTAGGTAAGGATCCCTAATTATCTTGTAAATCTAATATAGCCTATAACACGCGGGGATGGCGTTAGCTTCCCAACCGTGAAATAATTTTTCATATCGGTTCAGTATTTCCGGAGCCTATTCAATGCAAACAAACAAACATACAAACAATCAAATCTTTCCTCCTTATTATTGGTATAGGTAGATATAGAAAATATATTTTGTAAACTATGCAATAATTCTGGCCATTGTCTTATAGATTTGACTACGAGCAACTGTTGACAAACTCGACATTCTGCCTGGTGGCGCGCGGGCGGCGGCTCGGCTCGTACCGCTTTTTGGAGGCGCTGGCGGCGGGCTGCGTGCCCGTGCTGCTCAGCAACGGCTGGCGGCTGCCTTTTGACGAGCGCATCGACTGGAAACGCGCTGTTATATGGGCTGATGAACGCCTCTTGCTGCAGGTAGGGATGACATTAACAATGTAAGTACTGTTGAAGTTTAGATCTTGGACGAAAATAGTAAGTTATACAGGGTTACTGGTAAGTAGACCAGACCATTTCAGAAGGTGATAGTAGGGGTCATTACCAATGATTTTAGCCCTCAGGAGCCCAGGTCAGAACCCAACCGTTTTCGAGTTATTGAACTTTTTAGTTTTTTTCATAATTTTGAAACCTTGAGAACATTTTTTAACCCCCGAACGAAAAATTCAAAGAGGGGTGTTGTAATATTTATTTAATTTAAATGTTCAAGTATTAAGATGTTTATTTTAATGCTAATCTAATCCTTAATAAATTATTTAAATGAAAAAAACTTAAATAAAAATAAACCTTTAAGAATATGAGTTTAAGCCCTCTCAACTGCAAATTTATTTTTAATTTTAATTAAGGTGATCCCTTTCCCATACTTTTACTGTCTATCTGTCTGTCTGTCTGTTTTTTTTTGTATCATAGATAATTTCTGGCCGAGTGTTCCAAACTAAAGGTCCTAAGACGTGAAAACCGGACAGTATTTTTTACTGTAAAAAAACGGAAACTTTGTACATGTGATTAAAAGTGGCAAACAAACGGAAACTTATTTATTTTCACTGTAAACTCGTAATTTCAGCAATAACATTTCGTATTTTTACATTTGTGTGCGTGTATACACATACAAATACAAGTTTTCCGATCTTGACGGCCGAGGGCTATACTACATGGTTCTACTATAATAAGTTATAATGTTTGTACTTACGTATTAATCTTATGATAAATTAAAAACACTAAAATTAGAATAATACAATAAAAAAAATTAAAAAAAACTAGACACTTTTGCCCAGGCGGGAATTGAACCCGTGTCCTCTAAATGTACTACCGTCCCACCGACTCGACTACCATATCAAAACGATTGCGCGTTGTTGCCACTCTTCTATGAAAATCAACAGAAAAGAAAATCTGCCAAAGGTCAAACCCCGACAAGACGAGCTGTTGCCGCCTTTGGCAAAAACTTGCATTCGATTGCGTGCATTGAAATCCTAAATGTATTGTTTTACTTGTGTTGTGTAGTGTGTAGGTATTGTCATTGCAATATTTTAATGCAATTTTTCTGTCTGTCTGTCTGTCTGTCTGTCTGTCTGTCTGTCTTGGTACCATGTTACATCTATGATATTTAAAGTATATGGTAAGGTAACCATGACCTGATCAGCCGTTTGAAAATGATCAGCTCTTGAATAATGAATGAGAGGATCTAACTACCTTCCATTTGTCTTTGTCTTTTCCTTTCGACTGCTCCGTGGCTCAGTTGGCAGTGATGTGGACTAAGTAAACGTGTGCACCCGGGTTCGATTCCCGGGCGGGGCGAATATTGATATGATGAATTTCGATGTTTGTTTCCGGTCTGGGTGTGATGTTCGTCTTTGTGAGTGTTTCGGGCACCCTAGATACAGGTTCTTCCTAGTTAGGGGCTCTGAGTGTGATGTGTTATTATTATTATTATTTGTCCTATAGATTTAAAATTTGGTACAGTGTTACTTTAAGGATATTGATAGATACAGGGTGTTTCTGACAAGGCGGTAATAAATCAAAGGAGAGGTTCAGCTCACCATACCTAACAACTTAGCCAAAGCAACATGGGTCGCAATCTCAAAACAAAAATCAGCTGTCCCGTTCATTGACCCTGTCAGCTGATCGAACCGATGTATGCAACAGCTGTTTTTTTTTTGGGATTTCGACCAATGTTGCTTTGGGAAAGTTGTTCGTTATGGTGAGCAGAATCCCTCCTTTGATTTATTACCTCCTTGTCAGAAACACCCAGTATATGGTAAGCTTACCATGAAATAAAATTAGAAACTCTGCCGAGGTTAGAATTGAACCCGTGTCCTCTGAGATGGACTGTTACTCTTTTGCGTTGTTGCCGCCTCGCAATGACTTTTCCGTTCATTGATATAATTAAAAAAATCAATGTGACACCAAAAGTAATTGTTAGGCCCGGCGCACATATGGCGAAGTGGAGCGCAGATTTTCTCTCAATATCAAACTATAAATTATCAGCTTAGTCGTATTAGAAAAAATCAATGAACACAATAATTAATTCCTAAGCGCATCGAAACGAATATATGCGAAAGGTAGCGCGCGCGAACGCGGCTGTGGTGCAAAGCCGACAAAGCGGATAATAGCTTGACATTGTAAATGTATCTGCGCTGCGCCTTGCCATGTGTGCTCCGGGCCTTAATCGTGGTAGGTACGTCGGTGAGGTAGGTATAGGTAGACACTTATTTAGACCTTTCTATCAGGCACCTAGGCTAAAAGCCTTTAGCTACTTTCCTTCTAATCAAGCAATCCTTGTAAAGAAGACATCGTAGCCTACTTTTATGCATTGTTTTTTGAATTAATTTGTCCGAAATCAATAAATTAGCACAATTTATATAAAAAAAATCAGTCATTTATTTTGAAGTTAAAATAAAAAAAAAAAAACTTAAGAAATAAATAAAGGCACGGGATGCGAACCGCCGACCTAAGATATGACGAGCGACAGTCGAAACCATTAGGCCACTGTTGCAGTGGAAAATTCTACGAAAATCACGAATATATGAAAGCTGAATAAACGCACACATACGTGTGTTTTCCAAGACTGAGGTTAGAAATTTTTCAGGGGTTAGAATTGTTCGCAAAATCCAGTGAAGCAATATTAATTTCAAGCATTATAATTCATTTCTTCGATATTGAAGTTTTAGCGAATCGCATTTCAATCCTTTGAACTGTTGTAATAAAGCTACAAAAAAATAAAAACCGTAATTTTGTGGAAGTGCTGTCATCTTTGGAGAAAAGGCTAGGAACGGCGCGTAAGTTTAGACCCTTAATTGACTTTTTTCATTTCATTATTGTAAACTGTAATGGCGCGTCACATCAAATCACACAACAAACGCAACAACAGCGCCACTAGCGGAGACATTTTTAACAATTTCCACGATATGATTGCTAACGTTTGGCCATTTCAAGAAATAGTCATACGATCACTTGGCCAAATCGTTAATCGTTGAGATTTAAACGATCTGCCAACGAATATTGGCCATTTCATGAAAAGTTCACATTTCATGAAATTCCCGGCCATATCATAAAATGGCCACCTTTACGATATGGCCACGACACATAAATTGTAATAGCATAGTGAGTGTTTGTTTATTTCCATGTCAGGAACCAGCAGTAAAAACGAGAAAAAGTGTTATGAGTTCAGATACAATACTAATAATTTCCAGGTCCCAGAGCTAGTACGCTCCGTGTCGCCGGAGCGCGTGCTAGCGCTGCGCCAACAGACACAATTCCTATGGGAGCAGTATTTCTGCTCCGTTGAAAAAATTGCATTCACAACAATTGAGGTAGGTAATTCGGTTTACTCCAGAGATTATTTTAATTCGAATTGCTAAAGTAACGGATTATTCATATAACAATGCAGCAGACGGCTACCGTCCAGGGTCGGTGTAATTTGTATCATCTCTAAATGAGTTCACTTTCTCTAATAGCTGGGTCCACCCACACCAAGTGATCCAATGAGTCGACTGTCCGTATACTTAGGAGCGTACAGCTGGAGCATGCGATGAGATCGCCTAATGAATCAATATCAATCAATATATATAAAACTCTTCCGTTACTGACTGACTGACTGACTGACTGACTGACTGACTGACTGACTGACTGACTGACAGTCAACGCAGAGCCGAAACTACTGGGCGTAGCAGGCTGAAATTTTGCAGGTAGGTGTAGGGAGGGTAGGTAAGCAGTAAGAAAGGATTTCCCGAAACTCCCATGGGAACGGGAAAAAACTGGATTTTTGTGTTTATGAGAAATTTGCGCGAATGCAACCGCGGGGCAGCCTCTAGTCAATATATATAAAACTCTTCCGTTACTGACTGACTGACTGACTGACTGACTGACTGACTGACTGACTGACTGACTGACTGACTGACTGACTGACTGACTGACTGACTGACTGACTGACTGACTGACTGACTGACTGACAACGCAGAGCCGAAACTACTGGGCGTACAAAGCTGAAATTTGGTATGTAGGTTCCTTAGGGAGTGTAGGTGAGCACTAAGAAAGGATTTCCCGAAATTCTAACGGGAACGGGAAAAACGGGATTTTTGTGTTTATGAGAAATCTGCGCGGGAAATACCGCGGGGCAGCCTCTTGTATTATCAATATATATAAAACTCTTCCGTTACTGACTGACTGACTGACTGACTGACAGACAACGCAGAGCCGAAACTACTGGGCGTAGCGGGCTGAAATTTTGCATGTAGGTTCCTTAGGGAGTGTAGGTTAGCACTAAGAAGGGATTTCCCGAAATTCCCACGGGAACGGGAAAAAAACGGGAATTTTGTGTTTATGAGAAATCTGCGCGGGAAAAACCGCGGGGTAGCCTCTAGTATATATATAAAACTCTTCCGTCACTGACTGACTGACAGACAACGCAGAGCCGAAACTACTTGGCGTTCAAAGCTAAAATTTGGCATGTAGGTTCCTTAGGGAGTGTAGGTGAGCACTAAGAAAGGATTTCTCGAAATTCCCACAGGAACGGGAATTACTGGACTTTTAAGTTAGTATGAAAAATCGTCTTCATTGAGTGTATCGACGTGAAATTGAATCGAAGCGAAGGATCCTCAGTGAATGCAGAGGTGTTAAAAGAAAGAAATTAACTTAATTCCCACGTGCACGGGAATTACGTCATTTTTGTAGTTTGAATGAAAAATTGACTTCGTTGAGTGTCAAATTTGGTGTATAGGTTCCTCAATGGATGTAAGGGTGTTAAAAGATAGGAATTTACTAAATTCCCACGGGAACGGGAATTACCGGACTTATTTACAAGTATGAAAAATCGACTTCCGTGAAAGCATCAACGTATAATTGTGTACCGGATTCATCTGTTAGTGGGTTTGTTAAGTCCAATAAATTTATGGGAACCAATATTTTCTGCATTAAAGCATGAAACTTGGCACACTTGTTGCTTAGATGGCCCAGACTGAGAATCGCCCGGGAGGAGACCCCCCTCTGGGGGGCGGGGGGAAGGGGTCAAGTTTTCTTCTACCGCGCGCGCTATCGATCCCTATTGCTGCTATTTTATAGCTACTAGGGAAAGTGTGGTGTCATTTTCGGATAATTTAAGGATGAGGAATCCATTTCTGAAACAATTTTTTTACATTTCCATACAAAAAAATCGGAATTTACCAAAAAATACATAATTGTCGACGCAAAAAAAATCTTCTAATGACGATATTTTTTTAATGGGTATAGATATCAACAAAATAAAAATATACTTGAAAAGCTGCATTCATGCAGTTTTCAAAAATATAGGGTTTTATACACATTATTGTTCATATTTATGTGTTAAAAAAAATAGTAAACACCACGCGGAAGAGGTTGTAAAAATATTTAATGCCTAATTTCGGTTTAAAAATTACTTGGTTACTTCAAATTACTGCCAAATACTGAACAGGGTCATTCAGCCTGTGATAAGTAACAACTTTCTGTATTAAAACATAGGTTGTATAGGTACAAAAAAATACATTTCTCATACATTATCTACCCAATTAGCTGACAAGTATGTATGAAACAAATGAAATTTTCGTGCTTTTGCCACTGGGAAGAGTTGTTATTTACGATATCGCAAGACAGTTTGAGGAAGAGGATAAGTCCCGACGGTGCACTTAAAAACGAGTTAGACTACATCCATCATGTCGACATATAACCGTATATTAAAAGATGTCTGTGATTAACGCGGTAGGAACCGGAAGCAATCACTGTTGGTACAGGACACATTGATATCAATGTTAAGCTCGAAAGGTCGCGAGCGCGGCTGCTTAAGTCTGCACTCAGACCGGCAAAACCGGCAGACCAAAACCTAAACTCGGAACACTTTCAGTTAGAACTCCAAAACCGTTTCGATTGCCTAGGGCGCAGCGTGGATGATGGGTTCTTGAGAAGTGTCACTGCGGTTGGAGGTAATTACTTACTACTAAGCACACTTGATCTGATGGAGAAGAGGCGTGATACGTCTCAGCAGACAACGGCACCAGATGCCTTTGCCTGCAGGCACCTGAAGAGGCAGATCTTTATATCAATTACAATAGACATAGACGATTTTCGAAAGGATTTTGTCAAACTTTCAGTTGAAAGCACCTGTGAGGTTGCGTGTGCAGAGCTAGACCGCTATATAATTTTATGTGTGTATCGTCCTCCTATTTCTGCCAATTTCGATAATTTTTTAACTGCAATGGAAGACGTACTGGGTAAAGTAAGCGGTTCAAATAAAACAGTAGTAATTTGTGGAGATTTCAATGTTGACTTACTTACAGACACGACCCAAAGGACCACTCTATTAGGCCTATTCCAGTCTTTTAATTTTAAGTTTTTGTTCAACGAACCCACTAAAATAGCGGGTACGTCTGCAACTTGTTTAGATAACATAGCAATGAACGGTAATTACTTCAAAAAATCATTGTTAACTTCTTTAAGGTCAGATCATAAGGGTCTAAATGTTTTATTGTACACATTTGAACAAGAAAAACAAAACTCGATAGTTTATAGGCCAATGAACCAAAGTCGTATGGAAAGATTTTATCACAGTCTTCAGATGCGCCTTGCCTTGCTGAGCTTTGAGGCAGATGATCCCAATACACTATATCAAGAGTTATTTTCCGCGATACGGATTGAATTCGATCTTATATTTAAATTCAAAAAAGTTTGCAGTAATAAAAATTCAAATTTTAGTACTTGGGCGACGCCGGGAATTAGGAAAAGCAGAGATGCCCTATATGAGTTATATGATAGGAAAACTTTTGATCAAGACCCTTCATTTCTTGAACATGTTAAGAATTATTCTAAATTGTTTAAGATAGTTTGCACCAAAGCTAAATCTATTAATTTAAATAATAAAATTAGAAATTCGAAAAATAAAAGTAAAACTGTCTGGCGTATTATTATTAAAGAAACTGGTAAACCTAACGGAAAGGAAAGCATTCAAGCTTTAAACTTAAATGGTAAAGTCGTAACAGATAAGTCGGAAATTGCGAATGAATTCGAATCATTCTTTGCTAACATCCCATTTCAAACCACTAAAGACCTTAACGCATCTGCCAGCGCCGCGTATTCTATACTTAAGGAACATGTTGACATCGCCCCGCCTCCACTCACGTTTCGCCATGTTGGACCGCATTGCATTATTAAGATATTTAAGGAACTCAATTTAAAAAAGATAGAAGACTTATGGGGGATATCAATTAAAGTACTTCAACCTGTTATAACACTAATAGCGCCTCATCTAGCATTAATCTTTAACTCTTGTATCGAAAAAGGCATTTTTCCAAAATTTTGAAGTACAGCAAAATCATTCCTATTTTTAAATCTAGAAATACCGAAAACCCCACTGATTATAGACCAATCGCGGTTCTTCCAGCCTTAAGTAAAATATTTGAAAAACTTATTCTTGCACAATTAGCGTCTCACTTCTCAGTCAATAACTTCCTACACAAAAATCAATTTGGTTTTAGGAAAGGGCGGTCTACCTTAGACGCAGGTCACAAACTCATCAGCGATGTCTATGGAGCCTGGGAGGATTCTCACGATGCTATTGGGGTTTTCTGTGACCTCTCGAAGGCTTTTGACTGCGTTGATCATGAGACTTTGCTACTTAAATTACAGCACTATGGCTTAATTGATAAATCACTTGATCTACTTGCCTCTTATCTTACTGATCGCGACCAACGAGTGGACGTGGGTGGTGCGGTGTCTGCAGGTTGTCCTATCAAGATTGGTGTACCTCAGGGATCGATATTGGGGCCTTTCCTGTTCCTAGTCTACATAAATGATCTCCCTTACATGTTAGATAAACTTACTGATGTTGTCCTCTTTGCGGACGACACCTCTTTAACATTTAAAGTTAAACGAGGTGACTCCCTCAACTTAGATATAAACAAAACATTAGTGGAGATTTCTCAATGGTTTACTTCTAATAATTTACTTTTGAACGCAAAGAAAACTAATTGCATTAAGTTTTCCTTGCCAAATGTGACTGCTTATGATACAGACATACATTTGGACAATAACAAGCTTAATCTGGTAAATCAAACTGTATTCCTTGGTATCACTCTAGATTCGAAACTTCAGTGGGGCCCCCATATCTCAAATCTTGCGGCAAGGCTCAGTTCGGCTGCGTACGCAATCTGGAAAATCAGAAAATTTACTGATGTGTCTACCGCGAGACTTGTGTATTTCAGTTACTTTCATAGCTTAATGACCTATGGCTTGCTTCTATGGGGAAGAGCTGCAGATATAAACGTCATTTTTATACTACAAAAACGCGCAATTAGAAACATTTATCAGCTTAAAGCTCGCGAGTCCCTCAGACAAAAATTCAAAGAAATTGATATTTTGACGCTTCCGTCCCAGTACGTCTTTGAAATTATTATGTATACTCGTAAAAACTTACATATGTTTGATAAAAAATGTGATAAAATTAAAGACCTTATAACGCGTAGCAAAAACAAACTAAGTATTCTACAGAACAGACTAAAACGGACAAACAAATGGTTTATAGGAAACGAAGTAAGATATTATAACAAGATCCCAGAAGAGATTTTGATCCTGAATGATAATGAGTTTAAAACTCGTATCAAAAAAGGTTTGATTAAGAAAGCTTATTACAATGTTGATGATTATGAAAACGACAAAGACGCATGGAAGTAGTCTAGCTCTGCACGATATTTTCATTATTTCATGTATGTACTTTAAATCTTATTAATTTATGTTCTTTGTATTGTAAATTAAATTGTTATGTCACATAAGAACAAAAAAAAGAGAGAGATAAATTGTAAAGTAGAGTTTGTTACCCCTTTCTTCTCTACGCTGTAAAATCATTGCGAAAGGGAGTAGAATCATTTGACAGAGGAGGGCTCGTTTGGGGGCGTCTCCAGGCGACCATTGTCGTAAGGCAAGGCAAACATTTGTTTGCCTGAGCCAATTAGTGGGCACCCTGAACTACCTCGCCTCTATCAGTATAGGATACTTTACGAAATAAGGTATCAATATTAATTAGATTAGTCTAATTGACTTTCAATAAGCGATATCTTGTATCCTGTATTGAATAAATCATTTTTTACTATACTATACAAAAAATATTAAGGTAAAGAGCCATAGACCGAAACAAAGCCTCCAAAGTTTTTGCTCGAGATCTATCTATTCGGCAAAGTCAGGCAAGGTGAAGACCGAGGATGGTTGGTAGAGTACTATATCCACACCTGAGATTGTGGGGGAATTCGAGAAGTTCTATGGACAGAACTTCTATTATACACGTCGACACGACAACCCATCACTGACAGTCAAGATAACGTCCCGAGAGCAACATGGACCCGACACTATACCGAGGACATCTCGGACGTCAACATCTTACAAACAACAAGACTGCATGTAAAGTCGCATCAAATATGTTTCATGTATGTCTCATTGTTATGTTATGTTTGTGTGACAAAGGCTGCTGTAAATAAATGACTTCCTTCTTTTTCTTTCTTTCATTACAGCCGAACTACCGAGCTTTCATTATACGCTAATCACATTCCCCCAAAAGTGTTAACCGCTGCATTCCAGCATGTCTTCAAGACTCTGGACTGGAAGGAGCTAGGCATCAGTATAAACGGCGACAATACTCACTAGACTAGTTATGGCCCAGACCGCGAAGGATCTAGTATGTACAATGCTCGATGTCCTCACCTCAGTTGGGCCACCGATCGAGTTGGTATTAGAATGAACATGGACATAACTAAGATAATGTTCAGCGCCCATGTAGGAACAATTCCACTCCAAATCAAATACAATGCACTACAATACACTCAATGCACTCGAAGTTGTTAAAGAATACATACCTGGGACAAACTGTTCGTCCGTCGACTTCAATTCGGATGAGCATCGTTCGGGAAGCTTAGCTTAACTTGAATAAGCTTACCGAACGATGCTCATCAGAGTGGCAGGTTCAAGTTTTATCTTGAGGCAAGAGGATGTGCGAACAATGTGCGTTACCAGTGATAACTTACGGAACCGGGACACGGCTGCAAACAACGGGCCGAATTAGAAAGTACAAGGTCACTGGAGGACAAGGACAAGGAAAGAGCTGTTTCCTTGCGTGATCGGATATGATGAGATCTTATGTCGATGTTACTTACCTCCAACCGCATGCCTCCACGGTTCCGTTGTCTGGTGAGACGTATCTCACCTCTTCTCCATCAGATCAAGTGTGCTTAGTAGTAAGTAATAACCTCCAACCGCATTGACAACTTCTTAAGAACCCATCATTTACATCATCCACGCTGCGCCCTAGGCAATCAAAGCGGTTTTGGAGTTCTAATTGAAAGAGTTCCGAGTTTGGGTTTTGGTGTGTCGGTTTTGCCGGTCTGAGTGTAGACTTTACCAGTTTCGACCTTTCGAGCTCAACATTGATATCAATGTGTCCTGTACCAACAGTGATTGCTTCCGGTTCTAACCGCGTTGATCACAGACATCTTTTAATATACAGTTATATGTCGACATGATGGATGAAGTCTATCTCGTTTTTAAGTGCACCGTCGGGACTTATGCTGGTCCACTTCCAATGCGCTCGCTTCCTCAAGCTGTCTTGCGATACCGTAAATAACAACTCTTCCCAGTGGCAAAAGCACAAAAATTTCATGTTTCATACATACTTGTCAGCTAATTGGGTAGATAATGTATGAGAAATGTATTTTATTTGTACCAATACAACCTATGTTTTAATACAGAAAGTTGTTACTTGTCACAGGCTAAATGACGCTGTTCAGTATTTGGTAGTAATTTGAAGTAACCAAGTAATTTTTAAACCGAAATTAGGCATTAAATATTTTTACAACCTCTTCCGCGGTGTGTTTACTATTTTTTTAACACATAAATATGAACAATCAATATATATAAAACTCTTCCGTTACTGACTGACTGACTGACTGACTGACTGACAGACAACGCAGAGCCGAAACTTCTGAGCGTAGCGGGCTAAAATTTTTCATGTAGGTTCCTTAGGGAGTGTAAGTGAGCACTAAGAAAGGATTTCCCGAAATTCCCACGGGAACGGGAATAAAATGGATTTTTGTGTTTATGAGAAATCTGCGCGAGTGAAACCGCGGGGCAGCCTCTAGTAAGTATGTAAAAACCCTATATTTTTGAAAACTGCATGAATGCAGCTTTTCAAGTATATTTTTATTTTGTTGATATCTAAACTCATTAAAAAAATATCGTCATTAGACATTTTTTTTTTGCGTCGACAATTATCAATTTTATGGTAAATTCCGATTTTTTTGTATGGAAATGTAAAAAAATTGTTCCAGAAATGGATTCCTCATCCTTAAATTATCCGAAAATGACACCACACTTGCTCTAGTACCTTATAAAATAGCAGAAATAGGGATCGATAGCGCGCGCGGGAGAAGAAACTTCACCCCCTCCCCCCGCCCCCCAGAGGGGGGTCTCCCGCTCCCTCCCGGGCGATTCTCAGTCTGGGCCACCTAAGCAACAAGTGTGCCAAGTTTCATGCTTTAATGCAGAAAATATTACCTTTGGTCGTTAACAAACCCACTATGTGGATGTAGGGGTGTTGGAAGAAAGAAATAAATTTAATTCAGTACGAGGACACATCCAACGTGTTCTCGGTTGTCCAGAACATGGCGCGGCTGGGGAAGGCAATCAACTGGCAGGCCAAAGATGCAGTGAAGAGCCTGCTGCTGGTGACGTTAGACCCCAACGACGTCATGATTGCACTGGTGCGACGATACGGGCGGCCAGTGTCCCTAATACTGGCCGAAATGTAGAAGATAAAGAGGCATCCGCCGCCGGTGAGCGACGCACCGAGAGACATGTGTGCCTACGCAAGCAAGGTGCACAACGTCGTCACCACCATCAAGGCGCTGAGAAAGGTGCACTATCTCCACTCGCCCGAGACGTGCCGCCTAATCATCGAGCGACTTGCACCGATCGTCAAATAACGGTGGTATGACTTCAGGAGCAGACATAACGACGAGGAGGAACCCGAGCTCCTAAAAATTTCCCTGTTTCTGAATTACGAGGCGGACCTCGGCGGCACCTACGCGCCGCCAGAGTTGGAGCTAGCCAGACCTCCAATCCGCACTCCGGCTGTCCTGCCGCGCCTGCGCCAAATCTACGCGGCGCATGAACAAAATGGGGCGGAGGACGACATAGTGGCGATGACGAGCAAGGCACAAGTCAGAAAAAAAATAAGAGTGCCAGATCTGCGGAGGTGACCATTGACCTGTCGAGTGCAAGCGTAACTAGCAGGCAGACACCGAACAAAGATGAAATAATGGATTTTCCGTAAAAAATACAGGAACGGTATCTTGAACAGTTTTTTTTAATTTAAAACTAAGTTACTTAGAGCCAGAAAGAAGAAAAAAAACATAGATTCAGAGTTATATTACGAAAAGATTTACCGAAATTTACATGGTAACAGAACATTCCTAAAATATAAAGCGCTAAAAAAAAGTACTTTTTTTATTCGCGTGGGTACATAACATATTCCAACTAGCTAATATCCCAATCAGCTAATATAAATGTTAGAAATATATTTTTCTAAGGGACTATGTGGTGGAGTGTAAAAAGGAATTGCCGGAGTTGCCACGGGAACTGAAAAAAAAATAAAATTTACCATCGTAAGGCCAAACCGTTTTTAAGGGGGTATGGGTACGATCAAAAATGATGTCCCCAAATTCCTGAGTAGTTTATCAACCAGTAATAACGGTTATAATGAAAAAGCGGCATATCTGGCAGATAGTGTTCGAGCGTGTGATAACGCACCGCTGGTCGCGGCAGCGCGAAGCGCTCACCTGGAACTCGGGGCCGGGCGCGCTGAGCACGCTCGCCACGTACGGCGACAGCCGCGCGCAGTTGCCGCTGACCGCGCCGCCGCTGCCCGCGCCGCCCGCCGCGCCGCCTGCGCCGCTCGCCGCGCCGCTGCCACCTCGCGCGCACGCCCCGCCCACGCGCTCTAACACCTACACCGCTCTCGTCTACGCGCAGGCTACTTCCCAGCACCTGCACAAACTACTAGCCAATCTCGCTAAGAGCGAGCACTGTGAAAAGGTAGGTTTTTATTATTGGAACTCGTTTTATATAATATTTAAATTATTACAAGATTTGATGTGAGTGTAATAATACTCAAGTTTCCGACACTCTGACTGACAATACGAAAGATAGGTGTAAAGTATAAGATTAGTCGGTAGTATGGTGTAGTGTAGCACACGGTCTCCGCAGGTTGTGGTGGTGTGGGCGGGCGAGCACGCGCCGCCGCCGCTGCGAGCGCTGGCGCGCGCGCCGCCCGACGCGCGCGCGCCGCTGCCCGTGCTCGTCATCGATGCCACTACACACTTTCCCGGGTAACTAAATGACTAAAACTGTAAAATTGCCTACAAAAAGCTAACAGAGCTCTCCATGGTACTTGATGTTTTTAAGCCCCGAACAAAAATTCAGAGAGGGGTGTTATAATTTTAACGTGTGTATCAGTCTGTCTATCTGTCTGTCTGTGTATCTGTCTGTGGCATCGTAGAGCCCAAACGGCTGAACCGATTTTCGTTTAGTTTTTTTTGTATCATCGAATAGACGAGCTTTCCCTGCTTACTTCGTTACGCCATAGAATATAAGATACTACAAAAGATTTGGCTTTATAGACTATGTTCTTTTGACTGCCCAGAATGGCCGAATAAAAAACAAACAACAACAACAAACCACCTGTCAAAATATGTAAACAACGGAAAAAATATTGCACCTTGGGTTACATTATTTGAGTTTAGGTAAGGATCCCTAATTTTTTTGAAAATCTAATATAGCCTATGACCATAGAAAATTTTTACTCTCTATGAAACTCGGGGTAAATGTAGCTTCCTACTAGTGAAATAATTTTTCAAATCGGTTCAGTATTTCCGGAGCCTATTCGTTACAAACAAATCTTTCCTCTTTATAATATTGGTATAGATAATTTCAGGCCGAGTGTTCTTAGCCATGATGTCAAAATATTTTAGTATGCTATTGTGATTTCTCGTCACGCGGGATGACACGATTATATTTCCTCATCATAATAACAACCGGTAGACGTCCACTGCTGGACACAAGTCTCCCCCACAGATTGCCACAATTAAAAATATTGTGGAGGAATTATTTCTTTCATCATCATCGTCTCAGCCGAAAGACGTTCACTGCTGGATATAGGCCTTCCCCACAGAACGCCACAAGGACAAACATTCTAGAGGAATTTAATTTCATCATCATCATCATCACAACAACCAGTTGAAGTCCACTGCTGCACACAGGTCTCCCCCACAAATTGCCACAAGCACATCATTATAGAAGATTTTTAATTTCATCATCATCATTATCATAACATCCGGTAGACGTCCACTGCTGGCCACAGGTCTCCCCCACATATTGCCACAAGGACAAACACTTTAGAGGAATTGAATTCATTATTATCATAACAACCAGTTCACGTCCACTGCTGGACACAGGTCTCCCCGACACTTGCCACAGAGACAAACATTATAGAGGAATTTTTATTTCATCATCATCATCATAACATCTGGTAGACGTCCACTGCTGGACACAGATATCCCCCATAGATTGTCACATGTACAAATATTGTGGAGGAATTTTTATTTCATCATCATCTCAGCCGAAAGACGTCCACTGCTGGACATAGGCCTTCTCAACAGAACGCCACAACGACCGGTCTTGAGCGACCCTCATCCAGTGTACTTCCGCAGCCTTCTCCGGTCGTCTGATCACCTTGTCTGACTGCCTACTCTGTGATCGGAATTCAATCTTCGTTAATCTTATTCTTGTACATTCCAATCTGTAAAAATCGTTTTCAAAAAAAAAGTAAGTAAGTAATTAGTTAAACTAAACGCAATGAACCAACGATTGGTATTTTTTGTCTATTAGCCATTAGCCCCATTTATCTCGACTAATGATGAGGAAGTTTTAGTCAACGATTAAATTTGTCTACGCACTGCCGAATGTTCGCACATGCGGAAAAACAAGACCCTCGAGATAATTTTAAACATTTAATCTCGTGTTTAAAAATGAGTGAGAGCTCTTGAATAATGGATGAGACGATCTAACTAGCTTCCTTAGGTCTGATCGATTTGAAATTTGGTACCATCTATGATATTTAAAGTATATGTTAAGGTAACCATGACCTGATCTGCCGTTTGAAGATGATCAGCTCTTGAGTAATGGATGAGAGGATCTAACCACCTTCCATTTGTCCTATCGATTTAAAATTTGGTACGGTGTTACTTCAATGATATTGAAAGTATATGTTAAGGTAACCATGACCTGATCTGCCGTTTGAAGATGATCAGCTCTGCAATAGTGGATGAGGGGATCTAACTACCTTCGATATGTCCTATCGATTTGAAATTTGGTTTCGTGTTGCTTCAATGATATTAAAAGTATATAGTAAGATAACCATGACCTGATCTGCCTTTTGAAGATGATCAGCTCTGCAATAGTGGATGAGGGGATCTAACTACCTTCGATATGTCCTATCGATTTGAAATTTGGTTTCGTGTTGCTTCAATGATATTAAAAGTATATAGTAAGATAACCATGACCTGATCTGCCTTTTGAAGATGATCAGCTCTTAAATAGTGGATCTAACTACCTTCTACATGTCCTATCGATTTGAAATTTGGTTCCGTGTTGCTTCGAATGATATTGAAAGTATATGGTAAGGCAAAATGATTTTTTTAAGATGATTAGCTCTAGTTCTAGTTATGTTGATGAGGGGTCTGACTGGGTCGGGGGTTTTTAAATTTTTAAATTTGAGTTATATTCTCATTATTTAGAAACACTTCATTTTCTCTTCCATCATCATCATCAATCATCAATTTAATATGTTCCATCTACATACGATTCCGCGTGGGTTGCCT
The DNA here is from genome assembly GCA_951802225.1 of Euspilapteryx auroguttella. Taxonomy (NCBI): domain Eukaryota; kingdom Metazoa; phylum Arthropoda; class Insecta; order Lepidoptera; family Gracillariidae; genus Euspilapteryx; species Euspilapteryx auroguttella. Next base: position 7,034,924 of record OX637646.1, read on the forward strand.
GGAAGAAATCGTTTTTAGCGATAAGGTCGCCCACTGCATGCAATTTTCTATTATTTGTACCATACACTGTTTAATATATTTTGATTCATAAGGTATCCTTGTTTGTATGCAATAAAGTGTTTTCTATTCTATTCTATTCCATCATCATTTCATCCGAAAGACGTCCACTGATGGACATAGGCCTCACCCACAGAACGCCACAACGTCTTGAGCGTACTCCCCGGGGCGTCTGACCTGCCTACTCTGCGTCTTCCGGTTCGCTATCGCCACTCGAGAACTTTTTGTCCCCAGCGACCATCTGCTCCTCGAGCTATGTGCCCTGCCCATTGCCACCTATGTTTCGCAAATCTTTGGGCTATTTCCTTGACTTTAGTTCTTCTGCTGCGGATCTCTTCATTTCTGATTCGATCACGCAGCGAAATTCCTAGCATAGCCCTCCATTCAGTCCATTGCCCTTTGGGCGACCTTGAGCTTCTTGATTAGGATAAGACTTGATTTACTGACATGAATGTATTAAATGTAAATGTAATGGGTGTAGCGAGGGCCCGTCGGCGCGGTGGAGCGCGCTGTGGGCGCTGCCGACGGCGGCCGTGTTCTCGCTGGACGGCGACGCGCAGCTCATCGCCGAGGAGCTCGACTTCGCCTACCGCGTGTGGCGCCACTTCCCCGAGAGGATCGTCGGCTATCCTGCGAGGACGCACTACTGGGATGAAGCCAAGGTAAATAAATTATCATTTATTTGTTATCATCATTACATTTTACAATTATAAGCTAAGCGACGCATAACCTGTGGTGTGAGTTGTAAGAGTCAAAAAAACGAGTGCCATGAAATACGCGGTAGCGGTAACGATAATCGGTAATCACATGAAAACATTTTTAAATAAATATATAGTGAAGACATGTTACAAATTATATCAAACTAGCTTTTGCCTGCAGCTTCGCACGCGCTTTTTCATTAAAATCGTTAATTACCGGTTGATTTTGGTGACATCATTTCTGATCGCACCCATACCCCCTTAAATATCTATTACTGTATTAATATTTTGTTTATTTCAGTTCCCGTGGCAACTCCAGAAATTCTTTTCTACACTCCACCATTCAGACACTGAAACTTCTAACATTTCTATTAGCTGGTTGGGCAAAAGTAGTTAGTTATACTTACCTACATCTATACCAATATTATAAAGAGGAAAGATTTGTTTGTTTGTTTGTAACGAAAAGGCTCCGGAAATACCGAACCGATTTAAAAATTCTTTCACTGGTAGAAAGCTACATTAACCCCGAGTGTCATAGGCATAGGCTATATTAGATTTTTAAAAAATTTAGGAATCCTTACCTAAACTCATATAATGTAACCCAAGGTGCAATATTTTTCCGTTGTTTACATATTTTGACAGGTGGTTTGTTGTTGTTGTTTGTTTATTATTCGGCCATTCTGGGCAGTCAAAAGAACATAGTCTATAGAGGCAAGTCTTTTGTAGTATCTTATATTCTATGGCGTAACGAAGTAAGCCGGGAAAGCTCGTACCTAATATATGTATACTACTCGAGTAAAAAAAAGTTAAAGATTTTTAGGGGCTTTATGTTTTTGGGAATGTTCCGTTACCAGGTGAATTTTGATTAATCTTTTCTCTGAATCTAATTACACTTAAACCCACTGAAGAACCCGTTTTCCTATTTTTACGTCGAAATAAAGAAATATATATACATTGTTTCAATACTAACTAAAGAGTCCCGTTTTACGTTCCCGTGGGAATTTAGTATTTTTCTTTCTTACAAGACCCCTTAATCCACAGAGACACTATTGTAGACCAAATTTCAAGTTGACATACTCAAGGAATTCGATTTTTCATACTAAATAATTAGTCCGGTAATCCCCGTTTCCATGGGAATTTAGTTAATTCCTTTCTTGAAAACCCTTTCATCCACTGAGGAACCTGTACACAAATTTCACGTCGATACACTGAATAATGTCGCTTTTTCATACTAACTAAAAAGTCCTGTAATTCCCGTTCCTGATGGAATTTTGGGAAATCCTTTCTTAGCGGATGCCTACGCCATAACATCTACCTGCATGCCAAATTTCAGCTTAATCCGTCCAGTAGTTTGGGGTGTGCGTTGATATATCACTATGTCAGTCAGTCAGTCACCTTTGAATTTTATATATATAGATTTAAGTAATTATACTTAATGTTTAAATTATGATAATGAGGACGATGTTATGGCGTAGGCATCCGCTAAGAAAGGATTTCCCAAAATTCCATCAGGAACGGGAATTACAGGACTTTTTAGTTAGTATGAAAAAGCGACATTATTCAGTGTATCGACGTGAAACTTGGTGTACAGGTTCCTCAGTGAATGAAAGAGTGTTGAAAGAAAGGAAGTGACAAAATTCCCACGAAACGGGAATTACGGGACTTTTTTAGTGAGAATGAAAAATCGACATCCTTAAGTGTATCGACGTGAAATTTGTGTACAGGTTCCTCAGTGGATGAAAGGGTTTTCAAGAAAGGAATTAACTAAATTCCCATGGAAACGGGGATTACCGGACTAATTATTTAGTATGAAAAATCGAATTCCTTGAGTATGTCAACTTGAAATTTGGTCTACAATAGTGTCTCTGTGGATTAAGGGGTCTTGTAAGAAAGAATAATACTAAATTCCCACGGTAACGTAAAACGGGACTCTTTAGTTAGTATTGAAACAATGTATATATATTTCTTTATTTCGACGTAAAAATAGGAAAACGGGTTCTTCAGTGGGTGTAAGTGTAATTAGATTCAGAGAAAAGATTAATCAAAATTCACCTGGTAACGGAACATTCCCAAAAACATAAAGCCCCTAAAAATCTTCAAATTTTTTTTACTCGAGTAGTACATATATTAGGTACGAGCTTTCCCGGCTTACTTCGTTACGCCATAGAATATAAGATACTACAAAAGACTTGCCTCTATAGACTATGTTCTTTTGACTGCCCAGAATGGCCGAATAATAAACAAACAACAACAACAAACCACCTGTCAAAATGTGTAAACAACGGAAAAATATTGCACCTTGGGTTACATTATATGAGTTTAGGTAAGGATTCCTAAATTTTTTAAAAATCTAATATAGCCTATGCCTATGACACTCGGGGTTAATGTAGCTTTCTACCAGTGAAAGAATTTTTAAATCGGTTCGGTATTTCCGGAGCCTTTTCGTTACAAACAAACAAACAAATCTTTCCTCTTTATAATATTGGTATAGATGTAGGTAAGTATAACTAACTACTTTTGCCCAACCAGCTAATAGAAATGTTAGAAGTTTCAGTGTCTGAATGGTGGAGTGTAGAAAAGAATTTCTGGAGTTGCCACGGGAACTAAAATAAACAAAATATTAATACTGTAATAGATATTTAAGGGGGTATGGGTGCGATCAGAAATGATGTCACCAAAATCAACCGGTAATTAACGATTTTAATGAAAAAGCGCGTGCGAAGCTGCGGGCAAAAGCTAGTAAATATATATGAACACACAATATATATATTATTTACTAGCTTTTGCCCACAGCTTCGCAAGCGCTTTTTTATAATAAATGTAAATTACCTACTTAGTCATTTAATTTGTTTTGTTATACTCTCTAATCTGTGGTTATACTCAGAAATATCAGGAAATCATTTCTAATTTCTAATCCAAACCCATAAAGAAATCAATATCCAGCAGTTTCCTTTTACAATACAAAAATCTTTAGCTGTTTGGGCTGCAAGCTATAATATCCGTTTTTCTGAATACACAAACTAACCTTAGCCTATATGCATAACTCTGACGATTCAACTCCCTAACTACCTAGCACATGAACTGATTTTAAAAATTCAAGATTCTTTGAAAGAAAATACAAGTATCTGTAAAATACCATGCAATAAAATAACCATTAAACCGTGGATAACATCAGGAATCCTAAAATGTATTCAAAACAGAAACAAACTTCAAAAACAGCTAAAAAATGATGAAACTAACGAAATTCTAAGGATAACATATAAACGGTACCGCAATTACTGTAATCAATTAATAAAAAAACTTAAAATAAAATATGAAACTGACATGCTGAATAAATCTAAATCAGACAATAAGGCTTTGTGGAATTGTATTAAAACGCTAACAAATTTAAACAAAGATAGAAAACAAAATATTGAACTTTTAAACCTTAAAGAAACAGCAGCTGAATCGGCAGAACACATAAATAATTACTTTATAAATGTTGGAAAATCCTTGGCCCAAGACATTTCGATTCCCCCTAAATTTACCCAGGACTACTTTAATCAACTTCCATCGTCGGTAAATTCTATAGGTGTAATTGATCCACTTCCTTCTGATATAGCAACCATTATAAAAAACCTAAAATCAGATTCAGCGTCGGGCCTGGACAATATCCCTGTCAAATTCATTAAATTAGCGCAGGAAGACCTAACTCCCTATATTACCCGACTCTGTGTGATATCTATTGAAAGAGGAGTGTTTCCAAAAGAACTTAAACGCTCCATAGTTCATCCTATACATAAGGGTGGGCCCAGAGACGACATTAATAACTACCGACCCATTTCAGTACTGCCAGTAATCTCAAAAATATTAGAAAAAATTATCAACAATAAATTACTTAAATATCTAAATGAATATGATCAGCTTTCAAAGTCACAATACGGTTTTCGAGAAGGTTTAAGTACTGAAGATGCTATTAGGGATCTTACTAAAGAAATAACAAATCACCTTGATAACAAAAAAAAAGCTCTATGTATTTTTTTGGATTTAAAAAAGGCATTTGATACTGTCTCTGTGCCCATTCTTCTGCGTAAACTTGAACTAATGAGGCTCAGAGGTAGCTTTCATAATTTGTTGGAGGATTACTTGCAAAATCGTACGCAACGTATAAAAATAACAAACGAAGTTTATAGTTCTGATGGCAACGTTACTTCGTATGGCATTCCACAGGGAAGTGTCTTAGGTCCGACGCTGTTCTTAATTTATATAAATGACCTGACGAATCTCAAATTACACTGCGGAAAAGTTTTCTCCTATGCAGATGACACGGCCTTACTTTTTTATGGCAATGATTGGTCTGAAGTCTTTACCACATCTGAGAATGGTTTGAGTTCAGTACTGACTTGGCTAAAAATCAATCAATTATCGCTAAACCTTACAAAAACTAACTATATTACTTTTTCTATCAAAGACTCTACACAACCATCGGATAGCTATACAATAACAGCGCACTTGTGCGGTCAAAATAAACAAGTAAACTGTCAATGCTCTAAAATTGAGAAAGTCGAATCAACCTAATACCTTGGGATAATTATCGATAAAAATTTATCATGGTATCCACAATTAAATCAGGTTGCGAACCGAGCAAGAAAGCTTATTTGGATATTTAAGCGTTTAAGGAGATGTACAGATAAAAGTCTTATAAGATATTTATATGTTGCACTGGTACAATCTGTCCTGCTGTACTGTATTAGTATTTGGGGTGGTACTTTTAAAACAAAGTTTATAAGCATTGAGCGAGCCCAGAGAATCATACTAAAAATTATGCTGTTTAAAAATCGTTTTTATAGTACAAATAAACTTTACCAGGAAGCAGACGTGCTATCTGTAAGACAGTTATATATTCTACAGTGTACATTAAAAATTCATAAAAATATTAAATTTAATCCCGTAATTCTAAATAAACGGAACCCATACACAGTGATTAAATACAAAACTAACAATACAGAATTTGCTAACAAACAATTCCAAACACAATCCACAAAATTATATAACCAAATAAATAGAAAATTAAAGATATACTCAATGTCATACAAAGAGTGTCAAATAAGCGTTACTAAATGGTTAAAATCATTAAATTATAATGAAACAGAGAACCTTGTAAAAACTTTGAATAGATAGAATATTTCATCATCTAGAATACACCTGCATAGCTATAAAAACATGATTTTGTAATAAATATAAAAAAACAATCATTAAGTATAAAAAGTAGATTATAATACAGTATATATATTTATAATAGAGTTTAAATAAGTATCTATAATTAATAAAAACATATAATTTGTATATATATATTTAATTAACTGGGAATATATATATATTTTTATAATATTTTACTAATGATAGGTAAAGGCACCGGTGTTGGACATGGCTCCTATTATGGACATTTCAAATTCAGTTTAAAAAAATAAGAAATCTGCTGTGTCCTATTCCTGTTTGTAATTATTTTTATGATTGGTAACAATTCCTCTACCACATACAAACATTTAAAAGTTAATAACTATTATATTTCGTGGTTTCATTTTCGATATAAATCATTTCACTAGGTAGTCCTTTCACCTACAAGGCAACATTCGCACGTTCTTACAAATAACTATTAGTCGATCGATTTAATCGATATCGATTACTCGATTAATTTGAAATTTACCCATGCTCCCATCCCTACCACTCTACGCGCCCATCACTAGCAGCGTCCGCCAAGCCTGCCATTCTTTTTCCGTGCGAGGCAACGAAAGCACGCGTTCGGATCTTGTTCGCAAAAAATTAATTTTTCAAGATACCGAAAAGATCCTACGAATATTTAACAAAAAATTAAGTGAGTTACTTAAACTTTGATGGATTTCATTATCCTCATACTATAAATCGAGAGACAATGTCTAATGTTACGGTAAGTTCATCTGCTTACCTACCTTCAAAAAAAAATATTTATATTTAGACAGAAATTTCGAATTGAAATTCTGCTTATACTTACATTTAAAAAGTGTAAAAGAAATATTTTTGCAAAGCCATAGATTCGAACAAGAACCAGGCTGCCATACTGCCTTAGATTCCAATAGGAACACGGCAAAATTTAAAACTGTACATCAGTTTTTATCATTAAATAATTTGTTTTTGCAAAGCCATAGATTCAAATATGAACCAGGCTACCATACTGCCATAGATTCCAATAGGAACGCGGCAAAATGCAAAAATAATCATAATTTTTTATGTAAGTAAGTATAAAAATATAAAAAGCATAATTTTCTTTTTTCTTCTTATTCCAGTAGGCGAAACGCCTTTACAATTTAAGGAATGTGCCCAGAGCAAATATCATTCGAATATGAGGATATATTTCTAGCCGAAACTATTCCCTACAACCCATGATGGTCTAAATGAGACTGAATCACCAAAAATCATGATGGCGACATACCAAGTGCCAATTGCCACCACTGCCCCAACAGTGATCACTGTCAATACCGTCACCAAAAACAGGTCCAAGCACCAGCAATAACTTCCTTATTGGAACTAGTAGCGGTTACACCAACCAATTGAACTCGGACCCTGAGGCAAAGTTTAAATTTCCGGAACTGGACCCATAAATTTTATTAACCCTGGGCGAAGCCCTGGATGATGAACTAAAGTTGTGTGATTGAATCTACGATAATCTCTCTCAAATGGCTAGAGAAGTCAAGGAAAAAATCCTTCAGCAATATACTATACCTAGCAACTACATATTGGTTCAAGCTTCAAAGCTAAATACTAAAATATTCTCATCTCAACTTGGACCGACTTCACATCACATCGGGGAGTAGGGCCATGGCCATTCTCCTAACTCAAGATATAAAATAGAGGCAATCAAGATTCTAAGCGAGGGCTCCCGTAGTTCATGCAACCTTTATAGCTCGGAGACAAGCTCGCATTTAAAAGACCGCACCAGGTCTACCAAGACGTTTTTGAATATCTTTCAGTACAGAAAACGAGATAAAGCACTGTTCGGTGCCAAATTTTAGAGAAAATTAAATTAAGCTTCAAAATTGAATAGAAATGCCTTCAAATCAGGAAGACAGTAGTCTTCCCAGAAATACTGTTGCTTACACAACACAGCCGCCTCTACGAGCTCCACGGGCACAGCTTGGCCGCAGTTTCAGGAAAACTCAGGCCCTCCTCGCTTTGCGAAAAACAAGGGGGGGAGGGGCGTGCCAGGGCCAGAGTACGAAGATAACACTCGTCAAGTTACAAATTACAACGACCCAATACCGACGCAGTCGCACGTTTAGAGAACGACCCATCAGGCCACGTGCTCAACCACCATTCTGGCAGAATTCAGTACAATATTTTTAAAATGTGTTGGTTGTATTGTATATCACAAACAATAAAGGTATCCTTAATTGGATTTGTAACAGAATAATTAAATGTTTTTCTAATTTTCCACTTGAGCAATAATATGTTCCTGTTGTAACATGGTTAGCACAGTAACAACAAGAAATGTCAATCGCAACTAATAATTTGCTAGAAATCGTATCTAAAACCTTTTTGACACCAATTCAAATGGAGGTAAGAGATTTCATTTTAACCTAAAACTGTAATAAATTTGTAAGTAACTAAACTTCATTTCGAAATGGCAGAACAGCATGCAAGCTATTATTACATGGCATCTATTGACCTAAAATGTCTCGTAACTTTTTATTTTTGTCGCTTAAAACTATCGTAAGTACTTACCCACGTTTCCTGTTTAAGGATGTGAACACACAGAATCTTGTTATCCACCTATGATTTCAACCCAATGCCTTATCTTATTGGCTCACGATAGCGCCTAGAACTTTTACTAAGATTAAAGAAGGGGTCGTAGGTCACTTGCGTTCATTTGGTCAAAAATTGGTAAATTTTTGTATGTGACGATATCCTTTACATAGACCGTAGTTACATGGAATATTTAAATAAAGTTAGGTTTACACTCTAATCACTCGAGTGCTTGGGCTTTATTAAAAACTATGAAAATAGTAGCTTATAGCCACAAAATAATTACAAATTTTCAGGATTTAAGTAAGTAGATGACTTAAATATGACTTTATCACTTACAAGCCATAAACGTAATAAAATAATAGAATTGGTTCTGAAGTGTTCTCAACTACCACCTGTTACAATCAGATAATTTTCACAAATGATTGGCATCCTAATGTCCGCTAGCGCAGCATTTTACAAAAGGCTGGTTGAAACCAAAAATACTTGAAAGGCAAAGGTACATACAGGTACCTTCTACCTACCTTCTATTCAGAGAATACTATGATAATTATTTTACAGGACCTGAATTGATGAGATAATAATATTAAAAGCTTTTAAAATTTCATTTAAACACAAAAATATGATTCATAAGTTAACACGGACTCGAGTCGTAAAGTCGTAACTCAAACTTACTATAGTAATTATATGTCGTATTATTAGCAATATACTAAGCCTTAGATGCCCCGAAACTTAAACAATTTGTTAATTTTTATTATGGGTAGATAACATATTAGCATTAGCTATCAGCTACATTACGACACGAAGTTGCATACAATTTCCTAATTTCAATTAACTTACCAGATATATTTGGCCTTGGTTCGAGAAGCGAAAAATCTAGCTATTAGCATCCTATATTACACGAAATATAATTTAGAGGCAGATCGAAGATTTAATTTAAAGATGCTTTTCAAACATTCTAGCGCAAAACTTAAGAAATACTTTTCTTTGAAACAAGACCCAGATGCAACAAAGGGGCAGATGCATATTTTTTCTATGCCGATCCTTCATTTTTCGTTTTTCTTAACGGCCTACAAAAAATTACTGAGGACGAAACGACCAGTATTCTAGTATTCCCTTCTAGTACTTCTAGACCTGCCTGTTATCCTCCATTGATTGATATAGTTATTTCGTAATAATCACTTGAGGGCGTGACGAAAACCTATGTTGTCTACTAACAGGGACTGTCACCCTCTCCTACTCACGCTTACCCTGAGTGCCGCAGTATGCTCGAGCAGGCAATGACAGGTCTCATTATCCCCTCAACAGCATCTCATCAGCATCTTATACTAGCCTCACTTTCTAATATTACTATTCAACAATATCAATATAATGTTATTCAATACTATGATTAAATTAGATTCTTTCGAATGTTCTGTTTTTAGTGTAATTACTTTTCCCTCCGACGTCTTCGAAAAAGACGCATCACAGGATTCACAGGGCATCATCATAAGAGCCACCGCTTTATCTCTGCTTTTAGGCAGAAAAATTTCTTCGGATGATTGCATCAGCGCCTTCTTTAAAGATGTTATAAACTAATACCCAATCCACCAAAGTACACAGGTACTTGGTAAGTATCCACAATTGGTTCTCAAAAATCTCTAAAAATTTATACCAAACAAGAATGAACTTATCCTAGACAAAAGTAGCTTTGTACTAACATTATCTACAGCCTACAGCACACATGGTTGAAAGTCTTTCTCTAAATAACAGATTATTATAAATAAAAATAGCAATGGCATTAGAATCATAAAGTAAATGAAAATTTTATCAAAACTATAGGAGATAAATGCAATCAAAAGCTATCAACCATTGTTAGTTTTACTTTATCTTACGGTGAATCCGTCTATATATAAGACGGTTATATAACCTTAACTAAATAAATCAGACCTAAATAAGCCAATCACCTCTTAATAACTGTGAAGCGTAACGTCCTCACAGGAACACAACAGCATTTGTGAACAATTGCATAGTCATTAAGCATGTGGATCAGGCAGATCCTTGCGGTGTACGGCACACACAGCAGCACGCGACACGCCGCCGCCACATCGGCTGCTCATGCTACCGGCGTCAATCTTGATCAGATCAAAAGACGGCCGCCTGGACCTCTACCTCTAACAAGTTTGCTAAACTTATCAATGTCCTATGATGATTGATTATCAATTTTTTATCAAATCTCTGACCAAATTAGTTCATTAAAAAATATACAATAAGTATATAAGTATGTTATAAATAATGTAGCTGAGTACCTACCTACCAAGTACTTACCTAAGTAACTACGCAATGTTAAACTTTGAAGTACTCTATAAACTAACTATAATGATTACTTTTATATGTTAAAATATAGTGTTTTTAACTAATAAGATGAGTAATATTATTTAATAATTGTAGGTACCTATACTAAGAGTTCAAATAAAACTAGCCAAAATTACATCTTTTTAATTAATATTGCTTCATTATCATGAAAAAATATAGACAAAACAATGTCTCTAAACATCTACCTAGTGAAATGATTTATATCGAAAATGAAACCACGAAATATAATATATGATCAAACGAACTTCTCAAGTGAAGTTCGATCAATATTATATGAGTGGTTTCATTTGAAGATATAAATCACCCTCCCTACCCAAATCCCGAGTTTTGTCAAAAAAGTCAATAAACGACGTAATTTATGCCAGAAAACTATCTCTAAAAAGAATGACAGGCTTGGCGGACGCTGCTAGTGATGGGCGCGTAGAGTGGTAGGGATGGGAGCATGGGTAAATTTCAAATTAATCGAGTAATCGATATCGATTAAATCGATCGACTAATAGTTATTTGTAAGAACGTGCGAATGTTGCCTTGTAGGTGAAAGGACTACCTAGTGAAATGATTTATATCTTCAAATGAAACCACTCATATAATATTGATCGAACTTCACTTGAGAAGTTCGTTTGATCATATATAATAGATTCGAAATGAAAAATATAAGTAGTGACTTAGGCAGAGAATGGGTAAAAACTAAGTGATTTGCGTTAAGGACTTGATTGGAAGTATGTTGATTTTACTGATAATTTATAAGTTTTTTTTATATTACTATGCAATTATCTGTTCTTTAATAGACTAGGAGTGCCTCTAAAACCTTATATTTACATTCTGCCTTTAGAAAATGGCTGGAAAACGAATGTTCATGATTGGTTCGGTTTAGTAAGTACTCCCCAGTCATGGACATTTTGTCTATGACTGGATTATTAAAAAAAATTGTAACAATATACATTTATGGTCACCAGACTATATGCTTTTAGGTAGTCCAATTAGATTTGCTTTATCACATCTAGATCCAGTCTTGTACATAGGTCCATGACTGGAGTGTCCATGACTGGGCCTTTAGAATGGACCCGTTTATTTCTTCTACTATGGAGTAAGTTTTATAAAACATTTTTGTCTTTTTTAATGACTTTTTCAGTAGGACCAATTCGTTAAATGTCTCTTCTAAACTTTATTATTTATTAATGGTTTTCAACAAAGACAAAACAAAAAATACAAAAATTGCGAACGCAAAAGATGGTTTTAATGGACAAAGAAATCACCGGATGATCTGTTCTTATTTTTTGAATCTTAGAAACATCAAAAATACCAAGTAAAGAAGAGGAATAGAGAAACAAAGAACTATCAAAGATATTAAAGAACTACAAAAGAAGGCATCCATGACGCATATGAGAAGTTCAGGTCGCACTGCTCTCATATAAACTCATATCAATCTTATAAAAACCTTTCTAATTTACTAAGAGACTACCTAAGCCTATGCGAAATATTTTATGAAACGACATATTCTAGAAAATTTTATGTTTATCTAGCGTGGCGATCATCTACTCTACTCTACTTTTATGGTTCATCTGATATAGTGTTTCCAGAATTCAGATACTTCCACAACTGAACGCTAGCATCAAATTTTGAAACAAGTGTTGGCACTTCACATTTTCAATATTTCCTAGCTTTAACTTCCATTATAATCACTTCCATCTAATGCTATAGGTACACAAACGTATACTACTTGCCTTAACTAAAAATATGTCTCTGAGACTTTAATAATCATTTATGAGCCTATTCCAAACCCAATACGTTTCGACCGACGTTATCATTATAATTCAGTGAAATTTTCGCTAAAATAACTAGATTTATATTTTTATTATTAGCCTAAACTTTCCTACTGCTAAACAATGGTCTTTTTCCCCTTTTCTACACTTCTCTCTCTTGAGCGGACTCCCACCAGGGGGTCGGATTTCTTGACTGGGAACAATCGACTCGTAATTGTCTTGTTGGCGGCTTCGTTAAGCATTGCCGCTTTAACAAAGACAATTTCTGTTGCACGCCCAAAGAAAAAAGCAATGGTTAACGAAGTCGCTAGCGGGACAATTGCGAGTTGATCGTTTTTGGTTAAGAAACTTGGCCCCCAGGCCATGGCCTGGCGTGTGCTCCCAGTTCGTCGCTCCATCATTTCCATCCATTTTTTTATTACAATAATCTAAGTTCGCCATAATAACCGGTCTTGCGCGATCCTCATTTCAACCTTCTACAGTTCGTCTGACAGTCAGGTGACCGTTGGGTCAGGGTGTCATGCCAACCCTTTTGGGGCAGTATTCTTTTGCCTTTTTTCAGTGCACTGTTGCCAGTTGCCACTATATTTTCTCGGCACCAGCGGTTATCTATTCTTCGAGCTACATAATAATATTTGGCCTGCCTGCCCATGTTTTTTTTGCTTCTCTGGGATTTTTGGTTTGGTTTTTCTGCGGATCTTTTATTTGATCACGCAGAGAAACTCCGAACAGCCATATAGGAGAGGCCTTTGTTCAGCAGTGGATGTCTGTCCGCTTAGATAATGAAATTTCTCTTAAAACTTCCGTCCAAGATTGGATGTCCATAACTGGACACTGTCCATCACTGGGTGTCCATCACTGGATTTTTCATGTCCATGACTGGTGAAAATAAAGCGTTTCTTTTTTCTTATATTTTGTTAAACAATTTGTTTAATAAAATTATAAAAAAAAATACACAATTGTTAAAAAAAACCTCGCTTCATTTCATGTTAAAACTTTTACACCTGTAGCGATCATAGGTTAGAAAATATTTGCGAAAAACTGAAAAAAAATCCTTATAGAGTCCAAGACTGGTGCCTTTACTATATAGTTTAAAATCATGAAAGTATATTAGGTATGTATCCAAAAAGAAATAATATAAAATTCACAAGTAAAATGTGAATAGGTATGCGTGTATATATATATAATATTAATATATATATATATATATATATATATATACTATAATATTAATATAATAGAGCAAGCGAAAAAAGCCAGGCTCACGGCCCAAAACATCGGTTTTGAGGACGCGAATAATAACATATACATCAGAGAATCACTAACACCGGCTACAGCGTTCCTACTATGGAAATCGAAAAACGAGCTGAAGACGAGCAATCTTTGTAAATTCGTGTGGTGTAAAAATGGAGTAATATTAGCTCAAAGAAAGTAAAATGAAAAACCAAAATACATAAGGTCGATTAACGATATTGAGCGTCTGACAGCGGAGTTCAGTGATTAATAAAATAAATTTCCTAACTACAATTATGTAACTACCTATGCCTATTAAGTCATTTGTTATTTATACCAAAAACCGTCATTAAAAATGGATACATACATAAAGGAAAATAATTATGACACCTGGAATGATTTTTGTGTAAACAGCCCCAATAGCAATATTCGAATACTACATGTCAACATAAGATCGATGTTTAGGAACTTGTGAAACTAGAACACACCGTAGTAAGCTGTGCCAAGATAATACATTTAATTGTATTAACAGAGGTCAACATAAAACAAACATACGAACAATTATTTGAGCTAGATTACTACGAGTGCTATAGCAACCTACGCAGCAATCGGAAAGGTGGTGGTTTAATGCTTTATGTTCACAAATCTTTATCATTTACAAAAACGGTGCTACGTCCGAACACACTTAGTTTTGAGTGTATAACTGGTACTCTGCAAGTGTCGACTAAATACAGTCTCAGTGTGTGCGCAGCCTATAGGCCACCAGACCAGGACAAACGTATGTGTATTAAGGAACTTGAATATACCTTAAGAAAGTTTTCATATAAGCAAAATCTTGTGTTTCTTGGTGATATTAACATGGACACTAAATTAAACAACCCTGTCTCATTAGAATACAAAACTATGCTCATTTCCCTAGGCCTAGAATGCGGAATATCACAGTATACACGAATAGAATATAAACATAACTGTTAGTCTAAATCGTGCATAGATCATATTTATACACGATTAGCTCATTGTAACGCAAGAACGGGAGTTATAAACATTTCGCCCGCCGACCACTTTATAACCGGTTTAGATATTGAATGCTCTGTATCCAAAGAACACAAACTTATTAAAAATAAGTACATTACTAAGATAGATAATCCTCAGGTTCAACGTGATTTAGATCAGGTAGACTGGAGCGTACCGCTTCAATATTTGGACCCCACAGATATTGTAAACTACATAAACACAGTTTTTCTTAAAATTTATGAGAGTAATAGTGTTAAATGCAAAGTTAATATAAGAAAAAATAATGATAATAAATGGATTAATAGAAATATTTTACAAATTTGTGCAAAAAGAAAAAGTTTGTATAATATATGGAAACAAGATATGAGTAATATAAATAATAAGCTAAAATACAATCATTATAGAAATAAAACAAATAAAGTCATAAATTGTGCTAAAAATCAGTATTATAAGAATGAAATTAAGAATAGTTTAAGAGATAGTAAGAAAGTATGGTCTATTGTTAACCGTTATTTAATAAGTTAAAAAAAGTAGATGTTGCAAATAATTTTGCGGTAAACTCTTAAGAACAAAGTGTATAGAGCCAAGTCTTTATTACAATCTTATATTCTATGGCGTAACAAAAGATATTAAAAAGCAGAAATTGAGGTTATAAGAATGGTTTTTTAAAGTAGCCTCTAAAGTATCAACTTCTAACAGTTGATTTATCCCTATTTCTCCTAGTTATTCTATTCCTGCATTGTGTCACCTCTGGCCAGTTCTCGAGATTGGAATAAAGATGGCTTCGCTAACGACTCCGATGCTGGTTTGGTTGCGGAATGAAATTAAATTAAACTGATAACTTAAACTTTTGGTGCCTTCTTTTTGTATTGAGTCGACGTCGTTAGCGAATGAGATGTATTGTACGCTGACGTTGTGCCAGGCCTTCAGACGCCCACTCGGAACGTTTTATGCTGGAGACCGACTAAAACGTATAGTTTGTGAAACAAACGCCTCTGTAAGTATGAAAACCATTTGTAAAGTAATATTAAAAAACAATTTTAGCCACTGCTTTATACATATTTACTTGTCTTACCTACAATATATTTAGAAACGACAAATTATTGGCCTATATAAAGAAACCTTTATCAGTTTGTGCATCTTAATTTTTACTTTACTTTATCGATAACCAAACTTTAAGTACGTTAAAATTTAAAACATCTTAGAAAAATATATATTATGCTTGAGTGGAACACAAATTATACATTTAAACAATGCACTTTTTAAATAAAATTATTCAAAAAAAAAGTGGACTTCGCCGAAAATTGCGTTCGTTCAAGAAAAGTTTTGTCATGAAGAATAGCGTGGATAATATTTTTTTTCCATTTTCATAACTATCTACATATATTGATCGTCATTCGTCGACTCCACGTCTTTTCTGTTCGAGCTGTGTCTGCGACTCGGCGCGAGCGAAACGAAAAATGAGTCAGTTGCGGAGAGCATTTGGTCTCAGATCCGTACAATATATTTTTTTTAATTCCAATAAACTCCTCTTAATAAACATATGTTTACTCCAGGCATCACTGACAGTCCTACATGTAGGCCTTGCATGGAGGCGGACGAAACTACCAAACACATTCTACTAGACTGCAAACAGGGTAGAAGTATATAGACCTAGGGTTCCCAAGCACCGTGCGCGAAGCAGTAGGCAACGTGAAAGCGCTGCTGAGCTTCGTGGAGGAGCTGGGGTGGTTAGAGTAGCGCTACCCCTTTTTCACGCAAAATAGGCACTATAGCTGCAATTGCGGAAACTCGCCCGTTAACTAAACTCAACTAAACTACACCCTTTAAATTATGTTATAACTTCCCCGGACAGCCTGTATAGTCCTTATGTTCTATTTAAATTTATATAACCTGAATTCTTCCCATTTTAATTTAAAATCAATAAAAAATAAGTCTAATTCACTCCGTTACGGCCCTTAAAGCCTTTAATCTTAGAGCATTCAACCAAGTTGGTTTATTTCTCTGAGGTATTAATAGATGTGTGTTGTGTGTATGGCAGGGCGCATGGGGCTACAGCAGCCGGTGGGGCGGGGCGTCGTCGCTGGTGCTGTCCTCGGCGGGCGTGGTGCACCGCGCGCACCTGGCGGCGCTGGCGGCGGCGGCGGCGCGGCTGCGGACCGCCGTGCGCCGCGCCGGCAACTGCGAGGACCTGCTGCTCGCCTGCCTCGTGGCGCACACCACGCGCCGCGCGCCCATCAAGCTGACACAGCGCGCGCGCCGCCGCCACCACCAGAACAGGTTTAACTCGCGCACTCGCGAAAATATTTATAAAACCTCTAGCTGACTCGACAAACTTCGTATCGCCTTACAATATAAGTTTACACGATTAATTTATTGTTAAACCACCTAACCTCCTACTAAAGACTTGGCTTTATGGAATAATAATATGTTGCTTTGCCTACCTAAAGCAGCAACGTCAAATTTTAGACAGAAAAAGTAAATGTAAGTAACAGTTTGTACGGGTAAATTAAATTGTTATTTTTACTAACTTCTCCTCAATTTTTATTGCCGTTTCGACCGCGCAACCATGTTCTGAAATAAAAAAATGATTACGCTCAGATTCTGTCGAAATTTGTCAAAACTGAATGGTGAAAACCAGGAATTTGTCAAAGCATAAATAAAGAAGTTATGAAGGTTTGATGGTGTCCGCGCGAACGAAACAAGGAGAAGCGCGCGGACATTGAGATCTAGACTTCTGGAAGGTTTAGAGACTTGTTTTTTTTTTGTCAAAGCAAGGTTCAATTTGTCAAAAAATGTCGAAGTAATAAAATTTTGGCTACCTCTAATACTTGACCAGATAATGACCCTTCAGTCCCATGGCCGCGCGAACCTCCAATTAAGATTTCTTTAGGTTGAATTATTTTCGTAACTATGCGTCCAAAACAGCCGGAATCGGTGTTCAGACCTTTATCTTAATTTGTCGAATCCTATGAAGGCCGAAAACCACCGATGTCTGTTGTTAGTCACACAAAATCCCTGAAAAACTTAACCTTCCTTCCGCGCCAACGAAACGCTTCTTAATATGGTGATAACTAGTTAACTAAGCTGGACTAAGATATGTTTCATATATCAAATTCTTTGACATTAAAGGCTCCTTCGAATGACACCTAGCTAGACCGCTCAAGCCCACTGCAGCGAGAGAAATTAAAAAACTTTACCTCCTAAATTTGTTAAGTAGGGTGGCTTTTTTGAGTAGGATAAGGTTTTTTCAATTTCTCTCGCTGCAGTGGGCTTGAGCGTAGCTAGGTGTCATTCGAAGGAGCCTTAAATGTTAATTTAAGTTATTGTTATTAATGTTAGAAACATTTTAAAATTGTCTCTTTAGGAATAACTGCTCCGTGGCTCAGTTGGCAGTGATGTGGACTGAGTAAACGCGTGCATCCGGTTTCGATTCCCATTGATGTGTTATGTTATGTTATGTTATAACTTGAATCGTAGTTTCGTTAGGGGTTCTTATTTCACAGTGAGATAATCTTCGCTACCAGTATTCATCAAATCAATACCTCTTGTTCCAATTTTATTGTGCAGCTGTTCGCCGAACACCAGAATTCATGGCCACCCTACTCATTTTTTATATCGAGATAACCTCAAACACAATTGAATTGCATTATGGCGGCCCTTTGACGGATTGCAATGCGCTTGAACATGACTTAGCCGTATTAGAAAACGGCGCTGTTTTGAAATCCGGCTAGCCGTTTTGTAATACAGCGAATTATAAAATACGGCGGCGACATATATAAGTAGAAGAAAGTAGTTAAGTTGATGACAGCCACATGCGTCCTTGCTCAGAATGGATATGTCTGAGAGAGATAGCATGATGTTTGTCATGGTTTTATAATTTTTCTTTATGTGCGCGGCTTATACACACACACACGCAAAAAGGACCTACTGCAAGTACACACACCAGGCAGGCAATATCTTAACATGGCATGGCCTAGGCCTAGAATGTCAAGGACACCTGTCTATAGAATGTCTTACTTTAGGTAGGTATTAAAATATAAATTAAATACATACTTACCTACAGACAAATGTAATTAAGGTCAAATCAGTACACAAATCCATTTCATATGACATTCACCTCTCTTGGCTTTGATCTTTTGCCTGAGTTCACTTAAATAAAAGCTATGTTTTGTTTAAAAAAAGAATTAATATTATTTTTAATTTAAGTATGTACATTTTTACCCACTGATGTACATAACCATCTTTTATCTTCAACGCGTTAACACTTACCGTCTTATTCATAAAGATACAGTAGATTTTAAGTAGCGTTACTGGAGGTCTACTTCTCTGGTTTGTTGTATGTGTATGTGACATACAGTCTAAATTGACATACGTCAAATAATTAAAATGCTCTTTAACTTTTTATGAATAAGAGGGTTAGACCGCAACCAGCAGCTCAGCCATGAGCCCTTATTTGTGGCTATGTTTTTGATATCGTATCGCTAATATTAGTTCGGTACGTATTAGTGTTGTGATACGAATACACCGGAGTTAGCGAACAGTTCTGAAAAGAGTCCGGAACAAATGTTTGATTATGTGTCGTCACTCAAGCGATCAATAACTAATACGCGACAGCAGCTTACCTACGTGTTGCGCTGAGTTCGTGTAACTATTTTAGTAAATTGTTACCATTACGCTAGGTTTAAGGTCCTGGTCTGTTGGTCTGGTCTTAGGTCCGCGTGGAGCGACCCGGAGCACTTCCTGCAGCGGCAGTCCTGCCTCAACACGTTCGCGGCGGCGTGGGGCTACATGCCGCTCGTGCGCAGCGCGCTGCGGCTCGACCCCGTGCTCTACAAGGACCCCGTCTCCACGCTGCGCAAGAAGTATAGGAAGATGGAGCTCACCTGAATAATATTAGCTCTGTTCTTCCTATTTCAAACCTTTCTCTATGTAAGTGATCTTTCAATATACTGCTATGCTAACTGCTAAAGTGGATACGGCTGTTATAGAAATATTTTACTATTATGATTAAATTAAATCTTAAAATATCTAGCAATATTACCCTATGATCTCTGTTATGTTAACTTATTTATTTAGGAGTTTTTTTTTATACTGTAAGTAATGTAAAGAATCAAAATCACTTTATTTTATTTTAATAAATTGACTAATTATTGAGTTAAGTAATATAAACACAAATAGTATGTATCACAATCATAATTTAAAAATAAAAGTCTGAAAATAATACTTAGTAGTTTAGTTCATATTAACACCAGGTATTAACAACAGGTCCTGTTAAATTTTACTCTGTAATATCCTACGAATAACACTACTCAGGAAACGAAAGCTCTCCTACAAAACCGCTTCGATTTTGTTTCCACTTACGCACACAAATTAAGACGCTATATGAGTTTTGAAGGTTTTTTAAATCAAGTAATTCTCTTTAGTCTATAAGAGGTAAACACACCATGTGGTGGACTCTATAATATCTAACATAGATAGTAAATATAAAACGGCAGGTTTATTTTGCGACCTCACAAAAGCATTTGATGTTGTCCAGCACGATCTTCTCCTTAAAAAGCTACGGGCATATGGCGTGAAAAGTAAGGCATCCCAACTTATAGAATCATTCCTTTGCAATCGCAAACAGACAGTAGAAGTCGTCACTGACGGGCGAAGGTTAAGGTCAAATACTGGAAATGTTACAATAGGAATTCCACAAGGGTCCTCTCTTGGAAATACCCTATTACTGGTCTTTGTCAATGATATTGAACAGGCCGTTACTGATGGAACAGTTGCTTTGTTTGCAGATGACACAACGGTTATAATGAGTGCTCCTTCGTACGAAGAATTAAATGATAAGATCAATAAAACATTTACACAACTGGATAAATGGTATTCAACAAATGGGTTAATCCTTAATCCTTCAAAATCTAATCTTATTATCTTTAGCCCTAGAGTTACACGACCACCGCCACCATGCCTGATTAGCCCTGTCCCTCTAGCCCAAACGTGCAAGTTCCTAGGTCTCACACTGGACTCTAATTTAAATTGGAAACAACATGTTGATATACTGTGCGATAAATTAGGAAGTGCCGCATATGCGCTGCGAAAATTAAAACCGCTCGTTTCCAGTTCAGTGCTTAGGCAAGCTTACTTTGCGCACATTCATTCCATATTGTCTTACGGTGTCATATTATGGGGTAATTCGACAGACTCAAATCGTGCATTTATAATGCAAAATCGCGCCATTAGAACTTTAGAGGGTATACCTAGTCGCGAATCATGTAGATCGCTTTTTAAAAAGTATCGAGTAATGACCCTTTACTCAGTATATCTTTACGAGATCATTACTTATGTCAGAAGAAATATAGGTACATTCCGACGACGTGAGTGCGGCGGGCGGGCGCTGCGGGGAGCGGGGAGCCTGGCCGCAGTGCCTCGTCGCACGGTGTTCGCTACACACAACCCGCGCGTCATCGGTCCACACTATTATGAGCATCTGCCTACTGAGCTGAAGGAGGAAATCAATGACGAAGCGTTTTGTCGCCGACTGAAAAAACTTTTGGTGGAACATGAATATTATTGTATAGATGACTTTTTAAACTATAAAGGAGATTGACCATTTTTGTATGGACGCTGGACCAAGGCTGCCCAGCATTGAATCATAGTGCATAATGTTCATTAGACTAACAGTAGTCTGTAACCTAAAGCGCTTAAGAATCTATCCAAGGAATATTGAAAAATAATCTATTTTACATTGACGAAAAATCCTAACCAACAGCTTATTTTAAAAATAAAAGACGGTGTATCATTTAAAATATCAACATTTATTTAAGGATAAACATTTTAAAATACCATATCAATCGTCATCATCATCGTCGTCTATAATTATGGAATCTAAAAATAAAGCAGGGCGCCTCACAACGTCTTGGTGCCTAGCCCATCCCAAAAACCAAACTAGGCAAACAACGTGGGCACAACTGCCGATCGTTCTTCGCCCGATATAACATGAGCAGCAATAATGTTGAACAGAATCGAGCCCATGATTGTTCTCGTCAATTAAAATATAGCAATGATACACTTTTGCCGATGTATGTCTGCTCTTTATGTGCGCTCGAATCAGTTGTACGTTGCTGGTTGATCACAAAGGCTGATCTTCCACGGGTGGTAGATTTTCTACGGCAGGTGGATTATCCGCAGCAGGTGGATTATCCGCAGCAGGTGGATTATCCGCAGCAGGTGGATTTCCCACAGCAGGTGGTGCATCATTCCCCGCAGCAGCCATTGCAGGCAGCGTCCCACGGCGAGCTCTTGACCAACAGTTGTGGCAGAGGTGTTCTTCATTATTGAATGTTATCTGGATCCAATAAAAAAAATATTAACAATGACCCACGGCATGACATGAATCCGAAGCATAGTCGAATTATATTGTAACTCTTGAATTGGTATTCAAGAGCTGATAATATAAAACGTTTAGGTAGCTACTGTCAACGCGTTTTATACTAATTCGTTGGCTAAGAAATCATTTCCCTATAATAATATTCTAACATCATATTCATTGCAACATTCATCCTATTTTTTTAACCATCAATTAGGAACTAGCAGGTAACAAGGGTCACAGTGTCTCATCGATCTCGGTGCGCAGGTAGTGGATTACCGATAACTGGACCGGTTTGTTAGACATGCCTATGGCTGTTGACATTTAGAGTTCCACGAATCTGACGAAGTGTAGAGTGAGTTCTATGAGTTCCTGTGTGGTTCATTCGTGAGTAAACCTGCACATCTGAGATAACAAGGTGTGTGAAATGGGCTTGGGTTCACCCATAAGGGGATGGTACAAAAGATCCCAAGTGGGCAAAGTGCCGTCGACCTACAATTGGTGCGACCCCCCCCCCCCCCACAAACGAAGACAAGACAGATAGTTAAGTAGGTATTTACCTCACGTGGTAGAGCTTGAATGATGTTTTGAAATGTATGTTGATGCTCATTTTGAAGGTCTCGAGTTAAGGTATGTCTTCTGATTCGTTCCACAGAACGATCACAAAATAAACACACTCTGTGATGTGGTTGATACATCGCGTAGTCCAAATGAATAGCCGTGTCCTCTATATATTACTTTACTCTTTGAGCCGGGTCAACAGGTGATGCAGATACGATAGTCCAAAAGTAATGACAGGTTTTAAAAATAAGATAGATAAGCGCACAGTACACAACACAACGGTTCCAAGAGCGAAGTTAGACTGCAATACAAACAAAAGGGCACGTGCGCAAGCACGCAGGTATAGCGAAACCCAGCGTGCGCGAAAGAGATAGGCACATACCAAATCTGAATATGAGCAAGAGAGACTTTCGATTTCTCTAAATTCTGGCAAATCACTCTTTATTTATCATTTTCATATAGAACTTGCTACAAAAAAAAGTTGCTTCGAACGAGACTAGTGAGGTCGGAACCGGACTCGGGAGGTAGAATAGGTAAGATAATAATAATATTATTTAACATAAACGATAAAAAACTATATATCAAATGTAAGATCACCAAAAAAATAAGTTTTAAGGTACTACGTATATATTATAAATCCGTGGTTTTAATTTTTATTTTTTATTTTTCATATATATATCTCTTCATGTGAAGAAGAAAAAAAATATTCACATGCGTGGGCAGCATTTGGTCCAGAATGGTCAATCTCCTTTGTTTGATATTGGATATTATTTGTGTAATTTGAGTATTCGACAGTTACAATATGTAATTCAAGTAAATTGAAATTATTATTTAGTATTTGACATTTTATATACAATTATACATTTAAAAATTTGACATTGTTTACATAGTACTTAAATAATTAAGTAACTACTTATTATTTTTTATATAATTTTTGTACAATATTTTGACGATCACATTATACTTTGACATTTTATTATACAACTTTGTATGTAATATGAATATGATAGTGTGAAATAAATGAATCTAATCTAATCTAATCTAAAGATCTGGAATTTTAATATAACGTTTTTGAGGATAAAACAAAGTTTTTTATAACTAGGAAACACTTGTGGAATCAAAAAACCTCGATTAATTATTTCGTCAAAGATAACCATTGCAAAAAACGGGAATAGCTAGTTCTTCGAAATTACTAACTAGTTTTTGTTGAAACTACATAGGAGTAATGATAATAAAGTAAATAAAATTCTGGAAATTTAAATTTGATTTCAAAGTAATAATTAAAAAGATATTGCATATTTATTACTTTTTCGAATAAAATGTAGTAACCGATGTGAGCGACTGACATAATATTACTGTCCTTTTCCCTCAGTATGTTTAAGGGAAAAGGACAACCTTTGATACTCGGTCGTTTGATTTATTTCTCTTATATCCTCTTAACTGCTTTTGCAACAAAGCACTCACACATTCTCTTACGGAGCGTCCTACGTGAGCGATCTGGATGCGAACGCGATGCGGCGCGAAAACAATGAACAGTATTTAACCTATTGAAGTGGCCTACGTGACCAAACGCGCGTAGGGTGCGGCGCGACGCGGCGCGAGACAAAGCGAACACGACCAGTTGACTTGATTTGTTCGCGCGAAGTGGACGCGTCGGCCATATTTTTTTTAAGCAAAAATTGTAATGCCAACTGAACTGAACAGCGGCGGAAGGCGCGGAGGGGACGGTTCGCGCGCACTTAGGACAGAGTAGCCGCATCGCTCCGCACCCTACGAACAACAATACTCAAGAAGCGTAACTAGCCCAATAAAATGCCCCACGCAATGCACACGGAAGAAAAGCCCCGGTGGGCGGGGCTTAGAGTTACGGACACCATGCCGCGTCAGTTCCTAGTGGTACCTTGAGTCGTTTGGCTGCAGCGTCGGGAGCATATTACTGTGTTTTTGGGTATTTCTGACCGTGTTTTATCTTTACAAATATGCCTTCGTGCATTATAAAGTGTTGTAGAAGCCATAAAGACAAAAAATAATACTTATACACCTTTAAATAAATATTTTGTAAAATAACACTTGACCGCCATCTAGTAGCGATAATATGTACCAGCCAAAAGCAGGGGGGCTAGCTCGCCGCTTTGTCGACAGACCCGAGCGAAGCGGCCAATAGCGAGCAAGCTTTGTCTATGGCTGCGTCTTACGTGGACGACTCAATGCGAATGCGATTGCAAAACGATCCGATGGGAATTTAATGCGGTGCGGACTTCGAACAACAATACTCAGGAAGCGTAACTCTTCTACAAAACCGCTTCGATTTTGGTTCCACTTACGCTCACACAGTAACTCCTATTGCAACAAACACTCACACATTCTCATAGACAAGCTTGCACGCTATTGGCCGCTTCGCTCGCGTCTATACAGTGTGTCCGGGGAAGTTATAACATAATTTTAAGGGTGTATTCTATGATCAATTTCACGAATGAAAACACCCCATATGGGGGGTCGCAGCCTCACCCCCCCTCAGTATGACGTTTTTAATTTTTTTTTTGCAAAAATTGACCCCGCCTACTTTTAAATTCACAGTTAAAGATCTAAGGCTCACAGAACCTTCATTAAGGTCTTGATCGAATGCTAAGTAGTTAGGCTACATAAGTTACTAACTATAAAAGTAGCTAGGCTACCTAAATAACTAGCAAAAGAATTAAATAAATATTGACTTTATTTTTTAATAAAAGTGGGTTAAACTGAAATCTTAAATTAAAAGGTAAAAGCGAAGGGTCTTTTTGGTAGTTGATAATTTCTGAAGTAATAGACCTAGAGAAATAAATCTAATACCAATTTGGAGAACAACTCAAAAGCTAACAATAAAACACAAAAAATAAAAAAAAGTATCTGCATTTTTTTGTGGAAACTTTGAAAAACCGTAAAAAATGCACAAAAAAAAAATTTTTTTTTTGTTTATCATCTTTAAAAAAAAAAGTAAAAGCAATACTTGGTTATTTTGTTAGTAACTTATGTAGCCTAACTACTTAGCCTTCGATCAAGACCTTAATGAAGGTTCTGTGAGCCTTAGATCTTTAACTGTGAATTTAAAAGTAGGCGAAGTCAATTTTTGCAAAAAAAAAATTAAAAACGTCATACTGAGGGGGGGGTGAGGCTGCGACCCCCCATATGGGGTGTTTTCATCGATAAAATTGATCATAGAATACACCCTTAAAATTATGTTATAACTTCCCCGGACACACTGTATAACTTTGATAAAACACGGTCAGAAATACCCAAAAACACAGTAATATGCTCCCGAAGCTGCAGCCAAACGACTCAAGGTGCCACTAAAAACTGACGCGGCATGATGACCGTAACCTAAGCCCCGCCCACCGCGGCTAGTACGTGCGGCAGCACCGCCGGCGGTACCTAAGACGTGAAAACCGGAAAGTATTTTTTACTGTAAAAAAAACTGAAACTTTGTACATGTGATTAAAAGTGGCAAACAAACGGAAACTTATTTATTTTCACTGTAAACTCGTAATTTCAGCAATCAAATTTCGTACTTTTTACATTTGTGTGCGTGTATACACACACAAGTTTTCCGATCTTGACGGCAGAGGGCTACACATATTTACTATAATGAGTTATAATGTTCGTACTTGCGTATTAATCTTATGATAAATTAAATACACTAAAACAAGAATAATACAAATTAAAAAATTTAAAAAAACTTGAAAAAAATTGCCCAGGCTGGAATTGAACCCGTGACCTCTAAACCGTCCGACTGACTCGACTACTCTATCAAGAATATGTTTGGTTTGGTTTGCGCATTGTTGCCACTCTTCTCAGAAAACCACTCGAAATCAACAGAAAATCTGCCAAAGGTCGAAGCCCGACGAGACGAGCTCGCAACAGCTGCTGCTGTTGCCGAGCATTGAAATCCTAAATGTACTAACCTATTGTTTTACTTGTCTTGTGTAGGTATTGCCATTGCAATATTTTAAAATTGACCGCATGTTTATTTTTCATACTTTTTTAGTCAATATGACATCAAATGTAAAAACGTGTTAATTATTGGCATACAATTTGTTCATTAAATTTACATTACCTATTATTAAATAATTTGTACTTACATATTAATAATGTTTAAAAAGTAACTTGCGTCGATTATTATTATTTAAGTATCCAAAAGACTTGCAATACGATATTGTAAGGATTTCTATTGAATTCATAAAACGTTTCAAAATGTTTCCTAGTTTTGTTCCTAAATCTTCCTAATTAGTTTTTTGTGGGTACAGATATTGTAATTTTTTAGTATAATTAGTGTTATGTAGAAATGTAAGAAAATGCTACAAAAGAATTGGCTGTACAGTGGCGGACACGGTCGGCGTAACACTTCCGGTTTTTCTGTATTGCAAAATAGCTCTTGTTCTTTGGTAATACAGTCTAGGCCTGACGAAACCATAGACAAATCTGTTACGGCCTCCTAGTCCTTGACTGTACCTATAGACTACGTTCATTTCCTTCACAGATTGGATTGCTAGATGGCGGTATCAATATTTTTCACCTTTTTCGTTTCGTAATTGCGTATTTATTATACGATAAATTAAAATAACACTAAAACAATAACGCAATATAAAAATAAAATAATCTCACGCCTTTTTATTCCCCTAAGGGTTAGGCAAAGGCACCAGATTAAGAGCCGGACCCACGTTTAACCGAGTTTATGCTGTATTACCAACGTGACAAGGGGCCAGATTGTCGCGTTTGGTAATAATGTAACATGGTGTAACATGGAACAAAATTTCAACTCGATCGGACATAAAGAAGCTAGTAAGATCCCCTCATCATCTCGAAAAGAGCTGATGATCTTCAAACCGCTGATCAGATCTTCTTGAGACACGGCTAAGAACACTCGGGCTGAAATTATCTATGATACAAAAAAAAAGTAAACGAAAATCGGTTCAGCCGTTTGGGCTCTACGATGCCACACCACAGAGAGAAGACAGACATACAGACAGACAGACAGATAAACACGTTAAAATTATAACACCCCTTTCAGAATTTTCGTTCGGGGGTAAAAAATAAAATGATAAAACTCTGCCGAGGCTCGAACCCGTGTCCTCTGAGATGGACTGTTACTCTTTTGCGATGTTGCCGCCTCGCAATGACTTTTCCTCGCAAGAGATATGTCTGTTGGGCAAAGCCAAATGACCAAGCTGAAGAGGGATGACGGCAGTATAGCGTCGACGAAAGCGGAAATTTTGAGGGAAATCGAGAAGTTCTACGGACAGCTATACGATTCGGTCACTAAGCCTGTTACTAGTGCGGCTAACGACCCTAGAGCCAAACTAACCCGACACTATACCGAAGATATCCCGGACATCAGCCTGTACGAGATAAGGATGGCCCTGAAACTGCTTAAAAACAACAAGGCACCGGGTGAGGATGGAATCACGTCAGAGCTTCTGAAAGCGGGTGGAACACCGGTACTCAAAGTCCTTCAGAGGCTCTTTAATTCTGTCCTACTCGAAGGGACCACGCCTGAAGCATGGAACAGAAGTGAGGTGGTGCTTTTCTTCAAGAAGGGCGATAAAACCCTTTTGAAGAATTATAGGCCCATCTCGCTTTTGAGCCATGTTTATAAGCTGTTTTCCAGGATCATCGCCAATCGTCTCGAACGAAGGTTTGATGACTTCCAGCCTCCCGAACAAGCCGGCTTCCGAAAAGGCTTTAGTACCATAGACCACATACATACGCTGCGGCAAGTTATACAGAAGACCGAAGAGTATAACTTGCCGCTATGTCTAGCGTTTGTGGACTATGAGAAGGCCTTTGATTCGGTCGAAACATGGGCGGTGCTAGAGTCCCTCCAACGATGCCGGATCGACTATCGGTACATCGAAGTGCTGAAGTGTTTGTATAGCAACGCCACCATGTCTGTCCGAGTACAGGAACAGAATTCGAAGGCTATTCCCTTGAACAGAGGCGTGAGACAGGGAGATGTTATATCTCCGAAACTGTTCACCGCCACTTTAGAAGACGCCTTCAAACTTCTAGAATGGAAAGGGCAGGGCATCAATATTAACGGCGAATACATCACTCACCTTCGGTTTGCTGACGACATCGTAGTCATGGCAAGGTCGATGGAGGAACTCAGCACGATGCTCGAAGGCCTCAACCGAGTCTCCCAACAGGTGGGCCTTAAAATGAACATGGACAAGACGAAGGTCATGTCTAATGTCCATGTTCTGCCTACCCCAGTTATGGTTGGGAACTCGGTTCTCGAAGTTGTCGACGAGTACGTATACCTAGGACAAACCATCCAGTTAGGTAGGTCCAACTTCGAGAAGGAGGTCAATCGCCGAATCCAGCTCGGATGGGCGGCGTTCGGGAAACTACGCAACGTCTTCTCGTCCAATATTCCTCAGTGCCTGAAGACGAAGGTATTTAACCAATGTGTGCTGCCAGTGATGACATACGGTTCTGAAACGTGGTGCTTCACTATAGGGCTTATGAACAGGCTCCGAGTAGCTCAACGAGCCATGGAGCGGGCTATGCTCGGGATTTCTCTGCGGGATCGAATCAGAAATGAGGACATACGCAGAGAAACCAGGGTCACCGACATAGCCAAGCGGATAAGCTCGTTGAAGTGGCAATGGGCAGGTCATATAGCCCGCAGAACAGATGGCCGCTGGGGCCGAAAAGTTCTCGAGTGGAGACCACGGATCGGCAAGCGCAGCGTAGGACGTCCACCGACCAGATGGACGGATGATCTGCGCAAGGCTGCGGGTCCACGCTGGATGCAGGCCACCTGCGATCGGTACAGATGGAGAGCCTTGAGGGAGGCCTATGTCCAGCAGTGGACGTCCTACGGCTGAAATGATGATGATGATGAATGACTTTTCCGTACATTGAAATAATTATAAATTTCAATGTGACACCAAAAGCAATTGGAAGGCCCGGCGCACATATGGCGAAGCGCAGGGCAGATTTTCTCTCAATATCAAACTATTATCAGCTTAGTCTTCTTTGAATAATAGGTATTCAAAATCAATCAACACAATACTTAATTCCTAAGCGCATCGAAGCGAATATATGCGAAAGGTAGCGCGCGGGAACGCGGCTGTGGTGCGAAGCCAAAAAAGCCGATTATAGCTTGAAATCGGAAATTTATCTACTTACGCTGCGCTTCGCCATGTGTGCTCCGGGCCTTAATCGTTGTAGGTTACGTCGATGAGGTAGGTATTATTATTAGTACTCTGCAGCCAGAGTCGGGCGTCACGCGTCACGCACAGCAAAATGATATGTATTACTTAGTCAAAGAGATTAATCTCGAATAGCAGTGACCAAAATCGTCATTTGTTTCAATGAACTCGAAATCTGCATCCGCCCGCTCCGTACCAGGATCGCTAGCCTAGGTGGCTAGGGTGCATTTACATCAAACGAACAAAGAGCTAGCAAATAGCATTCTATCGCGATATATTATTGTACATGAACAACTAGCAAAACTTTTAAGCAAGTAAGTACTATGTAGAATTAATTCTTGCACAAAGATCGCTAGAATCACGAATTGTTAAAATAGGTAACACTTTCGAACATGCAGAACATTTTAGCAACAGTTCGCGCGCTCGACCTATGGTAACAAATAAAGATTCTAATTCTGATGCTATCGTCTTTCACATCGAGCGAGCGAGCATTATAAGATCTTTTATAGAACGCAGACAGAACAACGAAATAATGCTTTACTTACGTCTATTTACTTTACACTAAAATAATTTAATAAAGTGTTGAAAGACTGAGCATTGGGTTGCATGCATTGGCTTGTTTGGTGTAAATCTCCTATACGATATTCTACCAGTGTTTGTTTTGCAATATGAAATGAAAATGGTTGTCAGGCAACGCTGATTTTCTCGCCACATACTATAGGGCGCGGCCACCAGCTCCGATTAGTTTGATTTTAAGGCAACTAATGCTACAGAATTACTACTATTTAGTACTTAAAGGAAAAAATAAGTACTAGAGTACTTTTCGAGTTATAAGAGGTTTTTGGTGGCCGCGTTGGGAAGGATGCTTTGCAACGCGGCCACCTTCAGATTGAGCCAAAATAGCAGCAAATATAAAATTTATGAATTAGAAATAAATCTACGCAAAAACTACTTCGCAATAAACAAACTTTTGTTTCCCTGAATCTAGGAGAAACTAAAAATTAAGTAAATCCAAGTTTTACCGCGCGCGGCTTTGAGGTTATTTCCAGGAATCTCGTAAATACGCGTCATATGAAGATGAGAATTCTAACGAGTATACAACAGTATGTCTACTATTTAGTACTTAATGGAAAAAAATGCTACTAGAGTACTTTTCGAGTTATAAGAGGTTTTTGGTGGCCGCGTTGCAAAGCATCCTTCCCAACGTGGCCACCTTCAGATTGAGCGAAAATAGCAGCAAATATTAAATGTATGAATTAGAAATAAATCTACGAAAATAGTACTTCGCAATATATAAACTTTTGTTTTCCTGAATCTTGAAGAAACGGAAAAATAAGTAAATCCAAGTTTTTACTAAGGGTTACTCGGCTGTGCATCGTTACCTCCCATCCAAGTTTTGTACGACAGGGTTTTTCGTGTCAGTCACTAAAAACTTGGCTAGCAAAAACCATGTCGTGCAAAATCTGTACTGCAAAAATTTTTACGTATGAGAATATGTTCACGACACAGTCTTTCGTATTACCTACCACTAAAAACTTGGACAGTAAAAACTATGTCCTGCAAAACCTTCCGGAAATAATATAGACAATAGTCCACACAAAACTAGCAAAATAATTGCATCCAATGATCACATTCACCAGCATATTTGCTATACTTACTGAATTTTCTCCATGCTTATTGTCCACCCACATCACAAACACTTGAGCATCAGCAGCACGAGTGCGTGGTCACGTGACTATAGGGAACTATAGTGGTATTTGTGCACTTTGTCTCGCTGGTTGTTAAAGATGTTGTCAAACTGGTGTGATCATCACACCAGTTTGACAACATTCCTCGCATACCTACTACGGAATGTAATCATGCCATCACACTGTGATGTGATGGCATGATTACATTCCGAACACTGCGCCTATCGTAATTGAATTGAACCAACACTTAAGAGCTAAATATGCGAAACTAACAAATATAAATCGTGAATATTCGTATTTAGGCGACTTAAATCAATAGGTAAGTGCAATTTTAAGCAAAAAATTTACAGAATTAAAAAACTTAAGTAACATCAATTACTTCATCATTTTACATAACGAAGTTCGTTGCAAATCAATTTGTTAAAACATTAAACAAAACAGAAAGGTAAATAACTACCTATTTATCTACATCCCTAACATAACTTCCCTACAATATGTTCAGAAACGATAAAGTTAATGGCCTATATTAAGAAACCTGTATCAGTGGGTGGGTGCATCTTAGGAAGCATAGCACAGCTAAAGTAGCGCCACCTGCGAAAAAAAAAAAAACTTCTAAACTAAGGCAAATGTCAAAAATGTGAAACAGTATTCCCTTAGATAATACAGCCTAGTATTTTTAGGGCACTGTTGTTTAGCTTTTAGGTTAAAGACCAAATAATGCTACTAATCGTTGCCAAAAGTGGCCGTTTTTAGCAACACTTAGTAGCTTTTTTTGGTCTCAAATCTAAAAGCCATACCACTGTGCCCTATAAATACTAGTTAACATTATCTAGTAGCTAATGTTTCACATTTTTGACATTTGCCTTAGTTTAGAAGATATTAATTTTTTTCGCGGGTGGCGCATGGCTCTTAATGTTTACTTTACTTTATCGATAACCAAACTTTAATGATGTGGTTGTGGTGGTTGGTTGGTTTTCAAAGTTATATTACGTAGTTCAAAGCGTGGAGACGGGCTCCTTGTAGAGATTGAAAAGTTCAAAATAAAATAAAACAAAATCTATTTGACTGGCGCATGACGTTATGACATGATGAGTTCCAGTTTTATTTTGAGCTTAGATTTTTGCAAGCGCCTCTGATAGCGGCGTGATAAAACTTGCGTCTTTTTTTTCTGAGATGTCAAATTGAAAACCTGTCATTACGTTCAAATTTAGAACATCTTCTTAGAAAAAAAGGAATGTTTGATTGTGATTATCGTCGTGTGCGCCGGCGTTAGAATGTCGCCCTCCCCTCTCCTCCCGTGGGAGCCGTAGGACCCGGCTGAGGGACAGCACCAGAAGACGGGCAGCAGCGTCTTCTGGTTTTTAAACAACACCATACTGCGCTCGCCAACCCGCCTGCCAAGCGTGGCGAGTATGGCAACCCCCCCCCCTCATGAATAGTCAGCATGTGCCCAGGCCCCTAGTCCCCGGCAGCCCCGCTATTCCTGACCACGGTAGCGGTTACGGTAACGGCGGGGCAAGGGGTGCTAAGAATCCCCGGACGGTCGGCTACCACCCCTTTAAACGACAACTGGCCCTGGCAACACACAACGTCCGCACTTTGAGGACTGACGATATGATTGTTGCGCTGGAAGAGGAAATGAGCAGGTTACGGTGGGATATTCTAGGGCTATCAGAAGTCCGTAGACAGGGACAGGACACGATAACCCTGAAATCGGGTAACCTGCTCTTCCACCGGGAGGGCGACCAACTGTCCCAAGGTGGTGTCGGGTTTCTCGTCCACAAGTCCCTCGTTAGCAACATTATTACCATCGACAGTGTGTCGAGCAGGGTCGCATACCTAACACTCAGAATATCTAAAAGATATTTGCTGAAGGTCGTTCAGGTCTATGCACCGACCTCGACACACTCATATGACGAAGTAGAGTCTATGTATGAGGACATTAGTCGGGCCATACATACGCATAAAACTCACTTCAATGTTGTTATGGGGGACTTCAATGCGAAACTAGGCAAGAGAAGCGAGCATGAGTTGAGAGTGGGGAACTTCGGTTATGGGCAACGGAACCCTAGAGGTCAGAGGCTGGCCGATTTCATGGAGAAAGAAGGACTCTTCATGATGAATTCTTTCTTCCAGAAGCCACCTCATAGGAAATGGACCTGGATGAGCCCTGGTGGTTCTAGGAACGAGATAGACTTCATCTTGACCGACAAGAAACGGATATTCAATGATGTCTCCGTGATTCATAGGGTAAAAACCGGCAGTGATCACCGAATAGTAAGAGGCACATTGAATGTGAACGTTAAACTTGAACGGTACCGCCTGATGAAGTCTACGCTCCGTCCTACCCTCGCTCAGATCGAAAACCCCGAGAGCTTTCAACTCGAGCTCTCTAATCGCTTTGATTGTCTAGACGACGCATCAGTTTAGAAGTTTTTTTTTTTTTCGCAGGTGGCGCTACTTTAGCTGTGCTATGCTTCCTAAGATGCACCCACCCACTGATACAGGTTTCTTAATATAGGCCATTAACTTTATCGTTTCTGAACATATTGTAGGGAAGTTATGTTAGGGATGTAGATAAATAGGTAGTTATTTACCTTTCTGTTTTGTTTAATGTTTTAACAAATTGATTTGCAACGAACTTCGTTATGTAAAATGATGAAGTAATTGATGTTACTTAAGTTTTTTAATTCTGTAAATTTTTTGCTTAAAATTGCACTTACCTATTGATTTAAGTCGCCTAAATACGAATATTCACGATTTATATTTGTTAGTTTCGCATATTTAGCTCTTAAGTGTTGGTTCAATTCAATTACGATAGGCGCAGTGTTCGGAATGTAATCATGCCATCACATCACAGTGTGATGGCATGATTACATTCCGTAGTAGGTATGCGAGGAATGTTGTCAAACTGGTGTGATGATCACACCAGTTTGACAACATTCCTCGCATACCTACTAAGCTATTTTATTAAATGAGTAAAGAAAGCAATTAAGACTACTTGCGAACAGAAGTTCACTTGCGTCTTATTGACTTTCATCATACGCGATACATTTGAATACATTGATACTTATGTTCGCGCATATAGGTAAGTGTCCCTGCAATTTATTTTACCAACATAAAAAACAAACTGCTACGAGTATAACGTAGGTATATATACTATACGTATCACACAACACACAGATCACTTTATGAAGTACACAATAGCCACCAAGATCTCGCAGAACAGACACAAACACAAATGTTAAACAAAATAGAAGTACTTACTTACCCAGATTTTTCACTTAAAAAAAAAAGAATCTTTTTTACATAAAATACAATTACATAATTGTAAGTAAACTTTATAAAGTTTATGTAAAAACCCATAAAAATTACGGACATCCTCATTAGTTTGTTAATTTAGATTATCTGAATAAATTAAATACTTACCTAATTGATAATGTTAGTCACTGCCAGTCACGACACTCACCACCTGTCATGTCATGGCATACCTACCTACCTGCCTGCTCGGAGCGGACATCGAACTAAACATAATGTAATGAATCGGTTCATAATAATAATTGGTTAACATTTCATAAGTAGAACGCTAAGGCTACGAACGCACAGGCGGTTTTTTGCCGCGCGGATTTTATGTAAAATACTGAATCCTATGGAAGTGTGCGCACCAGCGGATAAAAAACCGTAAAAACACGCTTGTGCGGTTCAAAGTTTGTTATTTAAAATTAAATAACAAACTTTGAACCGCGCGGAAATAAAACCGCCTGTGCGTTCGTAGCCTTACTGACATAACGGAGGCTTCGCAATCGGTCCAGTGCCGGCCTTGGCCTCGATGGCCAGGCCGGTGTCGGCACCGCGTCAACACTGGAGTCGGTGGTGGCGGCGGCGGCGCCAGGGCCGGCTGCTAGTCACCGTCGCTAGCACGCGCCCGGTGCACGCTGCACTCCGCTCTGTGACCGACGCTCGCCACAGTGAGTGATACATTGTTTATAGCTTCATTAAGGCCAAAGGAAAAGCGATGGAAGTGCTTAAAAAGGATTTCATCATTGATCCTAGTTTGAAGGACAGATATTTTTGCAATCGTATTGTATGCGCCGAAATTCTCAAATATAAGGTTTCAGTAAAAAAATACGTGATTTGAAGATTAGGATCAAAAATATTTTGTCAGATTTTGTTAAACAATACCATAACTTAATTATTTATATCAAAATGTCTGACGAAAAATAAATAGGTAAGTCATTAAATTTGTATCTGACCACGGCTGACTGCGCAAGAATGCACTCATTAAAATGAGGGTAACGTTTTTAGTGTGTGTAAGTATTGTCAAATCCTTGGTACCTACATACTTACTAGGCTGGAGTATCAACGTGCTGTCGGATTTTGAAAAACAAGTCAATAATGTGTCGTTGGATTGTAACACCTTCGACGAACTCAAAACCTGCTCTGTGTCCTATGAAAGTGCATTCGAGTTGCTGGCTATGATGTAATGGACTTTGCAAGTCCAGAAGTAGGAAATGGTCGTGTTGTTGTATTATAGATAACAGCTGAATATAAAAACTTTTTATCAAAAAATTAAACCGCCGAAAAAACTGAAAAGCATAAAATAATAGGAAAACATTTTCTATTATGATTTAATTTACTCACTTCTTAAATTAATTTATAGTATAAGTATAGTGCAGTTGTGTGTGTACTGTGTAATAAGTATAGTATAACTATAGTTCAGAGTAAGTAAAAAAAAATTAGGTATAGCAACTAATTTAACGTCGGCGCCACACCACACAAGCAAATTTATTATTATCTACGTAAAGCGTGATGCGCGGCGGCGGCACACGTGTTTCGGTTATTTCTTTGAATTTCAGGTAAGTAGAGGTTTTAGAGAAGCTCAGCTTTAAAATTCCTCGCAGCCTTAGAAGAACCCGAGACGTTTTCAGCTGTAAGCTCTGTCGGACTAATTATACAAAGAACTCTTTACTAATACGAATGCCGCAATTTTATAATCATAACTTCAGCAGCGTTGACATATTTAGTCTCTCATTTAACTCATTTAAGTCCGCCATCCTAGAAATACTACGTAACATAAATGTTTAAAATTATCTTTGTTCAGTTGTTCACAAATGTTAATTTCATTAAGACTATAAATTTTTATATGTGTCTCAGATCACTCTTAAATAATAACTAGTCGACCCGGCGAACTTCGTACCGCCTAACCTATTAGTATTTTGAGCATGTGTTATACTTATAAACCTTCCTCTTGAATCACTATATCTATTAAAAAAAACCGCATCAAAATCCGTTGCGTAGTTTTAAAGATTCAAGCATACATAGGGACAGACGCGGGAAGCGACTTTATTTTATACTATGTATTGATTATATATTATTCTTTATACTTAGTATTTATGTTTGCAACTTAAACGTAAACTTGCATTTGTATCTTTTGCATTATCACGCTTCCGAGCTTTGAATATATTTGATATATTTATAACTAAGGGAACTCGTCTTCCTGTGTAATTCTTATTACTGTAATCTTATTATGTATGACTGTTTGTTTCTCAATAAATAAAATAAAAATAAAAGTAATTTAATGATATTTGTTCGTTGATTCTGTGGCACCACAGAACAAGGAAGATGCTCTCTCTCTCTAAATAGAAATGGCGAGTAGGCGGAGCCCGCGTGCCTATCATTAGCTCTGCAGTGCATATGCGTAGTTTTTGACAGATTTGATAAGATCAGTTGCTTTATGCTTCTTGTAAACAAACCACCAGGAAAAATATGAAAAAAAACCCACTAAAATGCCATATTGTGCTGTGTTGGAATGCAAAAATTAAAGTTAGGGACTTGAAAGTACTAATTATGCCGTATCATTACATCGGTAAGTAATATTTCACTGTATTTTTAAATAAATTTGAAATTATACATGAACAAGAAAACAAAACCATAAGTGAGAAAATGAAAACACCCTAATTACGGAGCAGTAAAATTGAATTTTCATTGAAGCCTGTGACTGTGACTGTACCTTCATAGCGTTCTTCTTTATCTATGGTATTAGACTCATGACTTTTTCTAGAACATTTTGACAACAGTATAATGGAAATCAGTTAGAGATTGCTCAACATGATGAAAATCTATCGATGATTTTCTATGATAAAAATCTATCGATAATGATGTAATATGTAAAAAATTAAGTCGCTTTCCGCATCAGTCCTTAGGTTTGTTTAAATCTTTAAAAATACAGCGGATTTGAATGCGGTTTTTTTTAATAGATAGAGTGATTCAAGAGGAAGGTTTATAAGTATAAAACATGCACGTTCTAATAATAGGTTAGGCGGTACGAAGTTTGCCGGGTCGACTAGTATTGTATAAAGACAAGTCGTCACTCTTATAGTGTGCTATATTTTATTTTTCTTTTCATTTATTTACAGCTTATGTTACTGGATCACCTTGGGCCAAGCTCATAACCTAATACACTTAAGCATAAACTTGAAGATAGAGCCATCATGAAAGCTTCTTAAGCTAAGAGGAGTTTCAATAAACAATACCTAGAGAAGAAAAAATGCTAAATATTATATATTAAAAAAACCAAGATTAGTTAAGAGTCTAAGGCAAGTAATAAATAAGCAAGTACTTCGATATTAAAAAAGATAAAATAATATAAATATAAAACCCATCTTGTTTTATTGGTCTATCTACCCATCCACCTAAATTGTTTACTTTGATTAAAATAAAGCTTCATTTAAAGTACAGTACTTACTCCAAAATTAATAATGCGGATGCAGATTCGCTAATTGTCGATTTCACGGAAACACCTGAATCAAAAATCATAATTCTACTAAATTACGCATGCAGAAAATGCACTTAACCTCCTTAAATACATATCGTCTTCCGTCGCTTGGGAATACGACCGTTGTCGAACAGTGACGAAGATTTCTATGCGCATTATAACTTTTGCAGTACTGTAGGTATATACAATTTTATAACTAAACACATTTTTATTTCTGAATCTCTATTTATGCGAAGCATAACTGTTGAATACAAAACGACATTGGAAATAAATAAAAAATAAACTGTACACTAAAATAAACTTTGTTCTATGAGCGACTGGTTTTTTCATATGATAATACCAATACATCGCCAATCACCAAGAAGGCCGTTTGCGTAGAATACACATAGATTTTCGTAAAAAAAAAAAATTGTTAACTGTAGCCATATGAAAGAAAGTTGTATATCGATAGGTTTTTCTCATCGACAAACTTTCTCCCGCAATATGTACATCCCTAGCTTTGTTTTTCATTCTTCGACGTAGCCATCTAGTGTTTAGTAGCGGTAGTACAAAAGCTGTAAGTTCCATCTAGCGTCGAATAGTAAAACTAGGAACAATGCGTGAGGATTTTAAAGCAAAGAGGATGTATAGCTTTCTACCATGTTTTTGGAAAAACCTAATTTCATTCTTTTATCATATGTATGTCATCATTATCTTAAGTATTTCATAATTGTTATTTGATTTTGATCTTTGTTTATTTGTAAAAAAGGTTCATAGTCTACTTCAAAGTTTTGTGATGTAGATCTTTTCGGCATTGTCGTTAATCACCAATGGTAGCTTGGATTTCATAGTGAGCGTTTGGTTTATATGTGTGAGTTTGGACACACTGGTTTCGGTACTAAAAGCTCATGATGCTATTTCTATTGTATTCTCTTGTTCTGTGTGTGGCACCGTCTCAAAATTACTTGGTAAGTATACCTAAATTAATTTAAGAAGTGAGTTAATTACTTAAATCTTAATAGAAAATGTTCCCTATTATTTTTTGCTTTTCAGTTTTTTCGGCGGTTTATTTTTTTTTAATTTAAAGTTTTTATTTTTAGCTTTTCAGTTTTATTGGGGTTAACTTTTTTTTGAACCCTTCACAAGGTGGTCACACCTCACAAGGTGGCCAGACGATCTGGGCCCTTAGTCTCATCGCGCAAAACGTAACTATCGAATAAAAGTAGAGTAGAAACAGTACGTTAATCGCAAGGATATACACATTTGGTAGTCTCGTAATCAATTGTGCTATAACTATAGCAGTAGTATCGCAATAGATTGGAATAGACCAAAAAGGGTAGTCTGCTCCATAATGAGATTATGTTATGATTACGTCCGACTGACATTATATATGTCAATATTGATTGATATTAAGTGACAGTTGCACTACGCCCGTCCGGATTCACAACATAAAACAGGATTCACTATTTAGGTAAAAAAATCCCAGATTATTCTATAGCTTGCTATTCATATTCTATTGCTATACTATAATGATCGATCAAAGTTACGAGACTCGCAATTTTTGACACAATCGTAATAGAGTAATAGTAGAATAATAATAGAATAGAAGTTTAATCGTTAGTTTAAGAGACTAGAGTCCCTGGTGAAGGTTGCGGTACTAAACAGGATGAGGGTCGCTCACGACCGGTCTGGGAGGCGATTTGTGAGGGAGGCCTATGTGGACGTCTATCGGCTGAGATGATGATTATTTACATTCTTACTTCATTAATATAATCAATCTGTGAGTTAACAATAAAGTCACCCCTATTTTTCCACCCTTGGGTAGGAAATTTATTCCCAAATTTTTATGGGACCAACTTCAAGGTATATCAAAATCGGTCTACTCTGTAAAAATGTATGCGTGATCATACATAAAATAAAATAAAAAATATACATATACTTACGCGTCGACTTGAGAACCTCCTCCTTTTTTTTCGTCGGTTAAAAGTATTGGTCAATCTCATTGATTAAGGTAGATCGAAAATTCTTGCACCGAAAGACCACATTCACAACCTTACAACAACCACAACAGGTATTATACAACATATTCCGTTTTTTTTTAT
This sequence comes from Euspilapteryx auroguttella, assembly GCA_951802225.1. NCBI lineage: Eukaryota > Metazoa > Arthropoda > Insecta > Lepidoptera > Gracillariidae > Euspilapteryx > Euspilapteryx auroguttella. The sequence goes on from OX637646.1 coordinate 7,075,457, forward strand.
TTTGACCGAGTTTTAAAGATAACTAAAAAGATAAAACATTTCAAATTCCACTGCTGATACTTACTTCCTTTATTATAAGGGTATTTCTCACAAAAAATATTCTTCATCTAAGATCGCTGTCCAAGATTTTTTTTTTTAATTTGGTTTTTTAATAAGTTTATCGTATACAAGAACAAAAAGTTATAGTTTTCATGATGGAGGGACTCTTTTTTACCCAATAGTTTCTCTACAAATCGCTTTTGAAAAAATTAGGACAGCGATCTTATATTCACTGCCAGCGATCTTAGAACATCTCATATAACTGAAATAAAAACATGTTGCACATAATATTTTATTGTAAAAAGTTATTATTTTATTTCAAGAAATAATAATAGAATTCTTGGCACAGTTTTAACAACCTTGCATCTACAGATTAAGATTAAAGAAACATAAAAACAACTGTATCGCTTCTTATTTAGATTTTATTTTGTAATATTATATGTTAAAGTAACGTTATCGTTGGTTCTTTGGATGAACCTACTATTTCTGTGGAATTTTCAAACATCTAATCAACATGCCGTAAAGCATGTATCTGGTCTATGTAGCCTTTACGGAAACCGGCTTGTTTGGGTGGCTGAAAGTCATCAATCCTGCGCACAATACGATTCCAAATGACTCTCAAGAACAGTTTGTAAACATGGCTAAAAAAAAAGTTAGATCGGCATGTAATTCTTCAGCAAGGTTTTATCATCCTTTTGGAAGAACAATACTACTACTCTTCTTTTCCCTGCTTCTGGAGTTTTCAAATCTCTGATACTTAAGAGGCATAGCACAGCTAAAGTAGCAAGCAAAAAGAGTAAATATCTTCTAAACTGAGGCAAGTATCAAAAAAGTGAAACAGTATTCCCCTAGATAATTTAGCCTAGTATTTTTAGAGCAATGGTGGTTAAAACCATAGAAAGCTACGAAGTGTTGCTAAAAATTGCCACTTTTGGCAACAATCTGTAGATTTCCTTGGTAATAAACCTAAAAGCTATACAACAGTGCCTTTAAAATACTAGGCTACATAATCTGGGGTTCTGGCCAGATAAACCTCCACGTTGTGCACCCTGGGCAACACTAATCGATGACACTTTTCGTTTACCGTTTGGTGTAATCGCTCGGTGGCTAATAATATGGCGAGTGGCGCTCCACATGCTCTCTGCTTTATCAGAGAGCATAGTGTGAGCCGATAAGGAGAGCGGGGCTTGGTACCCCCACCACGGCGTACTCCTCGGCTCCGTGGGGTGGTTAAAAAGCCCTGCTAAACGAGGAGAAAGAAGAAGGGAGTAATTGAAGAGGAAAAGGGAAAGATGGCGAAGAGGTGGATTACGGGACTTAGGGGCTCCCCCAATGGCACGTCCATGTGGAGATTTATGGCTCGGTTGATTAGAAACCCTGCGTTATTAGATGCTGGGAATAATAGTCCTGCTCACGGTTGGCTTGATGACTAAGTCGCCGACCGCAGTAACAAGCTCTGCTCATATAACAAACCTGGGAAGGATGACGGAACGCAGTGTCCAGTTCCGTCGTTCAGCGTTGGGAGAGCCATCCACGCGCTGGGGGGACTACCATCTTGGCCCCCCGTGAAGAGGCTTAATAGCCGATGCTGGAGGAGGTAGCAGAGTTACACATAAAGATCAAAGATCTGCCGTGACCCCCTTGCCAACAGCCGAGGAGGACACCGGCTATGTTTTAGTGGATGCGAACCCCACATTATCCTGCGGCTCTCCTCGGGGCTGCAGGGTAATCGTCAGGAGTTTCCCCACCTACAAAGGCTTCATCATCTAGTGGAATATTCTATATTTGCCTTTGTTTTGAAGATATTAAATATTTTCGCGGGTGGCGGAACTTTACCTGTGCTATGCCTCTAAACGGAATTATACAATTACCTACTGTAGGTGTTGGCCCTAAGGATCGGTTTTCTACCGGCCTTCAGAAGTTCACCTGTGGTTAAACTGATGATACCCTTTATCAGAATCATTATACCTACACTACATAGTAAAGAAGAATTCTAGAAATAAATAGTAACATTGAAATTGAAAAGTAAATTACAAGATCGCTGTCATTGACTATAAGATCGCTGTCCTTAGGACAGCGATCTCAGAAATGACAGCGATCTTATGGACAGCGATCTTAGCAATTAAAAAAAAAAGTGGATTATTTATAGGAAATAAAAGGTCTAGCAAGTAAATAATACTACAATAGTATGCAAAACACATAGTATTTCATTATAATCTAATTACAACAATTATATAATGGCTTGATTTTTTTCTATGCTACAGAAGAGATTTTTAAAAGAAAGGGTGACCAAGCGTAACTGCGCTCAAACATAACGTGATTGAGTCGAAACGAAGCATCTCAGTACATGTGTCACTACTGTGACTTACTCAGCATCACTAAGGGTTCACGGCACTGACACTTCAAAACTTAAAACCCATTGGTTAGCGAGTTATGTAAGAAGAACTGCGCGGTAGTTCAAAAAGTACTAAACTTCGGACGCTCGTATAAGTTGAATAATATCTTTAACAGATAATTAAATTAATTTATCATATTTTTTTTATGTTAAACAACGTATCAACCATCGATTTAAATAAAGTTTTTAGTTCAGTCTCTTATAGTTAAAAAGTTATAACATCATTTTGAGCGCTGGTCGGAGTCCGGACGCACCGCTGACGGCCGATTTTAGGTGAAAAAAATTTTTTTTTCCACGTTTCCTAAATCCAATTTATTGCTAACTGTTTAGGTCTAGGTCCTATTTTGGATAAATAATAACATATTAAAAACTCAGGCTCATAGATTCTTCAATCTCGCAGTTTCACGTCCGGACGCTTGTTTTTGAAGGTCTAAATATTCACCCATAATCGAAAACAAAATTTTAAAAACATAACTCACGAAAGATGTGCTGTTGATGACAAATGCGGAAACATCTAAGTATAGCATTTACCTACTTAGTTTGTTGCGACACCGGGGTATAAAAACTTCATAACTTCGTAAAGCTAAGCACAATAGATAAGTAGGTAGGCTAAAGATTTAACTAGCAAACGGCATCGACCTCAGTCACCTATTGTCGCAACTAGCGATTGTTCTCAAGTAAGTAGGTACCTAACTACCTAGATGCTGTATACTACCTACTTATTACATAGGTACCTACGCCATTAATTTTCTTACTATTACTTTCGGCGAATATGAACGCTCAAAATCCCAAGTATTTTTGCCGTGTAGCTTTCACATGCAAACTGACAACTAAGTATACTTAATTCTTAATTATTTTAAAACTATAAAAATGGGATCATCATCTCAGCCGAAAGACGTCCATTGTTGGACAATGGCCTCCCCCACATTTTTCCACAAGGAAGGACAAACATCGCCCCAAGATTTTCAACAACTTTTTCAATTAAGAACGCTGTTGCCCTAACTTCAGGGCCCTTAGTCTCATCGCGCAAAACGTAACTATCGAATAAAAGTAGAGTGGAAACAGTACGTTAATCGCAAGAAAATACACATTTGGTAGTCTCGTAATCAATTTTGCTATAACTATAGCAGTAGTATCGCAACAGATTGGAATTGACCAAAAAGGGTAGTCTGCTCCATAATAAGATAATGTTATGATTACGTTCAACTGACATTAAATTTGTCAATATTGATTGATTAAATATCAAGTGATTAATATAGATCTTAGATAGTGCAACTGTCACTTAATAGTGACAGTTGCACTACGACTACGCCCGTTACAATTTCATCTAATAAAACAGGATTCACTATTTAGGTAAAAAAAACCCACATTATTCTATAGCTTGCTATTCATATTCTATTGCTATACTATAATGATCGATCAAAGTTACGAGACTCGCAATTTTTGACACAATCGTAATAGAGTAATAGTAGAAAAATAATAGAATAGAAGTATAATCGTAAGTATAAGAGACTAGAGTCCCTGGTGTTCTGTCGCCTTTTACGCTATTAATCGGCAGAGACAAAAAAGGGATCCCTAAGTATCCTTACCACCTTTTAAATGTAGCTTTATAATACTGGGCTTATCTATACGTATACCTGTACAGTCACGGACTAGGAGGACGTAACAGATTTGTATATGGTTTCGTCAGCCCTAGACTGTATTACCAAAGAACAAGAGCTATTTTGCAATACAGAAAAACCGGAAGTGTTACGCCGATCGTGTCCACCACTGTACGTATAGATAAGCCCAGCGAGTCCGTCTCCACTGATCACTACTTCATTTTGAGCGCAGGTTCCTCAGCCGGAGGAAATGCGATGGCGCGTGCGTGTTGGTTCACACTGGTGGCGGTAGCAGCCGTTGTTGCGCTCGCCGCCCAGCTTTGCACAGCCCAACCGGTTAGTTGTAATTGTAATAATAATAATATAATAATATTCATTTATTTCAGGCAATATTTACATTAAAAGATGTTAAATAACATAAACAGAGGCCCATATGATAAATACCTTAAAACTAAAAATAGATAATATAATTTTTAACTATTAAGTTAACTTTTGCTATTTTACACGTATGGTAGCTGACGTGTGGGCAGTATCGGCAGACAGTCTACCTCGGAACTTCCGAAATACGACACCCTGCAAAAAAAAGCTCGACCCTCAAGTTGAAGCTGGACTTCTTCACCACCTAGTCTACGACGTCTGTGACCTTCGTAGACCAGTGGAGTCGGGACACGTACAGCGGCGTCGTGGGTACGGCGGGACGCAGTGTCGGTCCGGTCGGGGCTGTGCCACAGAGGTTGCGGTTTAAAGGCTTCGTCTTCTTCTTCTCTACCCTGATGAAGCCCTCCTCGTCAACCTGCTTCTTCTGGGTATATTTTGGTGGCACCTGTTTGCCAGAAGGTTTCTTCTTCCCTCCAGCGGAGGGTCGCTTGCTAAGCGGGGCGGGTGCAGCGGCGGGCGCGGGCGTGGCGGCCACTGCGGCGGCGACGGCGTATGCACGCGGCCTAATAACAGAATTATTATTTTTTAACGATAATAACTCTGTACGAAGTTCGCTTACGGTAGATTCCGAAATCTCTAACTTAAACTGTACCTCGGCCAGACCGGCTTTCAGGGCGTTGATATCCTTAAGCAGTCTGGTGACATCATCGTGGTCGAACGACACGGGAGGCAGCTTGTGCAGCTGCTTCGCGACGAAAGCGGGCACGTCGTCGGGATCGGTGGTCTTCAGGAGATTGATGATGTCTTGAAGACTCTTTTCTCCTTTTTCATCCCTCCTGCGGGTGGGCATTCGGTCGGCTTGGCCGACAGTCTCGTAGAGCAGCACCTTGCTCTTGCAAATATCCTCTTCTTTGAAGTTAGATTTGCAGATCTGCATGATGCTGACCTCGTCCATAGTGTCGATGGCATGTTGTATAAACGCCAATAACTCGTTGGCTATGAGTTTTTCCGAACTCATAGCGACAGTATCGGGCAGCGGCTAAGCCGCGCAAATTGTGAATAAAAATTCAGGTCAGTGCTGTATGCAGTGCGCGTCCGTTACCGAGCGCGTATTGCTGAACACTAATGTTGTAATGTAAAAAAAATGTAAGTATGGAAAGGATTTCCATTCACAGGTAAACTTTTCTATTATGACTGCCTCCGTGGATCAGTTTGCAGTGATGTCGACTGTGACGTGGGACCACCGGGTTCGATTCCCGGCGGTGGCGAGTATTCTTATGATGAATAAGAATCAATGTTTTTTCCTATTCTGCGTGTACGTAGGGATTTTGCGAAAACCCGGATAATTTGATATTTAAGGATTATTTTTTTCCAATCATCCTGACATGAAGCAGTTTTTTTTTGCAAAAAACCTAGTATAATTAAAAAAATTAAAACCTTCCTTAACTCTGATTGGCTTATTATCTGACAAGAGGCTGCCCCGCGGTTTTTCCCGCGGAGATTTTTCATAAACACAAAAATCCGTTTTTTTCCCGTTCCCGTGGGAATTTCGGGAAATCCCTTCTTAGTGCTTACCTACACTCCCCAAGGAACCCACGTTTCAATTTTCAGCTTTCTACACCCGGTAGTTTCGGCTCTGCGTTGTTTGTCAGTCAGTCAGTCAGTCAGTAACGAAAGAGTTTTATATATATTGATTGGATTATTGCTTGCTAGTTGACTATTTATTCTGATTGGTTTGTTAAAATACCTTTGACGCTACAGAGAACCAATCAGAATCAAACTTGGACAGCAAGCAATAATCTAGCCAATCAGAGTCAAGGAAGGATTAAAAATTTTCAATTATTTATTATTACCGCATCTTGGACTGACAACGCTAGAAGCCTTTGCCCGCCGATCCACGTAGTGATTTACCTTCTCTCTGGCCGACCGACCCCAGCGCTCCAAGCGCCATCATGCGTGCGGCAAGGATGGACAACATATAACTGATCAATACGGGGTTTATTTATTACTAATTAATGTCTTACATCTAATAACAAATACTTTATTAGGTACCTACCATAAATTATGTTTTAATTAATAACTTATAGTAAATTATCTAGATGTTTGTTTAACAATGTGTTTCCTAAAGTTAGTTTGTAAAAGTACTTTGTTGAGAAAAGGCAATTTATTATAAAAAACAAGCGATGTCATGTAAATGTTGAATGATTAACACGAGACGAGAGCAATGGAAAATTAACAAGTGAGGAAAATAAATGTGTAAATTGTAAGGAAAGTGAAGTATTTAATTTATAGCTCTAAAAAAAAGCTTTTTTCAGGATGATTCAAAAAAGGGATCCGTACTTATATCAAACAAGCTTTTCCGGCTTACTTCGTTACGCCATAGAATATAAGATGCTACAAAAGACTTGGCTCTATAGACTATATTGTTATTTTGACCACCCAGAATGGCCGAATAAAAAACAAACAACAACAACAAACCACCTGTCAAATTAAGTAAACAACGGAAAAAATATTGCACCTTGGGTTACATTATTTGAGTTTAAGTAAGGATCCCTATTTTTTTTGAAAATCTAATATAGCTTATGACACTCGGGGTAAATGTAGCTTCCTACCAGTGAAAGAATTTTTCAAATCGGTTCAGTATTTCCGGAGCCTATTCGTTACAAACAAACAAACAACTCTTTCCTCTTTATAATATTGGTATAGATTATCCGAGTTTTCGCAAAATCCCTAGTTTTTTTGCAAAAAAACGAATCATCAAATCTTCAAATATATATACAGGGTGTTTCTGACAAGGCGGTAATAAATCAAAGGAGGGATTCTGCTCACCATACCTAACAACTTTCCCAAAGCAACATGGGTCGAAATCTGACGGCTGATTTTTGTTTTGAGATTTCGACCCATGTTGCTTTGGGAAAGTTGTTAGGTATGGTGAGCAGAATCCCTCCTTTGATTTATTACCGCCTTGTCAGAAACACCCAGTATAATCTAAGGCGATACGGAGTTAGCCGGGTCAGCTAGTACTTAATAAAAGTTATTTGTGTCTATATTTCATTACATGCTGTATATTGAAGTTATTTTTGAAAACTTCTAACTACTTACTATGTATTTTAACTAGATTATTTTTTTATACTTAAACTAGGCGACCCGGCGAACTTCGTACCGCCAGAACTTTCACTATCTTGTGCATGTATTACTTATAAACCTTCCTCTTGAATCACTCCTTTCTAAGTAGGTATTAAAAAAACCGCATCAAAATCCGTTGAATAATTTTAAAGATACAATGTATTGATATTGTATATACTTATACTTGAGAAGTTTTTGGTTGTAAGAGGTGTGCCCAGTCTGGGCGGCTGAACGTGCGGTCCTCCAGACCGCTATCGGGATGGGCCTCTCCCTGCCGGCTGTGGTGCGAGCCATGTCGGCAGCAGAGAGGCTTGGACGGCGGCTGTCTCCTTCTGCGAAGCAGTCATGCTCGCCAAGGAGACGGCCGAACGTGAAAGAGAGGCGGCGAACCCGTCCAGACGGCGAGTTCGTCGCCGCGGCAAGCGCGAGGCCATGAAGCGCCGCCGTACGCCCTGCAGTACTGGGCCGAAGAAAAGGACTGAGGTATCCCCTGCATGTCGTAAGAGGCGACTAAGAGGGGACCCCAGGATCGTTGGTTGCACGAGGCGGGGGCCTCGTGTAGTCATATATACGTGGAACGCGGTGTCCCGATTCCGTCTTCTAGCGTTGGAAAAGAGACCCACGCTCCTGGGGGACGATCAATATGTCTCCCCCGAGAAGAGGCCGAAGAGCCAATGCTGGAGGGGGTCGTGGAGTTGAACATCGAAAGATCAACCGTGACCCCTTGTAACAGCCGAGATAGACACCAGCGGGGTTTTAGTGGGTGCGAACCCCAACATAACCCTGCGACTCCCTCGTTAGGAGTTTCCCGGCCTTAAAAAAAGGGTCTGACTAGAATTTTTCTCACTAATTTCAGCCAACGGCAGACGACGCAATAATCAAAGACCGCACTTTGAGACAAACCCCGAGAAGGAATGTTGCAGTTAAACCGAAATGGGGATTTTTCGGAACAATATTTCATCTTATTTTAGAGGTATGTACTCATTAGGTATACCAAGAAAGAATATATTTCTATCGACCGACCGACCGACCGACCGACCGACCGACTGACTGACTGACTGACATGAAATACTTAGGTTTTTTGCTAAAATCTATACAAATGACACCAGAATCTTGAAATTTTCAAAATATGCTTCTTATAATATTAAAACATTAAATATGATTAATGAAACAAAAGTTTTTAACACGTATAAGCATACTTTGAGAAATTTAGGATTATGATAGTATACACTGTAAACTATACAGGATGGATATACAATGTGTCAGGAAATGTAATTACAAGATTTTAAGGTGCAATAAAAAAACATACAGTCCTCACATAAGAAGCCCGTTTTGACATTTGAGAAAAACCATAGAACTAAACATGGATCAAAACTAAAAGAAACAACAAAATAATAATTAATAACCTAAAGTGTTTCTATACAATATAATACTCTTTGTGGGGTGTCAAATTATATGATAAAATATATATCAGAAACATCAGAAACATTTATTTCGAACATGTGGTAAGATACAGACTCTTGCGACTATACTACTATACTTACTACTTTTCGCTCTGAATTTGAAGTAAACATGTTTATAATTTTACGAAACGTCTCAAAAACAGAAAAGTTACGTTCTCAGTCTGTTTTTAGTAGTGATGTTAAGAGCCAGTTTACAGCGATGCTAGCGCCATTTGCAAAAAAAAAAACTTCTAAACTGAAGCAAATATCAAAAATGTGGCACTGTATGACACTAGATAATGTAGGTGTTCAGGCTTCTCCATCCATTCCTGGATTGGAAGCGCCTTCACCAGTAAAGTGCGCAAACTGTTTAACGTGCTTATGAAGTGTAGTTTTAAGTAGTGCTAGATGTAAGGCATTAACATGTAAAAAGTGACACTCATCTTTCGGCCGTCATTCGTGGCAGATCTAAATTCTAAATTAAACGCTCTGGAATGAAGATTTCATAGTTTTATTTGCCACCAATATGTTAGCGAAAACATATTTTGGTGGCCCATGAGGGGAACAAAAGAAGAACCATCAAAATTCAAAATTTCAAGAAAATTCATTCGAATAAAATGAAAACATCGTTCGTGAAGTGATCGTGTCACCACTTCGTCTAAGGCTTGGACCAGGATTGACCATTGGATCTGGAGCAAGAAGGCTGCAGCCGGGAGCGTAGGAGCACCAGGTGGAGACCAGTGGCACAGCTAAAGGGTCACGTCTTGCAGCCCAGATTGCCAAAGATAAGTGCCCATCCTTTGTTCCTTTCGTGTCCTTCCTAGACCTAATTTACTCACTAAATCGCAATTATTCAGTCTAATAACTGCCTAAACAGTTATACTGAAGCTAAATGCGCATCTACTTGCGTTACAAAGTTATTTTTTGTCTAAATTAATGAAAATAATTTATTGCATCATCCTACGTGACACGTGTCGCGTAACAAAGAATAGAACAAATTTCATGAAAATAGGCAATAATTTCACCTAACTTAACTAAATTATACATTTACTAGTGATTACAAGCATTCATACTACAAGTTTATTAAGAAATATTTTCAAATTTGCCCGATTTGTGGCACTTCAAGATATTCAGTACATTTTTTTTTTACTTACTTACATACTTCAGACAAGTTCTTAAATCAGTTTCAATAGGTAAAATCAACAATAAACTCCTTAAGTCTAATCTAAAGCATTAAAATTAATTCAATTCTCGTAACATTTCAGGTTGCATTTATCGTTAATTAGTACCTAAAACATCTCGGTGCATTAACCTTATCAGTAGTGCACGGAGGCTCGACCGGTTTCCTGAATGAGAGTACCTACCTACAACGACTTGAGGAGCGTGAGATAAACATTTTTATTTTATTATTACAAAGTTACATAATTATTTTGTTTGCATACCTAGTTTTGCGTTTGTAATTCATTATGACGACTACTACTGATGGAGATGATACAGGCTGCAGCAATAAGCAAAGATTAAAGGATTTACTTACGAAACGCGCGTCTATTAAAGGTCAATTAACGAAGTTTAAAAATTATATTATTAGTTTGACGCAGCTGCCTGAATTATCCAAATTTCAAATAGCGGAGCTAACAATTAAATTGGGCAAATTGGAGGCATTGTCGGAAAGGTTTGAGGAGTTGCAAAGTGACATCGAGGTATTTAATTCAGCCAGTATATCCGTGGAGCTTGAAGAGCGGGATTCTATTGAGCAATGTATTTCTTTTAATCTTGCAACCGCGAAAACATTACTTGATGATAATTCGAAAAGTTTTCATGACACAAGTGCCAGCTCGCATCACGACGGTTCGCACTGTCATCAAGACATAGGTTTTCGGTTGCCACAAATACAAATAGCGAAGTTTGATGGTACCTATTTTCGTTGGTTAGAGTTTCGCGATACGTTCGAAAATTTAGTTCACAATAATAATCGTATTTCGCCAGTTCACAAGTTCCACTATCTCTCCTCCTACCTCGAAGGCGATGCGGCCAGAATTATTTCAAATTTTGAGGTTTCTTCCGCAAATTACGCTGAAGCGTGGAAGCTATTATGTGCTCGCTATAATAATAAACGCGTCTTAATTAATCATCATTTAACGTCACTACTCAACATTAAGCCGCTTCCACGAGAGTCAGAAAGGTCCTTAAGATTTTTAGTTGATCACGTGACCAAGAATTTACGCGCTTTAGAGAGCCTAGGTCAGCCGACGGATCAATGGGACGTCCTTATCATCTTTATGCTTACGTCTAAATTAGACAGCGTCACGCTTACTAAGTGGGAAGAGTGCAGAAACTCATTAGAGGGTGATGTTCCTACACTAAAACAGTTCTACAAATTCTTGACTGATAGGGCAGATGTTATTGAGTCTTTAAGTCGAAATAATAAAAATGAAACCCGTTCCATGCCGCACACATCATCGGTATCGACACCCCGAAATCAATCGACGCCTAATAATAACTATCATCATAACGTTTCCTTTACTAAATCTTTTGGCGCGACTAATAATAGTAAATTTTATAAAGCCAGTACATCCTTTATATGTATTATTTGCAACGAAAATCACAGAATATATGACTGTTCAAAATTTAAAGCAAAATCAATTACCGAGAGATTAGCGGTCGTATCAAAGTTACGTTTATGCCGCAACTGTTTAAGGCAGGGTCACCCGACCCACGAGTGTCGAATGGGGCCTTGTCGCGAGTGCAATAAAAGACATAACAGCCTGTTGCATAATAGTGAGCAATCAGATTCTATTAATAGCGACGAAGCTAAACAAAATGAATTAGTGGTAAATTTTTCCAAACAAAGTTCAGGTGAAATATTATTACCTACAGCTATGGTAGAAGTTTCTAACTCGCAAACTAACCAAAGGGAGACTGTGCGAGCACTCATAGATTGCGGTAGTCAATCGTCATTTATAAAAAAGTCTTTAATGGATAGATTATGTTTAAAGTCCAATCGCATTGATTCACTAAAGGTCATAGGTATTGGCAACAATTCTACTAACAGTGCGGTCGAATATTGCACGCCGCAAATAAATGCAATAAATAAAAACTACAATATTAGCCTATCTTGTTTAGTGCTAGACGAGTTAACCGGTTATTTGCCAAAGGCACCAGTGAGCGTCCAAAGTTTAGAAATTCCTAATAGCTTTGTACTAGCAGACCCTGAGTTTTGCAACCCAGCCTCGATTGACGTTGTGGTGGGAGCCGATGTGTGTTGGGAGATAATAGGTACAGAGCAGCGCTCATTAGGTGTGAATAACCCGAAGTTAATCAATTCAAAATTTGGCTGGCTAGTGTCCGGTCCTATAAGAGCAACAAAAAACTATCATAATTACATTCATACTAATCATGCATTTATTTCTAAAAGTGATGATAATATATTTAATGAGTCGCTTCAAAAATTTTGGGAAATTGAAGAGATCCCTAACAAAAGAATTTTAAGCGAAATTGGCAAAACATGCGAAAAACATTTTGTAGATAATACAACTCGTGATCATTTGGGCAGGTTTAACGTTAAGTTACCCATGATTGATACCCCAGATTGTCTTGGGGATACATATAAAATAGCAAGACGTCGTTTTCTTAATTTAGAAAAACGATTTAAAAAAAATCCTAAACTAAAAATAGAATATAGCAAATTTATACAAGAGTACAAAGACTTAGGTCATTTAACAGAATTAGAGCAAGATAAACTTATAAATTCTTACTATTTATGTCACCATGCAGTTTTGAAGGAGGAAAGCGAGTCCACCAAGCTTCGAGTTGTGTTTGACGCTTCGGTTCCCTCTTCCTCCGGCTACTCACTAAACGATCTTTTGATGGTTGGCCCAAATATTCAGGACTCTCTTTTCTCCATTTTACTACGGGCTCGGCAGTACCGGTTCCTCTTGACAGGCGATGTCGAAAAAATGTACCGCCAGGTAAACGTGGGAAGTCCTGCCGATCGCGATTTGCAGCTAATTTTATGGAGGGAGGACGAGTCTCAGCCCATAAAGACGTTGAGATTAAATACTCTTACTTACGGTACAGCAAGTGCGAGCTATTTGAGCACACGCTGTTTGTGGCAGCTGGGGGAAGAGCAGGAAGATGAGATCATAAAACTCATCATTCAGCGTGACTTCATGGTCGACGATCTGATTACAGGGTCAGATTGTCCTAAGCAATTAAAATATATTCAACAGTCCGTGAGCAAAGCTCTACATGCTGGTTGTTTTAATTTGAGAAAATTTAAAAGTAATTTACCTACACTTTTCGAAAATGAGGATATAAATTTACAAGATAAATTGACAATTAGCGAATCTTCAAGCACTCTAGGACTTGGTTGGACGCCCTCTTGTGACACTTTACACTTTCCCATCAAAGTTTCTCCTAATAAAAACAATGTAACTAAAAGATTTATAATGTCAAATTCATTTAAAATATTTGATCCTCTGGGAATTTTAAGCCCGTTGATAATTGTTCCAAAAATGCTCATACAAAGATTATGGAAATTAAAACTAGATTGGGACGAACCAGTGCCCCAAGATATACAAAATGACTGGGACATTTTTTATAATAATATTAATCATCTATCTAATTTACAAATTCCTCGACTAGTTTTGTGCGAGTCACCTAAAATAATTGAAATGCACTCTTTCAGTGATGCTTCCTCTAGTGGAATTGGGGCCTGCATATTTATGCGGTCCATCGACAACAATAATAAAATTTTAGTACGATTGTTGTGCGCTAAATCAAAGGTGGCTCCTTTAAAACCAACAACCATTCCCCGCCTAGAGCTGTGCGCTGCCCTATTAGCAGCGAGACTTTGTAGAGCTGTTCTTGAGTCTTTGAGATACAAACCGCAGCGCATTGTTCACTGGTGCGATTCTAGTATAGTGCTTGGGTGGATTAATAGTGATATAACTAAACTAAAGGCGTTCGTAGCCAATCGCATTGACGAAATTTTAGAAAATACAGACCCCCTTGCATGGCGCTACGTTCCTACCGCTTCGAATCCAGCCGACTATATATCCAGAGGAGTGCCCAATGCAAACAGCTTAATATCCATGGATGCGTGGTGGTCGGGACCAGCGTTTTTGTCTAATCCAGAAGCGGAATGGCCTATTTTAAAGACTGTCGAGCATGACAATGATTTACCGGAGATTAAATGCAATTTAGCAGCTATATCCGAACCTATAATAAATATTGAAAATTATTCTTCTTTAAATAAGTTACAAAGATCATTCGCCTATGTAAAACGGTTTATATACAATTTAAAAAATCCTAAAAATAAAAGACTTAATTTTTTATCTGTTGAAGAATTGGACGATTCATTTAACTTCATTTGCGCTTTGGCACAACAACAATCATTCTCAAAGGAATACGACTTGCTTAATAGAGGTAAAGTTTTAAGTTCTAAATCAAAAATTCTTTCACTTTCTCCCTTCTTTGATGAAAATAGACTCATTCGGGTGGGCGGAAGGCTGAATTCGGCTAACTGCTCATTCGAAAAGAAGCATCCAATTCTTTTACATTCATCTCATCATTTAACGAAACTCTACTTCGAAAGAGAGCATTTAAACAACATGCATGCCGGACCTCAATTGTTACTGGCTACTATAAGAGAGTCCGTTTGGCCTGTAAGTGGCAGGCGGCTAGCTAGACGCACGGTAAATAATTGCGTCAGATGTAGACGACTTCGTGGAAAGACTCTATGTCCTAAAATGGGTGATCTACCATCCCAAAGAACTAATGCAGATTTTCCGTTTTTGTCGGTAGGCCTTGATTTTGGAGGCCCTTTCTATATCATTAATAGAAAGGGGCGTGGAAGCCGTGTCATTAAATGTTATTTATGTTTGTTTGTCTGCCTCCGATATAAATGCATACACTTGGAGGCAGTTAGTGACTTAACAAAAGACGCGTTTATTATGACTCTGAGACGCTTTGTGTCGCGACGCGGCAAGCCTGTCGAGATATTCTGTGACAATGGCCGAAATCTTGTTGCCGCGGCTAAAGAAGTTGGCGACTTCCTTAAGTTTAATTGTGATCCGCTATCTGATTATGCAAGTCAGCAAGGAATACGCTTTATGTTCATACCTAGCTACGCTCCTCATTTCGGTGGGATTTGGGAAGCCGGGATTAAGTCCGCAAAACATCATATAAAGCGCGTCATCGGAAATTGTCATCTAACTTTTGAGGAAATTTCAACTTTGTTTACGCAAGTGGAGGCGATATTGAACAGTCGTCCCTTGTGTCCTTTATCTTCCTGTCCTAACGACTTCCTCTCCCTCTCTCCAGGGCACTTCATCATAGGGAGGCCACTCACTGCTCTGCCGGCTCCAGCCCTAGAAGACTATAAAGAAAACTCGCTACAACGCTACGCTCGGTTGGAGAAGATTCGACAACACTTTTGGTCAAGATGGCACAAAGAATACCTGTGTGAACTCCAGCAGAGAACAAAATGGAGAGAAAATCATTCAAAGCTTAAAGAAGGCGATCTGGTTCTCCTACAAGAAGAGCAGCTTCACCCTCTCAACTGGCGCCTGGGCCGCGTCACTCGACTGTATCCTGGACCTGATGGATTGTCTAGAGTCGTGGATGTCAATACTTCAAAGGGAGTTGAGCGCAGACCTTTGGTGAGACTGTGTCCGCTCCCGTCCGCTGATGATCTCAAAGGTTGAAAGCAGCCTTTCAACGGGGGGGAAGATGTTCAGGCTTCTCCATCCATTCCTGGATTGGAAGCGCCTTCACCAGTAAAGTGCGCAAACTGTTTAACGTGCTTATGAAGTGTAGTTTTAAGTAGTGCTAGATGTAAGGCATTAACATGTAAAAAGTGACACTCATCTTTCGGCCGTCATTCGTGGCAGATCTAAATTCTAAATTAAACGCTCTGGAATGAAGATTTCATAGTTTTATTTGCCACCAATATGTTAGCGAAAACAGTAGGCTATATCACTAGTTACGTCACAATGACAACGTCATAACGGGCTTCTTTTTTTGTGGCGACTTTAGGATGGGGTGATGCTGCGAACTTCGAACCCTCATATGGGGTGTTTTTGTCGATGAACTTGTTATTACATTCTCGGACACAATGTATAAAGTACAATGCCACCTGAAGGGAAAAAACTCTTAATACTGGAGATAGAACATTAATTCCACATTCCATCCTGTATTAATCTAATACATAGGTACTTACTTACTTAATATTATGCAAATTTGATATTGTTACAGCAAGTCAATGACACGAAGAGTGCCTATAATCAAATAACTGATTTGGTAAACAATCAATTTGCAGACGAAACAGTAAGTACTTAGCTACCTACCTACTTAGATCTAAAATCGCAATTTTAAAATGATAGTTTAAGTCACTAGTTAAGTATTATATACTCTGTGGTTTAAGTTCTTATAAATTTGAAGATATATGTAAGTAAGTATTTCTAAAGGTCGTGTAAACTATTTCTTAAGCTTGTTTAAGATAGTAAAAGGAAGAAGATATAACTATACATTAAGGCGGTAACTCACGGTATGGCGCGAAATTCAAATTTTTTCACGTTTTTTAATTATTTTTGCGAATGTATTCATTTTTAATAAATTTTAAATGAATTAGCGTACGTAAAAACCTATTTCCCACATTGTGATATATCGTTTTTGAAAGACAGAGTTACCGATTTTGTGTTATTCAAGGAACTTGTTTTTTGGCCTTTTACCCCTTAGACACAAAATCTGTAGGTCTGTCTTCCAAAAACGTTGTATTTCAATGTGGGAGATGGTTTTTTACATACGCGAATTCATTTAAACTTCATTAAAAATGTATACTTTCGCCAGAATAAAATAAAAAACACGAAAAAATTTGAATTTCGCGCCATAGCGAGAGTTACCACCTTAAGATCGACTTTGCCTTTATTTTCTTATATCCAATTTTTTGATTCGGGGGAATGACTGACAGCTATCATTTTTGACATTTGTAAACAAACAAACCTTTTTGGCCTGGCACATTTTTGAAACGTTAAAAATTCCCGAATTCAAAGATAAGACTATATAGTAGCTATTTAACGTAATAACATAAATGCAGGTGAAACCAACCCCAATATACCCATCGAACAACGGAACTACGGAGACGCCAAAAATATCGAGAGCAGAGTTCTTGAATATACTTGACCGAAACCTCAAAGGGTTGGCGCGACTGCGAGCTTTAGAATGGCGCGAAGCTAGAAAGGTATCTACCTATAAGTATAGTTAATATATTTTATCAAAAATAATTTTAAGTCGGCGCCACACCACACAAGCAAATTTATTTATTTATTAGAAAATATTAACCTACTAGAAAAAAGAGTCAGAAACCCAAACCTAAGAAGCCTAACGAACATAAATAAATTTATTTTACCTAAATGTAATAATGTATATGGCAAAAGAACCTCTAGATACCTATTACCCGATATTCTTAATACTTTACCGGAAGATATCTACCAACAGCTCTGTCATTCTCAAAATTCAAATAACAAAAAGTCCGTCATAAAAAAGGCCTTCTTACCTACTTAATGAGATTAAGCAATTTTCAATATTTGTTTTCGCATAGACACCTACCTTATTATGTAAACATAGCTGTAAGTTAAGCGTTAAGCGATTCCAGCAACAGATAAACCGTTCGCGGTTTTCGTTTGCAAGATTTAAGAAGATGTAAACTTTATTACAAAAAAAATAAAAAAAAATTAAATCTAAGTAAATCGTGATGCGCTATTTTTTTCGGTTATTTCTTTAAATTTCTTAGTCTTTAAATCTTTTTTCGTTTATTCTTTAGCGCCGACTCAAAATTGCTTGGTATACCTAAATTACTTCAAGAAGTCAGTAATTTCAGTCTTAATAGAAAATGTTTCCTCATTATTTTACGCCCATTCATTATTTTTTCCCCTCATTATTTTTGCCCAGCAGCAGTGGACTTCTGAGATGATGATTATTTATATTTATAAAAAAGTGTACTGTTCGTCTTTTATATTACTTTATATGTTTCGGGCTCCCCAGATACAGATTCTACCTAGTTTGTGTGATGTGTTATTAGTTATTATTATTATTATTAAAAAAGATAAATACTGAAAGCAGTTTTCATGTAAAACAAAACACTGCAATTTAGGATTGCACTCCCGCAGCTGTTTCAATCCCGCGGGATTGATATGCGGGATTACTCAATCCCGCGCGGGATCCGCGGGATTTCGTATAATTTGAAATTATTTTGTAAAAGCACACATTTCTTACACTAAGCACCCAAAAAAATATTATTTTGCATGAAGTTAGTATTCATAATTAGTTAGTTAAGTATTTGTTTTCTTAAATACATCTTTAAATACTGGGCTTAGTTATAAATTTGTTAAATTTAACCCTAATTCCTAACAAGAGTTTTTTTTGTTGTGTAAGTATATATTAAATTCAATCAAATCACAACTTTCTCTTAGATGCAATTACTATGATATCAACCCATGGTGATAACTTTTGGAAAACACGCTCTAAAGAAGCAAATTACATTTATTGCATCATCTCCGAGCCACCAGTTTGAGTGAACTGTAAATATATCTTGATGCTGAAAACGCTCCGTCGGCTACTACGCTAGTAGACTAAACCATCAGGATATACATATTTATGTATAGGTGAACGTTATGTACTCACTGATACCATGCGACTCAAATATATTTATTTGAGTGCGAAATTTGTAATTTGCGAGATCCGCGGATCCGTCCTTTGAAGGTGATGGATCGCGCAGATTGACCAAAAGATGCGGGATCGCGCGGGATGAGGGGATTGCAATCTCTAACTGCAATACAGTGGCGCCACTGTAGAAAAAAAAATCTTCTAAAGTATAAGGCTTTTTTTTAAGTGCTCCCTACTGCATTATATACTGTTTAATGTATTACTATTTGTTCCTAAAAGTTGCTAAAAGTGGCCATTTTTAACAAAAATTAGTACCTACTTAATTCATAACCCATCAGCTGTGAACGCTTCGGCGGCCATTTTGTAGGCTACCTAGACTTTATTTTTTAATAAAAGCGGGTTAAACTCTACGAACAACAATACTCAAGAAGCGTAACTAGCCCAATAATATGCCCCACGCAATGCACACGGAAAAGAAGTCGCCCCAGTGGGCGGGGCTTAGGGTTACGGACACCATGCCGCTTCAGTTCCTAGTGGCACCTTGAGTCGTTTGGCTGCAGCGTCGGGAGCATATTACTGTGTTTTTGGGTATTTCTGACCGTGTTTTATCTTTACAAATATGCCTTCGTGCATTATAGTGTTGTAAAAGCCATAAAGACAAAAAAAATACCACTAAAAAAAATACCAAAAAAATATCACCTTTAAATAAAACAAATACAAACTTCCTTCTTGAAAATTCTCGTAGATAAGAAAACTAAAAAGGAAGTAAAAGGTGACTATGAACTACTGTATAAAAAATGTAACATCTTGCCTATTGATATTTTTTTAATTTGAACTAGCTAAAGAACAATACTGGGATGACCGCTATAAGCTAAAGAAACAAGGTAAAAAATTGACGAGGCAGATAAGCGCGGGCCGGCTCTGGGTGCCGAAGCTAAACAATACCTACGGTAGAAGAACTAAAGAATATACCAGTGCTATTTAATGAGATGTCAAAGGAGGTTAAAATGGTTCAAATGTCTTATATAAAAAGTTGAAACAATACTTTACAAAAACACTTTCTTGAAACGTAAGATTTGTATAAGATCAAATATTTTATCTAGCCTACACTTTGTAACCTTGCAACCAAACTAAGCATTTATTACATTAATTCATAGTTATGGAAGTTTTTATTTATAAATTAAAAAAAATAATTAGAGCGTAAGCTTCCCCGCAAAACAATCTTTGTTGTTTGGGGAAAAATGTAAAAAAAATACTTTGTGAGAAGAGAAAATAAAAGATATTTAAAAAAAAAATGTAAAATAACACTTGACCGCCATCTAGTAGCGATAATTTGTACCAGCCAAAAGCAGGGGGCTAGCTCGCTGCTTTGTCGACAGACGCGAGCGAAGGCGGCCAATAGCGTTCAAGCTTGTCTATGAGAATGTGTGAGTGTTTGTTGAAATAGGAGTTACTGTGTGAGCGTAAGTGGAACCAAAATCGAAGCAGTTTTGTAGGAGAGTTACGCTTCCTGAGTATTGTTGTTCGTAGGTTAAACTGAAATCTTAAATTGAAAGGTAAAGAGCAAAGGGCATTTTTGGTAGTTGATAATTTCTGAAGTAATAGAGATAGTATAATAGAGAATATCTGAGAGATAAATCTAGTACCATTTTGGATAACAACTCAAAAGCTAACAACAAAACACAATAAAAACTTTTTATCAAAAAATTAAACCGAAAAAACTAAAAAGCATTAAATAATAAGGAAACATTTTCTAATATTAGGACTTAATTTACTCACTTCTTAAAGTAATTTTGGTATACCAAGTAATTTTAAGTCGGCGCCACACCACACAATCAATTCTTTAAAGCGCGATGCGCGCCGGCACACATTTTTCTGTTATTTCTTTGAATTTCAGGTAATTTACTGATCTTTATTCGTTGATTCTGTCATCTGTGGCGCCGACTCAAAATTTCTTGGTACTTATACCAAAATTACTTTAAGAAGTGAGTAAATTCAGTCCTAATACAATATGTTTCCCTATTATTGAATGCTTTTCAGTTTTTCCGGCGGTTTAATTGTTTGATAAAAAGTTTTGATTTTTTTTATTTTTAGTTTTTTTTGAGCAAATTGTTTTTGACCCTAGCTTATCACCCTTCACAAGGTGTTCGCACCCCACAAGGTGGCGAAGTTTAGTCACTCAACCTGGTGAAGGTTGAGGGACTAAAAATATATTTATATAGTAGCAAAATCGCCCCACAAGGTGTCAAATTTTTAGTTTAAAATACCATTTATTTTTTAATACCCAGAGGGATTTTTTATTTTTATTTTATCCTATCACCCCACTTCTTAGCTACGTAAGCTTTTGGGACACCCTGTATACGCGTCGATTTGCGAACCTTCTCCTTTTTTTTTGTCGGTTAAAAATAAATATAACCTAACTATACTTAAGTACGAATCTAATTTTTTTTTTTTTTGCAGGATTCAAAAGCGAATTTGAGAGAATACAAAGAACAAATATTTTCATGAAAAGAACGTCGCACTGGAAGATAGTATTTACCAATGATCCTAACATTAATTTATGTAAATACTTAGTACTTATACCTCCTTAACAGAACCTTAATTGAATTGACTGCAATACAATTTGATACCAATATAGTTAAGTATATTGTTTTCTTTCAAAAAGTTAAGCAAAATAATTATACAAATCACAAAACACTGCGTCGTGCCGCGTCGATAGGCTGAATGGATGGCTTCCTACTTCTACTGCATAGCATATAGGCCACTATATGCTATGCAGTAGAAGTAGGAAGCCATCCATTTTTTTTTTCGGCGGTAATTTTTTGATACAATACATAATCTCACGCCTTTTATTCCCCGAAGGATTAGGCAGAGGTACCAGCTCAAGAGCCGGACCCACGTTTAGCCGAGTTTATGCTTTTATTACCAATGTGACAAGGGGCCAGCTTGTCGCAGCGGTTATAACGACCACTACTGCGGCCGGGACCAACGGCTTAACGTGCCTTCCGAAGCACGGAATCATCTTACTTTTCGGACAATCAGGTGATTCAAGCCTGCAATGTCCTATCCAACCGAAAACAACCACAACGTGATTTTTGTAAGAAATCAATATGTGGTGTTTTCTGCGGGGATCGAACCCACAACCTTCCGTGCCCTAATCAAAGGCGCGACGCGCTACGCCACTGAGCTACGGAGGCGGTTTTATTTTGATAAAAAGTTTTATTTTATGCTTTTTAGTTCTTTCAGGGTTTTATTATTTTCTTCTCCCACAAGGTGTTCAGTGGTCACACCGCATAAGGTGATCAGACGACATGGTTTACAGGGACGACAAGACCGGTCGGTATGGCGATTTGTGGGGGAGGCCTATGTCCAGCAGTGGACGTCTTTCAGCTGATTTTATTTTATTTCAAAAGATATTGTAAGTAGGTATCAAAAGTTATAATGTTACACGGAAATGCAACCTGTGAGTGGATAAATCGACCCGACGACCAAAAAGTCACCCCTATTTTCCCACCCTTAGGGTGAATGAATGAATGGTGAATTCTTAGTTCAGGTTTGTATCAGTTTATTAATTAAGGTTTCGGGTACACGTCCCGGTACCTTATTAATATGACTTTTCCATCCGTCCGTCTGTCTGTCTGCCAAAGGCACTTATTTCCGAAACGACTCGATTAATGTAAATGAAAAAAATTTACCATATTTTATTTGTCATCCAACGAACACTACCAAATATTAAAAAAATCTAAAAATTACGGAAATTTAGAGGAAAATGTGAAAATTGTGCCAAAATCTTCCCTAAATGAACAAACTTTTGTCGAGCCTCTACTGAGATATGGTCAACAGACAACAAAAAAATATCATTTGGAACTCACTTAATGTAGATTAACAACAATAAGCTAGCCTAATTCGCACAAATTACGTTTTTTTTTATTAACATGCGCACATAAAGAAACGATCTCAAAATGGCGGCCGTTGTAAGAGCTGACTCTCTTCTCAACTCTTCATACTAATATACGCGAGATAGCATGCGTTCGGCCGCCATTTTCAAATCGTTTCTTTATCTGCGCGGCTCATAAAAAGAAAATAAATTTTATGGGACTTCAAGGTATGCCCTGTCGATTAAAAAAAGAATTATCAAAATCGGACTACTCTATAAAAAGTTATGCGTGATCTCATACATTAAAAAAATATATTCTTTTTTTTTCGTCGGTCAAAAAGCAAAATTGCAAATGCGGCCATAATAGTACTTACATACGGTTCGCACCAACATGAGTCCGTTAATTAATCGACAGTTCAACAACAGCCGGTTAAATAGTTGACTACTCTAACGTGTGAAACCAAAACACTGTATTTCGGATGTCAGATTTTTGAGAAAAAGGCGTTTTAAACTTTTTCTTGTTTTATTTGGATAGCAGCTACATTTTTAACGATAAGTAGGGACACATGCCCTATTACGGCGCGTTTTGACAACATTTTAAATTAGGGTAAGAAATTAAGCATTTCTAAATATTTTAGCAGAGTAATTTCGAAGAACTAGCTATTCCCGTTTTTTGTAATGGTTATCTTTGACGAAATAATGTATCGAGGTTTTTTGTTTCCACAAGTGTTTCTCATTTATAAAAAACTTTGTTATATCCTCAAAAACGTTATGTTAAAATTCCAGATCTTTACCTCTTATACATTAAGAGAATTACTTTATTTAAAAAACCTTAAAAACTCATATAGCGTTTTAAAACTAATTTCCGTGGTTCTAATTTCCATGTTTTCCGTGGGCCATAAACATGCCACGGAAATTAGGAGTTTGCACGGAAATTAGTTTTCGTTAAAGAAACGTTCTTACTGTAGAGCATGTGGTATTGTTTTTAAGTGGGGAAGTAAGAAATATAACATTATTTTATTCCAGCGCGGTACAGTTTTCAGGAAAACTCCACTAAAGTGCAGGGTGGGGGGGGTTTTGCTCTAAGTAATGTAGATTACTAAAAAACCCTTTACTAATCTTCCTTTCGCCATTTAGTATCTCTGTGAAATGTAAATATCAAAATGAATGGATGCAGGTATTCGGGACTCGTTTCGAATTAGTCGAGTTCATCACTTTGTTTGGTTAAATAATTTAATAATAACGCATCACACTCAGAGCCCCTATTTAGGAAGAACCTGTATCTAGGGTCCCGAAACATATACAGAGACGAACACTCATTACACCCAGACCGAAAACAAACATCGATATTCATCATAACAATGTTCGCCCCGCCGGGAATCGATCCCAGGTGCACACGCATACTCGGTCCACATGCCACTGAGCTACGGAGGAGTCAAAGGTAGCATGCACTAAACACTAAACTAAAGAAAAACATAAACCAAAAAGGAATTTTAAAAAAAAGGAAAATTTACTGAAGTGAAGGAAACGGTTGGTAGGTTAATAGATAAGTAATTTAATATTAAATTAAGATATAATTTCCGTGGGTCGGAGCTAATTTCCGTGGTCCTTTAAATTTCCGGACCTCATATCTCTGAATCTAATCACAATATAGAAACCCCTTTAACACATAAGCATTTATTATTTTTTAAATTATTTTTCTTGATAGTCATATTTAGAAAAATCCAAAAAAAACAGTCCATGGAAATTAGGAAATTTTCATCAATTTCGGCGAACTACCCAAATAAATAGTCACATCATTGTGTTACGCTACTTACTCAAGTGCAAACATTGAATATGTTAAAAAGAGACCAATATACTTGCTCCACTGGGTCGTATGACTCTTCCGCACCTTGCCCGTACCTGGGTTCGACTTTTTATTTTTAATTTTCTAAAAAGCTAGTGATGGCAAAAATAACTTGTCCTAAATCAAGTTGTCTATACTTTTATACAAGACATGGTTCTTTATTATGGAACTTATCATAACTAATTCAGGAGTTATTGTATGGTATTATAATAACAAGAAAACAAAGACAAAGATAAAAACGCTTTATTGCTATAAAAATGCAAATAAAAATACAAAATGTAACAAACCGTATAACATTTCTAACAGAAAAAGAATAAGGGCAATTGTGCCTTATCGATTAAAGCGATTTCTTCCAGGAAACCTACTGCACACAATAAGTTATTTTAATGAATAAAACGGGTGTCTTGATAAAAATATAATAATACTTACCTATTTCTAAAGATTTTCCGTTCATAAAAAACTCTGTCACATCAGATATTATTAGCACAGCTCTAAAATAATTAAAACTAAAAGATGTTTTATATATACATATTATTATAGGCACACAAGTAAAAAAAAAATATTTTTGGAAATTTCATAATGTATGAATTATGCGCTTCTTTCTTTACACACTCATTTTCAATAATCTTGCTCTGCACTCTGCACCTCAAATGTTTGTTTTTGCCTGGGTTGATCTTGATCATCACTTTGTTTGTATGTGAAAAAACCCTGCTTGTGGTTTTTTTTTTGAGACCTAAAAATATAATATGTTTTAATTAAAACTTATAAAAGAGAGTAAGTATTATAAAACCTGGGTGTAAACAATTTATACATACGTAAGTGATATCCTGCAGCAACAATGGCGCTTTTGTTTTTATCACAAAGTAAAATTTTCATGGAATTTTATTTGTTTACAGTTTACAGCATTGGTTTACCCAAATTTACGGTTCATATATTCTGTAGCTTTTTTTATCAAAGTATTTTGTGAGGCCTGTAAGAAAGCAAGAAAAATGTTCTTAAATATTATATTCAAGACAATAATAATAATAATTTATTCAAATATATATTAATTAAAGCCTTCGTATTTTTTTTTAGAAAACAGGTATCTTAGAGAATATTAACTTAAACGATGACATCCCGCAACTTAAACTTGAAATTTTCATATACAATTATGAGGATCTGCAGAAAAAAAAACA
The DNA here is from genome assembly GCA_951802225.1 of Euspilapteryx auroguttella. Lineage (NCBI taxonomy): Eukaryota > Metazoa > Arthropoda > Insecta > Lepidoptera > Gracillariidae > Euspilapteryx > Euspilapteryx auroguttella. The sequence continues at coordinate 7,101,002 of OX637646.1, forward strand.
TAGATAAACTTAAACCTGTTTTATCCAGAATGGGCAAATTGTATGTCACGATATTTTCTTTAAGGCCTATATCCAGCAGTAGACGTTTTTAGCTGAGATGATGGTATTTTCTGGTTGCATTTCTTTCTTAGATATGAAATATGAATTGTCCACTGAATGTCGCTGTCCTATTTCCTTTAACATTAAGTTGATAACGAATAACATTTAATTAATTTGATATAAAATAAGCAATTGAAAGGGCAATATTTTATGATTACCACCAACCAACTTATTCAAATTGCAGCAGCAAAACTGTTGTTACAGTTTCAGGTTATAATCTTCACCATCTTAAATCTTCTTTGTTGATAAAACAGTATGTTGTGAATGTTTAAAATCTTGTCTCTTTATAGCATCCAGTCATTTTGTTTTTAGTATATAATTTACTTGAAAACTGAAAAAAATACAACAATTAGCATATTATTATGTCTGATTTTTATTTGTCCTTAAGTTAGAACGGATGATTTAGGTTCGATAACTTTTGTCTAAACATATTTTGGCACAACACTATCATAACCTTTACAGAAGGTGTTTTACCGTAATAATTCAATAAGTTTAGGTACGAGTTCGACAAACAGCGTGTAAAATTGATGTTCTTGATAATTTATTTGTCAAAATAGTGCCCAGAAGTCTACAATGAAACAAAATTATTTACCGAATGGTAGGTGACCGAAACATCAAGATTTTGATTCCTTGACGCATTTGATTCACATCCCGTCACTACACAAGAGATTGTTATACATTAAGTTAAACATTCACAATCACAAAAACAATTTATCACACCTTTTTCATAAAAAATAATCATAAAACTTTTGGAGCTGCTACCGATGTTTACAATGTCATATTATACGTCAAAATAAAACAAACCATAAACAAACCACCAAATATGTACCAAATTATTGGTTTTTAATTTTGTACGGTACTAATAAACCAGTGTCATCAATAAACCACTTTGATACCACAAGAAGAAAACTTGCAAAGAATTCTTATATTTTATCTCTCTCTAACTAATAGTCTTTTTGCCGTTTAGTAAGGAGCGTTACAATATGAAAATAACTTTTTATTTTAGCCCGGTTTCTATGCTTGTCTGCTTGTCTTTATTCTGAGCTGAGGTCTGAGGTCTCATCTAGTTGGTCTGTGGTCTGTCTCTCAGAATCTGTCTAGTATCTCTAGTTGGTCTGTGGGTCTGTCAGTGTTCCGTTTTAGCGCTTTTCGCGCTAGATCTAGTGCATTTTTAATTTTTAGTCTTCAGACCTGAAGACTGTTGAAGTTTGAAGCAGCGCATTTTTTTTGACAGAAATGCGCTAACATGATATTTAGTGGAATCTGGCGCAAAATTATGCATTTGGCAACCACCTAACCAAATAGACCTAATTAAGTCTATGGTAAGGAGATTTTTAGTGCAAAGCGGGATGATAATTTCAAACTTTGATTTTTTAATTTTGAGTGTGGTGGTTTTTTGATATGCGCTTTATTAAAAACTATGTTGGAAACGTGAGAAATAAAGGAAGGCGCTTCCGGAATGATTGCGATAGATTCCGCAAGAACCACCACTTCTACTTACTGTAGAATTATCTGTATGGACTATGTACCTTTCATTTCCCAGAATGGGCGAAAAAAAACAGCAGGTAGGTAAAATATCAGACTATTTAAAAACGATTTAAATTCTAGAAAACTAAACGAAGATTTAAATTATATATTTTATACCAAACCTTAACAAAAACTCGGCTAATCGTGGGCCCTAGTCTGATGTGATGGTGCCTCTGTTGATGTGATGTGTGTGTGATGGTGTCGGGGAGTAAAGGCGTGAGATTATGTATGTTAAATAAATGAATATTAAATAACAAAAAGAGTTTTTAGTGAATTTCAAGATTTAAAAAAAAATGTAATTAATGAATTAAGTGCGAAACTGGTGCAATTTTGGTATATCTTAGCGCATTTTAGTGGTTTTCCGAACCAAGAATATAGTAAGAAACTGGTGCATTTTTGGTATCAGTTTAGCGCATTTTTTTTTTCTTCAAACGGCAACACTGGGGTCTGTCTCTATGTGGTCTCTATTCTTTCTATGTATCTCTAGTTGGTCTGTGCTTTCTTTCTAAATTTTGTTTTGGTTGGCCACAGGTCAGATATTTTAGATCGTAATTTATTAGCGTAATCCGCCTATCATTCTGTTTAAAATACAATTTAGTGTCAAGTAACAAGTGTATCATTACTAATATTCATTTATTTCAAGTATTGTTCTCCTATTTCAGGTGAGTTTGTGGTTATTTCAAAATGGGTAAGGGTAATAATATGATACCCAATGGCCATTTCCACAAGGATTGGCAAAGGTTCGTAAAGACCTGGTTTAATCAGCCAGCAAGAAGATATCGCAGAAAGCAAAACAGAATCAAGAAAGCCAAGGCAGTTGCACCAAGACCCGCTGCGGGCCCGCTGAGACCTGTTGTCCGTTGCCCAACTGTGCGATATCACACGAAAGTTCGTGCCGGTAGAGGATTTACTCTTCGTGAAATTAGGGTAAGTAAATATACAGTGTGTCCCAAAAGTCGACGATAAACCGGAAGCAGGCGATAGAGCAATTCATTACAGCTACCTGAAAAATAAGGGTCGGTGGGTCGTTTTAGGTACCTAGATCCTGTGGTGATAAAGCTATGGCTATTTAAAAAAAATCTTATAAATCAACACCTGTGACGATCTGTTCCACCTTGTTGCTACAAATTGTAACATTTGCTCAGTTTCATTTTTGAAATATAGCCTCGAGTAAAGCATTATTCAGATTGCACATCCTATCATATGGGTAAGGCCGCCAATTTTGCCACTTAGTGACATAAAGTTACATCACACTTTTACGTTACGGTAACGCAGAAGTACTTAACGCAAAAGTAACATATTTTTTTGTAAAGCTAAGAACACAACTTAGGTAATATTTTGAGTATATATTTTTTTTTTAATGTTATAAGCCGCCTTTTAACAGCCAAGCACTTGATATGAAGTACTCACAAAGTTCTCCCACCACGCCAAGCACTTCTCTGGAAGTAGCTTACTTTTTTACATTTTATGTTTCAACTATATGTTCTAAAGAGAAAAATCCAATTGGATACTGTTCTTGTAGCTTCTTTGAACGAATTCATGTTAACAGATGTTTTGAAAAGTTAATGAACTCAGAATAATAAGACAGTAAACTTTAAGAAACTTTCAAATGAAAAATAGTGTGCTCTCCCACGCCAAGTACTTAACTGGAAGTGGTCTAGTGTTGTGACATTACTCGGAATTTTCTATAATTCCTAACAAATATATTTTTTAAATTATTATAACTATAAACTTTTTCAACCATCTCATAACATGTACGCATAGTGCGGACTGCAATAATATAATTTCTATTAGAATTTACTGTTGATTCCTCCATTGTAGACATTACAAATCCTCGCCTTTGAAAATGTCGACAACAATTAATAAGGTAGGCGGGCGGCTTTAGCGTAGCAACCCGTTCATCAGTTGTTTGATATATTTCGTACGCCAAGCACTAGAGGTGAAGTGCTGCTGTGAAGTCACATAAGCAAGACAAGTTTTTTAGTGATGTGCTAAATAGTGGACTTTTTGGTACATTGTGTCTAGACTGTTGGTACGCTCAGCGTAAAAATTAGTGAAAGTACATCTATACCAATATTATAAAGAGAAAAGATTTGTTTGTTTGTTTATTTGTTTGTAACGAATAGGCTCCGGAATTACTGAACTGATTTGAAAAATTATTTCACTGGTAGGAAGCTACACTATCCCCAAGTGACATAGGCTATATTAGATTTTCAAAAAATTAGGGATCCTTACTTAAATTCAAATAATGTAACCCAAGGTGAAATATTTTTTCCTTTGTTTACATATTTTGACAGGTGGTTTGTTGTTGTTTGTTTTTTTATTTGACCTTTCTGGGCAGTCAAAATAACATAGTCTATAGAGCCAAGTCTTTAGTAGTATCTTACATTCTATGGCTTAACGAAGTAAGCCGGGACAGCTCGTCTACAGATAAATTGCGCTGCGCATTTTCCAATGGTTCTAATTAGAAACTAATAAAATACTGTTGAATTGAATTAAGTCAATTTGGATTATTCGTACCTACCTACTAATGCTACGTTTACTTCGAAACGTGTACACATAGCTGGGTTTACGCTTAAATAGACACCATAGAATTGAATATTATACTATAGAACAAAATCAGATCTTTTAGAAAAAAACTTTCAACATTTTAAACGGTATTCACAAAGTAATTTTATTCATGAATATGTTAAAAAATGTTACGGTAAATGTAAATAATGCGGTAATTATGCATAATAACCCGTTATTATTAATAATTCCCGGCACTTGCGGTAAATGTAATAAAAACCACTGAATTAATCACATTTACCGGTAATTATTAATAATTCCCAGTCCCCATTAGTAAATGTAATAAAATACGTTTATATTCATCAGTTTTGAGTGTTTATTTTAAGATAAGAAAAGAAAATTGATTACATTTTTTTTGCAAAAATGTTAATGAACAAAATTTTTAGACAACAAAATGAAATAAAAAACGCTGCAACTCGTCGTATTTAACTCTTCTCAACTCTAGTGTATTTATTGAATAAAAATAAAATCATTTTTAAACTCTTATTATTATAATAATAACTCTTAAGAATAGAATTAACGAATAATCAGTCAAAAATTGGTAGAACTAAAATAATGAACAATAAAAATTAAAAACAATAATATAAGCGCTCAAACATACGACGCCGCCGCACCGCCGCCGCCGCGCATTTACGGTCTGGAACTCCGCGCCACAGTCGCAGCGGGGAGACTCGGTCCAGCCGCACATGTGCTTGTACTGCGCGCTTCGCCCATGGCCCGTACGGATCCTGTTTAGGGTGCACCACTGGCGGTGAGATAGCTCAGCGCCCGGGAGCGATTCGCCAGACCTTACCATATACTTTCAATATCATTGAAGTAACACTGTACCAAATTTTAAATCGATAGGACAAATGGAAGGTAGTTAGATCCTCTCATCCATTATTCAAGAGCTGATCATCTTCAAACGGCAGATCAGGTCATGGTCACCTTACCATATATTTCAATATCATTGAAGTAACACTGTACCAAATTTTTAATCGATAGGACAAATGGAAGGTAGTTAGATTAGATCCTCTCATCCACAGTGGCGTGCCTCGGATTTCAAGTTAGAGCAAGCCTGGCCTATGATTTGAGGGATAAGTGCATAACTCCTAAAAGAACCTAGGTTCCTAACCTACTGTAGGTATATTTATTCGTTTAAGAAATAATGCACTTCATACCACTAACCTTTTTCTCGTCTTCCCGTCAACCAAAGTTCAAACACTCATTTAAATTAAATCAACACATTGCACAATAGTTTGCTCCTTGAAAACATTTTAATTAAATTAAACTGCAAAACAAAAACAAACAATGAACAAACACGACAAATAAAATCGAACTATAGTGAACAGCAAACCAATTGGTGGGTTCCTCTCTCTCTCGCAGCGGCTCGCTCGTTGCTAACTTCGTACGCAAGCAGGGCTTTCGATTTCATAGTAAAGTGCATAATAGCTACTTGAAGGCTACTTGCCTACATGTATGTACATTGTCGAATTTTTAATAGGTTAGAAAGAGAGAACACGGCTCGAAACGAAGCCAAATAAGAAGCCAACGAGTGCGAGCGAAACGGCGATAGCGGTATTGACACATGCGTGAAATATCGTAGTGCATGTGTCAATAACCTGTCAACGTCAAACTTGACAGCGTTTCTAACGCGCGCGAATATTTGAACTATAAAAAATACGTAAACGAAATTTTTTATAATAATTATGAGTTAGGAGAGTGTAAATGCAGTTTAATAATTTTAATAGGGCAAGCCGGGCTTCTCGGCTTATATAGTAGTAACGCCACTGCATCCATTATACAAGAGCTGATCATCTTCAAACGGCCGATCAGGTCATGGTTACCTTACCATTTATTTATTCGTATGGCTGCACTGAATACGCTAGTACTATGCTAGTACTAGCATGTCAAAGGCAAATGTCCAGGTTTCTTAGCCAGTTGGCTGCGTCGGCCGGAAGAGTGACGAAGTCATCAGCGTCGCCGGGGTAAGCTTGCCGGGGGTAGTCGCGCGCGATGTGCTCCACGGTCTAGAACTCCGCGCCACAGTCGCAGCGGGGAGACTCGGTCCAGCCGCACATGTGCTTGTACTGCGCGCTTCGCCCATGGCCCGTACGGATCCTGTTTAGGGTGCACCACTGGCGGTGAGGTAGCTCAGCGCCCGGGAGTGATTCGCCAGACCTTACCATATACTTTCAATATCATTGAAGTAACACTGTACCAAATTTTAAATCGATAGGACAAATGGAAGGTAGTTAGATCCTCTCATCCATTATTCAAGAGCTGATCATCTTCAAACGGCCGATCAGGTCATGGTTACCTTACCATATACTTTCAATCATGAGATCAGATCAGATCTTCATGTGACATGGCTAAGAACACTCGGGCTGAAATTATCTATGATACAAAAAAACTAAACGAAAATCGATTCAGCCGTTTGGACTCTACGATGCCACTGATAGTTACACAGACAGACAGATACATACGTTAACATTATAACATCCCTCTGATGTTTTCGTCCGGGGCTAAAAATAAAGTAGCATCGAATTATCGGAAAACTGATATTGTAGATAATATCTTCTTCCTGCCCTTAGTCCCAATTTATTTGGGGTCAGGCCTCCTTGGATACCAGGATATTCTATCCTGGGTCGTTACTGGTTGCAAATCCCGTGCTTTCAGGTCTTTTTCGACACTGGTCCACCATGTAGCTGGAGGTCTTCCTCTACCTCGCGATTGCATAGGGATGTTTAGTGTAGTTTTCACGGAGTAGCTTTCATCCCTTCTCATAATGTGACCATACCACCGAAGCTTACTTTCTTTGAGCTTTTCGGTTATTGGAGCTACTTTGAAAGATCCCCTGATGTACTCGTTGCGGATTTTGTCCAGTCGCGTGACTCCACCAGCCCAGCGCAGCATCTTCATTTCGGCTGTGTGAATCTGCTGTTCATGCTTTTTGAGTGTTGTCCAGCATTCTGCACCGTACAACATTGCCGGTCGAACAGCACTCTTATAAATTTTGCCCTGGGTCTTAAGTGGCATTCTTGTATCACACAGCACGCCAGACAGAGATCGCCATTTCATCCAAGCGGTGTTAATGCGATGGCTTACATCCTGGTCTACACAGGCATCGGTAGTTAACATGGAACCGAGATATTTAAAGTGTGACACTTTAGGTATATTAGCGTTGTCAATAGTTATGTGGCAGTCCGTGTCCTCTGTGCCACCAAAATCGCATTCCATGTATTCAGTTTTTGTACGGCTAACTCTCAAGCCGTGACGTTCAAGTTCACGCAGCCATACATTCAGGTTTTCTTGCAGCTCCATGGCTTTATTGGCTGTCAAGACTATGTCATCGGCGTACAGCAGGCACCATGGGATCTGGGCCTGGATGTCGCTGGTCACGTAGTCCATTACGAGGTTAAATAGTAGGGGGCTTAAGGCGGAACCCTGGTGTACTCCTACTCCCACTTGGAACGGGTCGCTTATTCCTGCAGGGCCTTTTATTTGAGTGTAGGCATCTTTATACATATCCTTCACTTGGGTGATGTATAGTCCTGGGATTTTCTGAGCTCTTAGTGCCTGCCATACTAGCTTTCTTGGTACTCTATCAAAGGCCTTTTCCAGGTCAATAAAAACCATGTAAAGGTTAATAATAATAACACGGTTATCCCTATTATGCCTATATTTTGCCAGTAGTATTCGGATGGTTTGTATTGCTTCTGTTGTAGATCTGCCAGCTGTGAACCCAAACTGATTTTCCGTGGTTTTGGACAGAGCCGATAGTCTGGCACCGATCACTCTTTCCCATAGTTTGAGAGTGTGGGACGTTAATTTTATTCCTCTGTAGTTGTTGCAATGAGCGATATCCCCCTTGTTTTTGTAGATGGGGCATAAGAAACTATTTCTCCAGGAGACTGGCATGGTTTGGTAGAATAGAATATTGTTGAACAATTTAGTGAGCCAGGGCAGAGCATCGTCCTTCAACAATTTAAATATGTCTGCAGGTATACCATCAGGACATAAGGCTTTGCGGTATTCCATCTTGCTTAATGCCCGTTTTATTTCCTCAGGATGTATGCAGTTTATTGGTCCTTCTGTTGGTGGGATACTAGGTAGATCTTCGCTGTGGAACTCTTCATTTAGTAGCTGTTCATAGTATTCCTTCCATCTGTTGTTTATAGTCTCGTTGCTTGTGAGGAGTTTACCCTGCTCGTTTTTAATATATTTGTTGAATTTAATATCCAAGGTTGATCTGTGTCGCTGTTTAGCTATTTTGAATATTGCATTTTCGTTTGGTGCGTTTTCTAATCTTTCATAGAATTTTTGCTGCGAGACTGCTTTTAATTGTGCGACTATGGTCTTTGCTAGTGATTTGGTTGTTTTATACCTGTCTAGGTCTTCAGCAAGCTTAGTTTTCTGCCAGGTTTTGAAGGCTTCACGTTTAGCTTTGATAATTTCTTTTACGTCGGCGTTCCACCACGTGGTATCCTTGTCTTTTGGGGGACCACCTCTGGCAGTAGCCAGAGGTGGTCCCCCCTAGAGTTTGTCTAGCCTCTTTAAGACAGAAATTTTCAAAGTCTGGCCACATTCTGTCCGCTGGCTTGTTGCTGTTTAGGTCGTCCTGTAGATATGATTTTAAACTATGACTGAGATTTTGACCTTTATCACTGTGTAGCTCTTTCCATTTGATGCGTTCGGTTTTATCTCGTCGCAGTTTGATCGGCTTCGGCAGGCTCATCGTTGCCACCAGCAGTCTGTGTTGGGATGTCAGCGCTTCTCCCGGAATCACTTTGCAGTCTTTGTAACGCTTTAGTGAAAGGTTATTGCAGAGCATAAAATCTATTTGTGTTGCGGCTTTAGAGCTTTTATAGGTGATCAGGTGCTCCTCCTTTTTCTTAAAATGTGTGTTTACTAGCTTAAAATTGTACTTGGTCGCAAAGTTAAGGATGTCCAGACCTTCCTGATTCTGTGTGCCATACCCATATCCTCCATGGGCATTCTTATGTGTATCTCTCGTTTTTCCTATGTGTCCATTTAAGTCCGCCGATGTGTACTGTCTCTTCCGGTGGTATGTTTTGCAGCAGTTCATCGAATTCTTCCCAGAAACTTTCTTTATCTGATGCCGAACAGCCTACCTGGGGTGCATAGGCGGATATGATGTTAAGTGGCAGTTGGTTGTCTAGTGCTCGTTTGATGGCAATAAGTCTGTCGCTTTTTCTCTCAACATTTATGATTCTTTGTTTCAGTTCAATGTCCAGCGCTATTGCCACTCCGTTTCGTTTTGTGTCTACCCCATGGTATATTAGCTGGTACCCGTTTCCGATATCGCGGGACTTCGATCCTTTCCATTTGGTCTCTTGGATGCAGCATATGTTTATGTTTCGGTGTAGAAGTATGTTGCTGAGCTCCGCACTGCGTCCAGTCATGGTTCCCAGGTTCCACGTCCCTAATCTAAGCGTTTTATACTCAAAGTTTGCGAACATGTTTTGTTCTTGTCTTTGTCGTCGCTTGTGGGGGCCGCCCTAGCATTAGATTTGCTGACATTTATTTTCGCATTCTGGACACCAACGTCGCTTAAGGGGGACGCCCTAGCTTTTACATTATTTATATTCGGTTTTGCTTTCATATTTGTACAAGGAGAAGGTGGGTTGGCAATTTGGTTTTTACGGCCGGTTGCCACCTGACGCCAAGACTGTCACCCACTACGGAGTTCGAGCGCCGCCGTTGGCCCCGGAGGGTTCTTCCGCCGCCATCTCTTCTGTGAGCCCCAGCCCAGACTCACAGCACTGATACAGCCTCTGCTCCGGAGATGTCGGAGAAGCCTGCAGCAGGGGTTTTATATCGCAGTGTAAATAATGTATTGTAGATAATATCGCAGCTAATATATTAAATCGATATCAAACACACAGATATTATAGAATACATATCAAATATTTACCTCCTAAAAATAACTCGTTAAAAATATCGATATTGGAACCACCTTGCATCTCTATGTAGGTGCCTAGCTAGCCGCCCAGCCGCCTGGCGGTGGGGTCCTTACTCCAAATATGTTATTACACTACCTCGCCACTACCAGTCGGGAGCTAGGCGTCAGCCAATATAATAGGGGCTTTAAGCTTGTGTCAACATTTACCTCGGTTGCATGGAAATTATGCATAATTACCGGTCAATGTGAATAATTTATCACATTGACCGCGTGCGTTGGTAATTATTAATAATAACCGCTAATTATGCATAATTCCCGATTATTCACATTTACCTTAACAAATACACCTAAATTCTTATGTAGTTAGTACTCAGTAAGAAATACCCAGCAAAACTTAAAAAAAATTTTTTTTTTTTGTAGGTTTATTTAAGATCTGCAATCAGCTCATGAGCCTTTATCAGATTTGTTGAGTAATAATGACGTTGAGAAGCAGCCCTCCATTGAAGGTTACTCCATAGTGTTTTTGCGTGTGCTGGTGTTGTTAGTCAAAGATGTTGCGCCGCCTCAATCGGGATACATCTTGTCTGGTGTCTAGTAGTGCATTTGCTAGTGGATTGACATGGTTTTTGAGTCGATTCTTGTATTTGTCTGTCAAATTTTTCAGTTCTTCTCTTAACTGTTTTAATCTCAAGGTACTCATGGATTTCAGAGTTTTTTGTAAACCAAGGGGCATTGCTGATGTCTCTCAGAACTTAGTTCTGAATCTTTGCAGTATTTCTACATTTGATGTACTAGCTGAGCCCCAAAGCTCCATGGCATATGTCCAAACTGGTTTCAATATCATCTTGTTGATAAGAAGCTTATTGAAAATCGACAGCTTCGATGATCTACCCATAAGCCAATAAAGGTTTCGGTACCGAATGTTGAGTTCATCTCTTTTGGCTATTATATGCGTTTTCCAATTAAGTTTCCTGTCAATGTGGCATCCCAGATATTTTATGGTCGTTTTGTGAGGCAGTATTTGTTTTTTCATTTGTACTGGCGGACAGTCTCCTTGTTTTAGTGTGAATGTAATATGTACTGATATAGTAGCACTGGCCTGTATGCGCCACTTCTCTAGCCATTTATCTATCTTGTCCAGATGTTTTTGAAGAGTGGCTGATGCTAAAGCTGGGTCTTTATTGCTTGTTAAGCAGGCTGTATCATCTGCGTATGTTGCACACAGGACATCTTGAGATTCTGGTAGGTCTGCAGTAAATATGATGTATAATACTGGTCCCAAAACCGAGCCCTGGGGGACACCTGCGCGACATTTACGTAAACTTGAATATTCATTTTCAAATTTCACTTGAAAATATCGTTCTTCCAGGTAGGACTTAATAGTCATGTATATACTATACCAAAAAAAAAATTGGCAATTAATTCCATAACTGGGTTTGATTTGTTTGCTATAAAGCTTTAGTTAGCAGTGCTCAGAGACAAATAGATGCCGCATTATGTTAACTTTGTGTGAAAGACATGTTAGATAGGCACCCCGCCTATGCGTTCATGCTAAAACGTCGATTCCAGGTAAGAATACTCTGCAAAAAACCCTTTACAAAATGTGATTTATGACTTTGTTTACCTTAAAATTATTCAGTCAGTCAGCGATGTTGGTGCAGTAATTGCCAAGTTAAAATGGAACTTCTCACTGAGCTCAGTCCTAAACCTGATGAAAGCAATCACAACACACAAACAACAAAAACTTTCAAACGAAGAAAATGATGATGAATGGATTGATGTCCAACGTAAAAAAAGACTATGTCAAAGCCCAGATACCAACCAAACACAAAATCAGCCTAAAAGAAATACATATTGGCTAAGCCAACCTATTACAACATCCAATAGCTTTCAAGCCTTAGACAATACCAACCAAACTGACAATAAAAACACAGAGGAGGCTGTCCCCAAGCCACCACCTATATTTGTTGATAAAGTAACTAATATTCAACCACTTATTAAATTATTAAATAAAGTCTCTGAGGGAATGTATGAGATAAAAATCCTTCGCAATGATCAAGTACGCATTCAACCTCACTCTGTGCAAGGATATACAACTATCGTCAAACACCTACAAGAAAAAGACACCGAATTCCATACATACAAACCCAAACAAGACAGAACTTTAAGAGTAGTAATTAAAAATCTTCACTTCTTTACAGACACAAATGATATCAAAGAAGAATTAGAGGAATTGGGTCATACTGTCTCAAATATATGGAACATAAAAAAAGGATTACAAAAACACCTCTCTCCATGTTCTTTGTTGAAGTAGAGACTAAAGAAAATAACAAAAACATTTATAATATTAAAAACATCTTACATACAAAGGTAATAGTTGAACCTCCCAGACCCAAAAGAGAAATTCAGCAGTGTAGTAACTGCCAGAAATATGGTCATACAAAAAGATATGTCATAGATTCCCTAAATGCATTAAATGCGCTGGAGATCATAAGTCATAAGAATGCAAAAAACTGAAATCTGACTCACCAAAATGTATCCTGTGTGAGGGTAACCACCCTGCTAACTATAAAGGTTGCTCGGTATACAAAGAACTACAAAAAATCAAATACCCGCCTCTAAGACTGAAACCTCAACACCATGTTAAATCACACATCGCACAAGCTGTATTGCTAGGCTGACGGGTGTGGTCCGGGCTTTACTTGATGGGACGTATAATAGGGTTCATGATTTCTCCAGCTTATCAGTTTCTCGGGTCTCGAGAGTTCTCGAGGCTAATTTATCGGGTCTTCTCGGGTTGTCGAGAAATTTACATTAACCTATGTTTTTGCATCTTTTCGATTTAAATCATCAATAGTCAACTTTTTTCATTATTAGTAACTTAGGTAGCCTACCTACTTAGCATTCAATCAAGACCTAAATTATTCTGTGAGCCTTAGATCTTTAACTGAGAATTTAAAAGTAGCGGTCGACTTAAAAAATAAAAACATACTGACGGGGGGTGAGACTGCGACGATGGGGTGTCTTTGTTGATGAAATTGATCATAGAATACACCCTTAAAATTATTTTATAACTTCCTCGGACAGGACATCCTGTATATATTATTATTGGATTCCGTAGGTATTTCGGTGGATGCGGTTTCAGTGTTGTGGCTTTTGTTGGTGTTCATTTCCTGTTAGAGCTTCTTTGTAGGATGTGCGTGAGCTATGTTTAGATGGAATATTACTATGTTGTTGTGGTTGTACTGTTGTATTAGAACTTTCAGGTTGTGCGATGTGTGATTTAACATGTGTTGAGGTTTCAGTCTTAGAGGCGGGTATTTGATTTTTTGTAGTTCTTTGTATACCGAGCAACCTTTATAGTTAGCAGGGTGGTTACCCTCACACAGGATACATTTTGGTGAGTCAGATTTCAGTTTTTTGCATTCTTATGACTTATGATCTCCAGCGCATTTAATGCATTTAGGGAATCTATGACATATCTTTTTGTATGACCATATTTCTGGCAGTTACTACACTGCGGAATTTCTCTTTTGGGTCTGGGAGGTTCAACTATTACCTTTGTATGTAAGATGTTTTTAATATTATAAATGTTTTTGTTATTTTCCTTAGTCTCTACTTCAACAAAGAACATGGAGAGAGGTGTTTTTATAATCCTTTTTTTTATGTTCCATATATTTGAGACAGTATGACCCAATTCCTCTAATTCTTCTTTGATATCATTTGTGTCTGTAGAGAAGTGAAGATTTTTAATTACTACTCTAAAAGTTCTGTCTTGTTTGGGTTTGTATGTATGGAATTCGGTGTCTTTTTCTTGTAGTTGTTTGACGATAGTTGTATATCCTTGCACAGAGTGACGTTGAATGCGTACTTGATCATTGCGAAGGATTTTTATCTCATACATTCCCTCAGAGACTTCATTTAATAATTTAATAAGTGGTTGAATATTAGTTACTTTATCAACAAATATAGGTGGTGGCTTTGGGACAGCCTCCTCTGTGTTTTTATTGTCAGTTTGGTTGGTATTGTCTAAGGCTTGAAAGCTATTGGATGTTGTAATAGGTTGGCTTAGCCAATATGTATTTCTTTTAGGCTGATTTTGTGTTTGGTTGGTATCTGGGCTTTGACATAGTCTTTTTTTACGTTGGACATTAATCCATTCATCATCATTTTCTTCGTTTGAAAGTTTTTGTTGTTTGTGTGTTGTGATTGCTTTCATCAGGTTTAGGACTGAGCTCAGTGAGAGGTTCCATTTTAACTTGGCAATTACTGCACCAACATCGCTGACTGACTGAATAATTTTAAGGTAAACAAAGTCATAAATCACATTTTGTAAAGGGTTTTTTGCAGAGTATTCTTACCTGGAATCGACGTTTTAGCATGAACGCATAGGCGGGGTGCCTATCTAACAGTCTTTCACACAAAGTCAACATAATGCGGCATCTATTTGTCTCTGAGCACTGCTAACTAAAGCTTTATAGCAAACAAATCAAACCCAGTTATGGAATTAATTGCCAATTTTTTTTAGTATAGTATATACATGACTATTAAGTCCTACCTGGAAGAACGATATTTTCAAGTGAAATTTGAAAATGAATATTCAAGTTTACGTAAATGTCGCGCAGGTGTCCCCCAGGGCTCGGTTTTGGGACCAGTATTATACATCATATTTACTGCAGACCTACCAGAATCTCAAGATGTCCTGTGTGCAACATACGCAGATGATACAGCCTGCTTAACAAGCAATAAAGACCCAGCTTTAGCATCAGCCACTCTTCAAAAACATCTGGACAAGATAGATAAATGGCTAGAGAAGTGGCGCATACAGGCCAGTGCTACTATGTCAGTACATATTACATTCACACTAAAACAAGGAGACTGTCCGCCAGTACAAATGAAAAAACAAATACTGCCTCACAAAACGAGCATAAAATATCTGGGATGCCACATTGACAGGAAACTTAATTGGAAAACGCATATAATAGCCAAAAGAGATGAACTCAACATTCGGTACCGAAACCTTTATTGGCTTATGGGTAGATCATCGAAGCTGTCGATTTTCAATAAGCTTCTTATCTACAAGATGATATTGAAACCAGTTTGGACATATGCCATGGAGCTTTGGGGCTCAGCTAGTACATCAAATGTAGAAATACTGCAAAGATTTCAGAACAAAGTTCTGAGAGACATCAGCAATGCCCCTTGGTTTACAAAAAACTCTGAAATCCATGAGTACCTTGAGATTAAAACAGTTAAGAGAAGAACTGAAAAATTTGACAGACAAATACAAGAATCGACTCAAAAACCATGTCAATCCACTAGCAAATGCACTACTAGACACCAGACAAGATGTATCCCGATTGAGGCGGCGCAACATCTTTGACTAACAACACCAGCACATGCAAAAACACTATGTACTGTAGAAATACTGCAAAGATTTCAGAACAAAGTTCTGAGAGACATCAGCAATGCCCCTTGGTTTACAAAAAACTCTGAAATCCATGAGTACCTTGAGATTAAAACAGTTAAGAGAAGAACTGAAAAATTTGACAGACAAATACAAGAATCGACTCAAAAACCATGTCAATCCACTAGCAAATGCACTACTAGACACCAGACAAGATGTATCCCGATTGAGGCGGCGCAACATCTTTGACTAACAACACCAGCACACGCAAAAACACTATGGAGTAACCTTCAATGGAGGGCTGCTTCTCAACGTCATTATTACTCAACAAATCTGATAAAGGCTCATGAGCTGATTGCAGATCTTAAATAAACCTACAAAAAAAAAAATTATTTTTTTTTTAGTTTTGCTGGGTATTTCTTACTGAGTACTAACTACATAAGAATTTAGGTGTATTTGTTAAGGTAAATGTGAATAATCGGGAATTATGCATAATTAGCGGTTATTATTAATAATTACCAACGCACGCGGTCAATGTGATAAATTATTCACATTGACCGGTAATTGTCAGTTTGTAATTGTAATAATTCTCAGTTAAAGATCTAAGGCTCACAGAATAATTTAGGTCTTGATTGAATGCTAAGTAGGTAGGCTACCTAAGTTACTTAGCTGTATTGCTAGGCTGACGGGTGTGGTCCGGGCTTTACTTGATGAGACGTATAATAGGGTTCATGATTTCTCCAGCTTATCAGTTTCTCGGGTCTCGAGAGTTCTCGAGGCTAATTTATCGGGTCTTCTCGGGTTGTCGAGAAATTTACATTAACCTATGTTTTTGCATCTTTTCGATTTAAATAATGAAAAAAGTTGACACAAAATTAACTATGTCAATCATAATAAAAAAACACTTATTTTAAACCAATAAATTAAGTGTTTTTTCTGCCGAAAAATTGCTCATTTCTCCCAACAAAAAAAAACGCAACAAAAAGTAATACTTAAACAGTCTAAAACCTAGATATTATTTTAAACACTAAAAAAATACTAGGGACCAAGATTTAGGGAGCACTTTTTTTCTAAAACAAAAGCCTTTTTTTTCTAGAGTGGCGCCTCGTGGTAACCTAAATAACTAACAAAATAATTAAATATTGACGTTGTTTTTAATAAAAGTGAGTTAAACTGAAATCTTAAATTAAAAGGTAAAAGTAAAGGGTCTTTTTGGTAGTTGATAATTACTGAAGTAATATATTTAGAGAAATAAATCTAGTACCAGTTTGGAGAACAACTCGAAAGCTAACAATAAAACACAAAAAATTAAAAAAATATCTGCATTTTTTGTGGTTACTATGAAAAACTGTAACAAATGCAAAAAAAAAAAATTTTTGTTTCACCCACTTAAAAAAAAAAGTAAAGGCAATACTTGGTTATTTTGTTAGTAACTTGGGTAGCCTAACTACTTAGCCTTCGATTAAGACCTTAACCAAGCTTCTGTGAGCCTAAGATCTTTAACTGTGAATTTAAAAGTAGGCGGGGTCGACTTTTGCAAAATTAAAATTAAAAACTTCATACTGAGGGGGGGTGAGGCTGCGACCCCCCATTTAAGGGTGTTTTCGTCGATGAAATTGATCATAAAATACACCCTTAAAATTATGTTATAACTTCCCGGGACACCCTGTATAGTAAATTTTTCTGGTAGCTGTAATGACTTGCTCTGTCTCCTCTTCCGGTTTATCGTCAACTTTTGGGACACTCTGTATAATCTTCTATATATATGAAAGTGAATCGTGGTCTCGCTAAAACTCGAGAACGGCCGAGCCGATTTAGCTGATTTTGGTCTCAAAATGTTCGTTTCGTAGTAGACCAGGGAAGGTTTAAAATGTGAGAAAAATTAGAAAAATGGAAGGGAAGTTAGCAAAAACAACAATTAAATTTTTCCATATAAAATTGTAAGGCGTGGTGTGGTACGAAGTTCGCCGGGACAGCTAGTAATTAATATAAACAGAAGTTTCAAAAAGACAGAGAACTTTATAAGTAAATTTAGAGGTATACCCAATTATTGGTTGGTGGGTCGTTTTGGGTATAATAATAGTTTTTTATTTCTCAACTTATCCTAGCCTTCTTAGGTTCTAGAGATGCAGATTATGGAAAAATATATTTCTCATAAACTTTATCTATTAGAATGGAACAGCTTTTATTGATAACTATCAGCCTTGACTACTTTCACCCAGCTGTTTTGGTACCTATACCTATTTAATTTTGTTACATTTGTGAAACATGTAATTTAACTGGCGTACAATTTCAGGCTGCTGGTCTGAGTGCTGCCTTTGCAAGGACTATTGGTATTGCTGTTGATCCTCGCAGGCGCAACAAATCTGTGGAGTCGCTACAAACCAACGTCCAAAGGCTGAGGGAGTACAGAGCTAGACTAATCCTGTTCCCTAAGGGCAAGAAGGTACTTTTTATATTTAGTATTGGGTCAGGGGGTACTATTGGCTTGGGGTTGGTTGGGGTAGTTCTTACTTTATTTGTCATGGCTATTGTGAACATCAGAGGGGTCATTCTGAGACCATGTGATATATCTCAATTTCTAGATGTATTAAAAAATGCTAATTTCTTTAAAAAAAAAATTAATATATCTTAGAGTGACTTGCTTACTACCTACCTAAGCCGTTTTTATCAGTAATTTAGTATTTAATATTGCCCAGAGGACAATAAAGAATGTATATACATTCTTTATTGACCGGCTATAAACCGCCTGTCAATAAAGAGGAACTTTACGACTAGAGAACTAGGCCCTTAGTCTCATCGCGCAAAACGTAACTATCGAATAAAAGTAGAGTAGAAACAGTACGTTAATCGCAAGAAAATGCACATTTGGTAGTCTCGTAATTAATTTTGCTATAACTATAGCAGTAGTATCGCAACAGATTGGAATTGACCAAAAAGGGTAATCTGTTCCATAATAAGATAATGTTATGATTACGTTCGACTGACATTATATATGTCAATAATGATTGATATTAAGTGACAGTTGCACTACGCCCGTTCCAATTTCGTCTAAAAAAACAGGATTAACTATTTAGTTCATAAAATCCCAGATTATTTATAGCTTGCTATTCATATTCTATTGCTATGCTATAACGATCGATCAAAGTTACGAGACTCGCAATTTTTTGCGAGGTTTTTTTCCCCCTAAATACTGAATCCTGTTTTGTTAGACAAAAGTGGAACGGGCGTAGTGCAACTGTCACTTAATATCAATATTGACATATATAATGTCAGTCTGACGTAAACATAACGTCATCGTAATAAGGAGCAGTTATCATTGCATGCTAATCATTGTACTAGGGTATGCCAATTTTTGTACATCCCCCCTGCCAATGACTGTACTTTTCGCTCCATTTATATATTTATAATGATAAAGTTGTTTATAAGCTAGCAAATAATGATTTCTGTTGTTTAATCTTATTCTCAGATAAATGAGCTACCATCCTACATTAATAGTTTTTCAATTTTGAAACTTATTTGGCGAGTAGAAATGTTCAAAATCAAAACTCTTCTTAAAGGGCCAATGATTGTACTGCTTACCCTACTTTCAATTAATTAGTTCATTTTGTCTGCCAGTCGCATTTAAATGCAAACTACATCTTTTTACGTAGTTACATTTCAATATCAAGTGTAATAATACAGATACAGGGTACAGAAAATTTCCCTTTCAATATCCAATCCGTAATAATAAAAAACGATCTAAAAAATACCTAAAGGATCATCCCGAGCATAATAGCATCTTTTTTTTTATTTTGATTTTGGAAAAACAATATTCTACTTTTAAATTAGGTACTTATAACAGTATCGACAGAAAAAAATTACTTAAATACTTAGACCAATACATTTAAACATTGTTAATATTGTTATCTAACTAACACTGGCTATCCGGCCGGCAGCCGGCCGATGTTTAGATTAAATAACAATACAATTGAATCAATCGGTTTTCTTTTAGTTTAGTTTTTAACCATTTATATAAAAAAAAAATCGGATCCGGACTTGAAATGCAACGTCTCGTACCAATTACATTTGGACGTTGACTCTGATACCATAGAAATCATGATATATAAAACGACTCACTGTCTTCTATGCCACTGTAGGCATCCTCTGTATACTGGATCCCATGCACTTTCATGAAGTCCCTACTTTTTGACTGACACACTCTCGCAAAGTGACCGCTGTAGTAACAATTAAAACACTTCACATACTTGGCTGGGCATCTATCACTGACCACGGATAGCCCCCACATCCCTTGCAAATGTATTGCCCTCTTGACGTCGAAGCCTGCGGGCCGGCCCCGGGCCGCGCGCCGCCGCCGCCGCCGCCGCGCCACCCGCCCCGCGGGCCGCGCTCGTCCTCGTTGCTGCTCGCTCGAACAACGTCCACATGTACATCCAGCCCCGCTGATGACATTCCTAGGCCTAGTTGACGCTCTCCGTCACTATATATCTTATGAACTTGACATATCTTCAACGCTCTTTCAAGGTTCAAGTCCTCAGTACGCAGCAGTCTGTCCCGGACAACTGTGCTACTAATTCCGCAAACGACGCGATCCTTAAGCAAACTGTCTTCCAATGTAAGAAATTCACACTTCTTGCTTAACAACCTTAATGCCGTGATGTACTGGTCGAAAGACTCCCCGAGTTCTTGCTTCCTGGTAAAAAACTTGTATCGAGCAAGCGTGACGTTTAGTTTCGCTCCGAAATACTTGTCAAATTAGTCAGGCACAGCATGCACGTCATCGCGTTGTTTTTCGTCCGAGAAACTTAGTTTGGTAGATGTCGAATCCTTACGCACCAATTAGATTCACCAAAAGGCTTGCCTTGTGAGAAGAGGCCTCTTTATGCGTGCCCGACGCTTTCAAAAATAATATGAATTCCTGCCGCCAACGACTCCATGCATCAGCCTTGCTGATGAGGCTCCCGTCCAGATTTAACTGGGATGGTGGTCGTGCATGCTCCATTGTTAATACGACTATAAAACGAATCACTTTTTAACGCGATTTATATGTTTTTAACAATTATTTTGAGAACACCGCTGCCACCATGTAGTGAAACAACGAGATTACGACAACAACTGTTTATTCATAACTACCCACAACAATACCTATAACTACTGCATTTACTTTGTTTAATAGTTATTGTTACAAAATAAGTGATTGAAGTGAAGTGGATTTAAAAACAAGTTGACTGATTAATTCAACAGAATTAGGTAAATTCGCGTCGGATGGAATAAAAAGTACATAATACCTTAACCCTCATACATAATTCCTTACTTTACGCCCTTGTATAATAATGTACTATTTAAATGGTTTTAAAATAAATAGGCTTTTTTATTTTACCCTTTAAGAGTTTATTGAAATAAAAAAAAAAAAATTGTACGGATCTGAGACCAAATACTCTCCGCAACTGACTCATTTTTCGTTTCGCTCGCGCCGAGTCGCAGACACAGCTCGAACAGAAAAGACGTGGAGTCGACGAATGACGATCAATATAATGTAGATAGTTATGAAAATGCAAAAAAAATATTATCCACGCTATTCTTCATGACAAAACTTTTTTTTATTGTGAATTATCTTTTTGAATTATCCAAATCAGACTATAACACTGAATCAGAATATTTTATTTGTTAGCTTATTTATTAAAAGGAACACAAAAATATTTACAGTACATTACATATACATTAAGAGTGCCCAGAGACCACCTTAGGGCAAGAAGGGGTCGCTTGTTCGATATACCGAGTGGTAGGACAAATCTGCTCCGTAAGGCACCTCTCACTAGGGCGCTCAAATTACTTAACGTCATAGATCAGCACATTGACATTTTTGTCTGTTCTCTGAATGAATTTACGAGGTCAGCACTATGGGTTATTTGTTACGAAGGTACAACACCCTAAGGTTTTTAGTATTTTGTTTCTTAAGGATGGTGGATTTGTAAAATTGTTAAAATTATCTTTTGTATTTATATTGTGTTATGGAAACCATAATCTTTAAAATAAGATAAAGCTGCACTGTTGCATTGGTGTTTACTGTAATAATAGTGTAGTATTGATAAATAAATAAATATTTACAGTATAAAATTCCGGTTAACTAAAAAAAAATATTAAAAATCAAACATATACCTACAAATAAAATTTTCGTTTAGATCGCCGCCACTGGTCGGAACCGTGCTCAGCAGGCTGGCTGCGTTTCCAAGCTGGATGGCCAGGCTTAAACGCTGGCCAAGATATGAGCCGGCCCGCTGGTCACCTGACTGGTCGATCAGGCGCGTCGACAGTTCTTAAACAATCGGTGTGCCTCCGGCCCCCACGGCCCTAGGGTTTAGACCCCAAACGGCACAAATTCGTACTCCCCACTAAGGGTGGCGTATTTGCGCCGTTTGAGGTCTTCAGCAGCTGCGGCTGCCGCGCCCGCGCCAGCTGCCGTGTGTCTGACGTGACAGGCCGCCAGTGTGTCGACACATGTGGCGTCCCACACTAGGGGCCTGCCGCGCTTCCACGGTATGACAGTTATACCGTCGGGCCGCTTGCCGTCGTCACGCACCAGCCCATTGGCTTCCAGTATGGCTGGTACGTGGTCGCTGGCTAGGGCCCGGCTGATTATGTCGTTCAGGCTGGCGTGGCGCGGCAGTCGCCCCGCACTGCGCGCGCAGGAAAGAACGTGGTGGCCGAATCGATCGACCATGCCACCGCAGTGGCAGCGATGTTGAGCGCAAATCGGTACCCCCAGCCGCAGGCACACCGACAGTGATAGGGTAATCCTGTCTAGCAGGGTCCCTATCGCTGCCGATGGAACAGCTTGCAGCCAGTACCCCGACACCGGATCCGAGGCGGCAAGGAAGCGAGCGCGCTCTACAGAACTGCTGGCAGAGTTTTGAAGATTTTTTTGGACAGCCCTGCAGTGCGGGGCTCGTCCCATTGTTTTTGTATGTTAGGGTTGGCAGGGTGGTCCTCGCCCGGGCAAGCTGCGCTCCAGGCTGTCCTTGCCTCGTCTACGTACGACGCCTCAACGTCACGGAGTGACGGGTTAATTATCTTACCGAAGAGGACGTGCGTACTGTGGACGGAGGAAAGGAAAGCCGTGAGCGCAACACTGGAAATTTTGCGGATTCCCAAGCCACCTAGACGAACAGGCAGCGAAGCTTGGGACCAAGATCTGTCATGAATGGGGCAATTAAGAATTTCGGTAAGAGTGTTTTCAATGATATTGTCTAATTTATTAAATGAACTAGCTTTTCCGGCTTACTTCGTTACGCCATAAAATATAAGATACTACAAAAGACTTGGCTCTATAGACTATGTTCTTTGACTGCCCAGAATGGCCGAATAAAAATCAAACAACAACAACAAACCACCTGTCAAAATATGTAAACAACGGAAAAAATATTGCACCTTGGGTTACATTATTTGAGTTTAGGTAAGGATCCCTAATTTTTTTGAAAATCTAATATAGCCTATGACACTCGGGGTTAATGTAGCTTCCTACCAGTGTAAGAATTTTTCAAATCGGTTCAGTATTTCCGGAGCCTATTTGTTACAAACAAACAAACAAATCTTTCCTCTTTATAATATTGGTATAGATTTGTAAATTTCCAAAAGGGTGCGCATCGGAGTGAATACATAAGTTTTGGTACAAAATGAAAAAAGCCATGTGGGGGTGGATGATAAGCAGTCGTTCATGTGATTCTTCAAATTTAGAGGCCTGTTCGTCTACAAAGCCTGGGATCCCCTCGTTATACAACGGCGCGCCGAGGAGGCGGAGCGATTCTTTGTTTAAAATTTTGATGTTTTGAGCCAAAAGGTTAAATTTTGTAGAGATCGTTTGCTTTTGAGTAGAATTTAGGTTTTCCGTAATAACAGCCCCGGATCTTCAAATTTTTTTAGGCGGGGCAAAACTGAAAAATGCCCCCCCCCCCCCTGCCCAGTTATATTGAATTTTAATTTTTTTTTATGCCTATAACTTCACCTATAAGCGGCCGTAGCATGACCGACCATTTGTCGAGTTTTTCTGTCACTTTTGACCTCTTTTGACATTATCTCAATACATTTTATATGTCAAAAGTGACAAGGATTGGACAAATGGTCGGTCATGCTCAATGATTCTGAGTAGCAATCTCCCATCTCTCTGGTCATGCTACGGCCGCAGATGTCCACTTATTGATCGACATTTGAACATGCCTACCTATAGGATAGGTATTTAAACATACCTAATCCTGGAAATAATATTATAAACACAGCAGCACTGGATAGGAAACCACATTTTTTGGCAGCTGCTCCATCCTCTTTTAAACAATATTCCATTGGATTTTGTCTATTTTTTTGCAACTTTTAGAGTGAGATTAGTGCCAAGAAATGGGCAAGGATATTATTTAACTCGATTGATTTCGCGGAGAATTCACCCAAATGCTTTGTCACCCAGGCTTTGTCAAACAGATGACGCTATAGCGTCCGCTGGAGCGCCGGCGTTACGCGGCGCTAGAGCACTCTTTGATATCACACACACTCCTTTATGCAACGTACCGACGCATTTACACGCAGTGAGTGCAGCAGATCGCTTAGTCTTCGGAAAGTTCATTCGATATTGAGATTTCGAGTAAGTTAGATGTGAAGGAATTGTAACCTACTTTTATACGCTTTATCACGATCACAGAGAAAAAGAGTGGGTTCACGACATCAATAAATGGAGAAAGGAATAAGAAGAATATCAACGTTCAGTCTAACTGAAATAGCATTACATTATGAGCCATTTTTAATAGAATCTTAAAAAGGAAATAAACAAAGTGCCTTAAGAAGGTTTATTTCCACTTTAATTGTTTGTCGCTTTTGTCTCACTCACGAAATAGTTCAGCGTATAGCTTAAATTCCAAGAATGACAAAAATTTGGTAGTAAACGGCAAGACCAACATAAGTGGGAGTAAGAAATGGACGACTTTTTGCATGTTGGTTTGCTTGAAGTAGTCAAGTAAGTATCGTGAGTTTCAGGCCGACGCTAAAACAAATTCTGTACGCCCGGCGACAGAGCGTCCTAGCGCGGCACTAGAATTACGCGGTGCTCTAGCGCGCATCGCTCCGGTCGCTCTGTGTCAACGCTCTAGCGCCGCGTAAGACTCTAGCGCGATGATAGCACTGCGCAAGGCTGGCGCCCTAGCGCGCCACTACAGACACTACAGACACTTCAGCGCCGTCTATTTGACAAAGCCTTAAGGTTCCTGGCATGATGAGGCAGAATGACCTGAATTAGAACTAACCGACGCGTGCTGCTGCGATCTGCGATTCCTGCGCGCGAGTGGCGCGTAAATTTAACTTTGCGTACGCGCCTTGCGAAATAAAGTTTGTGCAGAACGTTGTCAGTTTTCGCGCCTTTTGGGTATCGATCGAGTTGATATGGCCATAATATTACTTAATCCGTGCTTGGTCAAGTTTAAGTAAATGATGTGTTGAATGATGAACCATTATTACGTCTCCAGGCGACCATTATTGTCGTAAGGCATGGCAAACATTTGTTTGCCTGAGCCTCTTGGTAGGCGCCCCTGAACAACCTCGCCTCACACAGTATAGAAGGTATCAATACCAATTAGAATAATCAGTCTTATTAACCTTCAATAAGTGATATATTTCATCCTATATCGATTAAATAATTTTTGACTTTTTGACATTCGTCGGTATTATAGTTCACATTTAGTGAAATTTAATTCTAAACCAATTTTGCCAAACATATTGATTAATTTTGATAAGTCGTCCAAAACTGTGTCTGCGTCGCCTCCGAGGGTACCGTCGTCGAGGTACCAAACATTAAATTTTGATTTTAATTTCGAAATTGCCGGGTGTATTGCCAAACTGAATATAGCTGGCCCGAGTGGGTCGCCCTGTTGACAGCCTACTGCCGAAAGGAGTGGATTGCTTTTAAAAGTTAATTTGGATGGGGTGCTATAGCATTGCCAAAGGTAGGGGTAAATTTCTGGGATGTTGTTTTTTACTTCTGTCAACAGGGCGCCCCTGTCAACCGAGTTGAAGGCGTTCTTAACGTCCACCTTCAGCAGAACGTCGGCAGTGCTTTTCTCCAGGTAGGTTCGGCAGCATGGACGGCGGTCGGTCGGTCTCCAGCATAAAACGTTCCGAGTGGACGTCTGAAGGCCTGGCACAACGTCAGCGTACAATACATCTCATTCGCTAACGACGTCGACTCAATACAAAAAGAAGGCACCAAAAGTTTAAGTTATCAGTTTAATTTAATTTCATTCCGCAACCAAACCGGCATCGGAGTCGTTAGCGAGACCATCTTTTTCCAATCTCGAAACTAGGAAGAACCTGTATCTAGGGTGCCCGAAACACACACAAACATCACACCTAAACCGGAAACAAACATCGATATTGATCATATCAAAATATTCGCCCCACCTGGGAATCGAACCCAGGTGCACACGCTTCTTAGTCCACATCCCTGCCAACTGAGCCACGGAGCAGTTAAACAACAGTAAGTAATAGTATTAAAAAAATTCTTGCTTAATACTTTTCTGAGAGCGTAATTACTTGTAGTCAGGATTTAGTTTTTAACTTAATTTTTATTTTGATTATTTGGTGGTTATAATAATTAAGTATTTTCATAGGTGCTTTATAATTTTTTTATTTCACTTAACAATAACTTTTGACATAATGACATCTGTGAGTTGTAGAAAAGGCGACTCAACAGATTCCGTTTCCGTGCTGTTTTGTTTATATTTTATATAGGGTAAACTACACGATCATAGTATACCTTCCAGATTGTCCTGGTTTCATTTAGAAGCTGAAAATAATGATTTTTGTAATTTTACAGCATTAACTACGAAAGTCATGTATACTTATTAATTATTTTATTAAACTATTAACGCAATTTCAAACTAATGACTGATAAATAGCGGAGGGTGCCAATATTTGGTTTATGGTTTAATGGTTTCTAATAAAATATCAATATTAAATAGTTATACGCACAAAACAACAAAAACATAATTTGACGATTTAGATTTTTACTCTGCTGTTATAAATTAAGCCAAAAGAAATTCGTAAAAGTGACAATCATGGGGCAGTTTACCCTAGGTCGAATATTTATCAAAGATCACGTGACCTGTAGGAGAACCGGCGTACGCGTCCTCCCTCTACGAGCTGCACGCAGCATCTGAAGTATTGTTGAACAGTGACAGAAGTTCAATGATTGCATACGAAGAGACAGGGACAGTCATCTGTCAGTCGTGCAAATCGGAATATTGGTTCTGCGCCACCACCTGGTTTTTAGTGAAAAGCAATTAATATTAATATACTTTTTAATTATAACTTTTAAAATAAAAACAAATTTCCAGAATTTGAGTTTCTTTATTATAATAATAATAATAATAATGGCGTAGGGATGTGACGACCCCATCGCCCAGTGGAAATTCCAGTACTTTCGGTCTGGAACCTCCATTGCAATTAGTCACCGCAAGGACGGCTTGTGGCGAGTCGATGGTGAGTGGCGACACCACGGACCCTATACCTCCAGGGGGACACACGCAGTCATCACACGCACACTCACATGCAGTCATCACACACACACACCCCCCCGCCTCTGAGCTTGCCTTCACCAGCCGGCCAGAGTGGAGTAGCAAGAGCGAAGCCTATGCTCCAGGTTGGAAGTGTAAAATGTCATAACGCCGGGTGCATCTTATGCTGCCCGCAGTCTCACCTCTCGACAACCTTAGCTATCCACGACCAGTGTTGCGACCCGTTGCCAATATATCGGCGACTTAGTGGAAGCCCACCCAGTGGACAGCGAGTCACCGCCTGCCATGATAATTAGTGAAATGTTGCATTAAAGGCAGGCGTACCGGTATTTCACTCCAAAGCACCAGTTAACCGGTCCATTAAACAGTTCACCCCCATAAACCATTTCTTGTCATCCATTTTACAATAGTTCCTATCACCTGCTGGGTGCCGCCTCTGGGTGCATGATCTATTTGTGCATTTAGTGACGTTGCCTGGTTGGTGATCCATATACATTATATCAAAACTCTCGAAAGGGCCTCTACGAGTTGGATTCGTCCCCTCGCACGCCTCTCAAAGGACCGGGCTCCATCCCGTGATACCGAAGAGTATTGAGAAACATAATAATAATCTTTATTTAAGAGCCCAAAATATGTTACAATAATCTTCAGTAGGTAGGTAGCTTATTAGTCTAAGTTTATTACAGTTAATTTGAACTTAAATACTATAAGTATTAAGAATAGGATTAGGATTTTATAGGCTAGTTCATTTATACCTTAAAATTGAAGAAACTGCTGCCCATACTAGGTAAGAACCTGTGACATAGGCAGCAGTCAGTATTATCATCATACCAGTTAGTGTCAACAAAAACTATAAAGTAATTTCGAAGATCTAGGCATTCCCGTTTTCGGAATGGTTATCTTTGACGAAATAATGTATCGAGGTTTTTGTATCCTCGTTGTGTTTCTAAATTATAAAAAACTTTGTTATATCCTCAAGAAGGTTATATTCAGATCTCTACCGTCTGTAGTTTATGAGAATTACTTGATTTAGAAACGCCTTCCCAGCACGTATAGCGTCTTAATAAGGAGCAGACTATGTTATGTACCCTATTTGATTAATTCCAATCTATTGCGATAGTAATTAGTAAATTGTTAACCAAATTGGTATTTTCTTGCGATTAGCGACCTATTTCTATTCTACTTCTATCCGATAGTTGCTATTTTGCGCGATGAGATTCCGGCCTCAGTAATCAAAAAGCCCACTTTTTGGGTTGATGGTATAAAAAAACATTGTTCTTATTATTCAGGTATTGAAGGGTGAGGCCAACGAGGAAGACCGCAAGCTAGCGACGCAGCTGCGCGGGCCGCTGATGCCCGTGACGCAGCCTGCGCCGCGCGCGCTCGCGCGCCCCATCACCGACGAGGAGAGGGACTTCAAGGCATACCACTACTTGAGAGGCGTAAGTATTTTGTCACGCACTGTCACATTGTATTAAAATACCTATACATTCTCCCTTGATGGCTATCTATAGGGGTCGTGTTCGAGGTGTTTATGCGCATCTCGTAAGGTTAAAGGTTAAACACACCCGGTAAAATTAAATTAATTGAAAATTAAAGTGCCCAGTAAACTATCAAATGTTTTGTAAAAATTTACATGTATTTCAATTAATTTGATCTTGTGTTTGAAGCGTTTGTCAGATAGTTTTATATGTCACCGTAAATTAGCACATCCGTTGGGTTATAAACTATACAATACAGTGTGTCCGGGGAACTTATAACATAATTTTAAGGGTGTATTCTATGATCAATTTCATCGATGAAAACACCTCACAGCAGGGGGCCAAGTTTCTTAACTAAAAACGAGTGACTCGTAATTGTCTTGTTAGCGATTTCGTTAACCATTGCCGCTTTAACAAAGGTAATTTCTGTTGCGCGCTCAAAGAAAACAGCAATGGTTTACTAAGTCGCTAACAAGACAATTACGAGTCACTCGTTTTTAGGAAACTTGGCCTCCAGGTAGCAGACTCACGCCTCCCTCAGTATGTTTTTTTTTATTTTTTGCAAAAGTCGACCCCGCCTACTTTTAAATTTACAGTTAAAGATCTAAGGCTCACAGAACCTTCATAAAGGTCATGTTCTAAGGTTAAGTAGTTGGGCTACCTGAGGTACTAACAAAATAACCCAAGTATTTCTTTTATATTTTTTTTAAAGAGGTCACCCTCTTCACCCTCAACAAAAAAAAATTTTTTTTGTGTGCATTTTTTACGGTTTTTAAAAGTTAATGCAGATACTTTTTTTATTTTTTGTGTTTCACTGTTAGCTTTTGAGTTGTTCTCCAAAATAATTTCTCTACGTCTTATTACTTCTGAAATTATCAACTACCAACAAGACGCTTCGCTATTACCTTTTAATTTAAGGTGGTAACTCATGGTATGGCGCGAAATTCAAATTTTTTCACGTTTTTTAATTATTTTAGCGAAAGTATTCATCTCATAAAGTTTAAATGAATTCGCGTACGTAAAAACCAATCTCCCACATTGTGATATATCGTTTTTGAAAGACAGAGTTACCGATTTTTTATATATTCAAGGAACTTGATTTTTGGCCTTTTACCCCTTAGACACAAAATT
Source organism: Euspilapteryx auroguttella (assembly GCA_951802225.1). Classification (NCBI taxonomy): domain Eukaryota; kingdom Metazoa; phylum Arthropoda; class Insecta; order Lepidoptera; family Gracillariidae; genus Euspilapteryx; species Euspilapteryx auroguttella. The sequence continues at coordinate 7,130,669 of OX637646.1, forward strand.
TGTAGGTCTGTCTTCCAAAAACGTTGTATTACAATGTGGAAGAAGGTTTTTTACATACGCGAATTCATTATAACTTTATTGAAAATGAATACTTTCGCCAGAATAAATAAAAAACGCGAAAAATTTTGAATTTCGCGCCATAGCGAGAGGGACCACCTTAAGATTTCAGTTTAACCCACTTTTATTAAAAAAAAAATCAAAATTTAATTATTTTGTTAATTATTTAGGTAGCCTACCTTGGATCAAAACCTAAATTAAGAGTCCTTTTACGCGAACAGTAGCGCCACTCAAGAAAAAAAAATTGTTTCTGAATTAAGGCTTTTTTTCCAAAAAAAAGTGCTCCCTAGTGCATAAAATCTTGGTCCCTAGTATTTTTTAAGTATTATACATAATATCCAGGTTAAGACTGTTTATGAATTACCGTTTTTTGCTAAAAAAAACGGCCACTTTAGGTTTATACTATTACATGTATTACTGTTTGTTCTTTCGTAAATAACTAACAAAATAATTAAATATTGTCTTTATTTTTCAATAAAAGTGGGTTAAACTGAAATCTTAAATTAAAAGGTAAAAGCGAAGGGACTTTTTGGTAGTTGATAATTTCTGAAGTAATATAGACGTAGAGAAATAAATCTAGTACTATTTTGGAGAACAACTCAAAAGCTAACAAAAAAACACAAAAAATAAAAAAAATCTGGATTTTTTTGTGGTATAACTTTGAAAAACCGTAAAACATGCCCAAAAAATTTTTTTTTATTTTATTAACCCACTATTAAAAAAAAAGTAAAAGCAATACTTGGTTATTTTGTTAGTAACTTAAGTAGCCTAACTAAGTACTTAGCCTTCGATCAAGACTTAAATGAAGGTTCCGTGATCCTTAGATCTTCAACTGTGAATTTAAAAGTAGGTGGAGCGACATTTGCAAAAAAAAACCGTCATACTGAGGGGCTGCGACCCCCCATATGTGGTGTTTTCGTCGATGAAATTGGTCTTAGAATACACTTAAAATTATGTTATAACTTCCCCGGACATCCTGTATAAACCAACATAGGTTTGGTTAAGTTTTTTATAAACTTACGACCCAAAATTAAAAATTTACAAAAAGTATTATTTTCCGGTACCCGGGAACATATGTATAAATTATCGGTATTACGAAGCACTTAATTAGTCTGTGTGTTACGCAATAACGCTTAAACATTTGAACCAATATGGCTGGAAATTTTTAGAATCACGAGACGGACCTAGGATATTGCAGTTTGAAGGGGAATTGCACTGTCAAAGCCGCGGGGCGCCGACTAGTGCGTTCTAGAATGTTCCATACTTACTACCTACTCGGATCTCTAATCATTAGTTGAAATTTATTATATTGAATGAGGTCTTTATTTCGAGCATCCGTGAATGTTTATGATCATCACATTCATTTTTTTTCAGGCACGCTCTATTGCTAAACTTGTGGGTATACGAGCGAAGAGGTTGAAGGATGCAGCTGAAAACCCTGACGATGTCACTAAGGCCCCCACTGCTGTGAAGGAAGTTAAAGCTAAGAAGTAATTCAATAAAATCTAAAACATTGAACTTTTACTATCTTTTCATTGGCAAGTGGGGTTTAAGAGCCGCTATACACTGACTGTTCGAGCAGTTTGTCCAGTCATCCACATACACGCACCGCTCGAGCAGTCGGAGTCAACAGCTTGAAGCTCGATCGCCCGAAGCAGTTGAGTTCGACTTCTCGCGCGGTTCGTATATGTGTGCGAATTGCGAATGTAGTTCACTATGCAGTCGATCCTGATTACTTCACGCAACTAGGTCTTGCAATCGAATATTCGAATTATTCGAATAATAAACTCAATCGAATATTCGAAAAGTAAAAACGATTATTCGAATATTCGTTTTTACCTCAAATTACATAATTTGTACCACTAATTTTAAAGTTTACGTGCTAGGCAAGACGACATCACTTGTTTAGGCTAAAAAAATGCAACCAAAAAATCTTGTTATCATCTGAGCCAGGATTAGGGCTTGCAATCGAATATTCGAATAATAAAATTAATCGAATATTCGAAAAGTAAAAACGATTATTCGAATATTCGTTTTTACTCAAAATTCCATATTTTGTACTACTAATTTTAAAGTTTATGTGCTAGGTAAGACGACATCACTTGTTTAGACTTAAAAAATGAAATCAAAAAATCGTGTACTTCAAGCTGTAATCCTCATCTTTTAAATCTTCGCTAAAACAAATTTTGAGAATGCAAATAATTAGTCATGAATTGATCCAAATTGGTCCACAAAGTAAAATAATTAGTCCACTTATACTTTAGAAGTTATAGCCAAATGTGTGGATATGATAGGCTGTCTACTCCCAGTCTTCCTAGGTATCCCAGGGGTTGGAAATGTAACAATCCTTATATCACAAATTGTACTATATTTTATTGCACGATTATTAAATACATTTACAAAGGTACAAGAAACTTATTAAAGTTATAAGAAAGCGCGCGATAGCGAGTACAACGAAACGGTGCTGAGCGACGTGCGTCTAGCGTAGTGGTGTTGTCTCACTGGCTGTTGAAACCGTCGTTTGGTGAGCGCGTGGCCGCGCTCGGGCTTCTTCGTAGTCTTCCGTCATCGGTCGGCGCGGGCGCATCGCGCGTCACGTGTGTCGGAGCGGGAAGCAGGATCTGGCTTCTTTGTCACGCACGATCCACCTTGCGCATTGTGCAATTCGCGTCGTCAGCGATAAGAACTGCATTCCATTCCGGGGACACTGACCTCAGCTAACATTATGCAATTAATGCGCCGAAGGTACAGGGCCGGGAATGGTGTTAGTAGGAAGAAAGTTTGATTAATTAAATACAGATAATTATAAATGGTTAGTAAATAAATAAAGATATATAATAATAATAATACGGCGTCAGGGACGCCACACCGGTCCCCTCCAGAGACCGTCCTAGGACGGGCGATAATAATCTGGAAATCTGACTCTTCTTCCAGAACGTGTTCTACGCTCGTCAGTTGGATTAGACAGTATCTGGGCCCGGAGTTTCTTATTTTAAATTAACAAGATAGCAATTGCAATGGTAAGAAAAGGCAATCAAGTTCAGTCATAAATTTGGTAGTCTCCTAAACTTTAATTCAATCGCGCAATGACTTTGATTGTCTTGCTGGCCAATTGCTTTACGTCACAAACGAATTTTAATCTGTGGTCCTAACTAGGGAAGAGAAAGTGAACTTTTGAATGAAGATTAGTAAAAAAGAACGAACTAAATTGAAAAACTTGTGCTAGTACAGCAAAAAAAACTCATTTGAGGTAAACAATAAATCAGTCAAATTATCAATCAGTCAGTCAGTCTACAGACATTCATTCAAATCAAAACAAAAACAAAACAAAAATTTTGGTGAAGAAAACAAAACTAATTTTCACTCAAAATTGAAGTTACTACACACCGACCGAGGCTTTAGATGTGTTGTGATATTTGGAATTTGAGCAGAATTTAGATTTAAGTGAAATAAAAGTAGACTTTGTTCTACGACGTGTTTTTATTAAGTATCACTGTTTTTACAAACAAATTTGTTACATGTCACTCACATCAATTTGACTTTTGATTATCCAGTTAAATATAGAAATAAGTACCTAATACAAAAGAGTACTACTATTTCAACAAGATGAACCTACAAGAAGCTAGAAAGAGGTATGTAAATGGATATATATAAAGTTTTGATGATAAAAACACGTTTAGCAAGTAAAAGTTAACATACTTTGTATGCAGGTAGTTAGTTACATGGATAGATCCATCTTCATAGTCTTCTCAGGCGAGAGACGTCCACCATTGGATAAAGGCACAGATCGTCACAAGAACACACTTTTGTGTTGCCATGATCGTCATGCGTGTATTGCTCTTCAAGTTTTGTAACAAAAGTGCTTTGTAACGCTGCTGCCTGTCCTTCGCGTGTTACCTTAGTCGCCTGTAAGATCACCCATGACAGGAGATGGGGTATTTTTGGCTGCTGCAGCCAGGCTGCCTGGTGAGCGGGGGCACTAAAGATGTGAGATAGGTATGAAATAAACAAAAAAAACAACTGTTTATGTTTTTTAATTATATATTTCTGTTTCTCCTCAGTTTTTGATGGCCTGCTGCAATGCCTGCACTTCCTTCAGCTCCGGGTTAATGTGGCCATGTCAATCATCTCCAGCGCCTCCTTTGTTTGGAACATTTTTAATCTTGTTGTAGCTGAAATCAAACATTATTTGTAATTGTAGCCTGCAAGCACTGAATAAATGAATAATTAAATATGAATAAATGAATAATTAAATATTGGCATGTGTGTTTATGTATAATTGCCTTATCGCTTGCATCAATTTCTTCCATTCAATGCAACCCATAGTTAGGATAAAATAAACTAAGTAACAAAAAAGGTATGTATGGAAGGTTGGTGTTTAATGTGTAAAATGAATTGTTGACGAGTAACATTTTTATGTTTAGAACAAAATGTTTTGATTAAGAAATAATTTAACACACTATTAATTAAAGTAATATTGATTTCATATTTCTATCTTTTACTGACGCTAAGACTTACCTACATGATTTCTCAAATTATTTTCTTTGAGGGCAGGGCGGCCTCATGTGTCATCCATGGCATTCATATTTATAAGCATGTTGTGTAAATCTGCGCAGGCATTTACAATATTTTCTGCTGAATTTATTAGTAGTAGAGGCATAAAAACATGATGCTACTAGTACCGTATCTAAAAAAAAGATGCTAGGTTAAATTGTTGTAGGGAAAATTATATCAAAACCTTATCAAAGAAAACTCTATTAGTTCTTTACACAAACAAAAACACTAACAAACCTGTAATGTAACTGAAATCAGTTTCGGTGGACCCCTTTCAGCCTTCATTACATTTTATATTAACATATTCGACAAACTGAGATAGTAGATCTAAGTATTATTTAACTTTTGTGTCATCAAATTAGACTGCTCAGTCTCTTGTGGAGCACTAGAGGTCCACCTGGATTCCTATGAGAACTAGTTACTGCATTTTAGGTGCCTATTTTAATGTCACTATTCTTAAATGATTAGGTATGTAAAAGTTTTGTTGTTAAGTTATAGGTTATGTTCGAGGAGCTCGCTAAAAACTTACTTGTTAGTAGGTGTAAGTCCATAACTCCGACGCTGTGGTGGTAAACAGAAAAAGAGTAAGAGGAGTCCTTGACTGGCTCGGCTTTTTGCCAAATCTAAATGTTATTATAAACTTTATGTCGAACATTGATTTATAAGGGTTCACTGACGCTCCTGGGAGCTAAACATGCTCTTGACTGCCGCTTTCCCCAACCTAAATGTTTTTATGAACTCTTGGCTTCATTGGCCAGCTCCAAAATAAGGAGACGAAGCCTCAAACTCATTATAAATATCTTTTAAATAACTTTACGAGTAGTGCACAATTGAAAAAAAGGTACTATTGTTTGATTGTGTTTTTTTCTAACAATCACAATTCGATTGAATTCGATCTCATAGACAATCGGTCTCAAATTTTAAGAGACTACGAAAATTGTATCCAATTGTAATTGTCTTTTGCCCCTACAATTTAAGAAACTACCAATTTAGTACAATTGGATTGCAATTGCCGCGATTGATCGATAGTTAAATAAGAGACTACCAAAATTGCCAAAAGTGGACAAGACAATCAAAAAAAAATCGCAATTGGTCTTAAATAAGATAAGAAACTTGGGGCCCTGGGCCCGGAGTTTCTTATTTTAAATTAACAAGATAGCAATTGCAATGGTAAGAAAAGGCAATCAAGTTCAGTCATAACTTTGGTAGTCTCCTAAACTTTAATTCAATCGCGCAATGACTTTGATTGTCTTGCTGGCCAATTGCTTTACGTCACAAACGAATTTTAATCTGTGGTCCTAACTAGGGAAGAGAAAGTGAACTTTTGAATGAAGATTAGTAAAAAAGAACGAACTAAATTGAAAAACTTGTGCTAGTACAGCAAAAAAAACTCATTTGAGGTAAACAATAAATCAGTCAAATTATCAATCAGTCAGTCAGTCTACAGACATTCATTCAAATCAAAACAAAAACAAAACAAAAATTTTGGTGAAGAAAACAAAACTAATTTTCACTCAAAATTGAAGTTACTACACACCGACCGAGGCTTTAGATGAACCTACAAGAAGCTAGAAAGAGGTATGTAAATGGATATATATAAAGTTTTGATGATAAAAACACGTTTAGCAAGTAAAAGTTAACATACTTTGTATGCAGGTAGTTAGTTACATGGATAGATCCATCTTCATAGTCTTCTCAGGCGAGAGACGTCCACCATTGGATAAAGGCACAGATCGTCACAAGAACACACTTTTGTGTTGCCATGATCGTCATGCGTGTATTGCTCTTCAAGTTTTGTAACAAAAGTGCTTTGTAACGCTGCTGCCTGTCCTTCGCGTGTTACCTTAGTCGCCTGTAAGATCACCCATGACAGGAGATGGGGTATTTTTGGCTGCTGCAGCCAGGCTGCCTGGTGAGCGGGGGCACTAAAGATGTGAGATAGGTATGAAATAAACAAAAAAAACAACTGTTTATGTTTTTTAATTATATATTTCTGTTTCTCCTCAGTTTTTGATGGCCTGCTGCAATGCCTGCACTTCCTTCAGCTCCGGGTTAATGTGGCCATGTCAATCATCTCCAGCGCCTCCTTTGTTTGGAACATTTTTAATCTTGTTGTAGCTGAAATCAAACATTATTTGTAATTGTAGCCTGCAAGCACTGAATAAATGAATAATTAAATATGAATAAATGAATAATTAAATATTGGCATGTGTGTTTATGTATAATTGCCTTATCGCTTGCATCAATTTCTTCCATTCAATGCAACCCATAGTTAGGATAAAATAAACTAAGTAACAAAAAAGGTATGTATGGAAGGTTGGTGTTTAATATGTAAAATGAATTGTTGACGAGTAACATTTTTATGTTTAGAACAAAATGTTTTGATTAAGAAATAATTTAACACACTATTAATTAAAGTAATATTGATTTCATATTTCTATCTTTTACTGACGCTAAGACTTACCTACATGATTTCTCAAATTATTTTCTTTGAGGGCAGGGCGGCCTCATGTGTCATCCATGGCATTCATATTTATAAGCATGTTGTGTAAATCTGCGCAGGCATTTACAATATTTTCTGCTGAATTTATTAGTAGTAGTAGTGGCTCTGTCCTGCAAGTCTGGTTGAGCGGGAGGCATAAAAACATGATGCTACTAGTACCGTATCTAAAAAAAAGATGCTAGGTTAAATTGTTGTAGGGAAAATTATATCAAAACCTTATCAAAGAAAACTCTATTAGTTCTTTACACAAACAAAAACACTAACAAAACTGTAATGTAACTGAAATCAGTTTCGGTGGACCCCTTTCAGCCTTCATTACATTTTATATTAACATATTCGACAAACTGAGATAGTAGATCTAAGTAACTTTAACTTTTGTGTCATCAAATTAGACTGCTCAGTCTCTTGTGGAGCACTAGAGGTCCACCTGGATTCCTATGAGAACTAGTTACTGCATTTTAGGTGCCTATTTTAATGTCACTATTCTTAAATGATTATGTAAAAGTTTTGTTGTTAAGTTATAGGTTATGTTCGAGGAGCTCGCTAAAAACTTACTTGTTAGTAGGTGTAAGTCCATAACTCCGACGCTGTGGTGGTAAACAGAAAAAGAGTAAGAGGAGTCCTTGACTGGCTCGGCTTTTTGCCAAATCTAAATGTTATTATAAACTTTATGTCGAACATTGATTTATAAGGGTTCACTGACGCTCCTGGGAGCTAAACATGCTCTTGACTGCCGCTTTCCCCAACCTAAATGTTTTTATGAACTCTTGGCTTCATTGGCCAGCTCCAAAATAAGGAGACGAAGCCTCAAACTCATTATAAATAACTTTTAAATAACTTTACGAGTAGTGCACAATTGAAAAAAAGGTACTATTGTTTGATTGTGTTTTTTTCTAACAATCACAATTCGATTGAATTCGATCTCATAGACAATCGGTCTCAAATTTTAAGAGACTACGAAAATTGTATCCAATTGTAATTGTCTTTTGCCCCTACAATTTAAGAAACTACCAATTTAGTACAATTGGATTGCAATTGCCGCGATTGATCGATAGTTAAATAAGAGACTACCAAAATTGCCAAAAGTGGACAAGACAATCAAAAAAAAATCGCAATTGGTCTTAAATAAGATAAGAAACTTGGGGCCCTGGTCTTTGGTGTGTTGGCTTTCCGGTTGCTGCGTCTGATCAGGCTTTATCGGGGCGCTGGAGTTGTCGGTGAGTACATAAGCTGGTTTTAGTCTGTCGATTGATACAGTTTGTTCTCTGTTTTTGATCAATAGTTTGTAGACTTTGTCGCTTCTCTGTAGTACTTCGTAGGGTCCCGTGTATGCCGGTTGCAGTGATCCTTTTACTGTGTCGTCCCTAAGGTAAACATGCGTTGCTTCGTTTAAGTTTTTATACACGAAGGTTTTTCTGTTACAGTGCCTTGATGCTGGTTGGGGTCTTATCTTCTCCATGAGCGAGCGAATTCTTGCTGTGAAGTCTGACAAGTCTGTAGTCGTGTTGACTTTGCTGTCGAAGAATTCTCCCGGTAACCTAAGTGTTTCTCCGTATAGCATTTCGGCTGGTGTGGTTTGCAAGTCGTCTTTGAATGCAGTTCTTATTCCGAGCATAACTAAAGGAAGTGCTTCAGTCCACTTTTGGTTTTCGTGGCATACGATAGCTGCTTTCAGTTGGCGATGAAGCCTTTCGATCATGCCGTTGCACGCTGGGTGGTATGCTGTGGTCCTTTTGTGTTTGAAGCCAGCTACTTCTGAAAGGTACTTGAAAAGCGCTGATTCAAACTGTGCTCCTCTATCGGTGACTATTTCAGTCGGGCACCCGTACCGGGATATCCATCCGGCTATGAGGGCTTTCGCGACGGTTTCTGCGGTCATATCGTGAATCGGTATTGCTTCAGGCCATCGAGTGAATCGATCGATTGCTGTGAGGCAGTATCTGTATCCATCTGATATTGGCAGTGGTCCGATGAGGTCGATGTGCAGGTTCATGAATCTTCCGCGCGGCAGCTTGTATTTTCCCAGTGTTGCTGAAACATGTCGCGTTACTTTGGCTCGTTGGCACGCTTGGCAAGTTTTCGCCCAGTCGCGGCAGTCTTTTCGCATGCTTGGCCAAACGAAGCGTTGCGCAACTAGTTTGGAAGTTGCGTTAGCGCCAGGGTGGCTTAATGAGTGAAGGCTTTTGTAGACCTGGAATCTCTTGTCTTTTGGTACGTAAGGTCTCGGTTCTCCCGTTGACATGTCGCAGTATATTTTAGTGTTTGTTCCAGGTATGGTTACTAGAGTCAGACGAAGGGAAGTCTGCCCGTCTAGTAGGTCCTTTAACTCGTCGTCGGTTTCCTGAAATTTTGCGATGTGTAACGGGTCAACTGGTTGTTCCACAGTTTCAATCCTTGATAGGGTGTCCGCAACAACATTGTCTTTCCCTGCTATGTGCTGAATGTCTGTCGTAAACTGTGATATGAAGTCCAGGTGGCGAAACTGTCTTGGAGAGCATTTGTCTTTCCTGTTGCTGAAAGCGAAGCATAGAGGCTTGTGGTCGGTGAACACGGTGAAGTCTTTTGCCTCGACCATGTGGCGAAAGTAACGTATTGCTTCGTATATTGCGAGCAGTTCACGATCGTAAGGAGAGTACTTTCTTTGAGCGGAACTGAGCTTTCGGGAAAAAAATGCGAGGGGTTGCCAAGAATTGTTTACGTATTGGTTTAACGCAGCGCCAATCGAAAAATCCGACGCGTCCGCTACAAGTCCTAGTTTAGCTTTTTCAACCGGGTGTGCTAGCATTGTGGCGCTACTTAGGCTCTCTTTACAAGCTTCCAAAGCTTCGCCGGTGATACTCACGGGGTGTGAGCCTTTTACGGACCCAGTTAAGAGGTTGTTGAGCGGGGCTTGTGTTTTCGCAGCGTTCGGCAGAAATCTTCTATAAAAATTCATCATTCCGAGGAAACGTCGGAGCTCTTTTACAGTTTTAGGTGTGGGAAAGTCCTTAATTGCTTGTACCTTATGTTCCAGGGGTTTAGTGCCGTTTGCTGAGATGTGGTAGCCGAGAAAAGTGACCTCAGGTTGTCCCAGGACGCACTTGGAAGTGTTCACCAACATTCCGTATTCGGACAGCTTGGTGAAAATTTGTTCCAGGTGTTGCAGGTGTGGCTCTTTAGACCTGGAAAATATCAGAAAATCGTCTAAATATGGGTACACGAAGTCTGTCATTCCTCGGGTCATTTCATCGACAAATCGTTGAAAGGTTTGTCCAGCGTTCCTTAGTCCGAACGTCATGTATGGAAACTCGTAGAGTCCGAACGGCGTAGTTATTGCGGTTTTCTCGATATCCTCGGTATGGACCTGTATCTGATTGTATGCCTTAACCATGTCGAGCACCGAGTAGTGTGTACATCCCTCCAGGCGGTGCGCGAAGTCTTGAATGTGGGGGATGGGGTACCTGTCTGGTATGGTCCTTGCATTCAACATCCTGTAATCGCCGCAGGGCCGCCAGCCATTATCTTTTTTAGGTGCTAGATGAAGCGGCGACGACCATGGGCTGTCGGAGGGCCTAGCAGTTCCATTCTTAAGCATAGATTCAAATTCCTGCTGGGCTATCTTTATTTTGTCCGGCGCGAGGCGTCGCGGGGACGCGAAAACAGGCGGTCCTGGTGTCGTTCGCATGTAGTGAACTGTATTGTGTTTGCTCACCTTGTGTGTACCGGTTGGGCGTGTTATTTCCGGAAACTTGTTCAGCAATTGATGGTAAATAGTGTCGCCAGTCATTATCTTGATTGAAGATATCGTGTCTGACGACGGCACCGGTAAAGCTGTGTTTTTCAGTCCCGTAGTGTTGTCGATTAAACGCTTATTTCGGCAGTCGACGGCTAGGTTGTAGAAAGCTAGAAAGTCGACTCCTATAATTGGTTTCGTGACGTCAGCTACTACGAAACGCCACGAGAAGTTACGACGCAGTCCGAGGTCCAGTTCGAGGTGGGCGTATCCGTAAGTATGAATTACGCTTCCGTTGGCTGCAGACAGGTCGTAATCGGTCTTCGTTCACGTAACGCTGTGCGAGGAAAGACACAGAGGTCGCTGCCGGTGTCGACCAGGAACTGCGTCTTTGTTCGTTTATCTGTTACGAACAGGCGACCGGAAGAAGGTTGGCAATCGCTGGTCGCCATTAGCGACTGCCGTTGGCATTTCCCTGTGTCGTGAAGTCACAAGGCTTTACGCATTTCGTCGCGTTATTACCAAATTTGTAGTTGTACCAGCATTCAGGAAACTTTTTATAATTTGAGCTGGAACGACTGTCCCGACTTGACCTGGATCGACTGCGGCTTCTGCGGTGGTTTTCAATGCTGTTAGATCGAGAACGGTTTACCTGGGCGCTCAATGACTTAACCTGCCTCGTGAGTTCGGCGATTTGGTGTGCCATGTCGGACAAAATACTTCCGGGCATGGTGGCAGACGTCGAAGCTACTTGCGGGCTTTGTGGTGCTATGTCGTGGATTTTATCCGCGAGATCAGCTGCTACCTCGAGGCTGGCGTTGTGTTGAGAGGCTATAATTGTCTGGATGTTGTTGGGTAAGCGACTAGTCCAAATCGTCCTAAGAAAGTCCTTAGGTACTTCGGGTCCAGCTAGGTTTTGTAAATGGCGCAGAAACTGGGAAGGTTTTCTGTCGCCTAATTCTTCATGAATCAAAAGCTGCTTTACCTTTTTTTCTTTTGAAGCTCCCAAACGCTTGATTAACTCACTTTTAAGTTTTTCATATTTTTCAGTGGGTGGCGGTGAGACGATAATGTCCTCCACTTCATTCGCGTACTGAGGTTCGAGTTGCGCGATCACATGATAAAACTTTGTAGAGTCTGTAGTGATATTCACAATCGCAAATTGGCCCTCGATCTGTGCGAACCAAATAGCTGGTTTCTCAGGCCAAAACGGTAAAAATTTTGGTGCGACGCGGTAAATTTCGGCTCTGCGGGTAGATTTCTCACGATGATTTTGGCTTCTAACGGCTTTTTCGTGGGGAATCTGTGTTTTGTCCGAGGCTGCACTTAATTCTCCGTCTGATCCGCTCATTGTTGCACTTCAGAAGTCCTTGTGTTCAGTATGAAGGGTCACCAGTGTGGATATGATAGGCTGTCTACTCCCAGTCTTCCTAGGTATCCCAGGGGTTGGAAATGTAACAATCCTTATATCACAAATTGTACTATATTTTATTGCACGATTATTAAATACATTTACAAAGGTACAAGAAACTTATTAAAGTTATAAGAAAGCGCGCGATAGCGAGTACAACGAAACGGTGCGGAGCGACGTGCGTCTAGCGTAGTGGTGTTGTCTCACTGGCTGTTGAAACCGCCGTTTGGTGAGCGCGTGGCCGCGCTCGGGCTTCTTCGTAGTCTTCCGTCATCGGTCGGCGCGGGCGCATCGCGCGTCACGTGTGTCGGAGCGGGAAGCAGGATCTGGCTTCTTTGTCACGCACGATCCACCTTGCGCATTGTGCAATTCGCGTCGTCAGCGATAAGGGCTGCATTCCATTCCGGGGACACTGACCTCAGCTAACATTATGCAATTAATGCGCCGTAGGTACAGGGCCGGGAATGGTGTTAGTAGGAAGAAAGTTTGATTAATTAAATACAGATAATTATAAATGGTTAGTAAATAAATAAATATATATAATAATAATAATACGGCGTCAGGGACGCCACAAATGTTTGTGAGGATTATGGCTTGACGTTCAAGCTGTAATCCTCATCTCTGGTCCAAGAAAACGGTAGGGCCTATCGACTTGGTTCAGGTCTAAATAATTAGTCCTCAATCGATCCACACGACATGCCAAATCTCAGAATTGGTCCTCAAGAGGTTTCGGAGTTATAAGGGCATCTTAGTGAGGATTATGGCTTGAACATTTGGCACCTTCAATTATCTCCGGAACGCCTATAGCTATTGGTTTGAAATTTTGCCAAAAATTAATCCTCAATTGGTCCACCAGAATTATAATCACTTCGAACTAGGTTTTCTTTGAAGAATTACGTTAAAATCATCAGTTTTACTTTCCCATACATTGCGATCCATGTACAGTTGTGCACAAAATAATTGATTAACATTGATATTAACCAGTTACCTAAACGATTCTTTAGAAAAGTGAAAGTGGATTTGGTTTTCGGCATGTACTTATGTTTAAGACAGCCTGATTAATTGATTGCTATCACTAGTTGCAGGTGAATCATTAATGTACCAAAAAAAACTTCTATGTATAATTTAAATTTTTGTAAGTATATATTCAATTAAAAGTTTACAATAGTGTATTTTATTACTTAACTTAATTAAATCACCGTTTATATCACAATACTTATACTTACTTACTTATTTTTAATAACTAACAATAATCTCAGTTAGTTCAGTTATAATAATAACAAAAAAAATTGTTTTAATAATCACAGTTGCTTCATTGCAATAATCACAGTTTTTTTATGGTGAGGTGGTAACTTTCGGTATGGCGCGAAACTATACTTTTAATAAATAAACGAAATAATTTTATCAAGTATTTACATTGTTTTTTTTCATCTCCCGATTTTGGCTACAAATATAACCGTTTTAGCTACATTCTAGTCCTGTTCTAGTTTAGCTAATACTAGCTCTTCGACATTCGAGAACCAGTGGCGTGCCTCGGATTTCAAGTTAGAGCAAGCCTGGCCTATGATTTAAGGGATAAGTGCATAACTCCTAAAAGAACCTAGGTTCCTAACCTACTGTAGGTATATTTATTCGTTTGAGAAATAATGCACTTCAAACCACTAACCTTTTTCTCGTCTTCCCGTCAACCAAAGTTCAAACACTCATTTAAATTAAATCAACACATTGCATAATAGTTTGCTCCTTGAAAACATTTAAATTAAATTAAACTGCAAAACAAAAACAAAACAAAACAATGAACAAACACGACAAATAAAATCGAACTGAATCATACCAATTGGTGGGTTCTTCTCTCTCGCTCAGCGGCTCGCTCGTTGCTAACTTCGTACGCAAGCAGGGCTTTCGATTTCATAGTAAAGTGCATAATAGCTACTTGCCTACATGTATGTAAAATCGACAATGTACATTGTCGATTTTTTAATAGGTTAGAAAGAGAGAACACGGCTTGAAACGAAGCCAAATAAGAAGCCAACGAGTGCGAGCGAAACGGCGATAGCGGTATTGACACATGCGTGAAATATCGTGGTGCATGTGTCAATAACCTGTCAACGTCAAACTTGACAGCGTTTCTAACGCGCGCGAATATTTGAACTATACAAAATACGTAAACGAAATTTTTTATAATAATTATGAGTTAGGAGAGTGTAAATGCAGTTTAATAATTTTAATAGGGCAAGCCAGGCTTCTCGGCTTATATAGTAGTAACGCCACTGACTCGACGAGAACCTGGCTCTATTTTCAAGTGCGCAGTTGCGTGCGCACACGCTGCCTTTGAGTGGAGACAAGGATAGCGCTATTTGGCCAATACCGGGTTGATAAGAGACCACAGTCCCGCGACGCGCGTCAGGCGCTATACTCGTGTATATATTATTTAATGTTGTCTCTTATCAACCCAGGATTGGCCAAATATCCTTGTCTCCACTCAAAAGCAGCGTGCGCGCAATCGAAGATAGAGATCAGTGTTACAATATATACATATAGAGATAGTAGACGTAAGCTTCCCTTACACTGTTTTGTTTGTTACTGTTGTCATCAATACATAATATAAAACAAAGTAGCTTTCCGCGTCTGTCCCTATGTATGATATCTTTTAAACTATGCAACGGATTTTGATGCGGTTTTTTTTAACAGATAGAGTGGAAGAAGGTTTAAAGTATAATACATGCACAATGTAGTAAGAGGTAAGGCGGTACAAAGTTCGCCGGGTCGACTAGTATTTTATACAATAGTAGTAGGTACATAAGTAGTAGGTAGGTAATAATACTAATATAAATAGTACTTACTTACTCCCCGCAGCTCCGTCTCCCCTCCGCGTTTAAAACACATTTTGCGTAATGGACAGAAAGATCCAATGTCGCCCTTACAAAATCGCTTATTATTGCTTACATCCAAAATAATAAAAATATGTATACATACACATAGATAGCAGTTTACGTTGACACAGACACATAATGTCAAACATAGTAACACTGGTTACTTTAAATAATTAATTAATGAGGGGTGCAAGCGCTAGTACATAACAAATTTTTGTTGTTGTTTTATTTACACTTGAACCAACTGTGATTTTGTTAAAACTAAATAATTTTTGCAATATAAACGGTGCTGTAATTAAGTTAAGTAAGAAAAGAAACTATTGTAAACTTTTAATTGAAGTAAGTACATGCAAAAATATAAATCATAGATAAAGGTTTTTTTTGGTTAAATATCTTGGTAAGTACATTTACGTAATTGGGAACTCGTCAAAATAATAAGTAAATATACTTTACCCACTTTACTCTTCTAAAGAATCGTTTAGGTAACCGGTTAATATCAATGTTTATCAATTATTTTGTGCACAACTGTACATGGATCGCAATGTATGGGAAAGTAAAACCGATGATTTTAACGTACTTCTTCAAAGAAAACCTAGTTAAAAATGATTATGATTCTGGTGGACCAATTGAGGATTAATTTTTGGCCAAATTTCAAACCAATAGCTATAGGCGTTCCGGAGATAATTGAAGGTGCCAAATGTTCAAGCCATAATCCTCACTAAGATACCCTTATAACTCCGGAACCTCTTGAGGACCAATTCTGAGATTTGGCATGTCGTGTGGATCAATTGAGGACTAATTATTTAGACCTAAACCAAGTCGATAGACCCTACCGTTTTCTTGGACCAGAGATGAGGATTACAGCTTGAACGTCAAGCCATAATCCTCACAAACATTTGGCTATAACTTCTAAAGTATAAGTGGACTAATTATTTTACTTTGTGGACCAATTTGGATCAATTCATGACTAATTATTTGCATTCTCAAAATTTGTTTTAGCGAAGATTTAAAAGATGAGGATTACAGCTTGAAGTACACACAGAATCAACGAATAAAGATCACTAAATTACCTGAAATTCAAAGAAATAACCGAAAAACGTATGCCGCTGCGCATCGCGCTTTACATAGATAATGAATTTGCTTGTGTGGTGTGGCGCCGACTTAAAATTTCTTGGTAATCCAAAATTACTTTAAGAAGTGAGTAAATTAAGGCCTAATAGAAAATGTTTCCCTATTATTTAATGCTCTTCAGTTTTTTCGGCGGTTTAATTTTTTTATAAAAAGTTTTTTCTACTATAGATGTACTATAAAAGTAGAGTAGATGATCGCCACGCCAGATAAAACATAAAATTTCCTAGAATATGAGGTTTTATAAAATGTGTCTTAGGCTTAGGCAGTCGCTTAATAAATTAGAAAGGTTTTTATAAGATTGATATGAGTTTATATGATAGCAAGTGAAAAGAAAGAAAGAAATGGAAAGAAAATATTTATTCACAGAAAAAAAACGGTTATTCCCACTGGCAACGTTCCCACTGGGGACAAATGGAAAAAAAAATCCCATTTGTCACCACCTGTCACGGTTCCGTTTTTGACAATTTGTATGTTATAGGCAATATTTAGAATAGAAACTCTTAGTATGATGATGATTGTGTTAATATCGTGATAATTTTATTTAATTTTCATGTTTATTTTTTTAAGTTTTAATTTTCAAACTATATTAAGTAGTAAGCTGTAAAGGTGTATCACTCCATAATCCGTCCGTCTCCGTGGCTCAGTTGGCAGTGATGTGGACTGAGTAAGCGTGAGCACCTGGGTTCGATTCCTGGGCGGGGCGAATATTGATATGATGAATATCGATGTTTGTTTCCGGTCTGGGTGTGATGTTCGTCTCTGTGTGTGTTTCGGGCGCCCTAGATACAGGTTCTTCCTAGTTAGGGGCTCTGAGTGTGATGTGTTATTATTATTATTATTATAATCAACAATATTTATCAAAATAATATTTATTTTCTTATTAATTAACAACAAGAAATAAGTTTTTTTTACTTAGTCACAACTCAATAGTTACGTGACTGGAAATCTTAGTTACTAACAAGAACATAAAGGTGTAGTCACCTGAATACACTCACTTCTCACATTTTCATAAAGTACTAAATATGGCATCTCATTTGGCTTTTCAAGTTACATTAATCACATTAAGCAACAACATTTCTTGTTCTATGAGTCCGAAGTAATTTTTATAGCAAATTAACTGTTGATATATTCATTTAAATGAAAAATATTTTTGTGTGGACTTGACCTTATGATTCCAGTTCGTAACAAAAATTATTCCGCCAGTAGGTACATAACGTTACTTACCGGACGTTACGTAAGCATACTCATAGCCGCAAATCACAATATTTAAGCAAAACTTCACGTAGTTCGATGATTTTAAAACACTGTAGTTGTTCTTTGATAGTCGGCGAACAATTTGAAAGAATTCCGTTTAAAAACTATAATACTTAACCGATAAAATGGTACTGTACTAAGCGGAACTCGTTTTTGGCTACACTGCTCCTCATGACACTTGTAACGGCCTAGCCAATCACAGGGCCCACCCAACAAAGGATACAATAACGATGTTTTCTTTCAAAAAAGTGTGGCTACTTCAAATAAATAACTTTAAATTGGTAGTTTTCTTTTTGGAAGTCACCTAAAATTGCCGTTACTTACGCGGAATTCCGGTATGATCGAAAATCGTGGACAAAACAATATTTGAATTATTTTAATATTTTATTATGAAAATAGCTATTAAATACATAATAAATATGATTGTACATCGGCTTTGTATTCGATGTATATTGTTAAACATGCAGCTTCTCCGAGTTGCTTGGCACCTTACGCGCTTTAAATCCTTCCCTATACTAAAAAAAAAAACTACAATATTGATTGTCCATGGTCAAGCTGTCAAACGTCATTCTTTGTGTTCGCGTGGTTACCTGCGCTTTGTTTTTTAGTAAAAAATAGTTTCGATTTATTAAAATAAGTGAAAATAACAGAAAAACTACACGAAAATGTGTACAAAAACATAAGTCAAAGGACAGGAAACTCGAAATATATCGGAACAAGATCCGAAAATTGTGGAATGCAGGGAAATAAAAAACCTGCAACAAGGACGTCAGCTTCGGAAGTTTTCTCGAAGCAGGATCTGCAGGATGAGAATTCTTCTGGTATAATTAAAAATTACATTGGTTACGTACCAATGACCTCATATGACACAATGTGTCATGTTGGCATGTTTTTTCAAACAAGCCCTTTTGACACGGGTGGTATACGCGATATACCGACGTGTTTGTTGGCGCATGCCTTTACAAACAAGCCCTTTCACATTGACACGGGTGATATACGCGATATATCGACGTGCTCGTTGGCAAAGCAGCCGTTTATTGGTTTGATAAGGGCGAAGCACGCGCACGCGATGCGCAGACATTTTGGCGGCAAAATATTTTTTGTCTTCAAAATATTTTTTGTCTTCTGAACAAGACACAGGCTGTGTACGAGATACATGGATGTGCTCTACAATTTCTTAAGTGTCAAATCACAAAGATTTACTCAGATGGATCACAATCAACATGAGTCACAAATGCCAATAGAGCAAAGGATGGAGATAACTTATCTTCTCCGTAGCAAGTTAATACTACCAATATACTACCACACAGGTAGGCATAACATTCAGGTTCAATCAGTGACACTGAGGGAGATACCTACTTCCCCAACATTCTTAATTTGGCCCAAAGAAATAAGCTAAAACTTAACTTTTGGAAGAGTTTTTTCCCAGAAAACTAAGTATAAGAAATTGAAAATAAACAAAATAAATTTGTTTTGGGACCCGCCATGCTATGGAAAAATTCTTACAACACTAAAAGTAAGTTAAAACATAAACCAGCTGAAACTTATATCCCCACTGCGATGCAGTCAGGATCTTTGCTGTCTTGCATTCTATTCAAACAAAAGCAAGAATAAATTTTACCATGTCTAATCTAGATAAACCATTCTTTGAATCTAGTCAATGATGTACTGCGGGACAAGTTCCTTATTTTGGCCATGATCTTCAACAGAAGATTGCAACAATGACAATTTAGTCAACACAATGCAAAAATCAATATGCAAAAGCCACCTGCAAACCCTGAATGGGAAAACTTTATCAGGCCATCCCATTACTACCATATTGGTTTGCACTGCTATATGGGGAAAACCCATGAAACCCCCGGTAGCCAGGAACTACCAATACTAGAACCACCATAGGGTTTTGCAGGCAACAGCCTAACGACCCAGACGCAGCCCTGTCTAAGCGGCATGCTCCTTCTGACAAATAGAGGTAAGCCATGGTGGCAAGCTTATTTCCACTTTTTTCCTAAGCTAAAGGAAAAATCTGTGTTATAATTTGTTTATTTTAGGTTCTGTATGTTAAGGGTATAACTACACCTTTTCATTCAATAGAATCTTAAAATCTGTCCAAGAACTCAGTAATATGTTTAAATTAAAACCATTTAAAATATTTTAACATTGCCCAGAGTACCATCAATACACTCTGAAAATTTATTCAAGAACACAGTATTATGGTTAAATTAAAACCATTGAAAATATTTTAACATTGCTCACAGTACCATCATTAAATAAATTAAGTAATGGATATAGTCAAAAATTTAATCAGATTGTTAAAAGTGTGACAATCAAGCCAGTCAGTTATATAAAAATCATGTCTAAGTACCAAAAATGGTGATCATGGTTTATTTTATTTGAAATATTTCATCAGTTTATAACAGTGTTATATTTACACGTCGAATGTATACTTACCCTTAAACGCATACAAACTATGTACAGTTTATTGCACAGGACATTTAGAGGTTTAAATAATTTAAGATTAAGATTTTTACATTTACATGAGTTCCAGACACATCCTTATGGATGTGTACAGTTTCACTTTAAATAATGAAAGTGGTTTTTAGCTTTCTTACATCAATAAAGCCTTTATTTTGTAAATTTTTAAATCTATTCTATAAATATATGGAAAAAATATAATTTTATGCAAATACATATTATGTACAGACAAATGCAAATGCATGAAGAGTTAACAAAAATTATCACATCTAATTATCACATTTACTCTCATATTTGCTACGCTCACAGCATTAGAATGTAATACATGGAATTTGGCTACAAATGTGTACCAAGTTTTTTGAGCCAGCAAGGGGTATTTGTAACAGTAGTGTGTTTTTTGAGTACTTACAAGCTGTTTAGACAAAACACTTTCTATAAATGTTCATATATTATGTACATTGATATGTACATACATAATACCTATGTATTACACGGGTGGTATACGCGATATACCGACGTGTTTGTTGGCGCATGCCTTATGTACTGTATTGTATTGTATGTTTTTACCTATGTACAAACATACTTATCGCTACGCCTATTTCCATAGGGGTAGGCAGAGAAAATTAATTTCTACTTGCTATGATTCTGACAAACCTTTTCTTTTCGCTTCTTTATGGGGCTGCAAGTTTTTAATAACTCTTTTCATTTTTACAATGATTCAATTAGTCAAACATCTTAAATTCAGTATTCTTATGCCCAGCAAAACCTAAAAATTTTCGCAATTTACTTACTTTTGACACTTCATATGTAACATTAGTAGCTTGTCCAGCTTCTTGCTATGCATGGGTGAATTTTGGAAACTGTAACAAAAATCCTGGAATGTTGATTTACTGTATCTAGTGTTAACTATGTTACCAGCATAATGATGGTCATCACAACTTTGGTTCTCTGTTATGGATTATTTTTTGGTTTTTGCAACACCCTGAAAGAAACCTTTCTTAATTATTATCTTCACCTTTCAGAGACCTGCTTCATTGTCAGATAATATAGAAACAGAGATATGCTCCAGCAATGCCGGCTTAAAATATCAGTACCACTACTGTCATTTGTAGAAATTATAATTGAGTCCTCAGCGGTGAGCATTGAGCAAACTCAATACAATAATTAAAATAACAATGATCCATTCTTTGTTTTTTGTTCCATATAAATGGACATTCCTCCTAAGAATGTTAATTCAGGTGCTTCAAATTTTTATAAATTTGATTTTATGTTGAATGGTGGCTCTAAAATAGGGGATGATGATTATATTATGAAGACCTACCACCATTGCCATATTAATGTCATTGTTTATTTATTTATAAATAAATATAAGATATGATTAAAGTATTAATAAATAAACATGAGATATGATTAAAGTATTGAATGTGAATGTGAATGACAGTTAAAAAACATGTTTCTAGCTTTAAGTAGCTACTGCTACACAGAACAAATATTGACTTACTAGTCATGTTACTAGCTTTAAGTAGTTACTGCTACACAGAACAAGTATTAACTTACTAGTCATGTTACTAGCTTTAAGTAGCTACTGCTACACAGAACAAGTATTAACTTACTAGTCATGTTACAAGCTTTAAGTAGCTACTGCTACACAGAACAAGTATTAACTTTTAAAAAGTAAAGTACTAGAACTAAATAAATACAGACTTCAATATACATAAAGTTATACTGATATTGTTAAGACATTGAGTCTTAGATTTTTTGTAAACCAAATTAAATTAATCAAAGCTTTTGAACGTGAAAAAACTTCTGTTCTGTAAAACTTCTGTGATTTTGAGAAAACATTCGTAAAAAACCCATTGTTAATTCTTTCAAAAAACGACACAAATCTGTGACCTCATCAACAATAGTATGCTGGACCAAAAATATTTTGCTATTTTGGGGTAAAAAGGGAGTAAAATCTTTTAAATAAGATGATCTTGTTTGGGTGCGTCTCCTGGCGGCTTCCATCGTTGGCTTCGATGATGGGTCTGATCGAAGGCGTGCCGCGGCAGGGTGCAGTCTGGGTCGTGTAGCATGACGTAGCTACGTACAATGTTTTGCTATGCGGACTGGTCTGTCCTTTTGGGGACTGTTTTTTGCCTGCGCCTCTTGCGAATAGTATACTATATTAATAAATATAATGATATGAGACTTGAAATAAGAGACACCTTGTATCCTATGTAGAATAATTTAATTTTAAATTTGAAAGTTAAAGTGTTTGCAGGACAAACACAAGCCATCTAGCAACCACCAAGTCTAAAGGTGTGTCATTAGACAGACAGTTGACTAAACCAGTAGGTCTTGAACTATGTAGAGGTTCACATAATACAACTCTATTCATGTGATATCTTTTTGTTTTAGTTAAGAAGCGGTATTAATACGCCCTGTTTTGATTACATTTGATATTACATTTAACTTTATTAAATTTTCTTTTATGTATTATTACATTTTCATGTTCCTTTACTAAGGATATATAAAACAACTTAATTAAGTTTTCAAACAAATCTGTTTGTCCTTTCCTATATTATTAGAAGGGGTTATCTTCGATAGAAGCCTCACAACTTTTGTTTTAAGATATTATTATTGGCTCTGAACATCTGCATGTTTAACAATATACATCGAATACAAAGCCGATGTACAATAGGATGATCAAACGAGCTCACCTGAGTGAAGTTCGATCATTATTGTACGAAGGCTTTGTATGAAGATGTATATTGTCCCGCCCGCCCTTTACAATTTGTAAGTAACCCAAGTTGTGAGTCAAGCTCAATAAGGCTCTAAAGAATGACGTTTGACAGCTTGACCATAGACAATCAATATTGTAGTTTTTTTTTTTAGTATAGGGAAGGATTTAAAGCGCGTAAGGTGCCAAGCAACTCGGAGAAGCTGCATGTTTAACAATATACATCTTCATACAAAGCCTTCGTACAATAATGATCGAACTTCACTCAGGTGAGCTCGTTTGATCATCCTATTAAATGTTAATTCAATGCAAAATCAAATTATTTCATTTAAGATTTGAGATACATATTACGTTTTATGAAACTTTAAAGTTAGGTAGTGTGAGCATTTTGCCTTCCTGCCTAAATATTTGTAAAATAAAAATAAATATTTCCTACAAAGGTAAAGCTACATCATTACGAAACATTAATCTTTAGCCTTGTCGTGATCGTCTATCTGACTAATGGTTAGGACCCTCCATACGTTGTGTTTTAAATCAAATAATTTACAGTGCTAAAACTCCTTTGAAAATTAAAGAATAATGAAAATAACCTTGGACTTATAAAATTTCGAGCCAATGTGCTGTACGCTGACAAATAAATTCTTAAAAAAAATGCGCGCTAGCTCGACCTCGTCAAGCGACTACCTAGGTATCCTAAACAGACGTTCTCTAATGGTTAAATACGCAATCGTCCTTCTAAGAATGATTTAAAAGATTGACAACCCTACTGTTGCTCCTAGAAGAGGAACCGCGTTCAAGTGTATTATTACGGAAGGTAAACTTTGTTGAAGTGTATGACAACTAACCCCGGGTAGGACAGTTCCTTCGCCATGCCCCGTCCGACTAGGTTTTGTGTAACCTTATGTTTGTGTGAAGAAAGTCGACTTTTGATGACCATCGATTCATGTGATAAAGGCTTAAGCCAGATTAATACAAAGATAATCATGAAGTTATGTGCAAGATTCTCAAAACGAGAGCTACGGTGTAATAACCCTGTTGCCAATCCGTTGGTCTTGTACCAGCACTTTTCTTGGTTAGAACTTACTTAGGAATGTATGTCTTGTGGTTTCAACTATCACTCCCACCATGATAGCACATCTCCTGAAGTACCGTAGATCGTTAGGCAAAGCAATGCACTTAAAAACCAAACAATAGCAAATTCTTTAGATCAAATCACAGCTCCTCTGAAGTTCATCCCCTAACACAGTACGATTGCTTCTTTACGTAAACGAGTATGTAAAAGAGATCTCGCCCCTGGATTAGTTTATCGCGAAGTTAGTTTTTACGGTTTAGTGTATATCGTGTGAATATATATAATATAAGTAATATAAGTTTGTATAAAAACAGACCCTCCCTTGATACATTCATTCAGATTCTTTCTGCCTCACATACAGTCTTCAAATCCTATCAGCTGATAATGGTTGTGGTGTTAGTTTAGTGTAATAGAATTATCACGAATCTCTAGAATACGTCATCCAACGAGTAACAAACAAAGTAAGCAATGCACTTAAAAACCAAACAATAGCAAATTCTTTAGATCAAATCACAGCTCCTCTGAAGTTCATCCCCTAACACAGTACGATTGCTTCTTTACGTAAACGAGCCTAAAGCCGCATATTATCAAATGTTAGAAAAGAGATCTCGCCCCTGGATTAGTTTATCGCGAAGTTAGTTTTTACGGTTTAGTGTATATCGTGTGAATATATATAATATAAGTAATATAAGTTTGTATAAAAACAGACCCTCCCTTGATACATTCATTCTACCTCACACAGATTCTTTCTGCCTCACATACAGTCTTCAAATCCTATCAGCTGATAATGGTTGTGGTGTTAGTTTAGTGTAATAGAATTATCACGAATCTCTAGAATACGTCATCCAACGAGTAACAAACAAAGTAAGCAGTCAAGCTTCGACAGGATATTTTATATTTGGTTAGAACGATTCGGGCCTCATTTACTCAACAGGTATTTCTTATCAATCAACTATCTCGTACACCGTAGTGCATCGTCAAGTTTGATATGAGCTTTACTAAGTTGTTCATTTGATCTCCATGCCACCGATCATGGGACCTTGTCTAGAACTCTTGGTTCTTTATATTCTCATCAATCAACTATCTCTTGCATCGTAATGCATTGTCAAGTTTGATGTGAGGTTTTAGTTTGCTCGTCTGATCTTCATGCCAACAATCATGAAGTCTTGTCTAGAACACTTGGTCCTTTACTTATATCCTTTGTCTTAGCAATTCCGCATTACATATGTAAGCCACCACGCATTGATATCGGCAAACTTGAGATTATTAAGTGTGATAATAGAGGATTAGACTTTCCCACAACAAGCATCCATTTCGCACAATCTACGATTTACAATAATTGATTAACATCGTAAAAAGGCAATCAAGACACAAGTACGTGCAATCCTTCGTTCGAGTTTGGCACACTAAATAGACTGCAGCGAATAGATCTCAAAGAATATGATTACTCAAACAAGTAATCTTTCAAATCAAAATAATCACCGCTATCCAATTTTGTGACCAGTGTAAAGTGTTCGGTTATGTATTTAACTATACATTCCCCATCTAACTACCTACTTTGATGAAGCGAGTGCCGAGGCCGGCCTCAACACACCCCGCATCGTCCAAAGGTAAGAGTACATATATATAGCTTTATCATGTCAAATCAAAGGAAAACAAAACACAATCTCCCCGCACCGAGACGCGGTAGCCGTTTCTAGGGATCTGTCGTCGAATCCATCTAAAAGTATAAAATATATAATTTTTAAATTTAATAAAGCTAAAAACTGTACGATATAGGAAGGATCGTTACAGTAGGTATGCATGGACATCGTGAAAAGTGGGGGTCAAAGATAATATTTTTATTAATAATTAAAATTCCGTGTGTTTTATTCATAATTTATCTACGAAAAATAAATCCTTATGAAATTTAAAAAGCTTTAATTCGCATCAACTTTGCATATTATTACTGACAGTATTAAAGGTGAAAGTCGGTGGACATTACGATTTTCAACATGCAAGAAAAATAAAAAACGCCCATATATGGTTTATCTTTATCTGAGATCTTTATGTTCTAAACGTACTGTCTCATAATCTGACGATTATCTAGAGGGATTCGCCTGATCTGACAAAAAAAAATTAGAAAAACGGTTCACCTTAAAGGACCCATCCCTGCAACTTCCCGCTAATTCCATTTCTGGGTGCTTAAAATTGTACTTATGACATTTTTGAGCCCAAAATATTTTTTTTAGCTCGCTGAGTTCAAAGAAATAATATTTCTATACATTTGAGCTCTCCCAGCTCGAAAGTCTGATAGAAGTTTCATAGAACACTATTTTTGGAATTTTCATACCGCAATAACTTTTAGATGGATCAACCAATTTTCACGCGGTTTGCGGCATTAGACGCAGTTTTATCATCCTCATAAGTAATTTTGTGATTTCAATTGATCGAACCAAAATGTCGAAGTAATCCCGAAAAAAAACTTTTTTCGGTTTTCTTTCGTTCATGATATCTCTCGAACGAATCGACCGATTTTGAACCAGTGAGGTAAGGAAACGCTACGCTACAAAGGAAATGAAACAAAATAACAATGAAAACGCCTGCATAGTCTGACGTACCAGTTACCAGTTCATCGCGATTTTTGTTATTTCGGCTTGCGGAAATCGTCAGATTATATATTTTTCATTATTCTTGAATTATTTTCTTCAAAAAAAAAAAATTAAGTAGCTACGCTCGAGAATGTCGAGATAACGTTTTTTTTTACAACTTTGTTGCCCTTCCCTTTCTTTACGTCACTCAAATTGTCAGATTAGTGGAATATACACTTTTTAGGATGTAATTAACTCACCCTACCTTAATCTGACGCGCTCGAGATTTTCTGATGGTCAATTTTTTTTTTACTAATCTGATCCTGTATCCTTCACGAGCGGCCTTATATATGGGCCTCATGTTTTGTGGAGGCACTTAACCAGGTACAAGGAATCCCCCCGTATATTAATCTGCGGCGCTTTAGTAAATCCCGAAATCCCCTTTTGGGCTCCCCTACTATTGGATAAGGAGGTGGCGAGCAAATTTTCTAAATAATAAGCACGCTTGGCAGACGCTATTAATAGCGATAATAATACCCTAACAAACATCAAGGACCGCGTCTGCCAATATGGTAGCCCTGCGTTTACAATTGACAAGGTTTCAAAAATGTAAAAAAAAAACTACTAAATCATTTGCACGTGTCTGCCTCTGGGGCTGATTATAACAGCCATCGTGTTAAGGCGGTAACTCACGGTATGGCGCGAAATTCAAATTTTTTCACGTTTTTTTTATTATTTTGGCGAAAGTATTCATTTTTAATAAAGTTTAAATTAATTCGCGTACGTAAAAACCTATTTCCCACATTGTGATATATCGTTCTTGAAAGACAGAGTTACCGATTTTGTGTATATTCAAGGAACTTGTTTTTTGGCCTTTTACCCCTTAGACACAAAATCTGTAGGTCTGTCTTCCAAAAACGTTGTATTGCAATGTGGGAGATGGTTTTTTACATACGCGAATTCATTTAAACTTTATTAAAAATGTATAAGTACTTTCGCCAGAATAAATAAAAAACACGAAAAAATTTGAATTTCGCGCCATAGCGAGAGTTACCACCTTAACACGTAAAATCGAAGAGGCAGACATCTAGGGATCTGACTTTTGTAGTTATTAATTTTTGAATTTATTTTTATGATTTAAAAAAAAAAAAAATTATTAGCACGCTTGTCAGACGCTATTAATAGCGATCATAATACCCTAACAAACATCAAGGACCGCGGCTGCCACCATGGTAGCCCTGCGTTTCAAAAATGTAAAAAAAAAAACTACTAAATCATTTGCACGTGTCTGCCTCTGGGACTGATGATAACAGCCATCCTGGAACGATTGACTACCCTCAAACGCATTTAAATTATGCACAGTTTATGTGCACACGACGCGATGAGGTTTAACACGTAAAATCGAAGAGGCAGACATCGAGGGCTCTGACGTTTGTAGTTATTAATTTTTAAATTTATTTTATGATTAAAAAAAAAAATTGCACGCTTGGCAGACGTGTATAGTTTGAATAAAAACAATAAAAAGGACCACGGAAAAATAGTCTGCCAACATGGTGGCCCTGCGTTTACAATTGACAACGTTTCAAAAATGTAAAAATAATAAAAACTATACTAAATCATTTGAACATTGTCTGCCTCTGGGGCTAATGATTATATAGTCATCCTGTAAACGTATGACGGAATTAAAACTATAAGGAATCCTATTTATCCGATAAAATACCCGCATTGCTTTGATTCCGTGAATTTCAAACAGTCGTACAACCTAAAAATCAGCGAGCAAAGTGTCTGCCAAATGTTTTTTTTTTATCCAGGGAGTCCAAATGAATCGAATGATCACAATTAGAATCGAGAGCAAATGATTTAGTAGTTTTTTTTTACATTTTTGCACCTCCGTCCCATGAAAACGCAGAGCTCTAAGTGTCTGCCTCTTCGATTTTCTTTGTTTTTAAGGTGATTGTAATCATGAACCCCAAAGGCAGACACGTGCTAATGATTTAGCATATTTTTTTTTTTACAAGTTCAATCCTCTGTAACGCGAAAACTCAGCGACATAGGACAAAATTTTACTGAACCAAATCAATTCGTACTGACCTCAACTGCAACCCACCGCGATGTGGATTCCGTGCAAGTATTTTACCGAAATGCTACCCACCCGTCTATCTACCGTATAGAGTCCGCGCCAGGCCAGGTCATGGTTCGCCACTGTATCATTAAAATCTCAAAATAAAATAAGAACTCTGCATGCGCCAGTCAGATAGTTTTTGTTTTGTACTTTTCAAGTTAATTTGAACTGATTTGAATTACTTACCATGTCTATACCACCATCAAAGGGCGTTTTTACGAAACATTTTTTTTTAAACCCCTCATTACCACCCCACCCACCTATCCATCAAAAACTAAATCCCAATTAAAAAAACACAATATGTAAGTTTTATTTTTTATTTATGGTAAATAATGCATGTTGCAATTATTCAATTACACCAAATTAATCGGATTAGTCTGATTAATTGGTGGTAACTTTGCGCTATACCGAGAGTTACCGTCTTGACTACATAATATGCATAGGTACTTCAATGACCCAAAAATCAATATTTTAACAAGAAGCTTAGTTTTTAATGCAAAGAACCAAATCAAGCAGCGACATTGATTTCAGTAGATGCTTTTTCCTCAGTATTCTCAGCTGCTTGGCTTTCAGACTCTACAGCGTCATCTAGTGGTTTCTTGTCGCTTTTGCGGAATTTATCATATCTGAAACAATTGAAAGTAGGTTATTTAATATACTGGGTGTTTCTGACAAGGCGATAATAAATCAAAGGAGGGATTCTGCTCACCATAACTAACAACTTTCTCAAAGCAACATAGGTCAAAATCTCAAAAAAAATAACAGCTGTTCCATACATTGGTTCGATCAGCTGACGGGGTCAATGAACGGGACGGCTGATTTTTGTTTTGAGATTTCGACCCATGTTGCTTTGGGAAAGTTGTTAGGTATGGTGAGCAGAATCCCTCCTTTGATTTATTACCGCCTTGTCAGAAACATCCTGTATATAAAACTCTTCCGTTACTGACTGACTGACTGACAGACAGACAACGCAGAGCCGAAACTACTAGGCGTACAAAGCTGAAATTTGGCAAGTAGGTTCCTTAGGGAGTGTAGGTGAGCACTAATAAAGGATTTCCCGAAATTTCTACAGGAAAAGGAATTACTGGACTTTTTAGTTAGTATGAAAAATCGTCTTTATTGAGTGTATCGACGTGAAATTTGGTCCGAAGGATCCTCAGTCAAGTAGGGGTGGTGAAAGAAAGGAATTTACTAAATTCCCACGGGAACGGGAATTACTGGACTTATTATCAAGTATGAAAAATCGACTTCCTTGAGTGCATCAACGTATTATTGTGTACCGAATTCCTCTGTGGATGTATGAGTGTTGGCAGAAAGAAATAAATTTAATTCCCACGAGAAGGGATAAAACCCCAAATTCCCGAGTAGCATATCAACAAGTAATTAACGATTATAATGATAAAGCGCGTGCGAAGCTGCGGGCAAAAGCTAGTTAATAAGAGCCTACTGTCGAAATGACAATTTAATTTTTACATTTCCGATGGCTTTTTTTATAAGTATAGTTTTGTGTATACGTGTGGGGACACGGACGGCGTAACACTTCCGGTTTTTCTGTATTGCAAAAAAGCTCTTGTTGAATGTATTACAGTCTAGGGCGCACGAGACCATAGACAAAAGTGTTACGCCGTCCATGTAATATCTAAATAACTCACAGCTCAAACCACTGGACGGATCGGGAAGGATTTCCCGAAATTACCTCAGGAGAGGGAATTACGGGACTTTTTAGTTAGTATAAAAAATTGTGTTCATTGAGTGTATCAACGTGAAATTTGCCGTAAAGGTTCCTCAGTGAATCTAGGAGTGTTAAAATAAAGGAATTTACAAAATTCTCACGGGGACGGCAATTACGGATTTTTTTAGTTAAAATAAAAATTAGACTTACGAGTGTATCGAAGTGAAATTTAGTGTACAAATGAAATATGTTTATTTGAATATTAAATCCTTGTCTTAGATAACCTTTAACAAATAGCTTCCACACTAAGCAAGAGCCTGTATTGTGGCAAATCTCTCAGTGGATGTAAGGGTGTTAACAGTAAGGAATTAACTCAATTCTCATGGGAATGGGGTAACGAGACTTATTATTTAGTATGAGAAATCGACTTTCTTAGTGTATCAACGAAATATTTGGTGTACAGATGTCTCTGTGGATGAAGGGCGTGTTGGAAGAAATAAAGATACTAAACTAGCTATCCCGGCGAACTTCTTATCGCGCCTAACAATTTTATATGGAAAAAATAAATTGTTTTTACTAACTTCCTTCCCATTTTTCTATATTTTCTCACCTTTTAAACCTTCCCTAGACTACCTACTATGAACATTTTAAAACCAAAATCAGCTAAATCGGCCCGGCCGTTCTCGAGTTTTAGCGAGACTAACAAACCACGATTCATTTTTATAAATATGTACAGTGGCGGACACGATCGGCGTAACACTTCCGGTTTTTCTGTTTTGCAAAATAGCTCTTGTTCGTTGGCAATACAGTCTAGGGTTGACGAAACCATAGACAAATCTGTAACGGCCTCCTAGTCCGTGACTGTACTACTATTACGAGTTATCAGCCTATGACGAAGCGTTTCGTTGGCACGGATGGAAGGTTATAGTAGAGGAGCCCACGATGCTAAATGGGGATTTACTCGAGCGTCGTAGAGACCTATTGGGTTGCAAAGCTTAGATGATAAGAAGAAAAAAATGTTATATGATATATCCCTTTACATCGGTGGGGGAAGCGGCTATAGGTTTTTAAATATGTAAAAAAAAACTGTTGCATGGACATCCTCGAGCGCGTCAGATATTGATAGCATCAATGTCCTACGTATTTTTAATAAGGTACGTATGTTAATCTGATCGTTTGCATGATGCGGGTGGTTGTATGTAAGGGTTAAAAATGAAAAAAAAAAATAAAAATTATCGAGCGCGTCAGATTTTATAAGGGAGTGTTAAGTGCACCAAAAAAAAGCTCCTATTCACTAATCTGACGGTTTCGATGGGACGCAAACTCGCGGCCATTTTCATAATGTGCAAAAAAAAATCGCCATTTTAAAATACTCAAGCGCGTCAGATTAAGATATATATGGTTTATCTTTATGTTCTAAACGTACTGTCTCATAATCTGACGATTATCTATAGGGATTCGCCAAATCTGACAAAAAAAATATTTGAAAAACGGTTTAACTTACAGTAGGCCATCCCTGCAACTTCCCGCTAATTCCATTCCAGCGGCGGTAACATGACGGACAATTTGTCGTATCTATCTGTCACTTTTGTCGATCGTCTCCATACATTTTCCCGCATTGAAATGTCAAAAGCGATTAAAAGTGACAGAAAGATTCGACAAATGGTCCGTCATGCTGCGGGGGCTGGGCGGTTAAAATTGTACTTATGACATTTTTGAGCCCAAAATATAATTTCTGTGATATTTTGAGCTCGCTGAGTTCAAAGAAATACTATTTCTATGCATTTGAGCTCTCCCAGCTCAAAAGTCTGAAAGAAGTTTCATTTTTTTAAATTATTGAACTTAATTAATTGAAAAGCTCAGGAAATAGCATGCAAATAAATAAGTGAATGCTTTTTTAGTAGAATACAATTATTGGATAGCTTAGGTATTGCATTGCATGGTATTGTAATTTTTCAATTTAATAATTATTCTGTATTCTATTTTAACTAATCCTTTACAAATATCTAAATCTACATGCAATATCAATTTGTAAGTTTTAATTTAAATCTGTAAACTTCTTAAATAAACATTTATATACAAGTATTTACAAAAAATAATAATAATAAATAATAAAACACATACTTAATTATAAATAGAACACTGCTTCCAGATAACCACCACTCGGCGGCACGGTGCCCAGCAGGCTGGCTGCATTGCCACGTTGAATGGCTAGGCTGATGCGCTGGCCCAGGTATGAGCCAGCCCGCTTATCACCAGTATGGTCGATTAGGCGCGCCGACAACTCTTTGTATAGGCGGCGCGCCTCCGGTCCCCATGGTCCGAGCGTCTCCACCCCAAACGGCACAAACTCATATTGTTGTCTGATAGATGCGTATTTGCGCCGTTTGAGGTCTTCTGCTGCCGCAGCTGCCGCACTAGCGCCAGCCGAGCTCCGCTGGACATGGCAAGCCGCTAGAGTGTCGACGCAAGTAGCGTCCCACACCAACGGCCTGCCATGGCTCCAGGGAATGACCGTCATACCATCGGGTCTTTTTCCATCGTCACGCAGTAAGCCATTCGGTTCCAGAATGGCTGGTACGTTGACGGTGGCAAAAGCCCGACGGATGATATCATTTAGGCTGGCATGGCGCGACCAGCGGCCTGCACTCCGCAAACAAGACAAACCATGGTGCCCTCGGTTGTCGACCATATCCCCGCAGTGGCAGCGATGTGGAACGCGGGTCCTTACTCCCAGCCTTAGACAAACCGCTAGGGACAATGTGGTTTTATCCAGCAGTGTCCCTATGGTTGAAGATGGTAAAGCCTGCAACCAGTACCCCGACACCGGGTCAGACGCAGCATTAAGACGGGCTCGCTCTGCAAGATCTGTAGCCGAATCAAGAAGAGAATTTTGAACGATTTTGTAGAGCGGCTCGTCCCACTGCTTCTGCGAGCTAGGGTTGACCGGAGGATCTTCGCCCGGGCAAGCGGCGCTCCAGGCGGTCCTTGCCTCGCCCGAGTACGACACCTCAACATCACCAAGTGATGGGTTTATTATTTTACCAGTGAGAGCGTGCGTACTCGACACAGAGGAAAGAAATGCCGGGAGCGCTATGGATGAGGCTTTGCGAATTCCCAGGCCACCCAGGCCGAACAGGAAGCGAGGCTTGCGACCAGGATTTTGTGTCCAGCGGACAATTTAGAATTTCGACTAAGGTATTTTTAATAATTTCGTCAAGATTATGTAATAGAGAGGGGAATTTCCAGAAAGGTGAACAACGAAGAACATATGTAAATTTGAGTAAATAAGCAAAACTTAATAATAAAAAAAGCCATTAAGGGTTAATTTTGATGAGATGTTCATAATTTTCTTTGAATTTGGAAATCTGTTCGTCTACATAGCCGGGGAATGCATTTTCCAAAAGGGGGGCACCAAGGAGACGAAGCGACTCCTTGTCTAAGACCTTTATATTTGGAGCCAGATTATTAAATTTTGCCGTTATCTCTTTTTTTGTATGGAATTTAGATTGTCTGAAAGAAAAATTTCACATTTAGAAAAATTTAGATTTAAGCCAATGTTTTTAAATGAGACTATCAATTTTGAAAGGTCTTCGAGCACGGTGTTCGCATTGCATCACGGTGTTCCGTCATCCAAGTACCATATTGAATTTAGAATTTAGTTCAGTAATAACCGGGTGGATTGCCAGACTAAAAATGGCTGGCCCGAGCGGATCGCCCTGTTGACAGCCTACTGCCGAAAGAAGATCATTTTCATATATTAAAACTATACTGAATTATTACAAATCTAACTAAACTATATTTTATAACTATATTTATTTATATTTTATACTAAACTATATTTTATAGTAAATAAAATTATTATTATTTTTATTATTATATTGCATTTATATGCTTGTGAATGTCTATAGAAAGCAAAAATAAGGGGCTGCGGGAAGGTTTGGGCCTGTTTTTGGGTTGAAATGCCTCGCCTCAAATGAGGAGTCCTCGTGAGGACCTCATTTAGCCAAATGAGTTCCTCACGAGTCCTCAATTTAAATTACTGAGTAACCCATCACTATTATGATCAGATGTGATGGCGTCATGGCAGCAGAAACCAGAGTTGGAGTGGAGACGGAGTGACAGAGTAATAGATAGAGAAAGAGTGAGAGAGTAATAGAAACGTGGAGAAGGAAATGTAGGCATCACGCAGCACATTTAACTTCATCGACGAATTTTTGTTATTTCGGCTTGCGGAAATCGTCAGATTATATATTTTTCTTTATTCTTCAATTATTTCCTTCAAAATAAAAATAAAATTAGCTACGCTTGAGAATGTCGAGATAACGTTTTTTTTTTACAACTTTGTTGCCCTCCCTTTTCTTTACGTCACTCTCAAATTGTCAGATTAGTGGAATATACACATTTTAGGATGTAATTAACTCACCCTACTTTAATCTGACGCGCTCGAGAATTTCTGATGGTCAATTTTTTTTTACTAATCTGATTCTGAATCCTTCGCGGGCGGCCTTATTTAAGGGCCTCATGTTTTGTGGAGTTACTTAACCGGGTACAAGGTATCCTCCTGTATATTAATCTGCCGCGCTTTAGTAAGTCCCGAAATCCCCTCTTGGGCTCCCCTACCATTAAGTTTTTCAGAGATTTTGTGTGACTATCAAAGACATCGGCGGTTTTTTGTCTTAATAGGCTTCGCCAAATAAGATTAAGCTCTGAACACCGATTCTCGCTGTTTTGGGTTCATAGTTTAGAAAATAATTGAACCTAAGGGAATCGTATTTGGAGGTTCGAGCGGCCATGGTACTGAAGGGTCATTATCTGGTCAAGTATTAGAGCTAGTCAACATTTTATTACTTCGACATTTTTTGACAAATTGAAACTTGCTTTGACAAAAAAAACAGGTCTCTAAACCTTCCAGAAGTCTAGATCTCAAAGTCCGCGCCGTTCTCCTTGTTTCGTTAGCGCGGACACAATCAAACCTTCATAACTTCTTTTTTGCTTTTTGCTTCGACAAATTCCTGCTTTTCACCATTCAGTTTTGGCAAACATCGACAGAATCTGAGGGTAACCTTTTTTTTATTTCAGATCTTGGTTGCGCGGTCGAAACGGCAATAAAGATTTACCATAATTCACTGGTAACAGAACATTCCCAAAATACCTATTAAGTACTAAATAAAATATTAACACTTTTTTTACTCGCGTGCGTAAAAATACCTAATCCAACTAACAAATGTCTGTCCCAGTCCCACCCAACTAGCTAATAGTCATGTTAGGAATGTAAGTTTCTTAGTGACTGTACGTTAGAGTGTAGAAAGGAATTACTGGAGTTGCCACGGGAAGTGAAATATGTAATCTAAATTTATCTATTGTAAGGACAGCCATCTTGAAACTGAATTGAAATATACCATCCGACGATTTTTTTTTCCATAAAAGCAGATACCTAGGTACCTAATTCTGTTGAAATAATCAGTCAACTTGTTTTTAAATCCACTTCACTTCAATCACTTATTTTGTAACAATAGCTATTGAACAAAGTAAAATCAAAGTAATTGCATTCTCATATTACCTACCTAGTAGGTATAGGTACTAAAAACACGTAGGTAAACAAAAACAATTATTTGCCACCTTTTTTTTTCTAATGTCAGTTTGGCCATGGAGCTAGTATAGTAGTTTAATTTCTACAGATGCACATATTAAATAACTTTTCAGTATATTCATAATGTATGGAAATTCATATTCACCCAGCTGTATGTAATCCAAAAGTCAATAGTGTCACTTTTTCAATACGTGTACAGATACGAAAAGGGGTGTTTTTGGGAGCCGGTGGGATGAAATTGTAGTTTATTCAACAAGGTTGTAAAGTGATGTATTATGTACGAGGGTGGTCTGTTAAAACCCGAGCGCAGAGAGAGTTTCAAGGGTTTATAGGGAGCGTAGCGTAGCAAGGGAATAATGACTTGAAACTTGAACAAGCGAGGGTTGTATCCTCACCCGAGGTAGAATAACTTTACCCCGAAGTTTACATACTGCTTTTTATTCCATCCGACGAGAAAATTCATATACAAAAAAGCAGCACCTATGTACCTACTACTAATTTTGCTGACCTAATCAGTTAGCTTATTTTCAATCCCACTTCACTTCAATCATTATTTTTTGTGCACATACATACATAATCTCACGCCTTTTGTTGTTAAGGGTTAGGCAGAGGAACCAGCTTGAGAGCCGGACCCACGTTTAGCCGAGTTTATGCTTTATTACCAACGTGACAAGGGGCCAGCTTGTCGCCGCGGTTATAACGACCACTACTGCGGCCGGGACCAACGGCTTAACGTGCCTTCCGAAGCACGGAATCATCTTACTTTTCGAACAATCGGGTGATTCAAGCCTGCAATGTCCTATACAACCGAAAACAACCACAACGTGATTTTTGTGAGAAATCAATATGTGGTATTTTCTGCGGGGATCGAACCCACAACCTTCCGTGCCGTGGCGCAACGCGCTACGCTACTGAGCTACGGAGGCGGCTACTGAACTACGGAAGCGGCAATAATACAATAATGCATCACAATTGCTCAGAGGTCAATAATGAATGTATGGAAATTCATAATTGACCGGCTATAAACCGCATGTGAATAATGAGGAACTTTACGACCAGAGAACAGTAATCAAAAAGTCGAGTTTTCGAGTGGATGGGATAAAAATAAATTAAAACACGGCTATCGAACGAAACATCTAGTTGTAGTAGGTATGTAGCTAGAGGCTAGCCGTATTATTCATAAATATGCAGTAGCTTTTAAGTAGCTTTACTGGAGGTCTACTTCTCTGGTTTGTTGTATGGTAAATACGTGACATCCAGTCTAAATTGACATATGTCAAATAACTAAAAAGTTCTTAAACTTTTTATGGGGATTATTGTTTTAAAGTTGGTTCCGAAACCACGTGTTTTGTTAGCGGGCTTTAAAACAATAATCCAATAAACTTATAATAACCGTACAACGTTGCCGGGCTTTTAGCCCACCCCTTTTATCCTAATTTGTGAATTTGACATTGGCAAAATACTCTACTGAAGTGGAGTCAAGTCCATTAAATTAAAATAGTAATAACTTTTTATAAATAACAGTGTAGAGGTATGTATGTATGTATATGTATATGTAGATGGTAGATGTACCGCGCGAGGTCCTCGTCGTCGTCGCTGCGCTCGCCGCCGCCGCCGCCGCCGGCCGGGCCCACCTCGCGCAGCAGCTCGCCGATGTCCTTGTCCACGTCGGCCCACAGCTTGTCGTCGCCTAAGGAACAAACACACTCCACACCTTATAACACAGCCAAAGTAGTCCACCAAACAATCACTAGCTTTCTCTGGTCTTTAACCTAAAAGCTATACAACAGTGCCTTAAACATACTAGGCCGCATTGCCCAGTGGAATACTGTTTCACATTTTTGATATTTGTCTTAGTTTAGAAGATATTAATTTTTTCGGGGGTGGCGCTACTTTAGCTGTGCTATGCCTCTTAATAATCGATACAAGCATTATTTATACCAACATCAGTATTGAAGTATGTATTTAAAACAAACTATCCGCATTAAAATTACCTGAAGCATCGTTGCCATTCTCGAGTTTCTTATCTTCTTTAGCTTCCGTTTTCTCAGTTTTAATCTTATTCGGAGATGCCTCTTCAGATTCACTCTTTTCTTCTTCTGGAAGAATGAAAACGTCTTTTAGTCAGAACTTCAAGAACTATATCCAAAATAACTTAAAGCATATATAAAAACAACTCACTGGCGGCCTGGTGCAGCTGGCGGTGGATGCGCTCGGCCTGGCGGCGCAGCGTGCGCGTGTCGCGGTGCTGCACGTAGCGGCCCAGGTGCAGCCGCAGCCGGCAGTGGCGCCGCAGCGCTTCCTCGGCCGCCTCCGCCGAGCCCGAGCCCGGCCCGCGCGGCAGGTACGTGCGGCACAGCTCGCACCAGTACACCTGACAGACACGATATAACACACTTTTATATCCTTCGGAACTTCATTAATAATAATAATAACTCAGGTTTAATAAATACGATCCGTTATTTTTCAGCATGTACTATAAGCCTCACGAAACGGTCAGAGCTCCGTCATTATACCGGGTGTTTCTGACAAGGCGGTAATAAATCAAAGGAGGGCTTCTGCTCACCATAACTAACAACTTTCCCAAAGCAACATAGGTCGAAATCTCAAAAAATATAACAGCTGTTCCATACATTGGTTCGATCAGCTGGCGGGGTGAATGTACGGGACAGCTGATTTTTGTTTTGAGATTTCGACCCATGTTGCTTTGGGAAAGTTGTTAAGTATGGTGAGCAGAAGCCCTCCTTTGATTTATTACCGCCTTGTCAGAAACACCCGGTATAACATAACGACATGAGTTATTTGCCTACCTTGCTCGCGCACTTTAGAAAGTGCACAGTGTTTCCAACCGTACCATTTAAATCGTATCTGTACGACCTATTTAGCCCTGGTACATCGGCACGATCGTGTATTCCACCTAGTATGTACGCAAAAAAACGATCTTTTCAATTAAACAGTACACAAATTGTAGATTGTATCACTAGGGAGCAAAGTAATATTTTTACGGCGAGGGCGCCTTGTTTGAATCCAGAGCGAAGGAGGGATTCTAGAGTAGAATCCCGAGCCTAGAGACAAATACAAGCTACATTTCTGCCAAGTTTCAAAGCCCTAGGCCCAGCGTTTCAAAAAAGTGTTTCCAGGAGAACGTTCTCCCAGCAGGATTTGTTTTTAGCCTATAACTCCAAAACCTCTGGACGCACAAATTCGACACTTGGCGCACAAATCCTACGTTCGATGCACTGAATATTGGCATTTTCAAAATTTCGATGCGATGTACAGTCACGGACTAGGAGGCCGTTACAGATTTGTCTATGGTTTCGTCAGCCCAAGTCTGTATTACTAGAGAACAACAGCTATTTTGCAATACAGAAAAACCGGAAGTGTTACGCCGATCGTGTCCGCCAGTATACTTTCTGGCTGGGGTAATAGACGCTTATGAAGGTATTCAAAATGTAAAAAAGTATACACGATATCCCCAACACCTGCAATGCTGGTGATTTGTCACACACAATCCCTTGTGTCAAATTGCAAGACTTCCTTTACGAAAAAAAGATAATGTCCGTCTATCGTAGAACGTTCGAACTTTATTGCGCAAAGAAATCAGGTCGTATAATGTACATTATATTATTTTATTTTCGAAGTCGCGGAGGAAGTGCGGAGGGTTTTGGTTTCACTCAGAAGATAATGGATGTTTGACCCAACTATGCTAGCATTTTGGATAGCTTAGAAGACGTAGATGTTTTTTGAATAAACTGCCGATAAAAATCCTAGGCGAATTTCTTAAAAAAATGCCACTGAAAAAAATACGTTAATTAAAATTAAAAATAAAATTTCAGTTCAGAGGGCTATAAAACTCATATGGTTAAATGTTTTTTTCAATTTAAGTATTTTTTTTTTTAATAATTTATTTAGGATTAGATTAGCATTAAAAGAAACATCCTAATACTTGAGAATTTAAATTTAATTAAAAAAAAATGTTCGCAAGGTGACGATATTATGAAAAAAACTAAAAAGTTGAATAACTCGAAAACCGTTGGGTTTTGACCTGGGTATCTAAGGGCTAAAATGATTGGAAATGACCCCTACTATCACCTCCTGAAATGGTCGGGTCTACTTACCAGTAACCCTGTATAGTTAACATTAGTTCAATTTAAAGTACACATGACCGTTCCCGAACTAGGACAAGCCTGTATCTCAGGTAACAGTGCTCTTTCTTAATTAATTGCTAACTTTATCAATAATGTAGGTGCAAGCAAGTAGGTACTAAAATTAATATTTTAACTTCGAGTTCAAAGTAAGTTTTGCTAAGTATATCTCTTTGAATGCCCGAAATTTTCACGAACTGTTTAACACGAACTGTGAACAGTTCTTGGAAAAGTCAGACATTCAAAGTGATATACCTAAAAAACAAATTAAATATTGAACTTAACTTTCTACGAATCAAACAGTTCCTAGAAATGTCGGGCATTCAAAGAGATATACTTAGCAAAACTTACTTTGAACTTCTCAATTTTACTACTAATCAAACAGTTCCTAGAAAAGTCGGGCGTTCAAAGTGATATAGCAAAACAAAAAAAAAAGGGGGTTTTCGATTGTTTTTGTAAATGTATCTACTTATTTAGGTTCAAAATAAATAAATAAAAGATTTTACGTGATTAATTTAATAAAAGATTATATTTCTGTATTCCAATGCAGATTTCTGTATTCTGCTCGCTGCTGCAGATAAACAACTTAGTTTTCGTCAGCAGCTATTGTTATAGCCCTAGTTTATAAGTTTTGTTTTGAGAAATAAAAAAAAAAAAATCTTTGAAGTCATTTTTCTCCCAAGGCTGCAAGTGGCTGCACATGCTATATTTTTTTTATTGTCGAGGGACATCAGCTCTACAATTATATGAAAGCCAAACATCAGCCAATTTTAACCAACTCGAGAAAAAAAAATGTATCTTTCTCCATACAAAAAAAAATCAATATTTTTTCTCCCCGAAATTATGCATTTTTTTAATTTTTACCATTACTAAATGTTGTTGCGCTACTTATTTTACGTACTCAAAAAAAAAAACAGACGAAAATAATGACTTTAGGTCTTATTTCCTCGTTTTTTCAATATGGCCCCAGTGTGCGCCATCTTGGCAAAAATCAGTGTGTTAGTGCCTTAAAGTAGGGTCGGACCTACTTTAACTTACGGAGGCATTATAACGACGTTTTAGTCCTAATGAGCTTTTTAATCCTACTTTTTTGACAACACGCCATTTTAGGCTAAACATGAGATTTAAGGTCATGTAAATTTTTTATGAATAAGGCGGTAAGAGAATTACTTACCTGATTTAAAAAACCTTCAAAACTCATAGAGCGTCTTAATTCTTACTTTCACTGTCACTTGACTTGAAGAACTCTTTGTTACAAAACAAAACATGAATTTATATAAAAAAAAAATTATATATATAATTCGCCCATTCTGGGCAGGCAAAGGAACTTAGTCCATACAGCCAAGTCTGTCTTCTGTAGTTTAATTCTTTTTTTTTCAGAGCCTAGGAGCCTAACGTAACCCATTGAAATGTGAGGGTGGTCTCACATTTCAATGTTCACACCGACTACTTCACGGGACATCGATCAGAATTATTCGGGAGCAGGAACCTTTATTTCTCACTTCACTACACTATTTTCCATAAAGGGCCCATTATTACACTAATTCCACCACACTAGCACAATTATAGCCACGGACAACTAATTTAGCAAATTGACAAAAAAAGCCCGACATGTTCCTCAGTGGCGTTACTACTATATAAGCCGAGAAGCCCGGCTTGCCCTATTAAAATTATTAAACTGCATTCACACTCTCCTAACTCATAATTATTATAAAAAATTTCGTTTACGTATTTTTTATAGTTCAAATATTCGCGCGCGTTAGAAACGCTGTCAAGCTTGACGTTGACAGGTTATTGACACATGCACCACGATATTTCACGCATGTGTCAATACCGCTATCGTCGTTTCGCTCGCACTCGTTGGCTTCTTATTTGGCTTCGTTTCGAGCCGTGTTCTCTCTTTCTAACCTATTAAAAATTCGACAATGTACATACATGTAGGCAAGTAGCTATTATGCACTTTACTATTAAATCGAAAGCCCTGCTTGCGTACGAAGTTAGCAACAAGCGAGCCGTTGCGCGAGAGAGAGGAACCCACCAATTGGTTTGCTGTTCACTATAGTTCGATTTTATTTGTCGTGTTTGTTCATTGTTTGTTTTTGTTTTGCAGTTAAATTTAATTAAAATGTTTTCAAGGAGCAAACTATTGTGCAATGTGTTGATTTAATTTAAATGAGTGTTTGTACTTTGGTTGACGGGAAGACGAGAAAAAGGTTAGTGGTTTGAAGTGCATTATTTCTCAAACGAATAAATATACCTACAGTAGGTTAGGAACCTAGGTTCTTTTAGGAGTTAGGCACTTATCCCTTAAATCATAGGCCAGGCTTGCTCTAACTTGAAATCCGAGGCACGCCACTGATGTTCCTCACATTTCCCTCCAAGCAGTCTCTTTTCTAAACTTACTTCCAGTTGTTGTTGTTTTGGAATTCGCCCATTCTGGGCAGGCAAAGGAACTTAGTCCATACAACCAAGTCTTCAGTAGTTTATTTCTTAGTAATCAAGTCTTCTGTAGATTAATTCTTTGTTTACCCTAACCTAGGTTCCTAACATAACCATAACCTATTGAAATGCGAGGGTGGTCTCACATTTCAATGTTCACACGGACTTTTTCGCGGGACATCGATCAGAATTGTTCGGGAGCGCCTTCCTTTATTTCTCACTTCTCCATAAAGGGCACATAATAATGTGCCCTTTATGGAGATGTGCCTTTTATGTGCTATGGAATTAGTGTAATAACACTAATTCCATAGCACAGTAATAGCCACGGAAAACTAATTTATTAAACTGAGAAATAAAGCCCGACATTTTCCTCACGCTTCGCGCCAGTCTTAGTTCCAGGTTCCAGAGGGGCTATTACGGCCGCTTTTGCAATATCGCCCTCTAGAGTGTCAAAGTCGATAAAAAAAACGCAAAGAGGACGCAAAGCAATATTGCAAAAGCGGCCCTCAGTAGACTAGTTCGCGCGTTTTTAATTTGTTTTTTTTTTTATCAAGCAAGGACGGCCCGCGGGGCGGGCTTTCGACCAGCCAGTTCCAAATTCAAAAAGTGTTCCTTAAAAGTGTATAGAAATCCTTTTAAGGGCGGTCAGACCGCCGAAAACATAAAACGCTGGTCGCGGTATACGTTTTAGTAGCCCTAATATCGTTCATAAAAATATGAAAAAATATTTATAATTATATTTATGAACATGTTTATCTATTTACGGCTTAAAGCCAATTGCATTTAAGCCAATTTGTATTATCATCATCAATGGTTAAATAGGTACTTATAAATGTGTAAAGTCAACAATTTCGCACCATACCGAGAGTTAGGTTCCGCCTTTCATTGCATTAAATAGAATAGAAGGGCCGCCGGCCGCTCGCCCGAGCGCACGTACAGTGGCGGACACGATCGGCGTAACACTTCCGGTTTTTCTGTATTGCAAAATAGCTCTTGTTCTTTGGTAATACAGTCTAGGGCTGACGAAACCATAGACAAATCTGTTACGGCCTCCTAGTCCGTGACTGTACGTACCCTTCGAATTCCCGCATCCCGCATCGCGAGTACGCGAGGTTTTGACCCGGTTTTTTACCAGCCCTACCGCGTGGGGACAACGGGGCCTGCTATACGCACAGAATTCTCACCACTCGGTGTACGTGTAAAGAAGTGCATTTGCTCGCAGTTATTGACTTAACTCAGGTTAATAACCCGAGGTAATACCAGGCGAAATGAGCGCTTATTTTTGTTTATTTTGTTTTAGACGGGGAAACTCCTGACGAGGACTCCAGCCCCGGGGGTAGCCGCAGGGTTATGTGGGGTTCGCATACACTAAAACTCCGCCGGTGTCCGCCTCGGCTGTTAGCAGGAAGGTCACGGGTAAGCCTGATATTCTCCCCACCCCCCAGCATCGGCTGTGGAGCCTCTCCTCGGGGGAGCATGATGGTCTTCCCCCCGGAGCGTGGTACCTTCCCAACGCTCGGCGACGGAACTGGACATCGCGTTGCGTCGTCCTTCTCGGGGCCGTTATATGACTGCACTAGGCCCCCGCCTCGTGCACCCAACGACTAGGGTTCATGATTTCTCGAGCTTTTCAGTTTCTCGGGTTTCGAGAATTCTCGAGGCTCATTTCTCGGGTCTTCTCGGGTTGTCGAGAAATTTTGATTTA
The DNA here is from genome assembly GCA_951802225.1 of Euspilapteryx auroguttella. Taxonomy (NCBI): domain Eukaryota; kingdom Metazoa; phylum Arthropoda; class Insecta; order Lepidoptera; family Gracillariidae; genus Euspilapteryx; species Euspilapteryx auroguttella. Next base: position 7,174,676 of record OX637646.1, read on the forward strand.
CCTATGTTTTTGCATATATTTTCGACTCAAATCATAAAAAAAGTTGAAACAAAATTCGCAATGTGAATCATTAAAAAAAACTCATTTTAAACCAATAAATCAATTGGTTTTTCTGCAAAATATAAGTTCAAAAAAAATATAAAACTTGAAAAAATAAATAAGCTTCTCTCAATATACCTAACCTACCTAACTAACAAAAATACACCACTTTTGGATGGTTTATTAGAAAAAAATCAACGTTAAACTAAAAGAATAGTTAGTTAGGTATTTTAAGCGTTTACATTTCAAGAAAAAATTTAGAAAAGGGGCCTGAGGCGCTTAACTAAATAAATAATAAAAATTCGATGACAATATTTCTGCTTTTCTTAGGACATCTACTGTTGTCCTCCTTAAAAAGCCGCAATTATTTTCGAATGTTATCACTGACATCGATTTTTTTTTTGTTAATTAATTTAAGCTTAAGCAACTTGATACCCAGATGTAGGTAGAGGAATTCATAAGATTATAAATTTAATTTGATTAAATAAAACACAAAATATTAACAAACAGTAAGTACACCGTCAAGCAAAGTTATTGAACTCTATCGAATCATAGTTGTCTTGTTATCGAATTCGTTAACCATTGCCGCTTTAACAAAGTCGATTTTTGTTATAATACTTATGAAACTAGCAATGGCTAAGACAATCGCTTGTAACACGATTACGAGTCGATCGATTTTGGTTACGAGACTTGACTCCACCACGTACAGTGGCGGTCTAGGACGGCGTAACAGATTTGTCTATGGTCTTGTGCGGCCTAGACTGTATTACCAAAGAACAAGAGATATTTTGCAATACAGAAAAACCGGAAGTGCTACGCCGTCCTAGACCGCCACTGTATCATCATAAAGATTATAAAAGTAAAAAGTTATTTCCATCACTAGCGAAATTCACGAACTTTTTTGCACTTCATAAACTCAAATATGATTTCTCGAGTTCTCGACTTTTCTCGAGCATAATTTCCCGGGAACAAAACCCAACGATTTCCCTACCAACGACCCCGGGGGTCCCGCAGTGGTATTGCAGGGGCGGAGCGGGGCATGTTGGTCCCTCCACGGCGTCCTACATCCACCGTGGTGGAAGTCTCAAGACCCCTTTTGCTCTCCTCCTCGACCGCCAGTCCAGCAGGAGCAGGGCTTGTTACTGCCCCCACAGCGGCATTCCTAACACCGTGGTGGCAGTTGCAAGTCTCCGCTCCTTCCTGCACGACCGCCAGGTGCCAGGTGCCGTTCCACCTTGGCCGCAGCACCCAGAGATCGCGCGTGACAGTGTCCTGAGAAGGACACTGCCACCCTCTCGTACGGGGCTTGTGAGCGCCCCCATCGGCACGCCCATTGCGATCAGCGACAGCGATATCAAGCCGACCGCGAAGCGTGGAGGGATGATAGCCCGGCATCTACTCTCCTGCGCGTTCGAATCAGCCGGGTGCACCTGCTCCCAACGATCGGCGAGCAACGAGCCGACCTCGGGGAAGGGGAATCCCGGCATATAATAATAGCGCAGGGTTTCTAATCAGCGCGCCACTGGGGAGCTCCCAAGTCCCACAATCCACCTCATCGCCATCAACTTCTTCCTCACATTCCCACCTCTCTCGCGCTTTTCCTCCTCTTCAATGAGGGGCTTGTTAGTCCCCCACGGCGCCGTGGTGGGAGTCTCAAACCCCACTTATCCTTCTCGACTCACACTATGCTCGCTGATAGAGCAGAGAGCATGTGGAGCGCCACTACAGCCAGATTATTAGCCGCCGGGCGATCACACCAAACGGAAAACGAAAAGTGTGATCGACCGGTGTTGCCCAGGGTGCACCGCGTGGAGGTTATCTGGCCAGAACCTTCGCTAGTGCGCGCCTGGGTTAAGTTATTAAGAAAACAGCCGTGCGCACGCCGAGCAACTTTGTGTCTATACTAATATTATAAAATGAGAAACTAACTCTATCTGTCTGTCTCGCTTTCACGCCAAAACTACTAAACCGATTTAAACGAAATTTATAACACAGATAGTCTTAGCCTGAGAAAAGGACATAGGCTACTTTTTATCCAAAAGATCTAACGGGAACCTAAAATTGGGATTATGCTGTTTAAAGGGAAATTGCGAGGACGAAGTCGCAATATAAATAATTGTCTATTAAAGCAAAACTCACCTCCAACTTCTTGATATGCTCACTGCCAATGTTTATTTCGACTTTAGGCTTCTTATCTTCAGTTTCTTCTTTCTTTTCACCAACAGAATCTTCGTCATCCACTTCTGCATAATTATGGAACCAAAATATATTATATTAAAATAAATAATAAACGGCCAACTGCGAGTCGGGTTACCTTCCCAGCGACTCGCGCTTCCAAAAACTTTTAGTAGCAGATGAAGAAGAATTGAGTTTATTGTGAACAAATTGGCATGTAAAGTAAAACTTAACATTAAATTGATTTAAAATATTTCAACATTAAAGTTCACTTCACAATAGCATACAAATGAATGGTTTAGTCGCATAATGCCAGATTCGCAAAATGCTAAACAATTTTTTCAACACCAGCTTCTCAAAATGTCAGATTCTACAAATGCCTAATTCGCAAAATGACAGCTTCTCATAATTAGCATAATGCCACATTCGCATGTCTGATTCTAAAAATGACAAATTTTAGTTTGCTGGGACATCCAATAGAATTTTGTTTTTAGGTGGCAATCAGACACATAACTAATTAATACCGTTTTTTAAAACAAAGAAACCTAAATAGCATTAAAATTACTGCTTGCACACTAAGTTTGTATATCAAAAAATATTGATTTTGCAAACTTTTTTTTAACCTAATACATACTGTTATTTTACTGTTTTATCTAATACTAGAGGCTGCCCCGCGGTTTTTCCCGCGCAGATTTCTCATAAACACAAAAATCCCGTTTTTTCCGGTTCCCGTGGGAATTTCGGGAAATCCCTTCTTAGTGCTCACCTACACTCCCCAAGGAACCCACGTGCCAATTTTCAGCTTTCTAGGCCCAGTAGTTTCGGCTCTGCGTTGTCTGTCTGTCAGTCAGTCAGTCAGTAACGGAAGAGTTTTATATATATTGATTTCCAAAGCTTACCTAATAATATTTTACTTACTACAAAATTCCAAACCCTAATCTAATAGAACCAAGCAACCAATAAACTTGTAAGAACACTTATCTAATAATGTTCCATCATAGGCTAATTTTCTTTCATTTTCGGCCATGAGTTAAGAATATAATTTTTTTTATGGTGATTAGCTCTAGTATCGCTATAATAATAATAATATACCGGTATTTCACTCCATAGCACCAGTTAACCGGTCCATTAAACAGTTCACCCCCATAAACCATTTCTTGTCATCCATTTTACAATAGTTCCTATCACCTTCTGGGTGCCGCCTCTGGGTGCATGATCTATTTGTGCATTTAGTGGCGGTGCCTGGTTGGTTATCCATATACAATACTAGCTTTTGCCCGCAGCTTCGCAAGCGCATTTTTATAATAAATGTAAATTACTTGTTCATTTGTTTTGTTATACTCTCTAATCTGTAGTTATACTCAGAAATATCAGGAAATCATTTCTAATTTCTAATCCAAACCCCTAAAGAAATCAATATCAAGCAGTTTCCTTTTACAATACAAAAATCTTTAGCTGTTTGGGCTGCAAGCTTTAATATCCGTTTTTCTGAATACACAAACTAACCTTAGCCTATATGCATACTCTGACGCTTCAAAAAAAAAAACCAGGTCATCTACCCGGTATACTCCGTTTACTTTCATCATCATCGTCGCTCGCTACCGATTGACGTTCACTGCTGTATATTGGTCTTGCGCGACTCTTATCCAGTATACTTCAACAACCATTTTTATTTTCATATATACAAACTGTTAAACCTCTGTATCAGCGTCCGCATTAACTAAGAGGACGCCCCTTTATAATTAAACTTTATGTCCACAATGTTGGATTTTAAAATTTCTTACTTTTTCGTAATCAGAACCCCCAATATCCTTAAAAAAAACTCCACACATATCGATTTACATTTTGCGTTTATAAATTAAAATGATGATGTCTTTTTTGTAATAACGATTTCAAAAACCTAGAAACATCACCCATTTCGATTTGTAAGAAAAATAATAAGCGGTTTCGGTTTTTCATAAAAACTTTGTATCAAGGACTCCAGTAACTATGAAAACAGTTATGATACCAAATTTGATTTTTTAATATTAACAGGAACTTATTCAGAAAATTTCAAGTTTCTAGTGTCAATAGTTTAGATTTTAGCGATAAACTTGTTTTACCCTGTATATGAACTTAAGAACTCAGGGGCAAAAAAAACTACTTATGATGTTTTTAATGCAAAGAGAATTTACAGTGTAAATTTCAACATTCTGAATCCAGACATTTTAGGAGTTTCATACACACTGTTACACACTGTATACGGCGTCCCGTTTGTTTTTCGTAATTAGCGCCCCCAACAATCTAGAAACATCACCCATTTCGAATCAAAGAGAATCTACAATGTAAATCTCAACTTTCTAAATCAGACGTTACACCCTGTATACGGCGTCCCGTTTTTTTTTGTAATTAGCGCCCCCAACAATCTAGAAACATCGACCATTTCAATTTCTAAGAAAAATAATGAGGGGTTTCGGTTTTTCATAAAAACTTTGTATCAAGGACTCCAGTAACTATGAAAACAGTTATGATACCATATTTGATGTTTTAATATTAACAGGAACTTTTTTTGAAAATTTCAAGTTTCTAGTGTCAATAGTTTAGATTTTAGCGATAAACTTGTTTTACCCTTTATATGAACTTAAGAACTCAGGGGCAAAAAAAACTACTTATGATGTTTTTAATGCAAAGAGAATTTACAGTGTAAATTTCAACATTCTGAATCCAGACATTTTAGGAGTTTCATACACACTGTTACACACTGTATACGGCGTCCCGTTAGTTTTTCGTAATTAGCGCCCCCAACAATCTAGAAACATCACCCATTTCGAATCAAAGAGAATCTACAGTGTAAATCTCAACTTTCTAAATCCAGACGTTACACCCTGTATACGGCGTCCCGTTTTTTTCGTAATTAGCGCCCCCAACAATCTAGAAACATCGACCATTTCAATTTCTAAGAAAAATAATGAGGGGTTTCGGTTTTTCATACAAACTTTAACACCCTGTATCAAAGCTTTCAGGACTAATAAACGCAGTTTTGATATCATATTTGATGTTTGAGTATTATAAGGAACTTATTTTGAAAATTTCATGTCTCTAGTATCATTAGTTTAGATTTCAGCAAAAAACATATTTCATCCTGTATAAGACCTCAGGGGCAAAATAAAAAAAAACTAAATAATTTATAATGTTGGTGATACAAAAAGAATCCACAGTCTAAATTTCAACATTCTGAATCCAGACGTTTAGGAGTTTCATACACACTGTTACTGTTATACGGCGTCCCGTTTGTTTTTCGTAATTAGCGCCCCCAACAATCTAGAAACATCACCCATTTCGGATCAAAAGAATCTACAGTGTAAATTTCAACTTTCTAAATCCAGACGTTACACCCAGTATACGGCGTCCCATTTGTTTTTCGTAATTAACCCCCCCCCCCCTAACAATCTAGAAACATCACTCATTTCAAATCAAAGAGAATCTAAAGTGTAAATTTCAACTTTCTAAATCCAGACGTTACACCTTGTATACGGCGTCCCATTTGTTTTTCGTAATTAACCCCCTCCTAACAATCTAGAAACATCACTCATTTCAAATCAAAGAGAATCTACAGTGTAAATTTCAAATTTCTAAATCCAGACGTTACACCCTGTATACGGCGTCTCGTTCTTTTTGTAATTAGCGCCCCCAACAATCTAGAAACATCACCAATTTCGAATCAAAGAGAATCTACAGTGTAAATTTCAACTTTCTAAATCCAGGCGTTACACCCTTTATACGGCGTCCCATTTGTTTTTCGTAATTAACCCCCCCAACAATCTAGAAACATCACTCATTTCAAATCAAAGAGAATCTACAGTGTAAATTTCAAATTTCTAAATCCAGACGTTACACCCTGTATACGGCGTCTCGTTCTTTTTGTAATTAGCGCCCCTACAATCTAGAAACATCACCCATTTCGAATCAAAGAGAATCTACAGTGTAAATTTCAACTTTCTAAATCCAGACGTTACACCCTGTATACGGCGTCCCGTTTTTTTCGTAATTAGCGCCCACAACAATCTAGAAACATCGACCACTTCAATTTCTAAGAAAAATAATGAGCGGTTTCGGTTTTTCATACAAACTTTAACACCCTGTATTAAGGCTTTCAGGACTAATAAACGCAGTTTTGATATCATATTTGATGTAATATTATAAGGAGCTTATTTTGAAAATTTCAAGTCTCTAGTGTCATTAGTTTTGATTTTAGCAAAAAACATTTCATACTGTATAGACCTCAGGGGCAAAATTAAAAAAAAAAAACCATTTATGATGTTGGTGATACAAAAAGAATCCACAGTCTAAATTTCAACATTCTAAACCCAGTAGTTTAGGAGTTTCATACAAACTGTTACACCTTGTATACGGCGTCCCGGTTAAGTTATCCCAAAATCCCGTCTTAGTGGGTGCCTACGTCACGTAAAGAAGCTACTGTCCAAATTTCATCTTTCTATCTTCAGCGGTTTCGGCTGGGCGATGATGAGTGAGTGAGTTAGTGAGTGAGTAGATCAGTGGTATTTGGATTTTATATATATAGATAGCAAAACTCTCGAAAGGGCCTCTACGAGTTGGATTCTTCCCCTCGCACGCCTCTCATTGAGAAACATAATAATAATATAGCCTTTATTTCCCAAACTTAAAAATACAATAAATTACATACTTTGAATTTATTCTAGTTTATTGGGGACCCACTGACGGGTATAGGCCTCCTCCAATGTCTTCCAATACTTCCTATCTTGCGCCTGTCTTATCCAGGTTACCCCTGCCGTCGCAACGATGTCATCACACCAAAGTCTCCGGGGTCTTCCACGTGGTCGTTTCGCGTCTCTCGGGTACCAATAGAGCACCTCTTTGCTCCAACGACCATCAGAGGTTCTGGCGACGTGTCCTGCCCACCTCCATTTTAGTTGACAAGCTAGCTCAGCTGCTTCTACAACTCTTGTGATTTTCCGTATATCTCTGTTTCTTTTACGATCGCGCAGTTTTAGTCCAAGCATACTTCTTTCCATTGCTCGTTGGAATACTTGAATCTTATTTATAACCTCCTTGGTGAAAGACCAGGTTTGGCATCCATAAAGTAATGTTGGCAGAATAATGGTGTCCATGGCCTTCTTTTTAAGTCGTATTGGAATTTTCGATTTAAATACTTCCTTTAGAGACCAGTATTTCTGCCAAGTCTTTTTAATTCTGCTGTCTATTTCCGATAAAGTTGGGTCTTGGAAACAGATGTTCTGCCCTAGGTACACATAACTCTCGACATATTCCAAAGTAGTTGTTTGTATTGCTATGGGTGTCTTTTCGCTGTTTGTAAGTAAGCATGTCTTACTTGAAATAATATATAGGCCACACTTTCGGCTTTCTTCATCCAGTGTTTTAAGCATATAATCCAATTGATGGATATCCTCACCAAAGATCGTTATATCATGTGCAACCTTCCCACTCCAACTGTTTAAATATGTGCTCTAGAACCGAATTAAACAGATTCGGTGAGATCGGGTCACCTTGTCTCACGCCTTTTAGTATATGAAATGGTTTCCCTTTTCTTTCTAGTTTTATTATAGATTTACTTTTGCTATATATTTCTTGTAAGACATCGATGTATTGTCCTTCGACGCCTTGTTCAGCAAGTGCAATCCATGGAGCTTTGTGAGATATGGAATCAAACGCCTTTTTGTAGTCAATGAAACCAATGTATAGTGGCTTCCTATGTTCTGTATACTTCTCAACTATCTGCTGGATTGTAAAAATGTGATCGGTTGTGGAAAATTTGCTTCTAAAACCTGCTTGGCTGTGAGGTTGATTTTCATCTAAAGTTTTGTAAATTCGTCTTAGGATAAGGCTTGTGAAGATTTCATACACTGTTTGCAGTAGACTTATAGGTCGATAGTTTCCCAAATCTGTCGGGTCGCCTTTTTTATAGAGAAGTGATATTATCGCCGTCTCCCAATCTGAGGTTATGAATTTTTTCAATAGTATTTCATTGAAGAGCTGTGTTAACCTAGGAGTGATAGACTCTTCCATCGATTTTATAATGTCATTTGATATTCTATCTTCCCCGGGACTTTTCATCGATTTCAGGTTTTGAATCGCTATAATAGCCATCTTATTGTAAAACAAATATAGGTAGATGTGCACTCAGCGTTGCAGCGTTGAATCGTTTTACTTTATTTATAATTAAACAAAGAAAACTGAATTGAATGAACTCTTATTAGTTAACGTAAAACAATACATAAAAATATTATAAGTTTAAAGTCTTCAGGATTAAAAATAAAAATAATTGAGATTTGGCTAAGACTACTTAATGCGCCCAGGTAGATCACCCAGGTGTGTTAAGTATACTATTCAGTCAACTTAATGCACCTATTGCAAGGTGCCCATTTTACTAGAAAATCTGGCATTTTGAGCATCTGACATTATGTGAGTGTTGCATTTTGCGAATTTGGTATTATGCGACTAAACCAATATAGACAGTAAAAACTTTTTTGGTTACCATCAACATCGCCGACGGAATCCAGCGTCATGAAGTTCTCGAGGTCCACGTCCATGCCCTCGTCACCGCTGCCGTCCGCCTCCTTGGGGCTCGGACGGCGCACATTTGAATTAGCCTTGCGCTAACAACAAATTTTCTGTGTGATAATATAAATCAACCAAAACTACTCTAAGATTATAATATTCATCCGAATACTTTAACACTTTATGCATGTGAGTGAGTCTACACACTGGCTGAAACACAGCCCTTTCCGAAAATTAAATAAACGAACGAAAATTTCGAGAGGGGTGTTATAATTTTAACGTGTGTATGTCTGTCTGTGTATCTGTCTGTGGCATCGTAGAGCCCAAACGGCTGAACCGATTTTCGTTTAGTTTTTTTTGTATTATAGATAATTTCAGGCCGAGTGTTCTTAGCTATGTCTGATGAAGATCTGATCAGCCGTTTGAAGATGATCAGCTCTTGAATAATGGATGAGAGGATCTAACTAGCTTCCTTATGTCCGATCGATTTGAAATTTGGTACCATGATATAGAAAGTATTTGGTAAGGTAACCATGACCTGATCAGCCGTTTGAAGATGATCAGCTCTTAAATAATGGATGAGAGGATCTAACTAGCTTCCCTATGACCGATCGATTTGAAATTTGGTACCATGTTACATTTATGATATAGAAAGTATTTGGTAAAGTAACCATGACCTGATCAGCCGTTTGAAGATGAACAGCTCTTGAATAATGGATGAGAGGATCTAACTAGTTTCCATATGTCCGATCGAGTTGAAATTTGGTACCATGTTACATCTATGATATAGAAAGTATTTGGTAAGGTAACCATGACCTGATCAGCCGTTTGAAGATGATCAGCTCTTGAATAATGGATGAGAGGATCTAACTAGCTTCCTTATGTCCGATCGAGTTGAAATTTGGTACCTATTACATCTATGATATAGAAAGTATATGGTATGGTAAACATTACCTGATCAGCCGTTTGAAGATGATCAGCTCTTGAATAATGGATGAGAGGATCTAACTAGCTTCCATATGTCCGATCGAGTTGAAATTTGGTACCATGTTACATCTATGATATTGTAAATATATGTTAAGGTAACCATGACCTGATGTGCCGTTTGAAGATGATCAGTTCTTGAATGATGGATGAGAGGATCTAACCACCTTCCATTTGACCTATCGATTTGAAATTTTGTACCGTGTTTCTTCAATGATATTAAAAGTATATGGTAACGCAACCATGATATTTTTAAGATGATAAGCTCTAGTTCTAATTAAGTTGATAAGGGGTCTGACTGGGTCGGGGGTTTTTTTATTTTTTTAACTAGAGGCTGCCCCGCGGTATTTCCCGCGCAGATTTCTCATAAACACAAAATTCCCGTTTTTTCCCGTTCCCGTGGGAATTTCGGGAAATCCCTTCTTAGTGCTCACCTACACTCCCCAAGGAACCCACGTGCTAATTTTCAGCTTTCTACGCCCAGTAGTTTAGGCTCTGCGTTGTCTGTCAGTCAGTCAGTCAGTCAGTCAGTCAGTCAGTCAGTCAGTCAGTCAGTCAGTCAGTCAGTCAGTCAGTAACGGAAGAGTTTTATATATATTGATTTGAGTTATTTATTTCTTGACAATTTATAGACAGCGCTCAGCTCTCATCACTTGCAGTCAGTGCATGTCTCACACAGTCTGTAAAGCGAGCAGATGTGGTGCTCGTAGATCATGGGCGAGCGGAAGGTGAGGCGGCAGGCGCGGCAGCTCGGCATCAGGAAGTGTGTGAGTGAGTGAGGAGCGCTACCTTGAGGTGGTCGAGGGAGCAGATGTGGTGCTCGTAGATCATGGGCGAGCGGAAGGTGAGGCGGCAGGCGCGGCAGCTCGGCATCAGGAAGTGTGTGAGTGAGTGAGGAGCGCTACCTTGAGGTGGTCGAGGGAGCAGATGTGGTGCTCGTAGATCATGGGCGAGCGGAAGGTGAGGCGGCAGGCGCGGCAGCTCGGCATCAGGAAGTGTGTGAGTGAGTGAGGAGCGCTACCTTGAGGTGGTCGAGGGAGCAGATGTGGTGCTCGTAGATCATGGGCGAGCGGAAGGTGAGGCGGCAGGCGCGGCAGCTCGGCATCAGGAAGTGTGTGAGTGAGTGAGGAGCGCTACCTTGAGGTGGTCGAGGGAGCAGATGTGGTGCTCGTAGATCATGGGCGAGCGGAAGGTGAGGCGGCAGGCGCGGCAGCTCGGCATCAGGAAGTGTGTGAGTGAGTGAGGAGCGCTACCTTGAGGTGGTCGAGGGAGCAGATGTGGTGCTCGTAGATCATGGGCGAGCGGAAGGTGAGGCGGCAGGCGCGGCAGCTCGGCATCAGGAAGTGTGTGAGTGAGTGAGGAGCGCTACCTTGAGGTGGTCGAGGGAGCAGATGTGGTGCTCGTAGATCATGGGCGAGCGGAAGGTGAGGCGGCAGGCGCGGCAGCTCGGCATCAGGAAGTGTGTGAGTGAGTGAGGAACGCTACCTTGAGGTGGTCGAGGGAGCAGATGTGGTGCTCGTAGATCATGGGCGAGCGGAAGGTGAGGCGGCAGGCGCGGCAGCTCGGCATCAGGAAGTGTGTGAGTGAGTGAGGAGCGCTACCTTGAGGTGGTCGAGGGAGCAGATGTGGTGCTCGTAGATCATGGGCGAGCGGAAGGTGAGGCGGCAGGCGCGGCAGCTCGGCATCAGGAAGTGTGTGAGTGAGTGAGGAGCGCTACCTTGAGGTGGTCGAGGGAGCAGATGTGGTGCTCGTAGATCATGGGCGAGCGGAAGGTGAGGCGGCAGGCGCGGCAGCTCGGCATCAGGAAGTGTGTGAGTGAGTGAGGAGCGCTACCTTGAGGTGGTCGAGGGAGCAGATGTGGTGCTCGTAGATCATGGGCGAGCGGAAGGTGAGGCGGCAGGCGCGGCAGCTCGGCATCAGGAAGCGCTTCATGGCGCGGTGAGTGTCTGTCAGGTTGTGGGCGTGCCGCGTGGTGCGATGGTTGAGGCGGCACACCAGGCAGAATGTTGTCCTATTTAATTTATTGATTATTTTTAATAATAGAAAAATCGCGTCTCTCAAGTTCTTCTGTATTTTAGGTTTAGGTGCTCATGCTTTAAAATTTCAGTTGAAAGAAACCAGTTTAAAAAACCATTTAAAATTTCAAACATTTCGTGAATGTGTTCTGAATCTAGTTTCTAAATGTAGGTACGGTACGAGCCACGAGCGCACCTGGCGGCCAGCTCGGCGCCGGCGGCGGCCTCGAGCTCGCGCTGCGCGCCGCGCTGGGCCACGCGCATGCGCAGCAGCTGCGCCTTGTGCCGCCGCGCCACGCTGTTCATGGACGCGCGGTGCTTGCCCGAGCCCAGGTGCTTCGTGTAGCTCTGTTGGAAACATCCACTAATTCAATTGGGAGCTATGTTATTAAAACAAGGAAGGGTAAATGGTACTGAAATTATACCACTAGCGGTTGCTTTAATAAATCTAAAAGACAAACAGAACTACGATTACCGTAACCACAGTTTTTTTTAATTAGTGATATAATATCACTCATGATATAATATCAATAGTAGGGTTCTCAATAATTGAGAACCCTACTATTAAAATAAAAAAAACACGCACACACACATAAACCAGCCATCTATATGGCATGAAAATCCTCTCATCATAATTGGTATCAATCTCTCAAATATTTAATTAAAATGTGAAAAATTAGGTGTAATATGCGGTGTGTTAAATTTTTATACCTATAAAAAAATATAAATATAATGTAATAACTGACAGCAAAGGTAGCGTATTTCTCCTTGCAGTGCACGCAGATCAAGTGCACGTAGGGGCGGCCCGAGGGCGTGACGGCGGCGGCGCGCGGCGCGCGGCGCGGGCGCGCCTCCTCCGAGCCCGCGTCCGCCTCCTTCTCGGTGTCCGAGCCCGACTCCGCCGCCGCAGCCGTCTCCGCGCCCTCCGGTGTAGCCTACACAAAAACAATGCTTCTATTACAGATTAATTAATGCAAAAATTGACAAATTAATCGTGGTTCGTTAGTCTCGCTAAAACTCGAGAAAGGCAAGGCCGATTTAGCTGATTTTGGTTTTGAAATATTCGTAGTAGTCCAGAGAAGGTTTAAAAGGCGAGAAAATATGGAATAATGAGGCGGAAGTTAGTAGAAACAACATTTTATTTTTTTCATATAAAAAAGTAAGGCACGATACGAAGTTCGCCGGGACAGCTAGTTTTAATATAAAAAAACACAGAGGTTACAGCTACAAGACAGCAAAAGCACCACAATAATGCGTCGTGTTCACCATCTTCTTACCTTGGGACTTAATTTGCCTTTAGGCTCCTTCTCCTCAACAATGTCTTCTTCATCATCTTTATCATCAGCGTCCCAGTCCTCTTCGGTGGAGGAGGCTTCTTCATCATCTTCATCCTCTTTTGACTTGATGGAACTGCTAAAAATGTTCAGTTGATAACGCACTACACAAGATTATGATAAATTACTACAAAAACGTAAAACAATCAACAGCCAATTGAGTCATGCTAATATCGGATTCTGCAGCCAGAAAAAAAATATCACTAGTCGTTTTTTATTTCAGTGGGAATGTGCCTGGATATATTTTTGTGTGCAAAATTTAAGTAAGTAATTCAACTTTGATTGTTTCTCAGAACATGACAACGACAAACAGAGACTTGGTGAGTAACTATACAATGTGTTTCGTTTCGTACCTGATAAACTTTAAGGGGCGAAAAGGTGCAAAACTAGTGCCACTTCGATAAATATTTGATATCTTCTAAACCATGGCTGAACTTTAGGCAACAAACGGTTTTTTCTTTGATTTTGAACCTGAAAGCTACACAACAGTGCCTTAAAAATTCTAAGAAGATTATCTAGGGAGTCAAAGGCGCATATTTTTATTTCGGCCATGTTTTAGATATTAATTAATTTATAGGATGTGGCGCTAGTTTCGCACCGTACGCTTACATGCGCTGCATAAGGGATGTTTTCACTTTTTGATAATTCTTGAAAGCTTTGACTTAGAGATACGGTTTTTATATCATTGGTGAGCTTATATCAAATACTCTTTAATCAATACATAAAAGTACCATCAAAAGAGGGGTATTTTTAGAGTTATTCAAGTAAATTAGATTTTTGCTAGGTTTTTTTCAAACTTTAAGTATGTATCTTTTTAGCAGTTGTGGATATATTTATTTTGTAGAGACGATCTTATTTATGTTAAAATCAATTTGTTTAAGATCCGTTGAGCTATTCATTCTCGAGATATTAATTTCATAAGATAGAGAAAGACAAATCAAAACCTACATTTTAAAATGGCCGCCAATCCTATGATATAAGGATCAATCCTACCTATAGGGGTATTTTATCGATAAAATATCCCATAGAATCCACTCTTAAAGTTTGTCGGGTACGAAACGCAACTCATTGTATAGGTTCCTTGATGTACAAAGTTACCCAAATACATAAATGCATTTCTCATAGAAATGTAAATAGGTACATTCATCTTTCGAATGGCACGCAAATAGATAATACAAAAAGGTCATTTTATGTTCGAGTGAGATATAAAGCTGCACTCGTGACATACGTGTATACTACACATTTAATATTTTTATTAATAGAACCTATATTGTAAGTTCAGCTTTTAAGAGTCTAAAATTGTAAAGTACTATTTCCAATCATTTTAAGATACTTACTTTTTCTTTTGGAATCACACAGAATAATTACTTTGAATTATTGGTAATAAATCCTAGTTACTACTTATACACGGTTACTTTTTTATCAAAACGGAATTTTTGACAAACAGTTGGCAGTGGGCAGGACTGATTCCTTAAAACAAAATGAAAAAATAATTAACCACGCTCACGGTCCTTCGAAAGTTTTTGTAAGAAACACTAAAATGTATGATGTAGAGTCTACATAATTACCATCATCTGAACAATGAACTACGGAGGCTTAGCTAGCGCCAGACGAGTGCCTGTCTTGTAAAACGCGCGGTAGGGTGAGCAAGGGGTTTATCGGGTTTGAACAGTGAGCTGTAATTACTACGTATAGAGACGATCGCTCTAACAAAAATCGTGTCGCAAATGACAAGATGAGCCCCGTCTGTGCTGCAGCGCTTGATCAAACTATCGTCGTCTAACTAAACTATTATAACATGCAGCGCTAAAGCGCTATAAACGCCACATAAACGCGGTGGAGCTAATTAGCTCCAACGCACTGCGCAAGAACCAGTTCGGGGTTGTCGTTTCCATACGTTAGTAATAATAGTTCGATGAGTTTGAATGCGTTTGTAAAAACATTTTTCATTCCACCCGCTCGAAAGCGCAGTTACTTTTTCATACCTGTACTCGTATTTAAAAAGTGACACTTTATTGACTTTTGGCTTACAGATGTTTAAATATGAATTTTCTAAAGAGGTTCGACCGCCGCTACGCTTGAATTTCCATACATTATGAATGTATGTTACTGAAATTCAATTTGAAGTATGTAACAGCAGTAGTTTTTTAATTTTTATTTCAAACAAAGAAAACAAAAAAAAGTTATTTAATTAATCTGTGCATCTGTGCCTAAACCAAAGAAATCAATATATATATAAAACTCTTCCGTTACTGACTGACTGACAGACAACGCAGAGCCGAAACTACTGGGCGTAGCGGGCTGAAATTTTGCATGTAGGTTCCTTAGGGAGTGTAGGTGAGTACTAAGAAGGGATTTCCCGAAATTCCCACGGGAACGGGAATAAACAGGATTTTTGTGTTTATGAGAAATCTGCGCGGGAAAAACCGCGGGGCAGCCTCTAGTTAGCTACTATACTAGCTCCATGGCCTAAAACACATTTGAAAAAAAAAGGCTTCAAAATAATTGTTTTTGTTTATGTACGTGTTTTTTAGTATACCTACTATTAAAAAAATGCAATAAGGTACTTTGATTTTACTTTGTTTAATAGTTATTGTTACAAAATAAGTGATTGCAATATAAATAAATAAATTCTGTTGAAATAATCAGTCAATAATTAGGTAGGTTCCTAGGTATCTGCTTTTTATGGAGAATAATTCTCGTCGGATGCAATGAAATATAGAATATAATACTCTGGCGTAAAGATATTCCGCTTCTGGTTTCGTTATAACCCTCGCTTGTTCAAGTTTCAAGCCTCCCTCGCTTCGCTCGGGAATAAACCCTTGAAACTCTCACAGCACACGGGTTCGAACTTGAACCTCATACAAATTATACATTACTTTACGCCCTTGTATAATAATGTACTATTATTTCTCAAAAATAAAAGTTAAATAATAATAACTGATTCGAGTTATATACCTATCATTTTTATAATTTACTAAGGACGTAGTTCTGAAAAATTTCATTTTGATAAAAAAGTGATCGAGTATTTTAACCTTTTCGGCGCCGCAGGAATTAAACGAAGGTTGCTCCCCCACGCCAAGGCATTTTACCTTCAAAAACATTAGTGATTGCAAAATTCAATCGACACACAAAATCAACCAAAATTTTTATGTGAGATAAATAAACAATGGAGTGATTAATATACGAAAAGCTAAACATTTTCCCGTTTTTTAAACTTTTGTAATGCTAGAACCCAATTAGAATTTGCTTTTATGGAGTTTTGTCTGATTACTTTCAACTGAATTATATAACAAACTAAAGCGGTGGCACGTCACTTACTACTTCATATCAAGTACTCGGCGCTGGAGAGACACAAAAACTGCGAAGTCGTTCGATCGTGCGATCTCGTTAAAGAGTTGTTAATCACAGAGTCGATAGTTTTTTTGTACTATATTTTTTTTATCTTTTATTTAATCGTATTTAAATCTTTAAAATTATTCAACGGATTTCGATGCGGTTTTTTTTTTAATAGATAGAGTGATTCAAGAGGAAGGTTTATAAGTTTAATACGTGCACAAGATAGTTATAGGTTATAGGTAGGCGGTGCGAAGTTCGCCGGGTGGACTAGTTTTTAATAAAACGATTTATGTACCAATCAAAATAATCACACTCAAGTAACTTAATAATTTTAAGTTCATGAGTCACATGTCATGTGATGCATTTCTCGTTACAGTTTAAGGCACCATTTTTGTCATGAGCGTGGCGGGATATTTCATTGAATCATACCTGGACAATGGGCATGGAAACACACCTCAATTTATACTCCAAAAGCTATAGTTGTTAGTTAAAAAAACGTATAGTATTAGTATTATAAAGCTTATAATTCAAGCTTTATTAAATTGAGTTGTATTGGGACATGAAAGTTGTTGGGTAAATTTGTCTAACACTCGTAACAACAAAATAATGTTCCCTTGGTGTTTTCGCCACCATTAAAAAACGCTCCGCTTTTGCGTTTGCAGGGGCCTTACATTATGGAGACAATATAAATGGGGCGGACGGAGCCTATAGTGTCGCGAGCGCATCTTTCCTTATCGTGCCCCTCCAGAGGGATCTAGGCTTCGCACCGACCGCACGCGCGTTCTTTCTATTTTTGTAGAAATACGTAATTAATTCTGGATAAAAAATATATAGTACCTATACTTAGTTTTCTTTTGGCAAATTATTTTTTTTTTTAATTATTCTCTTTCGTCCTCAAATACAAATATGTACAAAATTAAAACTATACTTTCTATAAATTTAAAATCTAAAAATTAATATAATTTATGTTTGTAGCTGTTCGTCCCTCGACCATTGCCATAAATCAATCATAGATAACATCGTATCCAAAACGTCATTATAAAGAACTATGTAAAATCAAAGGTTGTTTTAATTTTGAGGACATAAATAACATTTAAATTAAAAATTACAAATAATTGTAAAATACTATAAAGTCTCTTTTTACAACCTCTACACTTCATCAAAGAGATTTTTTAATTTTCATCAGGAATTTTCTTAAGTATCTCAATTTACATACGTAAACAAATATATGTTGTAGAGTTTTTTTTAATGAACTTTTAACTAGTTCAAAAAAAACAACTTATGAGGTAAGGTCCCAATAGTTCTCTGCAAATCTGTATTCCAGTAGTAGAAGCCGTGGGAAAGAATAATTTTTAAGGTAAACAAAGTCATAAATCACATTTTTGTAAAGGGTTTTTTGCAGAGTATTCTTACCTGGAATCGACGCTTTTGTTTTAGCATAAACGCATAGGCGGGGTGGGGTGCCTATCCAACATACCTTACACACAAAGACAACATAATGCGACATCTATTTGTCTCTGAGCACTGCTACCTAAAGCTTTAGCAAACAAATCAAACCCATTTATGGAATTAATTGCCAATATTTTTTTTTTAGTTTTGCTGGGTATTTCCTATTACTTTGTGAATACCGTTTAAAATGTTGAAAGCTTTTTTTAAAAGACGTGATTTTGTTCTATAGTATAATATTCAATTCTATGGTGTCTATTTAAGCGTTTACCCAGCTATGTATGGATGTTTGTAAAAAATCTGTGATGACCATTTGTAGATCTAAGTGTACACGTTTCGAAGTAAACGTAGTATTAGTAGGTAGGTACTTTTACGACCAAATCCAAACTGACTTAATTCAATTCAACAATATTTTATTAGTTTCTAATTAGAACCATTGGAAAATGCGCAGCGCAATTCATCTGTAGATGTACTTTCACTATTTTTTACGCTGAGCGTACCAACAGTCTAGACACAATGTACCAAAATGTCCACTCTTTAGCACAGCACTAAAAAACTTGTCTTGCGTATGTGACGTCACAGCAGAACTTCACCTCAAGTGCTTGGCGTACGGGATATATCAAACAACTGATGAACGGGTTGCTACGCTAGAGCCGCCCGCCTACCTTATTAATTGTTGTCGACATTTTCAAAGGTGAGGATTTGTAATGTCTACAATAAAGGAATCAATAGTAAACTCTAATAGAAATTATATTATTCCAGTCCGCACTATGCGTACACGTTATGAGATGGTTGAAAAAGTGTATAGTTATAATAATTTAAAAAATATATTTGTTAGGAATCATCGAAAATTCCGAGTAATGTCACAACACTAGACCACTTCCAGTAAAGTACTTGGCGTGGGAGAGCACACTATTTTTCATTTGAAAGTTTCTTAAAGTTTATCGTCTTATTATTCTAAGTTTATTAACTTTTCACAAAATCTGTTAACATGAATTACTTCATAGAAGCTTCAAGAACAGTATCCAATTGGATTTTTCTCTTTAGAACATATAGTTGGGTCATAAAATGTAAAAATGTAAGCTACTTCCAGAGAAGTGCTTGGCGTGGTGGGAGAACTTTGTGACTACTTCATATCAAGTGCTTGGCGGTTAAAAGGTTAAGAGCAATATGTTGTGAAAATCTTTGAGTGTGTATTCACTCCCACTTTCACGGAAATCTTAAGTTTGGAATAATTGTAATAGCTATAGTTTATGATATTGTGGAAATTTCTATATAAGGCTGAACAACTTCCACCGGGTCAGTTATTGTTATTAATTCTTAATGTGGACATAGGCCTCCCCTATAAATCGTCACAACGACCGGTCTTAGCAACCCTCGTCCAGTGTACTCCCGCAGCTTTCACCAGGTCGTCTGACTACCTTATAGAGGAGTCTGCCTGCTCTGCGATTTACAGTTCGCGGTTGCCAATCGAAAACTTCTCGGCCCCAGAGACCATCTGTTCTTCGAGCTATGTTCCCTGCCCATTGCCTTAAGTTATTAATATAGGTGCAAAATGAGTCTTTCCAAATTTTTGGAAAAATTTGAGGTTGATGGATAGACTTTCTTTTGTGTAATTTTGAATATGGTAAGTTGCTAAGTGCTTAATCCTTTTTGCAGCCAACTTCGTGCCCAAAAGTCTTTGACATCTTTTAATTAAGGATCACGCACGCATGTTCATCTGTTTTTGGCCACACCATTCATCCTTTTGAACGGCTTCTGCTATTTAATCAGTGTCTTAGATTCTAAATCATTATTACCTGTGACCCTTAATAGATCTGAAGTTGCGGGTGTAAGCTAGCGGGCGCTCCGAGTATCGGCGGGCGGCGAAGGAGGGCCGCGAGCGGAGCGTGCCGCGGTAGGAGGCGCGCGTGCGCAGCGAGCGGCCGCGGAAGGAGCGGCGCGGCGGACGAGACACGCGCGGCCGCGCGGGCGAGCGAGGAGGCGGCATGTCGCTCGTCTTGCGGTACCCCTCTCGCGTGTCCCGCGACATCGAACGCCTCCTCTCTTCGCCTCCGAACCCCCTTCTCTCGTAATTATCTTGCCTTCCGCCGTAATAGTGGCCGCCGCCATCGTTACTTCTTCTGTCTGATGATCCCTGTACATAACTCTGTTCTACTCTTCTAATGTCATTTTATAAAATCAACTTTATTAGGGTTTATTGTGTTCAGGAAAATTTTACATGTTCTACTAAAAATCTTGGGTGTAATTTTGTCAATAGTACAAAGAGTATCAACATTATCTCTTCTTTTCTTTTCTGACAAATATTTGTTTTGCTTGTCAAGCTGTTTTCAACAAGATTCCTTATCTATTTATCAAGACAAGAGTTAAGTTTATTTTATGATACATTTTTTTTTTCTTGTTGGTTGCTCCTCATAGGTTAAATCAGTTAGGTACCTGGTGCAATCCACAAGATTTATTTAGGTAGGTAGTATTCAAGGTACATGTTTAGATATATGCATGGCATCTTAATAGAAAGTCAAGAATGCAGTAAAAGTTAATGTCATCAGAACAAGAAAATTATGAAATGGTATTGCAACATAATAGCAGTATTCATTATAGCATTACTACTAACATCCAGGAGTGTAACCATGGTATCCCTTTTTATTTACCATATAAAATTTCTGCATGTTTTATTGTTTATTCAACCTTCATAGTATATAATCATGACATGTCAATGTTAGCGTTCTTCTCATCTATCTTGGAGGCGGCAGAAGGGGAAAATAATATGAATCATAACACTGTGCCAGGCAAAGCAATATCAAGAATAATGCAGGGACATCGCTTTCATGTCATCACATTTTGTAATTTTTTATTTGTATATAATAAAGGAGGTCCATCGTCATGTTTCTGTCATTCTGTCTTAATTAAAATTAAAATGAGATGTTTTGTTGTTCTCCTGGTACTCATTCTTGAGTTATAATCAGGTGCTCAGGACTCTCTACTTATTTAGAAGGTAATTAATAGTGTTTTTTACTAATATAAAATTTCAAAACATTACCTCCATTCTCATGCGCTTGCGTTCAGGTGAACCTGACCGCCCACCATAATCTCGGCTGGAGTAGTTGACCGTGCTCTCCTGAAAAATGTAAGTACAATCAGTCATGCACACATCATCGCTGGAAACCGCTGAAGAAAGAAGGATTATATTTGGACCTTAGCTTTCAATGGGTTAGTGTAGATTCGCCAAGTGCTCATTTCGCGAAGTGTTTTGAACGGATAAGCGACGATCGGCGTGGTTTTTCAAGCTTAAGGGCGGATTAGTTTTTGAAGTTGATCGATAAAGCCGTTTAAAAGTTATTCCAAAAAAACACTTTCAATTTTTTTTTTTAATTATTGAACTTAATTAATTGAAAAGCTCAGGAAATAGCATGCTACTGTCACCATATTATTAAAGACTAGAGGCTGCCCCGCGG
Organism: Euspilapteryx auroguttella; assembly: GCA_951802225.1. Classification (NCBI taxonomy): domain Eukaryota; kingdom Metazoa; phylum Arthropoda; class Insecta; order Lepidoptera; family Gracillariidae; genus Euspilapteryx; species Euspilapteryx auroguttella. The sequence continues at coordinate 7,196,000 of OX637646.1, forward strand.
TTTCACTCGCGCAGATTTCTCAAAACACAAAAATCCATTTTATTCCCGTTCCCATTGGAATTTCGGGAAATCCTTTCTTAGCACTCACCTACACTCCTTAAGGAACCTACATGCAAAATTTCAGCCCGCTACGCCTAGTAGTTTCGGCTCTGCGTTGTCTGTCAGTCAGTCAGTCAGTCAGTCAGTCAGTCAGTCAGTCAGTCAGTCAGTAACGGAAGAGTTTTATATATATTGATTTACTTATAATACTGCGTTCGTCCTAACAAATGAATGCCATACTTTTCTATATCTATACCAATAATAAAGAGGAAAAAATGTATTGTTTGTTTGTTTGTTTGCATTGAATAGGCTCCGGAAATACTGAACCGATTTGAAAAATTATTTCACTGTTGGAAAGCTACACTATCCCCGAGTGTCATAGGCTATGTTAGATTTTCAAAAAAAATTAGCGATCCTTACCAAAGCTCAAATAATGTAACCCAAGGTGCATTTTTTTTTAAATGTTTACATAGTTTGACGAGTTGTTTGTTGTTGTTGTTTGTTTTTTTATTCGCCTACTCTGGATAGTCATAAGAACAAAGTGTATAGAGCCAAGTCTTTAGAATCTTATATTCTATGGCGTAGCAAAAGATATTAAAAAGCAGAAATTGATGTTATAAGAATGTTTTTTTTTTTATGTAGCCTCAAGTATAAACTGCTGACAATTGATTTATCCCTTTTTCTCCAAGTATTTCTATTCCTGCATTGTGTCACCTCTGCCAAGTTTTCGAGATTGGAATAAAGATGGCCTCGCTAACGACTCCGATGCCAGTTTGGTTGCGGAATGAAATTAAATAAAACTGAAACTTAAACTTTCGGTGCCTGTCTTTTTTGTATTGAGTCAACGTCATTAGCGAATGAGATGTATTGTACGCTGACGTTAAGCCAGGCGTTCAGACGCCCACTCGGAACGTTTTATGCTGGAGACCGACTAAAACATATAGTTTGTGAAACAAACGCCTCTCTATAAGTATAAAAACCATTTGTAAAGTGATATTAAAAAACAATTTTACCCACTGCTTTATACATATTTACTTTGTCTTATACCTACAATATGTTCAGAAACGACAAATTATTGGCCTATATAAAGAAACCTGCATCAGTTTGTGCATCTTAATTTTTACTTTACTTTATCGATAACCAAACTTTAATTACGTTAAAATTTAGAACATCTTAGAAGAATAAAATATTATGCTTGATTGGAACACAAATCATACATATTAAACAATGCACTTTTTCAATAAAATTATAAAATAACTCAAATTTAAAAATTTAAAAACCCCCGACCCAGTCAGACCCCTCATCAACTTAACTAGAACTAGAGCTAATCATCTTAAAAAGAGCATGGTTACCTTAACATATACTTTCAATATTATTGAAGTAACACCGTAACAAATTTCAACTCGATCGGACATAAGGTAGCTAGTTAGATCCTCTCATCCATTATTCAAGAGCTGATCATCTTCAAACGGAAGATCAGGTCATGATTACCTTAACATATGCTTACAATATCACTGACGTAACTCTGTACGAAATTTAAACTCAATAGGACATATGGAAGCTAATTAGATCCTCTATTCCATTATTCAAAAGCTGATCATCTTCAAACGGAAGATCAGGTCATGGTTACCTTAACAAATACTTTCTATATCATAGATGTAACATGTTACCAAATTTCAAATCGATCGGACATAAGGAAGCTAGTTAGATCCTCTCATCCATTATTCAAGAGCTGATCATCTTCAAACGGAAGATCAGGTCATGGTTACCTTAACAAATACTTTCTATATCATAGATGTAACATGGTAACACAAATCGATCGGACATAAGGAAGCTAGTTAGATCCTCTCATCCATTATTCAAGAGCTGATCATCTTCAAACGGAAGATCAGGTCATGGTTACCTTAACAAATACTTTCTATATCATAGATGTAACATGTTACCAAATTTCAAATCGATCGGACATAAGGAAGCTAGTTAGATCCTCTCATCCATTATTCAAGAGCTGATCATCTTCAAACGGAAGATCAGGTCATGGTTACCTTAACAAATACTTTCTATATCATAGATGTAACATGGTACCAAATTTCAAATCGATCGGACATAAGGAAGCTAGTTAGATCCTCTCATCCATTATTCAAGAGCTGATCATCTTCAAACGGAAGATCAGGTCATGGTTACCTTAACAAATACTTTCTATATCATAGATGTAACATGGTACCAAATTTCAAATCGATCGGATATAAGGAAGCTAGTTAGATCCTCTCATCCATTTTTCAAGAGCTGATCATCTTCAAACGGAAGATCAGGTCATGGTTACCTTAACAAATACTTTCTATATCATAGATGTAACATGGTACCAAATTTCAAATCGATCGGACATAAGGAAGCTAGTTAGATCCTCTCATCCATTATTCAAGAGCTGATCATCTTCAAACCGCTGATCAGATCTTCATCAGACATGGCTAAGAACACTCGGCCTGAAATTATCTATGATACAAAAAAAACTAAACGAAAATCGGTTCAGCCGTTTGGGCTCTACGATGCCACAGACAGACAGATACACACGTTAAAATTATAACACCCGTCTCTGAATTCCTTCGTCGGGGGTTAAAAAGAGTCGCCTTCGCCGAAAATTGCCTGATTAGATGACGTCACACGCATCCTGGTAAATATAATAACTTTTAGCGGCGTGCGCGAACTAACTTAAATTCTTATTATCATCGTATGTAAGAACATATTAGCATTATTATTACCTGTGCTAACAAATAAAATATTCTGATTCAGTAATAAATAGTCTGATTTTGATAATTCAAAAAGATAATAAAAGAAAGTTTTGGCATGAAGAATAGCGTGGATAATAATTCATAATAAAAAAAAGTTTTGTCATGAAGCATAGCGTGGATAATATTTTGAATTTTTCATAAATATCTATTCATATATTGGTACTCATTCGTTGACTCCACGTCTTTTTTCTGTTCCGAGCTGTGTCTGCGACTCGGCGCGAGCGAAACGAAAAATGAGTCAGTTGCGGAGATTTGGTCTCAGATCCTAATAATAATGTCTTTTTTTATTCCAATAAAATCTTAACAGAAAAGTGAAACACTAATTGTGCAAGAATAAGTTTTTCAAATATTTTACTTAAGGCAGGAAGAACCGCAATAAATAAATAATATCGTCAAGATTCACGAAGCCGCAAGAACCCTGTTACCTCGGAAGGCAAGGCAGGACATTCATAAGGTTTTGAGAACAGGGGCCGGAATCTCATCATGCAAAATAGTTTCAGTTAGATATCAGTCAATAAAAAAACCGGTAGTTTTTCGGAAACGAAGCATTTTCGGGAAGACGTCATACAGGCAAAAGTGCTTGTATTGTGTCCCTCTACACGCCCCCTCGTCATTAAAAAATCCCCTAATGGGTTTTTTTTTTTCATTTCGATTGATTTTTTTTAAGTCTTTTTCCATACAGCCCGTCTGACGCTAATCAATAACGCCCAAGAAACCCTGCCTCTCCGAGGACTCCTTTCGGATTTCTGGACGATTTTTCCGGAAAACGCGAAAACTTTGGGAAAACGCGATAGGGGCAAAAAGTGCTTGTATTGTGTCTCTCTACACGCCCCCATCATAAAAAAGTACCCACATGGAGGATTTTTTTTTTCATATTTTGTTAAGTCTTAAGCTTGTCACACATTGGGCAGATGCGATAAGATTTTATCTGCGTATACAAACTTTTTTATCTGAAGGTACCACACATTGCGCAGATGCGGTAATATGACAAGATTATACATTCACTCTCTCGGTCTCAGCAGACTTGTTTTTGTTAAAAAGTGTTTTATAAAGCGTGTTACAATGAGTTCGCGTTTTACGAAAAGAACGCGTTTATTGCTTCTGGATTTATTAGACAGCTCGTCAGAAGATGATTATGATTTTGAGAATGATGTACGTCTTGCTTTAAACATACCCACTAAAAAACGAAAAAATTGGATAGAACAGAATATAAAGCTTAAAAAGGACCGCGGTGAATTCAATATATTTGAGGACTTATCCAAAAATAAATTTCATTTACAGCCTATTTTTTGATTTGATTCAGTCCCTCTTTAAAATTATTGTATACGTATTGATCACACACTTGTTTTGTTTGGTTATTGTTTTTTTTTATATTTGGCCATTATGGGCAGGCAAAGGAACATAGCCCAAACTAACGTAATATTTTATTTGTAGGCTTGTTCGACTTTGATTTAATTTGTATGCATTGGTTTTCTTTTCTTTTTTTTGTAAATATGTAATATACGTAACTGTAAATATTAATAAAAGTAAAGCTGTAAATAAAATATGGTATTGTCGCGTAATATACTTGTATTACTAAACTACATACTAGGTATATAGCATGAAAATATCGAACAAAATAGTATAATTTATACTATTCCAACCCTGCTTCCCTCTGCCTCACCGCACAGCAGATCCTACCCTTGCGCATGCATCCTGTATATAGCTGCAGTTAAAATTTTGTATCGGCAATGTTATCTGCAGATCTTTCAATTTATATGTCACGGCTCAGATATCTTTTACAATATCTGCGTAGTGTGTGGTCGTCCGAGGGTCGTCCATAGGATTACATAGAAATTGATGTTGAAAGATAATCTGCGCCGATACAGATACCTTATCGTATCTGCACAGTCTGTGACGGGCATTATCGCCATAGAGCCCCCAAGGCTACCCAAGCTGACGAAAATTTTTAGTCCGGAAAAAAATAAAGTTGAAAATTATTTAGTTCGATAGTGTGTCTGACGCTCATCAATAACGCGCAAAGAACCCTGCCGCTCTGTGGCCTCCTTTCGGAGTAAGAGGTCGGCAAAATATTTCCGGTAATTTTTTCCGTAAACTTATGTACCGTTTATATCCGTCTTGTATGGTGTCCCTCTAGGCCTCCATCAATATCGGGTTTGCAATATAGATGGACAAATCTTCGAAATGTTAATGAAAATTTTTTTTTTATTTTGAACTGAAAAAATACTTTTAGTTTTTTTAACCGACGAAAAAACAAAAAGGAGGAGGTTCTCAATTCGTCGCGTATATTTTTTTTTTTTTTATGTATGATCACGCATTACTTTTTACTGTGTGGACCGATTTTAATAATTCTTTTTTTAATCGACAGGGTATACCTTGAAGTTGGTCCCATAAAAATTTGGAAATAAAATTCCCACCCTAAGGGTGGGAAAATAGGGGTGACTTTTTGGTCGGCGGGTCGATTTATCCACTCACAGGTTGCATTTCCGTGTTATATTATAACTTTTGATACCTACTTACAATATCTTTAGAAATGAAATAAAATTTGCCGAAATACGTCCACTGCTGGACATAGGCCTCCCTCACAAATCGCCTCACCGACCCGTCGTGATCGAGCCTCATCCTGTTAGTCCCTCAACCTTCACCAGGTTGTGTGGCCACCTTGTGGGGTGCGACCACCCTGTGAAGGGTGATTAGCTGGGGTCAAAAAAATTAGCCCAAAAAAACTGAAAAGCAAAAAATAAAAACTTTTTATAAAAAAATTAAACCGCCGAAAAAACTGAAAAGCATTAAATTAAATAATAGGGAAACATTTTCCATTAGGCCTTAATTTACGTACTTCTTAAAGTAATTTTGGATTACCAAGAAATTTTGAGTCGGTGCCACAGAATCAACGAATAAAGATCACTAAATTACCTGAAATTCAAAGAAATAACCGAAAAACGTATGCCGCTGCGCATCGCGCTTACATAGATAATGAATTTGCTTGTGTGGTGTGGCGCCGACTTAAAATTTCTTGGTAATCCAAAATTACTTTAAGAAGTAAGTAAATTAAGGCCTAATGGAAAATGTTTCCCTATTATTTAATGCTTTTCAGTTTTTTCGGCGGTTTAATTTTTTGATAAAAAGTTTTTATTCACATAAATTTCGAGGTTGATATGTTGTTAAAATATCCTTTGACGCTACAGAGAACCAATCAGAATAAGAGTTTACCAGCAAGCAATAATCTAGCCAATCGGAGTTAAGGCAGGTTTCAAAGTTTTCAATTTTACTAGGTTTTTTGCAAAAAAAACTGCTTTATGTCAGGATGATTGAAAGAAAAGTAAAGCTTATATCAAATTATCCGTGTTTTCGCAAAATCCCTAGTTTTTATGCAAACAACCTAATTATCAAGTTTTTTATATTTTTGTATCTAGATTAAAACGCCTTAGGGTGTTTCTGACACTCGCCGCCCGCTACGGCGGTCACTCCCTTTGGTAGCTACTTGCTAACCTAACCATAGCGAATTGGTTCTGCGTATTCCTTAGTTTTTAGTATCAAGTCCCAACTCCATACTAAAGAAACTACAAAAAAAAAATCTAAGAATGAATGAACCCCCATTCCTTTAGTAGCTGATAAAAAAAGTTGAAAATCCCAACTGTATACTAAAGTGACTCTGAAATTCGTCATCAGTCACTTTAGTATGGATAGTAGTTGCCCATACAAAATTGACCAAAAGTTTTTTTTTTATAACTATTTTGAAGATTTGTCCATCACTATTGCAAACAATGATGTTGCCCATTTTCAGAAGAAAAAAACAAAGTGTTTTATACGGGACCCCCTTTCCATTAGTCCAACCCATTTAGGGATGTTGAAAGTGAAAAAAAAAATCAATTTATCGATACATCGATATTTTAAAAAAAAACACATTTTGGCATTGATATATCGCGGAATAATTATTGATATATCAGCAAAATTCACAAGATAAGAGATTTAGGTTATTTTGATCACTCTCGACGCGAACCTTCAAACAAAAGAACAACTAAAGTGAAGTGTGGTGTGAAGTGAGTGACGGATGCAAAGCAACCTAGACGTCATAGACTATACAGTTATTTTTCCATTTGTTTTACGGCTTTGGATTCTAGCGACTTTAGAATTGGATTGGTAGCTGGCGTCGGCTGTGGAGGCACTTCCAAGCCAGGATCCATAAATAAAATAAAAATATTGTTTTTGATACAATTTTCGATATTGGATATTTTATATCAATATATATCGATTTATTGGTTGACAATATATCGACAAAAAATATCGATTTATCGAAATTAAATATAGAATATATTGATGTATTGATATTTCTTCAACAAGCCTAAACCCATAGTCCCGCAAAACCGTTTAAATGGTTGCCATACCGGGCATGCCACTGATTACAATCATCCACAGACAATGATGGAGTCCAAGGAGACACCCAAATTACCTGAGGGCAGGTAATTTGGGTGCTGCAATGCTGCCTTTAACAAATAATATACAAATTCTATAAATATCTTACCACTCTGTAAGGCTTTTTATAAGAGTCTTCCATTCGATCACGACTAGAGCCATATCTGGGACCACTATTATTGTAACGATTTTCATTGTAGTATCCGCTACCACCTCCTCGCCCTCCACGACTTTCATAAGAGCCTCGACTGTTTCCGCGATAGGAACCCCGGTAGCCTCCTGTGCCCCGGCTGCTGTAGCTTCCGCGGCCGCCGCTGTAACCTCCATAGCCCCCACGCCCACGAGAGGACATCTTTCTTGGAGATATAAAATATCTGGTGAAAATATTTAGTAAAATATGAACAGTTTAGTTGAAAGAAGGAACAGCTAGGTACATTTAGTACAAATAGATTGGAAATCCGTAGAAAATTTAATTTTGATTACCTTTAGAACACGTCAAGGAAAATGGCGACAATTTAACACCACCCACCACAGACCAACCAACTAGAGTAGAGATAGGTACCACCACAGACCAACTAGAGCTCGACTAGAGAGTAAAATTTTTCTATGAACTAGAGATACCTACCTACTACGTATCAGACGGCCATCGAGTAAAATTTTTGCCATCAATCAAAATGGCCATCTCAGTAATAAGAGGGCTATTACATTTCTCCTGAATCAGTCTCTGAATGCAGTCAGTACTGATTCAGGACAGTGTAATTGCATTTAGAGAGCTAGCATCCCATTTAGCTACCGATTTAGAACAAAGACGTCCTAGCTCCAGTGTTGAAAACGGATGAAATAGCAATCCGCCAGATAAATTGCTTCAAGTTACTCCCTCATACATACATACATACATAAATTCACGCCTTTTATTCCCCGAAGGGTTAGGCAGAGGTACCAGCTCAAGAGCCGGACCCACGTTTAGCCGATTTTATGCTTTATTACCAACAACGTGACAAGGGGCCAGCTTGTCGCCGCGGTTATAACGACCACTACTGCGGCCGGGACCAACGGCTTAACGTGCCTTCCGAAGCACGGAATCATCTTACTTTTCGGACAATCAGGTGATTCAAGCCTGCAATGTCCTATCCAACCGAAAACAACCACAACGTGATTTTTGTGAGAAATCAATATGTGGTGTTTTCTGCGGGGATGGAACCCACAACCTGCCGTGCCATTATCAAAGGCGCGACGCGCTAGGCCACTGAGCTACGGAGGCTACTCCCTCATTACCGAAGATATCCCGGACATCAGCCTGTACGAGATAAGGATGGCCCTGAAACTGCTTAAAAACAACAAGGCACCGGGTGAGGATGGAATCACATCAGAGTTTCTGAAAGCGGGTGGAACACCGGTACTCAAAGTCCTTCAGAGGCTCTTTAATTCTGTCCTACTGGAAGGGACCACGCCTGAAGCATGGAACAGAAGTGAGGTGGTGCTTTTCTTTAAGAAGGGCGATAAAACCCTTTTAAAGAATTATAGGCCCATCTCGCTTTTGAGCCATGTTTATAAGCTGTTTTCCAGGATCATCGCCAATCGTCTCGAACGAAGGTTTGATGACTTCCAGCCTCCCGAACAAGCCGATTCCGAAAAGGCTTTAGTACCATAGACCACATACATACGCTGCGGCAAGTTATACAGAAGACCGAAGAGTATAACTTGCCGCTATGTCTAGCGTTTGTGGACTATGAGAAGGCCTTTGATTCGGTCGAAACAAGGGCGGTGCTAGGGTCTCTCCAACGATGCCGGATTGACTTTCGGTACATCGAAGTGCTGAAGTGTTTGTATAGCAACGCCACCATGTCTGTCCGAGTACAGGAACAGAATTCGAAGGCTATTCCCTTGAACAGAGGCGTGAGACAGGGAGATGTTATATCCCCGAAACTATTCACCGCCACTTTAGAAGACACCTTCAAACTTCTAGAATGGAAAGGGCAGGGCATCAATATTAACGGCGAATACATCACTCACCTTCGGTTTGCCGACGACATCGTAGTCATGGCAAGGTCGATGGAGGAACTCAGCACGATGCTCGAAGGCCTCAACCGAGTCTCCCAACAGGTGGGCCTTAAAATGAACATGGACAAGACGAAGGTCATGTCTAATGTCCATGTTCTGCCTACCCCAGTTATGGTTGGGAACTCGGCTCTCGAAGTTGTCGACGAGTACGTATACCTAGGACAAACCATCCAATTAGGTAGGTCCAACTTCGAGAAGGAGGTCAATCGCCGAATCCAGCTCGGATGGGCGGCGTTCGGGAAACTACGCAACGTCTTCTCGTCCAATATTCCTCAGTGCCTGAAGACGAAGGTATTTAACCAATGTGTGCTGCCAGTGATGACATACGGTTCTGAAACGTGGTGCTTCACTATAGGGCTTATGAACAGGCTCCGGGTAGCTCAGCGAGCTATGGAGCGGGCTATGCTCGGGATTTCTCTGCGGGATCGAATCAGAAATGAGGACATACGCAGAGAAACCAAGGTCACCGACATAGCCAAGCGGATAAGCTCGTTGAAGTGGCAATGGGCAGGTCATATAGCCCGCAGAACAGATGGCCGCTGGGGCCGAAAAGTTCTCGAGTGGAGACCACGGATCGGCAAGCGCAGCGTAGGGCGTCCACCGACCAGATGGACGGATGATCTGCGCAAGGCTGCGGGTCCACGCTGGATGCAGGCCACCTGCGATCGGGACAGATGGAGAGCCTTGAGGGAGGCCTATGTCCAGCAGTGGACGTCCTACGGCTGAAATGATGATGATGATGACTCCCTCATTTGAGGGGGCTCGTTACAGTGAGGTGAGTGAGTACACCTGTGTATCTCGAATAAAACTCGTAAGGGGGCTCGTGAAGGAGTGAGGCGTCGTGAAAAGTGAGGCGTCGTGAGGAGTGAGGCATCGTGGGGAGTGAGGAGGCGTGAGGAATGAGGAGGCGTGAGGAATGAGGAGGCGTGAGGTGTGAGGCATCGTGAGGCGTTAGAATTGTGTTTTAACGACGCCTCACGCCCTCACTCCCTCGAGAAAATAAACAAAGTGACGTAGGCCTCAGGTCCCACGCCTACCTCATTTCTCGCGCTCGAGTAAACGAAATGAACCCTAGTAAATAAGGACTAGGTGAGGTGAGGGAGGTTTTTTTTTTTTTTATAAATCATTTATTTTCATAATAAATAATACATGGTTACATATATATGTTGCCACCTACTCAAACCCTATAGGGTTTATATGAGGAGACACAGTTCGTCATCCTTTATGTTTACAATAGATAATAGTTAACTTATACAAAAGGTTTTATAATTCTGTATTTGTACAAATATATTATATTAGTGTGACGATAACGATTACAGTATGTAGTCGTTATCGTCACACGTCAATAGGTATTTTTTTAACTTTTTAATAGTACAATGTTTATTTTTTTCAATATATAGGTTCGGACTTTGTATTTCTGTAGGCAATTTGTTTAAGATTTTTGGTATTATATAATTGTTTGATCTCATCCCGTGCACATTTGTTGTTCTTGGCAATTCATACTTAGTTTTAATTGGTTGCCTTAAACCACATGCTCTTGTACATTTAGTTATGTGATCCGGGTTAAGATCTTCATCTTTTAAAATGTCTAGCTTAATTTTTCTTTGAATGGGTAATACTTTACAATAGTTAAACAATTCAACCTCAGTTTGCATTTTTAGTCGAACAGGTTTCGGTATAATGCACTTTAGTAATCTTACTTGTAGTTTGTATATCTCGTTGAGATGACTTTTGTAGGTTCTCCCGTAAGAACTAACACCATATCCTATGATACTATCTGCTAACGCAATGTACAGGAGTCTTAAAATCTCAAACGGTAATTTATATTTAAGTATAGAAAATCTACTTAAAATACATCTTAACTTGTCTGCTATATAATAAATGTGTGGAATCCAGTTAAGTTTATTATCAATTTTAAGACCTATGTAAGTATGTTCATTAACAAATTCAATTTGCGGGCACTCACAGTTTAAACTACATAGATGCAAGCAGTCATGCTCGTGGGATACGACACTAGGTGTGAAAGGTGCTTTATTATGCGAAGTGTGAATGTGGATAGCTTTGGTTTTTTGTGCGTTGATAATGAGTCCCATGTCGTGAGCCCACTTGCATAACAGGTTATAATTGTTTTGTATAATTGATTGTGCCTTTTTTATATCTCTGTTGGCTGCTACAAGGCATGTATCATCTGCAAACTGGTACACAGTACCCTCCTCAAATAGATTGCACATGTCATTGACATATAACAAATACTCAGTCGGCCCAACATTGGATCCTTGTGCCGTACCTATAGTGGTCTCAATTTTTTTACTATAGTAGTTCTGGATCCTAACGGTTGTATATCGGTTTTGGTGATAATTTTTAAACCACTTGAGGAGAGGCCCCTGTATTCCGTTTTGACCAAGTTTATCAAACAGCGTTTGGTACTGTAAAGTATCGAATGCCTTGCTAAAATCGACCATAATTACAATAACGTGTCGTTTATCATCAAGATGACAATTAATTTCGTTGGTAAATTGACAAAGCAAACGAGAGGTACTTTTTTTTTTTTGAAATCCGTGCTGTTTACAATTAATAATGTTATTTTTCTGTAGGTGCATATTAATTTCATCACAAAAATACCTCTCGATTACCTTATCTATGACCGGCAATATTGTGATTGGTCGGTAGTGATCGTAACTCGAATAGCTACCCTTTTTATGGATTGGCCGAATTACACCTACCTTTAACTCGTCGGGGTACTCAGAGGTAACAATGCAGCGGTTGATAAGATGACACAAAACTGGTGCTATTAAATCTTTTATATTTTTAATGTCATGTGTTCGTATGCCGTCAATGCCGGGGCTTTTTCTACTATTCATACTGTTGATAATGTTTAATACTTTTTTATTGATGCTTTTTTAATTCTCATTGTTATCTCTGGGTTCCGTACATATTTTTTAATGTCTATGATATATAATATGTCCATTTTTATATATTATAGTACTAGACATAATGTTATATTATGCAGATAAGTAGTTAATAATTAATAACACCTACCTACATTTTTTTATTTTCTTCCGTGGGGCGGGTTGTGGGCTGTGAGTTGAGCTGGATCCAGTTTGTTATATCCTTTGGGGAACGAATGACACTTACTTTACCTCCTGCATTTTTTTTCACAAGAATGGTACCTCGCTTACACCACACAAACTCTGCTAGGCCTGGCGTTTTAATTTGCGACTTTGTTTGCCACAGGAGTTGGCCAGTAGCTGGGGCGAGTAATTCCCGCATGTATATCTTGCTATCGTCATTCCATCCAAGATCTTTGGCTGAGAGGATTCCCTGTTTTTTCCATGCCTGCATCCATGCATCGCGGCACCCCTCACGAAGTTTCATAACGATTGGTGTAGGTATGTCTCGCTTATGACTGCTATTGTTCTGTTTTCTATATACCTGCATTACCTCGTCGCCGTGACGGTTTATCTTCTCAGACAGGTTTTTTACTACGTCATTAACGTTTTCGCATTCCTGTTTTTTAATTCCGCAGATCTCAATCTGATTTTCAAACTGTTTTTGTTCCATTTCATTATATTTTAGTTCCAGAACATCATACTTTAAGCTTAAATTTTTATACTTGTTGTTTGTATCTTGTATGTGATTTTCCATCACCTTTATCTTTTCATCATTTAGTTTCATCCTTATTTCATAATCATCGATCTTGTCCGAGTAGAACTTCAGAGCTGCTTGCAACTCATCACGTACTGCTAGTCTTACTTCTCGACGAATTTCGGATAGGGAAAATGCCCCTGACGCACTTGGTGGAACTATATTCGTGCCTATCTCCGAATCCGTGTCCTCATCCAGGTCAGGGTCAGGTAATATCGCAGATATGCGTTTTTTGCTGGAGGTGGCGCACATTTTGCACTTCCAGTCAACTGCATCCGTAGTGCCAAGCAGTTGCAGTTGTTCATTGCTTATTGGAACACATACTCCATGGTACCACTTGTTGCACTTTCCACACTGCAATCCTGGTGTTTTCTTATTAACTAGTTTAGCACATTTTATGCATTTCGCCATTATAATCCGTTGAAGGTAGGTTGTTCGTATTCGTAACGAGCGTGTGTTGTCGACGCGTGCGATGATCGAACTGAGATATATGGTAGATCGCTATACTAAAGGTATAGCGATCTACCATATATCCATGCTATAGCCTTGTTCAAGAGTTAGTTATTCTTTTCATTGGAAAAAGGGCTACACGAACATAACGTTAAAAAATGTCTTAGGTTTTGGTTCAATGTTTATTATTATTATGTTTATTCGGAGAAAAAACAGATATTAGAAACAAATTAATAATTAGATGATTTAGTTACATTGTTGTCGTGTCTCTATATCCTTACCATTCTCACTAATATAATATAATGTTTTAAGGGTAACTTAACTATTCATGCAAAGACTAGCCTTAAGGTTAACATGCATTAAATTGACTTAAGCTAAAGCATGCAAACAAAAATTAAATATAAGAAATTAATAATAAATTAATAAAATAATATATAAATTAATAATAAATATTATAATAATTTAATAATAATAAATATATATAATTATATAAAATAAATAATAATAAATAATAATATTAAATAATAATAAATATACCGGGTGTTTCTGACAAGGCGGTAATAAATCAAAGGAGGGATTCTGCTCACCATAACTAACAACTTTCCCAAAGCAACATAGGTCGAAATCTCAAAAAAAATAACAGCTGTTCCATACATTGGGTCGATCAGCTGGCAGGGTCAATGTACGGGCCGGCTGATTTTTGTTTTGAGATTTCGACCCATGTTGCTTTGGGAAAGTTGTTAGGTATGATGAGCAGAATCCCTCCTTTGATTTATTACCGCCTTGTCAGAAACACCCGGTATATAATTATATATATTTAATATTATTAATTATTAATGGTTCAATCAATCAATCAGATCCTGCAATTTCGCATTCCTTTTTTTTTGTGTGTTTTGTTAAGGTACCCACATTATAATACAACGTTTTTGGAAGACAGATCTACTAATTTGTGTATAAAGGTTCAAAGGCCAAAAATCAAGTTCCTTGAATATACACAAAATCGGCAACTCTGTATTTCAAAAACGAAACATTACAATGTAGGAGATGGTTTTTCAACATACGAGAATTAATTTAAACTTTATTAAAAATTAAATGAAAATTAACCCTCTCGAAAAAAATCAAAAAATATATAGGTTTGTATTTTGAAAGTATCAAATATAGCTAAATAGTAGTTTTTTATTTTAAGATAATTCGTGTGCTTCAAGCTGTAATCCTCATGTTTTAAATCTTCGCTAAAACAAATTTTGAGAATGCAAGTAATTAGTCATGAATTGATCCAAATTGGTCCACAAAGTAAAATAATTAGTCCACTTGTACTTTAGAAGTTATAGCCAAATGTTTGTGAGGATTATGGCTTGACGTTCAAGCTGTAATCCTCATCTCTCGTCCAAGAAAACGGTAGGGCCTATCGACTTGGTTCAGGTCTAAGTATTTAGTCCTCAATTGATCCACACGACATGCCAAATCCCAGAATTGGTCCTCAAGAGGTTCCGGAGTTATAAGGGCATCTTAGTGAGGATTATGGCTTGAACATTTGGCACCTTCAATTATCTCCGGAACGCCTATAGCTATTAGTTTGAAATTTTGCCAAAAATTAATCCTCAATTGGTCCACCAGATTTATAATCACTTGGAACTAGGTTTTCTTTGAAGAAGTACGTTAAAATCATCAGTTTTACTTTTCCATACATTGCGATCCGTGTACAGTTGTGCACAGAATAATTGATAAACATTGGTATTAACCGGTTACCTAATCAATTCTTTGATTAGGTAACTGGTTAATACCTTCGAAGAGTGAAAGAGGTTTTTGTTATGTATGTTATGTAATTATGTTTAAGACAGCACCGATTGTATTTTCAACGGGCTTGTGATCCCTGTTTGCATTTCAGGTATAATATCTGCGGAAACGGAGGGCATTACACTTTTGTCTAACGTTTCCGAGAACCCTAGATTGTAATATATTTCTATTGCAATACAGAATAAAAACCGGAAGTGTTACGCCGTCCGTGTCCCGTTACTGTACCAAAATATTTGAGCAAAAAAAAACTGTAAGAATCATTAATATTTTCGTATATTACAATTAAAAGTTCGCAAAAGTTTCATTACTTAACAATCTAATTACTTAGAGCGGGCAACAAGTGAGTGAACGCCGGATGCCGTGTGTTGGTGGTACTGAATACCACCACCAACACACTATTTCATCCTGTGGGTATCGAAAAGTCAATTAAGGCAATTTCCAAAAGTAGAAATTTAATAGGTTTTTCCTTATTAAAGTATTAAAAATAAACTTGTTTTTAAAGTTTTTTTTTTTAATTTAAGATGGCGAAAGGGGACACAATTTTTAGGTATTCGATATATGGGTGGCATTTTCTAGTTTTAAAGTTGCGCTGATCGAAAATGACATCCCTTTTCAAATAAAATATGGAATATTTAATTTCACACTAAATCTGAATAATTCAGTCGGATTAGATAATGATTCAGAAAATGTAGTTATCCAAAACAGAAAACGTTGTTTTTTACATCCAAGCTATTGAACAAAATGGCTCAATTTAAGTATCTTTATCGGCAGCAAAAACTTAAGTTGCTCCTGTCAAACAAGTGTCGTATTTCCTTTCGCTCGGAGGTGCGACGTGGGTATGTGGGGCATACATCCTCGAAAACCCCCTGGTGGCCGTCTCGGTGTTTTGTGAAGAACCTCGGGAACTATTGATGATCAGCTTTCGGTGTCCTTTCCATTATATTAGACATAGACATAGACAAAATTTTAATTTATGTGTTAACACTTCCTTTTTTCTGAATTGAAAAATAGCTCTTGTTCTTTGGTAATACAGTCTAGGGCACACGAGACCATAGACAAATCTTTTACGCCGTCTTAGACCACTACTGTACATACATAAGAAAAACCTCATCTTCTAAAATATCTATTAGGTAACCGGTTAATACCAATGTTTATCAATTATTCTGTGCACAACTGTACACGGATCGCAATGTATGGAAAAGTAAAACTGATGATTTTAACGTACTTCTTCAAAGAAAACCTAGTTCGAAGTGATTATAATTCTGGTGGACCAATTGAGGATTAATTTTTGGCAAAATTTTAAACCAATAGCTATAGGCGTTCCGGAGATAATTGAAGGTGCCAAATGTTCAAGCCATAATCCTCACTAAGATGCCCTTATAACTCCGGAATCTCTTGAGAACCAATTCTGGGATTTGGCATGTCGTGTGGATCAATTGAGGACTAATTATTTAGACCTGAACCAAGTCGATAGGCCCTGCCGTTTTCTTGGACGAGAGATGAGGATTACAGCTTGAACGTCAAGCCATAATCCTCACAAACATTTGGCTATAACTTCTAAAGTATAAGTGGACTAATTATTTTACTTTGTGGACCAATTTGGATCAATTCATGACTAAGTATTTGCATTTTCAAAATTTGTTTTAGCGAAGATTTAAAAGATGAGGATTACAGCTTGAAGTACACGATAATTCTCATAATCCGCTTAAAAAACCACTAGCCACTAAATGCAAAAAAAAAAATTGCCACTAAATGGGGGTTCCAATCCAATCAAACCACCAGATTTAATGGAACATCCACTTAGGTGGCAACACTGTGCTTCAATCGCGACTGACTTATGAAAGGTGTAATTGCAAACTACGCTAATTCAGAGACTGATTCAGGAGAAATGTAATAGCCCCTTAAAAAAATGGCCATAGTGAAAGACGATACTAGTGATGAGTGACAGCAGTGACAGTTATTTTTATTCTTAATTGTAAGCTTATATTGAGCAAAGGTCCCCAGCTTATTCAGCCTTCTTCTTTTTTTTTTGGACTGCTCACCTACATTTTTTATATTTCAAATTCTTTAAATTATAATATTAATATATTCTTGATTCTTGTAAAGAAACTATGAGCTGGCTATGCGACTTTTATCTATCTTCATAAAAGTCATTATCTAGACAAATTGCATACATACCAGACAACAGTTTCTCCACGAGAATTATAACAGCCTTGAAAATAAATGAAACTAAAACATCATTTGTGAATTTGTATATTTCTTGCCCAGTTGTATTCAATTCTAGTCGCTTCTTGAATGCGCTTGTCTTTTTTGATTTTCTTAATTCGGGAGGCACTTCTGAAAAAATTCAAAACATAATTTGAAGAGAAAACTAAATGTTTTTTAGAAATGCTTCCTAAAAAGTACAGAAATCTAGTGTAAGAGACTTTTTGGTAAATGACAGAGGGACAGACAGACGATATACAGACATTAGCGGTGGTGGATTTATTATTGGTAACTAATGACGACGACAACTTACACAATAGGACGTGCAATGTAGCTACTATAAAGCTTCATGAGGTCGTGGGACAAGTTGACATTAAAAATTATAATCTTTATATATAAAATTCAAAGGTGAGTGACTGACTGACTGACTGACATAGTGATCTATCAACGCACAGCCCAAACTACTGGACGGATTAAGCTGAAATTTGGCATGCAGGTAGATGTTATGGCGTAGGCATCCGCTAAGAAAGGATTTCCCAAAATTCCCTCAGGAACGGGAATTACGGGACTTTTAAGTTAGTATGAAAAATCGATATTATTGAGTGTATCGACGAGAAACTTGGTGTACACGTTCCTCAGTGAATGAAAGAGTGTCGAAAGATAGGAATTTACAAAATTCCCACGGGAACGGGAATTACGGGACTTTTTTGTGAGAATAAAATCTCGACTTCCTTGAGTGTATCGACGTGAAATTTGTGTACAGGTTCCTCAGTAGATGAAAGGGTGTTGAAGAAAGGAATTAAATAAATTCCCATGGGAATAGGGTTACAGGACTAATTATTTAGTATGAAAAATCAATTTTCCTTGAGTGTGCCAACGTGAAATTTGGTCTACAAGTGTAAGGGTGTTGGAAGGAAGAAATATACTAAATTCCCACGGGAACGTAAAACGGGACTCTTTAGTTTGTATTAAAACAATGTATATATATTTATTTATTTCCACGTAAAAATAGGAAAACGGGTTCTTCAGTGGGTGTAATTAGATTCAGAGTTCTATTAAGAAAAAAATAACCAAAATTCACATGGTAACGAAACATTCCCAAAAACATAAAGCGCCTAAAAATCTTCAACTTTTTTTTACTCGAGTAGGTACATTATACTAGGTATGTAGGTACATATATCCAACTACTTTTACCCAACCAGCTAATAGAAATGTTAGAAGTTTCAGTGTCTGAATGGTGAAGTGTAGAAATGAATTTTTGGAGTTGCCACGGGAACTGAAATAAAGATAGATATTTTTAGGGGGTATGGGTGCGATCAGAAATGATGTCACCAAAATCCTGAGTCGTAAATCAACCAGTAATTAACGATTTTAAGACGATTTACGAGCTGGGAAGGCGTTTCTAAATCAAGTAATTCTCATAAACTACAAACGGTAGAGATCTGAAACTTTAGTATAACCTTCTTGAGGATATTACAAAGTTTTTTATAATTTAGAAACACAACGAGGATACAAAAACCTAGATACATTATTTCGTCAAAGATAACCATTCTAAAAAACGGGATTAGCTAGTTCTTCGAAATTACTAATTAGTTTTTGCTGAAACTACATAGGAATAATGATAATAAAGTAAATTAAATTCTGGTAATTTGAATTTGATTTAAAAGTTATAATTAAAAAGATATTAAATATTAATTGCTTTTCACTAAAAACCAGGTGGTGGCGCAGAACCAAGAATCCGATTTGCACGACTGACAGATGACTGTCCCTGTCTCTTCGTATGCAATCATTGAACTTCTGTCACTGTCCACCAAAACTTCAGATGCTGCGAGCAGCTCGTAGAGGGAGGACGTGTACGCCGGTTCTCCTACAGGTCACGTGGTCTTTGATAAATATTCGACCTAGGGTAAACTGCCCCATGATTGTAACTTTTACAAATTTCTCTTGGCTAAATTTATAACTGCAAAATAAAAATGCTAAATCGTCAAAGTATGGTATTGTTGTTTTGTGCATATAACCATTTAATATTGATATTTTAATAGAAACTTTCAAACCATAAATTAAATATTGGCACCCTCCGCTTTAATCAGTCATTAGATTAAAATTGCGTTAATAGTTTAATAAAATAATGTATTAAAATGACATGATTTTTGTACATGCTGTAAAATGACAAAAATAATTATTTTCAGCATCTAAATAAAACCATGACAATCTTGAAGGTTGACAATGATCGTGTAGTTTACCCTATATAAAATATAAACAAAACAGCAGCGGAACGGAATCTGTGGAGTCGCCTTTGCCTCAACTTACAGATGTCATTATGTGGAACATCAATAGTAAATACTTTTTTTTCTGTTTACAAGATATTTTAATTGATTTATATTTTTTTTATAATCAAATAATGAAATTTTTCTAATTCGAATTCTACGACCTGACCCCTTTGGTTTAGATTTACTCAAAATATAATGGATGTTTGGCCCAACTATGCTAGCATTTATGATAGCTTAGAAGACGTAGATGTTTTTTGGATAATCTGCCGATAAAAATTCTAGGTGAATTGCTTGAAAAAATGCCACTGAAAAAAATACCTTAATTAAAATTAAAAATTAAATTGCAGTTGAGAGGGCTATAAAACTCATATTCTTATTTTTTTTTATTTTATTTAAGTATTTTTTATGTAAATAATTTATTAAGGATTAGATTTGCATTAAAAGAAACATCCTAATACTTGAAAATTTAAATTTAATTTAAAAAAATGTTCTCAAGGTGACGATATTATGAAAAAAACTAAAAAGTTCAATAACTCTAAAACCGTTGGGTTTTGCCCTTGGTATCTGAGGGCTAAAATGATTGGTAATGACCCCTACTATCACCTCCTGAAATGGTCAGGTCTACTTACCAGTAACCCTGTATAATTAGGAACAAACCTGTAGTAAAAATAATACTTCGGTAATTGAAATCTTCAAAATGTCGAAAACATAACCTCGATCCGTTCGGTTGCTTTGAAGTTCTTTAACCTCATAGCTTCCTAGGCGGGAATTGTTAGGAAACATACGATTTTCATTTTCCTTACACATAACAGCTACATAGTGAGTTCTTTTGATAAATAATTGGACTACCAATGCAAATCACATACAAAACTTAGTTTGTTATGGGTCGAACGTACAAACGACACTAGCGGGATAAATTGGCAGTTTTCTTCCCCATTGTCAGGGCGCTTCTAAAAATTACTTTTTTTATTTTCAAAGTAAAGTTGTACAGATAGTACTTACACTATAAATAATCTTAATAAAACATGTAAAATAAATATTATAACATAAACTAACCGTCCTGGCGAACTTTGTTTCGCCTTACACTTTTTTGTATAGAAAAATGTAATTGTTTTTAATGCATTTTTCATTCTTTTAAACCTTCCCTTCCCTTTCTTCTTCGACAAACCTTTTAAAAACAAATCCAACATATAAGTATATAAAAGAAGGTCGTGTTAGTTACACTATTTATAACTCTAGAAAGGGTGAACAGATTTGGCTTTTGGAGGTAGCTTGAAACCTGGAGCAGGATATATGATATTTTTCTACTCTGGTACCTACAGTACCTAGTGCAAATGTATTACTACCAACCAGTATTTTTTTCCCAAGATATCTTACCGGCATTCTCTTGGGTTGATCTCCCACTTGTCATCTCTTTATGGGTATACAGCGAATGATGTTCGAAGTGAAAAACCTTTTTGAAGTGTCTTTCACTATCAACAAGCTTGGAAAGCTGTTCAGATGATACTTTAGTTCATCACGATTTAGCCACAGTAACTACACTTTTTGACCGACGAAAAAAAAAGGAGGAGGTACTTAATTCGACACGTATAATTTTTTTTTTTTTTGTTTTATGTATGATCACGCATAAATTTTTACAGAGTAGTCCAATTTTGATAATTATTTTTTTAATCGACAGGACATACCTTGAAATGGGTCCCATAAAAATTTGGAAATAAAATTCCCACCCTAAGGGTAGGAAAATAGGGGTGACTTTTTGGTCAGTGGGACGTTTACGCACTCATAGGTTGCATTGCCGTGTTCTGTATTTACATTATAACTTTGGATGCTTACTTACTTAAACATCTTTTGAAATGAAATAAAATAATAAACATTTCAGCCGAAAGACTTCCACTGCTGGATATAGGCCTCCCCCACAAATCGCCATACCGACCGGACTTGTCGTCTCTGTCAACCATGTCGTCTGATCACCTTATGCGGTGTAACCACTGACCACCTTGTGGGAGAAGAAACAATAAAACCCTGAAAGAACTGAAAAGCATAAAATAAAACTTTTTATCAAAAAATAAAACCGCCGAAAAAAAAACTGAAAAGCATAAAATAATAATCGAATTACTAAGTTCTTAAAGTAATGTAGGGTATCCCAAGTAATTTTGAGTCGGTGCCATAGATTTCTCGTACAAAGATCACTAAATTAGGTACCTTAAAATTAAAGAAATAACCAAAATTCGTGCGCTGCTTGTGTGGCGCGCCGACTTAAAATTACTTGGGATACCCTACATTTCTTTAAGAACTTAGTAATTCGATTATTTTTTTATGCTTTTCAGTTTTTTTTTTGCGGTTTTATTTTTTGATAAAAAGTTTTATTCTCTTTTATCACCGCACTTTAAATGATACAAAATAGAGTCCTGGCGCTGTTTTTGCAATCACAGCACTACGTAGACATATTCAGAAGCATTTTTCAGAAGTAATTATAGATATTAAAAGTCGAGATTACAAGCAGAAAAAGCTTATTAAATCAAACAAAACTTCTGCAAAGCAAAACAAAGAAGAAATGAAACAAAGACAATGAAGAAGGTTAAGGTGGTAACTCACGGTATGGCGCGAAATTCAAATTTTTTCACGTTTTTTAATTATTTTGGCGAAAGTATTCATCTCTAATAAAGTTTAAATGAATTCGCGTATGTAAAAACCAATCTCCCATATTGTGATATATAATTTTTGAAAGACAGAGTTACCGATTTTGTGTATATTCAAGGAACTTGATTTTTGGCCTTTTACCCCTTAGACACAAAATCTGTAGGTCTGTCTTCAAAAACGTTGTATTACAATGTGGAAGAAGGTTTTTACATACGCGAATTCATTATAAGTTTATTAAAAATGAATACTTTCGCCAGAATAAATAAAAAACGGGAAAAATTTTGAATTTCGCGCCATACCGAGAGGGACCACCTTAACAATAACAAACCAAAATGGCCGATGGCCGGCTTTTCAAACCAGCCAATCAAAAGCAACGTACCTGTCATCCATCATCAGTTTCAAGATGGCGCCTATGGGTAGCGTTTCGTTCGTTATACCTACTAGGGATAAACGGCCGTGGAGATACTAAACACCCACGGAGATACTAAACACCCACCACACATAGAGAGCTTATAGAGTGATTCATTCTCCCCCCCCCCCCATTTCAGAAAGATCGTTCTCACATCTCTCTGGCTGGTGCATGCATTCCGCCATCTTGTTATATCTAATTCACAAACGTCACCTCTTCCTTTGGTGAGCAAGGTGTGTTCACGCGAGGTTGTGTTTCCTTCGAAAAAGGTCACACAATCTCCTCTAATTTCGTGAAATAATCTTGTAAAATTTAGCAAAAAAAAATACAAAACAGAAAAACCCCAAAAAAATCGTAAAATTACATATAATAAACGGGAAATACCTATTCAAGTAGTGAACGTAAGTGTGCAACGTGGTCATTCAAAGGAATGCGATAATCTACAAAGAGAAAGTGAACTTGCTCTTTTCCAAAAGTTAATGATTTGCTTGTAACTACCGCAACAAAACACTCAAAATGAATCCTGGTCCACCAAATTATCCAATGGCGTCTCTGTACGTCGGAGACTTGCATTCCGACATTACTGAAGCCATGTTGTTTGAAAAGTTTTCAACGGCTGGCCCTGTATTGTCTATAAGGGTTTGTCGTGATATGATAACTCGCAGGTCCCTAGGCTACGCCTATGTGAATTTTCAGCAGCCTGCTGATGGTAAGTCTTTTTTATTCATACATTTATAAGTACCTTCCAAAGCATAAATTTTCAAGGTTATATTTTCATAACCTGTAGTGATAGGCTTTTATTTTGGTGACGTTTACGTTAAGTAGGACATTAACTACAGTAGGTATATTTATAATTATTAGTAGGTACCTACCTAATAATTTTTTAATTTAGGTACTTACCTAGCTGACATTAAGTACTACAGGTATGTATCTAATAATGTGACAAATGTTTGTGTTGGTATATTATGTCGGAGTAAGATTTTATAATTAGGTTTTTTGCAAAATACTTAGGGATTTTGCGAAAACACGGATAATTTGATATAAGTGTCGTAGTAAGATTGGATAATTAGGTTTTTTGCTAAAAAAAACTAGGGATTTTGCGAAAACCCTGATAATTTGATATAAGCATTACTTTTTTTCAATCATCCTGACACTAAGCAGTTTTTTTGCAAAAAACCTAGTATAATTGAAAAATCTGAAATCTTCCTGATTGGCTAGATTATTGCTTGCTGGTAAACTCTTATTCTGATTAGTTCGTTAAAATATCCTTTGATGCTACAGGGAACCAATCAGAATAAGAGTTTACTAATCTAGCCAATCAGGGTTAAGGCAGGTTTCAGATTTTTCCATTATACTAGGTTTTTTGCAAAAAAACTGCTTAGTGTCAGGATGATTGAAAAACAGTAATAATTTTTTTATATCAAATTATCCGGGTTTTCGCAAAATCCCTAGTTTTTTTGCAATAAACCTATTTATCCAATCTTACTACGACATATACAATGCAGAATAGAAACCGGCCCTTCCTGAATTACCACCCACTATTGAAGTTCTGCACTTCAATTACCTACTTGAAACATTTTTTCAATTTCATCATCATAACTAACAGGTGGAATGTGTGCTAATTACTGTTTCATCATTATTTAATTGTTAAGTGCAACCAAGCAATGCGAGCATTGACTCTTGTTCAGCAATTTTTTGTTTACTGACCACTTTTTTTTTTCTAATTACTATGTAAAAATATTTGTTTCAGCTGAAAGAGCACTTGACTCTATGAATTTTGATATCATCAAGGGTAGACCCATTAGAATCATGTGGTCTCAACGTGATCCCTCTTTACGCAAGTCTGGAGTTGGCAATGTCTTCATAAAGAACTTAGACAAGACTATTGATAACAAAGCCATGTATGACACCTTTTCTGCTTTCGGTAACATTTTGAGCTGCAAAGTAGCTCAGGATGAGACTGGTGCTTCCAAAGGATATGGATTTGTCCATTTTGAAACTGAAGAAGCAGCTAACAAATCTATTGAAAAAGTCAACGGAATGTTGCTGAATGGTAAGAAAGTCTATGTTGGACGGTTCATTCCTCGCAAGGAACGCGAAAAGGAACTTGGAGAGAGGGCTAAACTCTTCACTAATGTGTATGTGAAGAACTTTGGTGAAGACTTTTCAGATGAAAAGCTTCTAAACATGTTTGAAAAGTATGGCCGTATCACAAGTCACAAAGTGATGTACAAGGATGAGGGTGTCTCTAGAGGGTTTGGCTTTGTGGCATTTGAAGACCCAGATTGTGCTGAACGTGCTTGTTATGAATTAAATGGCAAGGAACTTATTGAAGGCAAACCTCTGTATGTGGGACGCGCTCAGAAAAAAGCAGAGCGTCAAAAAGAATTAAAGCGCAAATTTGAGCAACTAAAATCTGAACGCTTAACTCGCTATCAAGGAGTTAATTTATATGTAAAAAATTTGGATGATACTATTGATGATGAGAGGCTTCGCAAAGAATTTGCTCCATTTGGAACTATTACTTCAGCTAAGGTAAGATATTGATCACATAATGAATGTTAAGCATGCAGACGTATTTATGTACCTAATAATACAGATGCAATTTTGTGTTTAATAATGGATTTACTGTCAGAATTCATGTTGTGTATAGTCTCTGTGTAACTCTATACACCATAGTAGAAAATAAGTGTGAAAAAAAAAAACACTTTCTACTTTGCCAGTTCATTTCTAAGTGTGATGATGATGATTATATCCTCTTATCCCTCATCAGGGACATTGGGCTCTCAGTAAAGCTCGCCACTTGCTACTCCTCCATCTTGCCCCACGGTGATCTGAGTGTAGGAGCCTCTTGTTTCACCGTGCGGCGCCAGGTCTGCTTTGGGCGGCCGACTCTGCGACATCCTTGTGGGCACTATTTTAGGTCTAACGTCGGCGGATGGTGGTCTGGCCTCAGAGTGTGGCCTATCCAACGCCTTTTTCTCATCTTGATCTTCAAATCAATAGGTTTCTGGTGTTGTGATTACTATACTACCACCATAGCTTCGGTTCCTGATAGTCTTGGGCCAAAAGACTAAGGATCTGTCGCAGGCATTTGTTAATAAAAACCTGGAACCTAGCAGACAGATCCATAGCATACAGATTTCTTAGCATACTGATGATTAATTATATAATTTTTTTTTAGGTAATGCTGGAAGATGGTCGCAGTAAAGGATTTGGATTTGTATGTTTCTCCTCCCCTGAAGAAGCTACCAAGGCTGTCACAGAAATGAATGGGCGTATTGTGGGCACTAAACCATTATATGTGGCTCTAGCACAACGTAAAGAAGATCGTAAGGCACATCTTACCTCACAGTACATGCAACGCATGGCAAGCATGCGTATGCAACAAATGGGTCAAATATTCCAACCTGGCGGGGCCGGAGGTTATTTCGTTCCAACACTTCCGCCAACACAACGTTTCTATGGTCCTGCTCAAATGACTCAAATAAGACCATCTCCTCGTTGGGCTGCTCAGCCACCAGTAAGGCCCAGCTCCCAGACTGCAGGCTCAGGCTACCCTAATATGCAAGCTCCATTCAGACCTGCTCCCAGAGGACCCACACAAGCAACATTGCGCTCTTCCCTCGGAGCCAGACCTATCACAGGGCAGCAGGGAGTCGCTACGGCAGGCTCGATCCGCGCGCCGCTTGTGCCACAGGGTGGACGTCCAGCTGGTTACAAGTACACTGCTAACATGCGTAATCCACCGGCACCGCAGCCAGCTGTCCACATACAAGGCCAAGAGCCTCTGACTGCATCTATGTTAGCTGCAGCTCCACTTCAGGAACAAAAGCAAATGCTTGGTGAACGTCTTTTCCCAATGATTCAGCGTATGCATCCTGACTTGGCAGGAAAAATTACTGGTATGCTTTTAGAGATTGATAATTCAGAACTTCTTCATATGCTGGAGCATGGAGAGTCTCTCAAAGCTAAGGTTGATGAAGCAGTTGCTGTTTTGCAAGCTCACCAGGCAAAGCAGCAGGCTACAAAAAAAGAGTAAGCTGCACACATTAAGTGATTGATGACCAGGGTGGGTAACATTGCATATTGTAAACCCACTCATTTGCTCTTTGCTTCAGAAATCATAACCACATATTTGTATCCCGCTAATAAAAAAATAAAATTAAAAAAATTATAAAAATCGTAAAATTTTAAAATGTGGAAGCATAATTTTAACTTAGTTGTGCAATCTCCACAAACAAAAAGAGAAACTTGTCAACATTTCTACACAAAAAACTAAATGTTATATTGTTCGCTCCTTTGACTTAGAAGTTTGATTTAGTTTTTTTGTTCAATATCTATGTAACATTATTATTTTCTTTTCTTGTTTTATTTTCTATATGGAGTTGGCTTTTGTTCTGTTTAGCATACGTTTTATTTACTTACTTGTTTGTCGGTGTCGGTCCGATTTTTGGATGTACAATGTATTGTAAGCTTTGTCCCCAATGCGTACTGACTGACTGAATGTTCCATGTAATACCATGTACTTATTGCTAATATTATGAGGAATATTCTTATTATTTTGGTGTTTTATTTAAATTAACCCTTAAATGCATATTGTATCGAAAACGATACAACAATTAAATCGCTGAAAAAAAACATTAATTTCGTTCAAAAAGCGTTGACAAGGCTGTTCCTCTTCCCCCGGACCTCTGAGGAGTTCAGACGTTACTGTGCAAAAAATATATTTTTTCTCTGTTGAAATAATTCAAAAATTCAAAATAAACTTCAATAAATTAGAACATAAATCATAGGGAGTGCATAAATCTCAGAGTAAGGAAACCGCCTGCCGCTACGCTTCAATAGAGTTAAGGCTTCAAACGCACAGACGGTTTTTTTCCGCGCGGATTTTATGTAACATATTGAATCCATTTTCGTTGCCGATCGCATTTTCGTTGCCGATCGCATTCTCGTTGCCGATCGCATTTTCGTTGCCCATCGCATTCTCGTTGCCGATCGCATTTTAAAATCGCATTTGTTCGAAAATAGCATAACAGCGATCGCATGCGATTGAAAAATAACAGTTATTCTCACCTCTAGTGTATTCTGCGGTTCCGCCATTTTGTAAGAAAATACAAAGAGTCGTACAGATAGGACACGTAGGTATTTATTGTTGGCTGTGACTTCATCTTTTGTCTGACTTCGTCTGACCGTCAGTATCTGACAATTTTTTTTTTAATTTATAAAAGTAATGCTAAATGACATTATAGTTTTATTTCACTCAAATAATTTATTTTTGACCATTTTCATTTTTGAACAAATTTTTATTTTAAGTTATATTACGAAATAATTAATTTTCTTTTACTTCTTCAATTTATAATTTTTTATTACCAAGTCATAATTATGCAATAAATCAAGTTTCGTAGGTTTAATAGCTGAGTCATTTTCAAAAATGTTGTACGTAACGAAACTGATATTTAGTGTTAGATCTCGGACGGCGCCGCGCTTGCCCCAGACAGTAAAAGAATCCAAAAAAACTTGTATATAAAGGTAATGAATAAAAAACTTTAATATAAGTACCAAAATAATCTTACAAAATTCCAAAACACAAATTATAACACTGCAAAAAAACATGACCAAACATAAAACAAAACAATATTTTTCTTCTTGTCAAGAAAATTCAAATTGATTCGAAGATAGAATCAACATACTCCTAAGCGAAAAAAAGTGATGTTGCCCCTTAACATAAATAGTAGTTGGGTGAAGCCGCCAATTTTGCCACTTTTTGCTACAATTTTAAGTTTTCCTAAATACCTTTTAAAATTTTCAATTTTTATTTTCTTCGGCTATACTTTCTAGCAAAGCAATCTTTAGGGAAAAAATGGCCGATTAGAAAATGGCTGTAGCTAGCGTAGTATAGTGTAGCGTATTTTAATTAATTTTTTTGTGAGTTTTTTTTTTTTTTTCATACAAATTATCTTTGTCCCAAAAACACTTGCTGACGAAATTTACAAAATTATGAAATTTTTTTTGGAGTAAGTAAAAATATCTATGCCTAGCCCAAGTACGATATTTTTATTATCAAATAAAAGGAAGAATTCTATCATAACTCTGTTTATTTAGTTTTTATCAATGTTTGAACCCATGTCCCGAGTTTTTCACTTTTATGTAACATTTTTTATGTGACGAATTATCTCGAGTTACGTAGCATTTGAATATAATTTGGTTAATTGTAATGATTACTTTGGCAACACTTACGATATTTTTTTTCATAAATCTATTAAAACTCTATGATTTTGAGAATGAATGGATGTCAAAGTGGTGCACACGTGCTTCGTCAGCGAAATCGCAAAACATTTTTTTTTTAATTTTAACCTCTGCATACGCTTGTTTTTGATGAATGTTGTATTCATAGTTTCGACAATGCTTATATTATCCGAAAATCTAGGTTTAAGCCTGCTATTCTGTTTACTTTCGAAATGCTGACCAAAAACATGTTGAATTTTTTGCTTTTATGTGACTTTTTCGTTGCTTTTATGTTACTTTTATGTAACCGTTAACATTTTTTTTATGTAACGTTACATAAAATGATATAAAGCCATGTGCTCATCGAATTTTGTGTGCGTAAATTTTTATATTAGAATTATTTAAATAACTATTTTTCTTTAACGATTTAGCTATATTTTTTGTAACTCTATTTATTTAGTTGAGAGAACAAGCTCAACTATTAAAATCAATTTGGGTTTGTGGGTAGTTTTGATTTATTTTATTCCTAAAACAACTGTTATTATGTGAATAAAGAAAACCCTATTTAACCATTAAATATGAAAAATAATAGAAATAGATTCGCACTCATTACATTTAAAAAAATATATACTCAAAATATTACCTAAGTTGTGTTCTTAGCTTTACAAAAAAAAATGTAATTTTTGCGTTACTTCTGCGTTACCGTAACGTAAAAGTGTGTAAGTATGTAACTTTATGTCACTAAGTGGCAAAATTGGCGGCCTTACCCAGTTACTGTGTGAGTACGCCCTTAACACATTAGCTCACACAAACTAATATAATGCAACATACAACTCTATGCCATTAAAATAAAAAATGAACATTTTACTATCTACTCATTATGTACAACTTCCTCTTCTTAAAATAACCTTTGCTTCCTGCGGCGGGCAGCTTCTGTTCCTACAAAAAAACTCCTGAACCTCCTCCCAAAGCCAAACCAAATTGACACTTCTTATTATCTTCCTCTACTAATACCACGTTTCCAGGTTACACTTCAGCTATCTTGCCCTGGGAAACGTGTTTAACAAGAAGACGCTCAATGTGCATAAACATTATAACCAACGTGGAGCCCTCTCCGATCCAGATGCTCAAAAACCTGTACATCGCTGGACGGAATTTCATTTATCGCTGTCGCTTACATAACAGTGTCTCTAACTCTACATACGTCATAAACTTACGACCTAACATTCTTCTCGGTAACGACTCCGCATACACACATCTAACACACTATATAAATAACATCAGAAATACACCTATTTGTTCCCTTACGGAACTATTCTCCATATTATTTGTTAGGACTCGCGACGTGAGGTGAGTCATTTTCAAAAAAGTTTACGTAACGAAACCGTCATAACGAAACTTTTACTGTAGGGCTATATGTACACACTATAAGTTTTAATATTAAAAATTCATAATAAGCTAAAACATTAAAAATTTACCACTATTATCAACTTTTCACTCATTTTTGCTTTGGTGAAAACTTAAAAGAGCTACGCTGCGATCGCCAACCCTTTTTTCAAGCGTGGCAATTACGGAAATACCCCCTAAGAATGTTTGTTCCTGTGGAAATCTGATGGGGATACCCTATGTCGAACAGTGGACTTCTTTCTGTTGAATTAAGTTGATTAAATTAATTGAATTAGGTAGCTGTATCTAGTTCGTTTGAACTGTAATGTACACATAGCTTTATGTGTAACGAACCCGTAAATTCTAATAATTCGTAACGAAATGCAACGAAACTGTAACTTTTTCAACAAAATGTAACTAAACTGTGAGAGAAAAATAACCTAAATTGTGTAATATGACTTCACAAAAACGTTATTTTCAGGTAAATGTGTATATAAAAAGGATTAATACATTCAAATACACAACATATTTAATTATCACTTATGTACCCGTGCTAGTTCCGGTAAAAAATGTCCATGACGTTGCAGTAAGCGTGTTTCCTCATGCCGCGATTCGATACAGAATTGCGTCGATAGGCAATATCGGTGCGATATCGAAAACGTCGCGAGTCCTAACAAATAATATGGAGAATCGCGTGTGTGTCCTCATGAGCGAACGATATCGATCACACGACCGCTCGATATCGAATCGCACGTACATTCACATGACGCGCGATACAGATTGAATAGTATGAAGGCAGGTCGAGCGCTCGACATCGATTCGACTTGCAAGCGACGTCAAATACGCAAAAATCGATAAGCAATTCAGTTGCCGCTCGAACTTTGTGTACCTACCGGGTAAACAAATATGTTTATTTTGGATGTAGTTTTGGATTGACGGAGGAGCAGATTACAATTATAAAATTTGTTCAAGATGTTTAAAAACATCTGTGCCTCTATAATCATAACCTACCCTGTCTCACCTAATTTTACCATATCCTATTCAATCTTATTTTACCTATTCTTATATATCGTATTAGTAAGTACATTCGATTACTTAAATCAAAACTTTTCGCAGCGCACCCGATGTAAAGTATACGTAAGGACATTTTTTTTACACCTAGGGTTAATTTTTTTTTAGTTTAAGGGCTTACACGGTGCGAAACTAGCGCCACTTCCGAAAAAAAATATATTTGCTAAACTTTGGCAAAAGTCAAAATATGGGTCTTTGACTCCCTAGATAATCTTGCTTAGATTTTTTAAGGCCCTGTTGTGTAGCTTCATAATCTAAGGAATAAACCGTTTATTGCTTAAAGTGGCTAAGTACTTTAGTTTCATAAAAGAATATTTCTAATATTATTATCGTCAAAGCTACACAACAAAGCCTTAAAAATTCTTAGCAAGATTATATAGGGAGTCAAAGACGCATATTTTTTATTTCGGCCATGGTTTATAAGATATTAATTATTTATCAAAGTGGCGCTAGTAGCGCACATTTAAAAAATGTAATATGTAACTTTCCAACAGTCAAATAATTTTTCAAATCGGTTCAGTAGTTTTGGAGCCTATTCGATGCAAAGGTATTTTTTTTTTCTATTTATATTATGTTGTGTCTAGGTTTTTTTCTTCTATGTATTGATGTAGGTACCCTGAGAGGTACCCAAAAGTGTTTTTGTTGACGTCTTCGTCTGACAAACAGCGCGCTCGATGCAGCCCCGGATCTTCAATTTTTTTAGGCGGGGCAAAACTGAAAAATGGTGCCCCCCCTGCCCAGTTACTTATATTAAAATTTACCGTTTTTATGTGTATAATTTCACCTATTAGCGGCCGTAGTATGACCGACCATTTGTCGAGTTTTTCTGTCACTTTTGACCTCTTTTGACATCATCTCAATTAATTTTTCCGCATTTATATGTCGAAACAGTCATGTCAGACCATCCATTAGTGCCAAAAAACGGGCCAGGATAATATATTTTTTGACTCGGTGGATTTCGCTGAGAATTCACTCAAATGCTTTGTCACCCAGGATTGTGAAAAAGACGGCGCTATAGCGTCGCGCTGGAGCGCTAACCTTACGCTTCGCTAGAGCGCTCGTTGATGACACACATCAAACACATGATAGTCAAATCATGTGTTTGATGTGTGACATCGTCTGTAGTGTGAATTTGGCGCCCCCCCTGATCTTGGCGCCTGGGGCACGGTCCCGCCCAGTCCCCCCTAGATACGGGACTGGGCTCGATATCGCGACGATACAGAATTGCATCATTCGGATGTACGAGCGATTCATATTGGCTATCGAACTTTTATCGAGCGAGCGATATCGCTTCTTGAGGAAACACCCTTACACGTAGAGTCGCAGCGAGAATTCCCGGCGACGACGGGCGGCGCGGCGCACATGTGTCGCTCGCTGGACGTGCCGCTGCTGGGCTCGCTGCCTCTCGAGCCGCAACTAGCGAAAGTTTCTTTAGTATCTTGTCTATTATCGCTGGGACATTATGGAGTCACGTTTAACAAAACGAGACACAAATATTAAGCCATGATTTTGACTACTGCTGTAATAGAATGCCTTTATCTACCAGTCAATGTCGAAATCGGTAAAGTTTGTTATTGTTGAACGAATAGTTTAAGGCCAAGTCGCTTTTAAAGAACTTTCTTTCATCAAGCGTTGTCGTTGTATTGACTTTTTACTTTATGTCTACCGAATCAATTTGCAGATGATACTTGTATTATTGCATCTCATAGGGATATAAAACAAGCTGAAAGTACTATGCAAACGAATTTTGACCTGTTATGTAAATGGGCTCACGATGCGGGGCTCGTAATAAACATGAAAAAAACTAAAATAATTCATATAAGATCCTCTCATAACAAATCGGAGACGGAACCCCGCATCGTGGCACACGAACACAAATGCTTTCATAATAATCACGCGAGCTGCACGTGTGCACACCTAGAACAGGTGAGCAAGCACATTAAGTACCTGGGACTAATAATTGACGAAAGGTTTAACTGGGGTCCGCATATCGAGCATATATGTGGCAAATTGCGAGCCTTAAAATGTGAGATGTCCATCCTCCGGTACAAAATGCCTTATAAAATATTACGTCTTATATATTTGTCAATGGCTGATTCAATTATTAGTTATGGTATAAGCAGCTACGGGAAAACTTATGAAACATACCTGAGCACTATTTATAAATTACAAAAAAGTTTACTAAAAACAATTGTACCTTGTAAAATGAAAAATGAATTAAAAGAAAAAAACATAAATATCTTTAAGCACTGCCATGTAATGGATGTCATAAATAGGTTTAAGTTTGAATATATAATAGAGGAAAACTCCTATAAATCTGAATTAAATGTTAAACGCAGGTCTGAGAGGCTACGGCAAGTTATATCTCCGAAACTGTTCACCGCCACTTTGGAAGACGCCTTCAAACTTCTAGAATGGAAAGGGCAGGGCATCAATATTAACGGCGAATACATCACTCACCTTCGGTTTGCAGACGACATCGTAGTCATGGCAAGGTCGATGGAGGAACTCAGCACGATGCTCGAAGGCCTCAACCGAGTCTCCCAACAGGTGGGCCTTAATCATGTCTAATGTCCATGTTCTGCCTACCCCAGTTATGGTTGGGAACTCGGTTCTCGAAGTTGTCGACGAGTACGTATACCTAGGACAAACCATCCAATTAGGTAGGTCCAACTTCGAGAAGGAGGTCAATCGCCGAATCCAGCTCGGATGGGCGGCGTTCGGGAAACTACGCAACGTCTTCTCGTCCAATATTCCCCAGTGCCTGAAGACGAAGGTATTTAACCAATGTGTGCTGCCAGTGATGACATACGGTTATGAAACGTGGTGCTTCACTATGCCCAACAAGAAATAATCTCGTGTGTTGTACATAAGCAATTGTTTTAATTTATTTTATTTATATTTTAAACTTAAGTTTTCATCTAACATAGCTTTTAAATTGGTTGTTTTAAGTCTTTTACTAACAACTATGGACCTTGTTGTCTGAAAATAAATAGTTATTATTATTATTATTATTATAGGGCTTATGAACAGGCTCCGGGTAGCTCAACGAGCTATGGAGCGGGCTATGCTCGGGATTTCTCTGCGGGATCGAATCAGAAATGAGGACATACGCAGAGAAACCAGGGTCACCGACATGGCCAAGCGGATAAGCTCGTTGAAGTGGCAATGGGCAGGTCATATAGCCCGCAGAACAGATGGCCGTTGGGGCCGAAAAGTTCTCGAGTGGAGACCACGGATCGGCAAGCGCAGCGTAGGGCGTCCACCGACCAGATGGACGGATGATCTGCGCAAGGCTGCGGGTCCACGCTGGATGCAGGCCACCTGCGATCGGTACAGATGGAGAGCCTTGAGGGAGGCCTATGTCCAGCAGTGGACGTCCTACGGCTGAAATGATGAATGATGATGAAGAACACAACTTATGTAATATTTTGAGTATTTATTTTTTTTAAATGTAATGAGTACGAATCTATTTCTATTATTTTTCATATTTAATGGTTAAATATGGTTTTCTTTATTCACATTATAACAGTTGTTTTAGGAATAAAGTAAATCAAAACGACCCACAAACCCAAATTGATTTTAATAGTTGAGCTTGTTCTCTCAACTAAATAAATAGAGTTACTAAAAATATAGCTAAATCGTTAAAGAAAAATAGTTATTTAAATAATTCTAATATAAAAATTTACGAACACAAAATTCGATGAGCACATGGCTTTATATCATTTTATGTAACGTTACATAAAAAAAATGACGGTTACAAAAAAGTCACATAAAAGCAACGAAAAAGTCACTTAAGCGAAAAATTCAACATGTTTTTTGGTCAGCATTTCGAAAGTAAACAGAATAGCAGGCTTAAACCTAGATTTTCGGATAATATAAGCATTGTCGAAACTATGAATACAACATTCATCAAAAACAAGCGTATGCAGAGGTTAAAATAAAAAAAAAAAAAATGTTTTGCGATTTCGCTGACGAAGCACGTGTGCACCACTTTGACATCAATTCATTCTCAAAATCATAGAGTTTTAATAGGTTTATGAAAAAAAAAATCGTTAGTGTTGCCAAAGTAATCATTACAATTAACCCAATTATATTCAAATGCTACGTAACTCGAGATAATTCGTCACATAAAAAATGTTACATAAAAGTGAAAAACTCGGGACATGGGTTCAAACATTGATAAAAACTAAAAAAACAGAGTTATGATAGAATTCTTTCTTTTATTTGATAATAAAAATATCGTACTTGGGCTAGGCATAGAAAGATTTTTACTAACTCCAAAAAAAATTTCATAATTTTGTAAATTTCGTCAGCAAGTGTTTTTGGGATCATTTGTATAAAAATAAAAACTCACAAAAAAAATAATTAAAATAAAACTACGCTAGCTACAGCCATTTTCTAATCGGCCATTTTTTCCCTAAAGATTGCTTTGCAAGAAAGCATCATCATCATCATCATTTCAGCCGTAAGACGTCCACTGCTGGACATAGGCCTCCCTCAAGGCTCTCCATCTGTACCGATCGCAGGTGGCCTGCATCCAGCGTGGACCCGCAGCCTTGCGCAGATCATCCGTCCATCTGGTCGGTGGACGTCCTACGCTGCGCTTGCCGATCCGTGGTCTCCACTCGAGAACTTTTCGGCCCCAGCGGCCATCTGTTCTGCGGGCTATATGACCTGCCCATTGCCACTTCAACGAGCTTATCCGCTTGGCTATGTCGGTGACCCTGGTTTCTCTGCGTATGTCCTCATTTCTGATTCGATCCCGCAGAGAAATCCCGAGCATAGCCCGCTCCATGGCTCGTTGAGCTACTCGGAGCCTGTTCATAAGCCCTATAGTGAAGCACCACGTTTCAGAACCGTATGTCATCACTGGCAGCACACATTGGTTAAATACCTTCGTCTTCAGGCACTGAGGAATATTGGACGAGAAGACGTTGCGTAGTTTCCCGAACGCCGCCCATCCGAGCTGGATTCGGCGATTGACCTCCTTCTCGAAGTTGGACCTACCTAACTGGATGGTTTGTCCTAGGTATACGTACTCGTCGACAACTTCGAGAACCGAGTTCCCAACCATAACTGGGGTAGGCAGAACATGGACATTAGACATGACCTTCGTCTTGTCCATGTTCATTTTAAGGCCCACCTGTTGGGAGACTCGGTTGAGGCCTTCGAGCATCGTGCTGAGTTCCTCCATCGACCTTGCCATGACTACGATGTCGTCGGCAAACGAAGGTGAGTGATGTATTCGCCGTTAATATTGATGCCCTTATTGCAAGAAAGCATAGCCGAAGTAAATAAAATTTGAAAATTTTAAAAGTTATTTAGGAAAACTTAAAAGTGTAGCAAAATGTGGCAAAATTGGCGGCCTCACCCACCTACATATCATAATGTGTGGGGATTTTGTGGGGAATCAGGATATTTTTCTCCCTAATTTTGGGGAATTTGACCAGTGATCTTGGGGAATCTAGTAAATGGGCGGTTTTCTGAAACCTTGTCCTTCTACGTCCGGCTTGTTTTTCGGCAATCTATAACATGTGGCTTTTTTATTATTTATATTGATTTATTAATAAAAAAACCCTACACGTATACAATAAAAACAACAATAAACAGTAAATAACACAAAAATATTAGCAAAAACAAAACAAAATATGCGAAATAAGCGTGTCCACCCTATATCAGCAAGGTTCAAAGTCAAAAATTTAATTGATGTCTTACTTTTAAGGCTGATTTGGCTACTTTTTTGGGATCATATAATGTCCTAAATTTCAAATTTAAACCCTTTTACAAGAGTATAGAGCAAAAAACAGTAAAAAATTACAAGTTTTTGTTTTCTTTAAAATATGTTCGAGTGGAATTCCTCAATACGTCACGGGTACTTTTTTCCAAGTTTCAAAGAAAAAACTACCTTATCTAGGATTTATAACGATATATATCAATATTACTACTCCTTGTGCATTTACCGCATTTCATTCATGCATGCGTGCATCTCTGTATGGGGAAGTGCTGGCAAGTCCCGTATAATCCACGTTTAGAGAGCCCAACGTTGTGTACTCAAAACCATGATGAAACTGCCACGTAAGTTTTCTACAACACAGCTTTATAAAGAATCCGGTTTGTTGAGTGTTCGGCAACTGTTTATCCTTAAGATGTGTGCAAAAGCGCACAAGACAGTCCTTAATTCCAATGCTTATGCAAACGCTCTTAAAAATCGGACGTTTCGTATTCCCCTCCCCTTTATTAAAACCAAATTTGGTAGAAGATTCGAGCCATTTATCTCCCATTACCTTTACAACAAGGTTTTGAAGTCATGCGACATAAAACACTGCTCTGTGCCAGAATCTGAAAGAAAGTTGAAATCGTGGCTACAGGGACTTACTTATGATGAGACAGAAGATTTGCTTTCCACAATTGTTTAATTAATGTGCATACTATTTATATTAATTTTATCAGGTCACATTTTTACTTTTATTTTTTGTATTGAATTATTTTGTAGTATAATTTGTAAGTTAAGATAGTTAATTTTAATTATAACCACCACGGCATTACCATCTCTTATATCCCGGATCGGGTTTCAACGACACAGGCTTTGCCTAGTGTAGAAACCCTATTATTTAACTTTTTTAAACATACAATGGGTAATAAATATGTAGATTTTAGTATAATTGAAATATGTATATAATACTAATTTATGTATTGTAAATTTCTGCATATTTAAATAAATAATTTATTTTTCAATTTTCAATTTTTTTCATTATTTTTATCAGTTAAATCAAAAATCTGTCCGGAGTGATTGTGAACGTCACGGTGTCAAAATTTCCGTTCAACTACTAACGGGCATTTTGAAGGTAATATAGATTGCTTACTATTGAATTTTGGCAGTAATACGTGTTATTTTATCTAGTTCTGGATTTAGTTACTAGTTTCTTATAATTTTCTTCGACGTAGGAGAAATTTTGATTAAATTCACGACGGGTAGCTATACGTCACATCCATTACGTGACGTGATGTACTAGCGAATGTTAAATGTAATGTAATGGAATCCTAAAGCTATGAGCACATTGGTAATTTACTTTTTATTACCTTCTTTATGGCTAAAGTGATATTATCAGTTATATAAACAGTTATTTGAAGTTGTAAGAAAGATGATCAACATCACATCATAGTCTTAGCCGGAAGATGTCCAACGTA
Organism: Euspilapteryx auroguttella; assembly: GCA_951802225.1. Taxonomy (NCBI): domain Eukaryota; kingdom Metazoa; phylum Arthropoda; class Insecta; order Lepidoptera; family Gracillariidae; genus Euspilapteryx; species Euspilapteryx auroguttella. Next base: position 7,234,594 of record OX637646.1, read on the forward strand.
GCTGAACGTAGGCTGAATATTTTATTTTTATTGTTTATGTTGAAATTTAGTTCACATCCTAATTATGTACCCGCTATGCGTATGGTATCGTAACGATTGAGTTTTTTTTTTATATTGTGACTCATTATTACCAGAGGTGTAGACAGGGGTCAATAATAATGAATGTCACTTGCGACAATATAAAATACAAGCCCGAGAAATACTTTCTTGCACTTTAGAACCTTTTGGAAAAACCGCCTCATGTTATTTTTAATCAGTGGTTTTTTATTACCATGTACATAATTCTTTATAATTACTTTACGTCACGTCATTTTCCACTACCGTGACATGTCCCACCCGATCTGTATTATTTTATTGATATAATTTTAAAAGTATTAAGATAAATGCTATGTAAGTTATATAAAAAAGAAGGGCAATTAAAACTTTTCGGGAGTTTATATACATATTTTATAATGTGTCGTATGAAGCATACAGAAGCTAAGTTTTGAGGCGGTGTGTGCCAAAATGTGACGTAATTTTATATTTAGGGATTTATCTCTGTTACGAGCGTAGATGTATAAAACAGATTTTTTAGTGAGTCTTAGTGTTATAAAGATTTGATTAATTGAGACCGTTATAAATATTATTTACTCGTTTTAATTTTATGAAAAGTGAAAACTGTGACGTAATGGAACACAAAATTGAACAAGTACAACTTTGACTTCAATTTACTGGTAAACTAATAAAATTTCAAGCAAACCAATATTATTTTCTGAAAATATAATTCATTAAGATCTATTTAAAAACACTTCAAGTTATTTTAATTATTTTTTTTACGGTGGAATTCCATTACGTTACGTACAACGTTTCAGAAAACCGCCCAAATAGCCATTAGCAACACTGATGACTACGTTTGTCTGTGGGCTCGAGGCTCTGTGCTGTGCAGCGGGTGTCGACTTATGCTGTCGAATCTGCGACAAAAAAGTGCACAGACTTGGATTGTTTCTGAGATTAGATACCCATAGGCTTTCAGGGATTTGTTTGTATACCAATAATGTTTTTAAAAGCTAAGAAAGTAGCAATTTTGTTCTCTCTGCTGGCAGCACATTGTTTTTCATAGATAGTGTGTAAAGTAGAGCATGAAGTTATGTGTAGAGTGTAGAGTAGTGCCTAACTTCTCTCTGGATTTTATGAAAATCAGAGAGAAGGTAAATCCCTACATGAAAATGTCAAAGTTACTCTATGGATAATGTGTTTGAAATTTTCAATTTAAATGGCCGTTATTTTTAATTTTATGTTTCCTTAATTATTGTGCAATGAAAGAAAACCAAAGAAGGTGTTATACCTACATGTCGGAATTCTGTAAAAAGTGATTCTACAATAAAACTAAACGGTTTTCAGAACCCGGAATCCGAAATAATACAAAGGTAACATCATTGAACTATTATTACTACTGGGTAACATTGAGGTTATTTTTAGACTTAAAGACCGTTTTTTAGTTCGTGTGTACTAGTAAATTTGAGTTTTAACCTTTGAAAGAATAACGAAGTGAATATTATTATGTGATAATCCTGATAAAAAAAAAAAAAAAAATAAGATCTAGCGCACACTAGGGGCGACACGCGACAGCGACGTGTCGGCGGCTAGACGCGACGTCAAGCTGCGAGGCACGCTCGCTTGCTACTTGTCGCACAAGACAAGCGACAGCTCTGCGTCTAGTCGAGACGACACGACTAAATATAAACGACAATGCCTCGATAATACGCGTCTAAAAGTCGCTTAGTTTCATATCAATCTATATATCACTATCCATATACAAAATTCCATTTAAATTGGTTCATTAGTTTTCTCTGGAAAGCGAGACAGACAGAGTAACTTTCGCATTTATAATTTTAGTAAAGATTGTCGCCCGCAGCCTGTCTTCACGTCTAGTCCTCGAGATCTCGCATAAAGAATAGCTTGCACATTAACGTCACTGCCTTCGTGGCTTAGTTGGCAGTGATGGCGACTGTGACTTTGATGGTTTGGGTTTGAATAATTATATAATATTTTTTTTATCAAATTTAAGGTACAAACTTTGGGCTAATATGACACGAACCTGGTGGATTTTAACTTCCTGGTGGACAAGAAACTACTGTGGATGAAATTCAAGATGTGGTTAGCTTTGCTGTTATTATTTTACTATCTGACGCGATGTAATGACTAATCATTTCTCCAAACGCCTTCTAGTGGTGGAATGCAAGACCAACTGTTTCTGTTCAAGGGGCCATACGGTGCGAAACTAGCGCCACTTCCGATAAATAATTATATCTTCTAAACCATGGCCGAAATCAAAAACATGCGTCAATGACGCCCTATATAACCTTGCTTTGAATTTTTAAAGGCTCTGTTGTGTAGCTTTTAGGATAATGATCTTAAAAATATTCGTTTGTGAAATCAAAAGTGGTGACTTTAGGCAACAAAAGCATATTTCTAAGATCAGGTTTAGTTTGGAATATATAATTATTTATCGGAAGTGGCGCTAGTTTTGCAACGTATGGCCACTTAACTTTGCTAATTTTTCTTTTCGTACAAACCAACTCCAAATTTTAAAGAAAATAAAAAAAAAATAATTAATGTAATCGGTTTAGCCATTCTTCAGTTAGGGCCTATCATGGAAAATATTTAAGTTTCTGTTTTTTTTAATCCGTTAAAATCTTCTCGATCCTAACAATTATCTTAAAAATAACCTTTTTAAGTTCTAGTTTCATATTATTACGATTCTGCATGAAGTTTATTTCGATTATTGGGTTACCAGGAAGCCAAACAAAACAATGTCTAACAGAAATTAAAATATACCTAATAAAAATAGAGCACCTACAACAGCACTCGGGACTGCAATTTTATATACAGGGTTACTGGTAAGTAGACCCGACCATTTTAGGAGGTGATAGTAGGGGACATTCATTGACTGCTGCTCCGTGGCTCAGTTGGCAGTGATGTCGACTGAGTAATAAGCGTCTGCACCTGGGTTCGATTCCCGGGCGGGGTGAATGTTTATATGATGAATATCAATGTTTGTTTCCGGTCTGGGTGTAATGTTCGTCTCTGTGTGTGTTTTTGGTACCCTAGATACAGGTTCTTCCTAGTTAGGGGCTCTAAGTGTAATGTGTTATTATTATTAATCAATACCAAAAAATTTAGGACATATAGAAGTTTTTTAGATAATATTCCGATTAAATTTCTAGTTGAATTTCTTCACAAAATGCAACTGAAAAATTTACCTTTGCTAAAATTAAATTAAAATTATAGTTGAGAGGGCTGCAAAACTCATATTATCATTATTATTTTTGCAATTTGAGTATTTTTTATTTAAACAATTTATTAAGGATAAAAATTGCATTTAAAAGAAACATCCTTATGCTTGAAAATTCAAATTAAATTAAAAAAAATGTTCTCAAGGTGACAATATTATAAAAAAAACTAAAAAGGTTAATAACTTAGAAACGGTTGGGTTTGACCAGGGTTCTTCCATATGGGTTAAAATTATTGGCAATGACCCTGTTTGTCACCTCCTGAAATGGTCCGTTTTGGGTTTTGGTTACCAGTAACCCTGTTTATACCTATGTAGATACCTATTCAGGTTTTACAGTTTTCACGTAGTGGGCTACGAGCTAAGATTTAATTTTATTTTTAGATTAAAGACTCAGCAGACGAGAAAAAATACACACCTGCCTGTGACTTCTACCAGCAGACAATAAACTACTGTGAAATAAATTCAAGATTTGAATATGTGAAGGAACAGAGAAAATTTCACCGCTCTACAGATCTTCAAAAGTTCGACTACTTCTGATAAGGTAGCTTAGAATAATTTAAAATTTTCAATCAGTCTTTTTAAAATTTGCCATATAATTTAAAGAACAGTTTATCAAACGTCGCTGGGCTTAATTTTCCAGAATTATGTATTATTAAATGAAATTAATATCTACTTATTAAATTTTTAGTTAAACAATATGCACTTATATTATTGTTGCAGTTGCATTAAGTTTCTTGTTTTTTGTTCATTCGTTACTTTTATTGTATCTAGTATTTTGTCATTAATTAAGATTAAGTTTTAACAATACCTTTGTATACCTGGTCGCTTTTCTAATTGATTGAATCGATGCTTAAGATAAGTTATACTTGCTAAACAAACGGTTAAACGAATTCTGATGATTAGTTTATTTTATGTTTTGTACTACTTGTACAGTAGTACAAAACATAAAACGTGTTCATACACTTTCCCACTTATCTATATTGCTAAAATTATTCTTATTCGCTAAAACTTGATCATGCATGGCTAAGCCGATTTAGCTGAATTTTTTTCAAAATGTTTGTCGTAGGTGGGTAGACACTTTATTATAATCAATCAACTTAACAAAAATTTTCTTTTTTAAGATCATATAACCAAACAATTTAATTTCTGATTTACACAAAACTAGTCGACCTGGCGTACTTCGTACCGCCTAACCTATTATTATGTTGCTCATGTATAACTTGTATCACTCTATATTAAAAGAAAAACGCATAAAAATCCAGAATCAGAATCAGAATCTTTATTTGTTACCATTGCAATGTTTAAAAGATTTAAGCATACATATGGACAGACGCGGGAAGCGACTTTGTTTTATACGATGTATTGATATAATTTTCAGCAGTGTAGGTTCTTCGGCCGAAATTATGTTGATCATGAAATTTGCCATAAAAACTGTTCTGTAACTTTAAACTTTTAATATTGACCCAATAGTTCTGTTTAGACAAAAGATTCTTAGATTAACCCACTTCAAAAAAGGAGGTTATCAGTATGACCTGTATGTTTGTCCGCGATTATCTCGCTTTTTGGCTAAACCGATTTTGATGCGGTTTTCAGAAAAATAATTGTTACGTTCAGGGAAAGGTTTTTGTACCTATTTTAACCGACTTCTTGTTTATGTATGTATATGTTTATTGTATCTTTTTGTAAAATGAAATTATATATTTTATTTTTTGTTCTTTTCTAAATCATTGCACTTTTGTAAAACATATTGATAATTAAAAAGGTGTTTTTGAACTTTGTTTTTTTAATTTTTAGTTCTCGGTGGATGCTGGGTTTAGTGCTAAACTAACAAACTAAATTATAATTAAATGCGCATCAGGTTATATTAATTTCCCGCGTATTTCTAGCCCCTCGCAGCGCCGCGCCCTCTCTGGGCCTCCCTATCCAAACTTGCGATTTTTGTCTACCTATAATTTGTTTGTAGTTATCATTCTTCTCGACTAGAGAGTAAAATTTTTCTATGGTGCTGTGGCTGTGAGTGTTTGTTTTTCTAGCGCGTTTTGTTGAATTTCTATTTTTTAAAACACAAGTATTTAACTAGAAATAAATAGGATTAAGTAGGTAGAGGTAAGTTAGCAATTGGACAATGCCTACTTATTTACGATTCTAGTAATTTAATTTATTTAACAGTGCAAGCAAAGAAAATTGACTAACTATGGAAGTCGGACGCATCGCATGTGTATTTTGTAATTGGCTACCTACCTACTTACTCAAAAGATTTCTCTTACACGTCAACATAAGATATGCAATTAAAATACTCTGTTGATTCTCCATTTAGGATAAAATGATAAATTTTATCGAGTTGTAGGTAATATGAAATAATAATTCATAGTCATAGACTTCAGATCTGAGTAGGTAGGTATACCTACCTACGCACTTTCCTTGTTGGTATAGGAGCTGTTCTACCAAAATTTGTACACTTTTTGAATTTTCGTAACAAAAAAAAAAGTGTTAAATTTAATGTTTTCATAGCTTTAATAGTTAGCATATTTATTAAACTATGTTGTTTTAAAAAAGTTCTCAGTATTAATGCTTGAATAAATTAAATACAATTTTTTTTCTTCATCATCTCAAATCTTGTTGTCAGTTTCGTTACAAAAATATTATTTGATTAAAAATTATATGAAGAATTAGGATGCTTCAAATGATTTTTATTTGATGGGTTATGTACTATTTAACATATTACCATACTAGGGTTCGTGATTTCTCGAGCTTTTCAGTTTCTCGGGTCTCGAGAATTCTCGAGGCCAATTTCTCGGGTCTTCTCGGGTTGTCGAGAAATTTACATTTACCTATGTTTTTGCATATCTTTTCGATTCAAATAATGAAAAAAGTTGACACAAAATTAACAATGTGAATCATAATAAAAAGAACTTGTTTTAAACCAATAAATTGAGTGGTTTTTCTGCCAAATATAAGTTATAAAACTTGAAAAAAATTAACTTCTCTCAATATATACCTACTATACCGTTAACTAATAAAAAATGCACAAATTTCGGCTTGTTAATTAGGAAATAGTCAACGTTAAACTAAAACTATACTTCAAAATAAGTGTTTAAATTTAAAGAAAATATTATAGAAAAGAAGGGCCTGAGTCGCTTAGCTAAATAAACAATGAAAATTCGATGAAAATGACAGCATTCGAAAACTATTGCTGCTTTTCGGGAGGCATGTACTGTTGTCGTCTTTAAAAAGCCGCAATGATTTTCGAATGCTGTCACTTACATCAAATTTTCATTGTTAATTAAGTAAGCGACTTGATACTCAGATGTAGGTAGTGAACTGTGAAATTCATAAGATTATAAATTTAATTTGATAAAATAAAACACAAAATATACACAAGCAGTACACCGTCAAGCTTCGTCGTTGAACTCTATCGAATTGTAGTTGCCTATCGATTTCGTTAACCATTGCCACTTTGTAAAGTCGATTTCTGTTATACTCCTAAAGAAACCTGGGGGCCAAGTTTCTTAACTAAAAACGAGTGACTCGTAATTGTCTATTTCTTGTTAGCGACTTAGTTAACCATTGCTGTTTTCTTTGAGCGTGCAACAGAAATTACCTTTAATAAAGCGGCAATGGTTAACGAAATCGCTAACAAGACAATTACGAGTCACTCGTTTTTAGTTAAAAAAACTTGGCCCCCAGCAATGGTTAACCCATTCAGCGCCACGGGCGCAACGTATGCGTCCGTTAAAAACATATCCCCAGGCGCCGAGGACGCCGGCTGGCGCTCGCACTATTTTCAATAAAAACCATACTAAATAGGATATTACAATATTATTTGTACTGAAAAAAGACACTCAAGGATTTGATTAAAAGGATCTTATTCATGCTTTATACTTTTTTCATACATTTATTATATAAAAATAGCCATTGAAGTTCAACTTGAGATAAATGTAATTCTATTTACTCAAATATTTTTATTTAAATGCAGAATTTAATAATTTTAATAGAACTATACGTTGTAATTTTTTGAAATTTTTATGTTGTGATTTAGTATATTTTGGGACAGGGCACATACGTTGCGCCCGATGGCGCTCGAGGAAGTGTATTTTTCGGTTCGCGCGTGCTACTTTGTCCAAGTGCAAGGGAAATGTGATTTGTAAGCAAGCAGTTAACGCCGCTTTTAGGATTGAAGTGGTAAACGGTTTCGACTTTTTGTAATTATAAAGGTGACCGTAAATTTGAACAAGCGTCATATCACCAATTTTGTATTCAATGAAATAAAGATAAGGCGGTAATTTATCGGTGCTTTTAAGTTCAAACGAAACATTTTTTGTTTTATTTTATTTAATGTGTCGGTTAATTATAAAGAAACATTTCAAAAATATTCCGAAAATCACACAATACATAATCTTTGCAGCTGTGCGTTTCATTGTTTTTAACATAAGATTGGGATATTTTTGAGTGGTCGCCGCTCGCTATTCTTTTGTCTTTCGAACATAAAAGTGCACAGCGTCGGTTCATTGCCTATTGTTTTCAAAAATAAAGAAATGTGTCGACATTTTTTTTTTGTTTTAGCAGATTAATCCTTCTTAGAAAAAGTGTACACGTAAATATTGCCTCCGAGAGCATACCTACTTATAAAAAAAAAAAATTTGGTTTAGGTTAGTTTTATGTAGTAAATGCAACGGCAGGTTAGCCTTGGTCTAATCGTTAGGTACTGCGGCGTATCTCATCTCTTGTTTGTATTGGTGTAAAATTTGTGACCTGGTTGTAAATCCCGATACTCCAATTTGAATCAAATGACCTAGCTATGGATACTAGCACTAAGAACTACGAACCCTCCTTAGACTGATCTGACAATGAACACTGGCACTACGATTGATATGGGAAATGAAACTGGTACTCTGAACCCTCATTTGAAGATTGATCTGGCTATAAAAACAGACAAATTAAGTTCTTTGAATCCCTTTTCAGAACATGTAATCAACAGAGATGTTATCGCAATAAACTGTAAGTACTTTCTAGTACATAAGAAACTAGTACCTAGTACTTAAATGGGCATCATTTTAAGTGTGTAAACTACAGAATTCAATTTTTATTTATTTATCAGGATAACGTTTCCTGTTTACAACTGTTTGCCATATTAAATCTAGACTATGTGTTCAGTCCATATTTGCTAATTAAATCACTAGATCTTAATTCAGAGAATCCTATAAATCCTTTTACATACTTCTTAAATTTGGTATGTAAATTGGATTTTGCTATAAACAGATATGGACGATGAGTTTTCTGAAAATGAATTTGCGGGCTTAGTGGTTGAAACTGGTAATTTATCGGAACCTGAATCTGGAATGATTCATCAGATTTGAATGAATGTAATTAAGAGGAAATTTTATAGAAGAATCATTAAATAGCGAACAGCAAAATAATATTTTTATTATTATTATTTTTTTTGCTGAAGAATTATAATAGAGATGTTGACCTCGAAACGCCAGAGTGGAGTCATGAGCATCCACATATCAGGTCAAATGTAAACATTTTCACTGAGCGTGTTGGACTTGATACTAGATACTAGATTTTTTCTTTACTTAGTTAACTGTTATTTTTTTTTAAATAAAAAAAAACATAAATGCTTCGAACCTGTTTCTTACTTCCACATATTTCGACAAATTGCACTTTGCTTTGACTTAAAAGCCAGGGGATCTATTGCCGTTCAAAATGAAAATTTGAATGTGAATCATTTTGACATAAAATATGTATAAGTTGTGTGTATATAGGTGAATCATTTTGTCTACCTACACAAGAGATTCATCTGTAAACCCGCAATGTATACTTATCACATGTCAAAAAAAATCTCATTCTTATTTTCATTGTGAAAGGCAATAGCCTAACTTCTCCAAACCGTCCATAAGTCTAGATCTCGATGTCCGCGCCATTATCCTTGTATCGTTTATCCACCATCAAACCTTCTTTAGGCAGTGGTGCGACCGCCGACGATAAACGAGAAACGAGTAGAACTAGAAACTATAAACGAGTTGACGATCAGTGGAAGGCGACTGTGTAGTTTGGATAGTTTTTTCGCCGGGCAACGAGCGATTTCTCGCGCCACTCGCCCGTTGTCGCTGCGGTCAGTGCGAGCGAGCATCGCTGAACGAGCTCTTTTTTTTAAAAGCTAGTCGTAGCCGGCGGCAGTGTGAAAAGTCAGAGAGCAACTATTAATACATGCATTACTTTCCTTTACACAGAATGTTTTTATGTATTGTTCCTGTCTTGAGCGAGAAAATCGCTGAGAGTTAGTCGTTATCTTGCCTACAGAGTCGGACTCTGCCTTAATTATGCTTCGAAAAATTTCTGGTTTTCACCATTCAGCGTTGACAAATATCGACATAATCGTAAGATTATAATATTAATATAATAACAAATTAATCATTTTTATTCCAGAACTTGGTGGCGTGTTCGAAACGGCAATAACTATTTTATTTTTATGTCCTCAGAGACAACATTTTGTGAAATATTAATGACTTATCCTAATCATGATATAGGTCCTGACTACCTGACTAGACCTTTAATAAATTGTAAGATCATTAAGTTGCAAAACAATTAAATATAATATTCGAAACCTCTTTTTCTGATAAAATACACCAAACCTTTTTTAGTTCTTAAAATAAGAAATAAATTGGCAGCTACATTTAAAAACTGTTACTTTAGTCAGTCAATAAATAAACTAAAGTATAGCATTTGGTTGTTGAATAAGAATTTTTCTGCGTAAACACGTCCATTTTTTCTGCCAAAATCGGTAGCTTTTTAGGTGATTTTTACAGCTCGCGGAGCGCCAGGGGACGCCGCACTGTCGGCCTTGCGCGGCGAACGAAATCTTTGTATGGTGGCGTGGCGCGTTGTGTTTTTTGAAATCGCGGTGGAGGTGGAAGAGTTAAGACAGTCGCTTGTAATACGATTACGAGTCGATCGATTTTGGTTACGAGACTTGACTCCACCGCGTACCATCATTTTGCTTATAAAAGTAAAAAGTATATTTCTATCTTTTACGTAATTCACGAACTTATTTGCACTACATAGACTCAAATATGATTTCTCGAGTTCTCGACTTTTCTCGACCATGATTTCCCGGGAACAGAAACCAAGGATTTCCCGGGAATTCTCGACCCGAGAAATCCCGGGAATGAACCCTATACCATACAGAAATAAATTATTTTATATATAATTGCGGAAATGCGATCACTTGAAAAGTATTGTTACGATAAGGCCCCATTTGAAGCCTAACTTTTAATTTTTTTACTACTAGTACTAGTCTAGTTACTATAACATTTTGAAATCACAAACAGTATATGGCTTTTTAAAAGATCTTTCGATTTATAAAAGTTTTAATATACTTTTACCGTCTTAAACATTTTTAAAATAAAAAAAACTACGAAATATTTTAGGGACAGTAACTAACCCTGACATTATTGTAATAATACTGACATGCTAAAAGAAATAAAAGTAAAAAGTATATTTCTATCTTTTACGTAATTCACGAACTTATTTGCACTACATAGACTCAAATATGATTTCTCGAGTTCTCGACTTTTCTCGACCATGATTTCCCGGGAACAGAAACCAAGGATTTCCCGGGAATTCTCGACCCGAGAAATCCCGGGAATGAACCCTATACCATACAGAAATAAATTATTTTATATATAATTGCGGAAATGCGATCACTTGAAAAGTATTGTTACGATAAGGCCCCATTTGAAGCCTAACTTTTAATTTTTTTACTACTAGTACTAGTCTAGTTACTATAACATTTTGAAATCACAAACAGTATATGGCTTTTTAAAAGATCTTTCGATTTATAAAAGTTTTAATATACTTTTACCGTCTTAAACATTTTTAAAATAAAAAAAACTACGAAATATTTTAGGGACAGTAACTAACCCTGACATTATTGTAATAATACTGACATGCTAAAGCTGAGATCACAGTAGTCATTTTAATTCGTCTTTAGCAATGATTTTAGTTAAACAGTAAAAATGCACTAAAATAACATTTTAAAGTCTTGTTTTTATAATTTTGCGTAATATTTCTTTAAAATAGTTAGCTAAATTTGTAGTATGAAGTAAAAAGTTAATATTTATCAGTCAAAATTATTGTGACAATCGGAAATTTGAGAGTGTATATTGCCGTCTTCATTACAGAATTCATTGCTTTTTATTATTATTTTAAAATGTATTTTTTTACTACCAGGTAAATGTATTGAGCGAAACTAATCACTTCATTGTGTCACCAGCTTTATCTAGTCAGTTTCGTTACAAATTCTGTCAGGATATATGTTACAACACAAAATGTAACGAGCCTGACGTAACGCGCAAGGGTCCCGTTTGAAAAGAAAATTAATATTAATTTGAAAAATGTATTTTCAGATTTAAATCTTTCACTTATTTGTTCGTAGATAACATAGAAATTAGCCACTAAAATCAGCAGTACTAGTATCGTATAAAAAATTCTGGAAATTGTTATAACTATATTGACAAAAAGTGTAGAAAAAACTCACAACGTGCAACCGCTCGTCACAAGTTGGTGCCTGTCTTTTTATAGAAAAATGATAAGTCACTTTTAAATATTCTATTACCACCGGCCTGCCAGTACATACAAAATTGCCTAAATATTCAATTCAATTTTTGATTTTTGGCGCCTTTTGCCTTGCGGCAAATTCTGCCAGTGTCAGTGTAAGGTTTAACATGGCATGATCCAAATAGGTAGTACGTAGATTTAGAAAAGAGAAGAATTGTCACCTTACTTTGGCTGGGGTTAGTAATCATCTGAAACGGACACAATGCAATACACAATGTTAGTAATATAATATACATGCAACACGAAAACATAAAACACATATAGCATTACAGCTTGATATTATTTACACGTATATATTTCATTATAACCTCTAGAAGTTCAGGATCAGAAAAGATATAGGAAAGGAGAGATTTAAAGTTAATAGGGAGTGGGATTTTAAATTTTCACAGATAGCTATACAAATTTGGGGAGGAGAGATTAGAACAGGAAAAGAAAATATGATCCAGAGTGCCGTCCTCTAGCCCACAATCACAAAGTGGGCTATCACGGACCCGGATTTTATGAAGAAAAGTAGGGGTAAAACAATGTCCCATACGGAGTCTACAAAGACAGAAATAACCACTGTAGGAGTTTTATTTTGTTTGTAGAACCAGGGTTTACTGGGGATATTGGGTTGTTGACTGGCATAAAAAGCACCCCTAATTCGGCTGGTATCTGCCCATAGAGTCTGCCAGGCCAGCATCTCCTAATGCAACATTCCCAGTTGTCCACACCTCGTTTCATGTCTAGTTTAAGAGTCAGTGTAATTTTTTTTAAATTAAATACATTATTTTATTGTTTAATTAATTTAAAAACTATTAAGTTTTTTTTTATCACAGATTAACATAATTTACAATAATTAAAAGGCAATATTTTAACTAATATTTTTTGGTATTATATAAACATTTTTAAGTATATAATAACAACATAATATGTACTAAGTAGTGTTTAAATGCAACAGTATTTTTCATCACAGATCCTATTATAAAATTTTTTGCTGTTTATACAACACATGTTTAATCCACTTTTATGTGCTCTTCTAACGTAATCAATATATATAAAACTCTTCCGTTACTGACTGACTGACTGACTGACTGACAGACAACGCAGAGCCGAAACTACTGGGCGTACAAAGCTGAAATTTGGCATGTAGGCTCGGGAGTTTAGGTGAGCACTAAGAAAGGATTTTCCGAAATTCCCACGGGAACGGGAAAAAACGGGATTTTTGTGTTTATGAGAAATCTGCGCGGGAAATACCGCGGGGCAGCCTCTAGTCAATATATATAAAACTCTTCCGTTACTGACTGACTGACTGACTGAATGACTGACTGACTGACTGACTGACTGACTGACTGACTGACTGACTGACTGACTGACTGACTGACTGACTGACTGACTGACTGACTGACTGACTGACTGACTGACTGACTGACTGACTGACTGACTGACTGACTGACTGACTGACTGACTGACTGACTGACTGACTGACTGACTGACTGACTGACTGACTGACTGACTGACTGACTGACTGACTGACTGACTGACTGACTTACTGACTGACTGACTGACTGACTGACTGACTTACTGACTGACTGACTGACTGACTGACTGACTGACTGACTGACTGACAGACAACACAGAGCCGAAACTACTGGCAAAGCTGAAATTTGGCATGTAGGTTCCTTAGGGAGTGTAGGTGAGCACTAAGAAAGGATTTCCCGAAATTCCCACGGGAACGGGGAAAAACGGGATTTTTGTGTTTATGAGAAATCTGCGCGTGTGAAACCGCGGGGCAGCTTCTAGTATTGGATATTGGTGAACTCCATGAAGTAAAACAGTCCCGTGCTTTCTTTTTATATACACAAGCACAGTTTGGCCACTTGAACCACCAGGTGCACTTAACCCCGACGTGATCCCGAATGCAAAAGCTCATCAAGCTCATCGTCACTTTATTGCCATATACCGTGGGCTTGCAATATGCAGCGAGCTGATTGGCTATTTCAAGGCCATGTATCTATTATTCATTCCCGGAAGCGTCGTCAAACAAAACTGATAAGCGGAGTGCAAAGACTATCTTTTGTTGGAGGATCGACAGGGTGCAGTTAAAATAGTTTAGTTTATCAAGGAGATTGTAACTGCAAAACTTTTTATACATACCTATTAAATTGAATTGTTATTTTAAATTTGAATTTAAACTTATTTTGATACAATACCCAATGTGTGAAATCGAAATGTGAAACATTCTTATACATCAATCAATATCAATACATAGTATAAAACAAAGTTCTGTCGCTATGTATGCTTATATCTTTAAAACTATGCAAAGGATTTTGATGCGGTTTTTTTTAAATAGATAAGAGTTATTCAAGAGGAAGGTTTATAAGTATAATACATGCACAAAATATGAATAGGTGAGGCGGTACGAAGTTCGCCGGGTCGACTAGTTTAGTATAAAATACGCAAAAAAGCTTTAAGATTTACCAGGTATGTACTTTTTAAGTATTTGCCTTACTAAAGTAATAAAGCTAAGTACATCATATTTTAAAAGTATTTTATTATACAAAAAATACTATCATCATATTTTCTTTACCTAGACCTTCTCTTAGACTAGACGTGAAATGACGGGGTGTGAACGACTGGGAATAATGCGTTCTGTAAGTCCACAGTGTAGACGAACAGAACGCACCATTCAAAGCCGTCCGCAGTGTGGACGACGGGGTGTGGGCGAGCGGGAATGACTGATTTTAATTGTTAATTTGTCTGAATGCATTATAGAATAAAAAAATTGTTTGAACAAAATTGCTCACATAGAAATATTCACATAAGATTCTCAATTTAAATAGGAAATTATTTGTTAAGTAACCTTTATCTTGTGTGTTTTAGATTAAGTATGGGAGAGAAAGAGCAAGTGATCCAAGCTCTAAGAGCCACACTCATTTCGGTGAAAGGTGCCCTGACTTTAAAGCAGTGTAACCGTAAGTAATAACATACCTTGCAAAATTTATAAAAGGCCCAATAACATATTATGTTTTAAATTGTTAGTGGAAAGACAATATTTTGGATTAACGCCTCCTCAAAGAGGATTTTTAACAAAAAAATTAATTACATTATTAGATAACTTTGTACAAATCCCTCATTGTAGATGCATTTTCTGTAAGAAAATGTGAGTACAAGTAATATTACATATACCATATATACGTAAAAAATAAAGTAGAATAACGATTAAAATTGTTTGTGTTATGAAAAATATAAAATTTATTAATTAAGTCTACAAATTATAGGTGATTATCGAGAGCTTCAAGGAGAGTGGATTCCTTTTAAAAAGCTGGGTTATCCAACCCTGGAGAAGCTGTTCTTGGACGTGCCTGGTTTTAAAGTAAATCAAATTAATGGAGAATGGTACGTTGATGCAATTGCCAGCCAGGAAACTCAGCACATTGCGTCCATGGTTGCTAAACAAAAGTCTAATAAAAAGGCAGCTCCAAAATTAAAGTATGCTGTGAGTGTTATCTACTTTAACTACTATATAGAAAAATGAATCATGGTTCGTTAGTCTTGCTAAAACTCGAGAACGGCCAGGCCGATTTAGATGATTTTGGTTTTGAAATGTTCGTAGTAGTCCAGGGAAGGTTTAAAATGTGAGAAAATATGGAAAAATGGAGAGGAAGTCAGTAAAAACAAAAATTAAATTTTCCATATAAAAATTGTTTATACGGAGTTCGCCGGGACTGCTAGTTTATTATAAAAAAATATCTTGAAATTCCTTTTTTATGTAAACTAACATATTTAAGTTGACAAACATGTTTTTAAATATTTACAGAGTCGATTTCCCAATAGGCAGGACTCATGGCGCAAACCAACCACCTACTGCAACTATTCATCTAACTATAGTAACCAATACTCCAATCAATATTACAGAGCTAAAGGCAGCACTATTTCTAACAACAACACCATGAAGGTATGTTTTTACAGGTGGAAAAATAAATTATACTTGATTGTAAAAAATAGTCCAGTGCTCAGTGATAGATAAAATAGCCAATTTTTTTTTTCAGTATAACAATAAGTACTCTAAAACGAATGATACTCGATATTCTAATTATAATTATACGAAAACTCAAAAAACAACGGACTTTTCAACTGACGTAGACATCACATATGTGCCTCCAAAAAGTACTGTTACCCCTAATATCAAGCACGAGGCAGCTCCGATAACGGTGGACAGCGAGCACAATCGACCTCAGGTATGAAATGCACTTCAAAGTTTAAAGTAATTAGAACTGCATTTTTAAAATGGACCTAAAAAGCTACTTGAATTATTATTTTTCATCACACCTATTCGAAAAAGACTACTTTAGTCCCTTTTGTATGCGCCTAAAGTTGTTGTTTTCTATAGGAGACTCATAGCAGGGCCTGAAGTAATTTTTTATCCCATCCACTCGAAAAGTAGACTTTTTTATTACTGTTCCAGGTCGTAAATTTCCTTATTATTCACATGCGGTTTGTAGCCGGTCAATAATGAATTTACATACATTTTATTTACCTCTGGGCAATTATGATGTTCTTGTATTATACTTACGAAAATAAATGATTGAAGTGAAGTGGGATTGAAAACAAGCTAGCTGATTAGGTCAGCAAACTTTGGTAGGTACATAGGTGCTTCTTTCTTATATGTAAACTAGTTGACCCGGCGAACTTCGTACCGCCTAACCTAAAACTATTTTGTACATGTATTAAACTTATAAACCTTCCTCTTGAATCACTCTATCTATTAAAAAAAACCTCATCAAAATCCGATGCATATTTTTCAAGATTTAGCGTGTTTCCTCAAGAAGCGATATCGCTCGCTCGATAAAAGTTCGATAGCCAATATGAATTGCTCGTACATCCGAATGATGCAATTCTGTATCGTCGCGATATCGAGCCCAGTCCCGTATGTAGTGGGGGCTGGGCAGGCCCGTGCCCCGGGCGCCAAGATCAGGGGGGCGCCAAATTCACACTACAGACGAATCAAATCATGTGTTTGATGTGTAAAATCAACGAGCGCTCTAGCGCAGCGTAAGGTTAGCGCTCCAGCGCGACGCTATAGTGCCGTCATTTTGGGTGACAAAGCATTTGAGTGAATTTTTAGACAAATCCATCGAGTCAAAGAATATATTATCCTGGCCCGTTTCTTGGCACTAATGGATGGTCTGACATGACTGTTTTGACATATTAATGCGGAAAAATGTATTGAGATGATTTCAAAAGAGGTCAAAAGTGACAGAAAAAATCGACAAATGGTCGGTCATGCTACGGCCGCTGATAGGTGAAATTATACACATAAAAAAGGTAAAATTTAATATTACTGGGCAGGGGGGGCGCCATTTTTCAGTTTTGCCCCCCTAAAAAAATTGGAGATCCGGGGCTGTATCGAGCGCGCTGTTTGTCAGACGAAAACGTCAACGAAAACACTTTTGGGTACCTACATCCATACATAGAAAAAAAAACCTAGACACAACATATAAATAGAAAAAAATATATTTTTACCTTTGCATCGAATAGGTTCCAAAACTACTGAACCGATTTGAAAAATTTTTGACTGTTGGCTACATATTCCTTTTTTTTAAATGTGCTATACTAGCGCCACTTTGATAAATAATTAATATCTTATAAACCATGGCCGAAATAAAAAATATGCGTCTTTGACTCCCTAGATAATCTTGGTAATGATCTTAGAAATATTATTTTATTAATAAACGTTTTATTCCTTAGATTATGAACCTGAAAGCTACACACAACAGGACCTTAAAAACCTCTTAGCCAAGGAGGCCTTAGGAGTCAAAGACCCATATTTTGACTTTTGCCATGGTTTAGGAAATATACATTATTTTCGGAAGTTGGCTAGTTTCGCACCGTGTAAGCTCATAACTAATAAAAAGGCGAAAAGTATTGATCTTAGTTATCGAATGTACTAATACGATATGTAAGAATATGTAAAATAATATAAGATAATGTAAGATAGGATACGGTAAAATAAGGTAGGTTTTGATTATAAAGGCGCAGATGTTTTTAAACATCTTGAACAAATTTTAAAATTGTAATCTGCTCCTCCGTCAATCCAAAACTACATCCAAAATAAACATATTTGTTTACCCGGTAAGTAAACAAAGTTCGAGCAGGAGCAGGCAACTGAATTGCTTATCGATTTTTACGTATTTGAGGTCGCTTTCAGGTCGAAACGATGTCGAGCGCTCGACCTGCCTTCATACTATTCAATCTGTATCGCGCGTCATGTGAATGTACGTGCGATTCGATATCGAGCGGTCGTGTGATCGATATCGTTCGCTCATGAGGACACACACGCGATTCTCCATATTATTTGGTAGGACTCGCGACGTTTTCGATATCGCACCGATATCGCCTATCGACGCAATTCTGTATCGAATCGCTGCATGAGGAAACACGCTTAGGGACAGACGCGGTAAGCGACTTTATTTTATACTATGTATTGATTTTCTCGTCGGATGGAATAAAAAGCTGTATATATCGATCATGGAAATGCCAATTGTCGTAAGGGACATTTTTCGAAATTTCGTTTTTGATGCCATTATACGCTCTATCGAATGGTATATTTGAAACCTCTCTAGCTTCCAAAAAATGTTCCTTACGACCTGACTTTTTTGGGCCTAGCTCAGAAATTTATTAAAAAAAAAGCTTTATGGAACATTTAATTTTTCTACATTGGCGTAAGGGCCAATAAATTAAAATATGATATCAAATTATCCAGGTTTTCGCAAAATCCCTAGTTTTTTTTCAAATAACCTAATTATCAAATCTTACTACGACGTATACAACTTGGGGGTAAAGTTATTCTGCCTCGGGTGAGGTTAAAATTCTCGCTTGTTTAAGTTTCAAGTCATTATAAACCCTTGAAACTCTCTGCGCTCGGGTTTTAACAGACCGCCCTCGTACATAATACATCACTACTTTACACCCATGTTGAATAAACTTCTATTTCATTCCACTGGCTCCCAAAAACACCCCTTTTCGTATCTGTACACGTATTGAAAAAGTGACACTTTAATGACTTTTGGATTACAGCTGGTTGAATATGAATTTCCATACATTATGAATGTACTGAAAAGTTATTTAATTTGTGCATCTGTAGAAATTTAACTACTATACTAGCTCCATGGGCTGAACTGACATAAGAAAAAAAAGGCGGCAAAATAATTGTTTTTGTTTACGTGTTTCTAGTACCTATACGTACTATGTAGGTAGTTTAGTTTAGTTTACGGGCGAATTTACGCAATTTGACAGCTATCGTGCCTATTTTGCGTGAAAAAAGGGGTAGCGCTACTACTCTAACCACCCCAGCTCCTCCACGAAGCTCAGCAGCGCTTTGACGTTGCCTACTGCCTCGCGTACGGTGCTTGGGAACCCTAGGTACTTACGTCTGTATACTTCTTCCTGTTTGCAGTCTAGTAGAATGTGTTTGGAAGTTACGTCCGCCTCCATGCAAGCCCTACACGTAGGACTGTCAGTGATGCCTAGAGTAAACATATGTTAATTAAGAGTGTTAATGCCCGTCAGCAACTCTACATACTTCCTTAGTTGGGGTTTATTAAGCCTTAAGAGGTTGGCTGTAAGCTTATTGTCGAGCGTTGGTATTATTTCTTTAAAGTGTTTGCACGTCTCGGCGCTTTCCCAGTTATCCTGGTATGTAGGTAATATGAGAATGCAATTACTTTGATATTACTTTTATTTAATAGTTATTGTTACAAAATAAGCGATTGAAGTGAAGTGGATTTAAAAACAAGTTGACTGATTATTTTAACAGAATTAGGTAGGTACCTAGGTTTCTGCTTTTTAAGGAAAAAAAATCTCGTCGGATGGAATGAAAAGTAGAATATAATAAATACTCTGGCGTAAAGATATTCCGCTTCTGGTTTCGTTATAACCCTCGCTTGTTCAAGTTTCAAGGCATTATTCCCTCGTTTCGCTCGGGAATAAACCCTTGAAACTCTCACAGCACTCGGGTTCAAACTTGAAACCCTCTTACTTTACGCCCTTGTATTATAATGTACTATTTTATCCAATCCGCTCGAAAAGGCGACTTTTTGTTTGTGTTCGCTAGTCCTAAAGTGACTCTTTATTGAGTTTTCGGTCTGCAGCCGCGAGTTATGAATTTCCATACATTCATTATTTACCTGGTCAATTATGAATGTACTGAAATGCATTCAATATTGCTTTGCGGCCACATTCCGTTTTCTTTGTATTGACTTTGACACTCTAGAGGACGAAAAGCTATGTTGCAATGTGGCCGTAATAGTACCGCTGTAGTTAGCAGCAGCAGTTTTTTTTATTTTTGTTTCAAACAAAGAAAACAAAAAAAGTTATTTAATCTGTGCATCTGTGCCTAAACCAAAGAAATTTAGCAAAAAAGGCAGCAAAATAATTGTTTTTGTTTACGTGTTTTTTAGTACCGTAATTTATTAGGTCAACAGAATTAGGTAGGTACCTAGATATCTGCTTTTTATGGAAAATTTTCTCCTCGGATGGAATAAAAATCAGTATATGTATATTACTCTGGCGAAAAGATATTCTGCTTCGGGTTTGTTATAACCCTCGCTTGTTAAAGTTTCAAGCCATTATACACGGTTACTTTTTTATCGAGGAGGAAAATTTAACACCCGGTAGGCATTATACAGGACTGATCCCCGAAAACAAAATTGAAAAATAATGAACTTACTTGAGGTCCTTCGAAAGTTTTTGTGAAAAAAACTAATAACGATGTGTAGCATCAGAGCATTGACCTACGGTAGCTTAACTGGCGCCAGACGAGTTAGGAGGTGAGTCAAACAAATGAGTCGATTCTGAGCGAACTGAAAATCTCCAAACGTTTCTCAACAATCTGCCAAGAGAGAACTCTCTGATTCTTTGGGCACATAATGCGCTCACCACACCACAGCCTCAAACGTGACATCATAATGGGGAAAGTTGAAGGCAAGCGCGCTAGAGGAAGAGCCCCTACAAGATGGTCGGATTCCATTAAACAAACATGTGGTTCCATGCAGAGGGCAGCCGACATAGCCCTTGATCGCGATATATGGAGGGAAATAATTATTGGTCACGATCCTTAGCCATGAGGGAACGACGAAGAAGAAGAAGAAGATAAAAAAAACAAAAGAAAAAAAAAAGTATTTTCTTTTATAATTTACGAGCTTTCCCGGCTAACTTCGTTACGCCATAGAATATAATATAAGTATAGGACCTGGGTCTATAGACTTTGTTCTTATGACTGCCCAGAATGGGCGTATAAAAAACAAACAACAACAACAAACTACTTGTCAAAATATGTAAACAACGGGAAAAAATTTGCACCTTGGGTTACATTATTTGAGTTTAGGTAAGGATC
The DNA here is from genome assembly GCA_951802225.1 of Euspilapteryx auroguttella. Lineage (NCBI taxonomy): Eukaryota > Metazoa > Arthropoda > Insecta > Lepidoptera > Gracillariidae > Euspilapteryx > Euspilapteryx auroguttella. The sequence continues at coordinate 7,255,863 of OX637646.1, forward strand.
CCTAATTATTTTGAAAATATAATATAGCCTATGTCACTCGGGGATAGTGTAGCTTTCTATCAGTTAAAGAATTTTTCAAATCTGTTCAGTATTTCCGGAGCCTATTCGTTACAAACAAACAAACAAACAAATCTTTCCTTTTTATTATATTGGTATAGATTCAAGTCATATATCATGCAAAGACTTTGTCCTGATAGTTTCCGCCACGATAAAAAAAATACCGTGTATAAACCCTTGAAACTCACACTGCACTCGGGTTTCAACAAGACACCCTCCAAACACTACTTTTTGCCCTTGGTACATAAAAACTACTATTGTTTGCTTGAGCAAACCTCTGTAAGAATTACCCACAATGTTGTGAATTACTCAATATTCAAAAAAGCTTGCTTTTCTTAATACTAGTTCCATTTTGTTTCGATACTTGTGAACTGTCATGTTCTTTAAGTATGCAAAAACATTATAGGCGAAACTTTCTACTCGAACGGAAACTGAGCCAGCCACGAAACCTTCGGGTAAAGTGTCCGCGTCGCAGCGCATGTCCAACCTGCGCGACCGGCTCAGCTCCGTGGACCTCATCCCGCTGCAGCTGCCAGCCGCTGCCGCCTCCCCCGCCGCCGCCGCGCGCCCCGCCGCCCCGGCACTCGCCGAACACGACAACGACGCGGAGACCATCTATGAGCCTTTGGTACTTTCATTTGTACCGAACAATTACCACTTTATTCTGTTTGATAACTATAGCTTTAATGTTGAAAGGGTGCACTGCTCGAGTTAAACGGTTTTTACTACGAACAACAATACTCTTAGAACTCTAGAAGCATAACTAGCCCAATGACATGCGCCCACGGAAAAGATGAAGCGGTTTTGTAGGAGAGTTACGCTTCCTGAGTATTGTTGTTCGTAGGGTTTTTATAAACTTCGGCAAAAAGCGGAAAGTTTTTTTTTATGGTACATTACGTTGAGTATGATAAAATTATGGTATCTTCCTATTGAACTGCGCATGTGGCCTCAAAACAGAAGCTTTTTTATTAAGTTTAATCCAGTTAGGATGTAAAATTCGGCTTCATTGCATGGTGAATATAATTCACAGAAGTCTTGAATCTTGTGTAAAAGCTCCCTATATACTTTATTTTAAACACAGAACGCTTTTAAAGCGGTCGGTGTCCAAATAGTCCTAAATAAAATCCAACTTTAGTTTCGAACGGGTGCGATACTAGCGCCACTTCGATAAATAATTAATATCTTCTAAACCATGGCTAAAATCAAAAATATGTGACTTTGACACCCTAGATACTTACCTAATTTTGCTTAGAATTTTTAAGGCTTTGTTGTATTGTGTAGCTTTTAGGATAATGATCTTAGAAATATTCTTTTATGAAAATAAAAGTGGCCACTTTAGGCAGCAAAATAATATTTCTTATATCATTATCCTAAAAGCTACACAATAGAGCCTCAAAAAATCTAAGCAAGGTTATTTAGGGCGTCAAGGGCGCATATTTTTGATTTGGCCATCGATTACAAGATAAGTAGTATTAATTATTTTTCGAAGTGGCGCTAGTTTCGAACCATGTGGCCCCTTGAAGGTATTGTACTCTACAGGATACGACAAATTCTAGAGACTTGTTTTGTTGTTTTTATGACTGGGTCCTGTTAGGCTATTGCCGTTCATAATTACAATAAGAATAAGAAACATTTTGACATGGTGATAAGTATACATTGCGGGTTTACAGCTGAATCTCTTGTGTAGACAAAATGATTAACCTATATACCCGCAATGTATACTTATCACATGTCAAAATGATTCACATTTTCATTTTGAACGGCAATAGATCCCCTGATGTCTCTGAGTAGCTTTGCAAAGGCCAATATGTATTAGTATTTGTCGCATGATGATGATAAGCGCTGACTGGTGGCGGGTGGTCGGTACAGGAGGCGGTGGGCGCGGGGGACACGCACGCGGCGCCGGCGCTGGCGCTCAGCCTCGAGCCTCCGCCGGACTCGTCGCCGGCGGCGCGCCTCGAGTGGACCTGCCAGAAGCTGGGGCTGCCGCAACCCGTCTATAAACTGCATGACTATAAACCAAAGCGAGGTGCCGTCTGCTACGACTGCTCTGTTAAAGTAAGCATGGAAAAGAAAGGTTATGTATATTAATTTTTGAGTAATATAATTTATTAGATCCTCTCCCCCTTTTTCCCAAATATTTTGTACTTATGGCTGAGAATCAACAAAAAATGGCCCTCAGTCCGGGGCAGTTTTTAATAGCCAGAAGGTGCTAAGAATCCGCCGGCCATGGGTACCGGACACACTGGAGCAACACAAATCGGCGACGAGTCTCGCCACCCGTCACGTTGTGTTTCTCATCGGGGCGAACAGTGGACTCTTGATTGCCGCTTTGCTACGATGAATGTCTGCGGAGGAATAGCTAGTAAGATGGATGAAGTTGGTGTTATGATGAATGAAAAATGTTTAGAGGTGATATGCCTGAATGAAACCAAGCGCAAGGGTAGTGGTAAAGAAAAAAAAATAAACTGTTTTCTGGTCTAGAGTTCCAGAAAACGAAAGGGGAAGGCAGGGGGTCGGTATTGCATGTACTTTCAGTTTCAGAGAGAATGTCAGAATGTGTAAAAGGTTACGAATGTGTGAGCTCAACACTGTTGTGGATAAGAATAAAAATTGGTTTGATTAATATATTCGTGGTTCGAGTGTATGCTCCTGATACTTCCAAATCGGCGGGTGAGAAGGAACAGTTTTGGGGGGAGTTGAAAGAATTGGTGTCTAGGTGTAAGCAGAATGAAAGAATAAATGCTGGGATATTTAATTCATGGGTAGGAGTATAACGTGATGGATGTGAGGCGTCATCAGGTATGTTTGGTGATCCGAGAGTTAATGATAATGGTGAATTTTTGTTAGAAGTATGTCTGGAGAAGAATCTCTTTGTGAGCAATACATTTTTTGCTCATAAAGATATTCATAAGTTTACATGGCAAAAACTGAATGAACGGAATCTGATTTTTTTTTTTAATAATATATTTTATTTTCTCTTCTCACAAAGTAATTTTTTTACATTTTTCCCTAAACAACAAAGATTGTTTTGCGGGGAAGCTTACGCTCTAATTAAATTTATTAATTTAAAAATAAAAACTTACTTAAGTAACTATGAATTTATGTAATAAATGCTTAGTTTCGTTGCAAGGTTACAAAGTGTAGGCTAGATAAAATATTTGGGTTGTTCCGGAAATCCCCCTTGAGCGATTCCCCCCTGAGGGGGAAAACAGGAATCTTGTTTAAAATATGTCCGAAAATCCCCCTCGCTTAAATTTTGTTATTCCTGTAATCCCCCCTGAACCAAGGGGAAAAATAGGAAACGTCTTCAATTATTAAAAACAATAAGTGAATTTTTAGAAAATTATTCTTATTTATTATTAAACTTGTTAACAACGTTTAAAAAGTATAAAATATACCTATAGAGATAAATTTGTTGTTTAGAGGTACCTACAATAATTAAATAGATGGTGGAATTTAGAAAAGTTGTTTTAATTTTACGTAAAATTTCCTCCAATTATTAACAAAGTAATTACTTAGAGCAAAGTAGAAAACAATTTCTTATTAACAATAATGGACTAGGAATAATGATTTTTTAAATTACGTATATATATAATCATATCAGTTAGCACTATAGAACATTAATTTGCAAACAGTGACAAATATTGTGGGTTATTCCAACATTGTTAATCGGGGTAGGAACCCAGCGCCGATTCAAAATGGTTGTCGATCTAGCTAGAGTACCATACCAAGAAGATGACATACCGTTAAGTTACACGTAAATTATTACTTTTAAGTTGCTTGTTTTTTATGGTTTTAATAAAAGTGGGAGAGAGTGTAATCAACGAGATAACCCGTTTAAATTCATAAGTTTTGCTTAATGTATAGTTTACTATCGTTGTATAGTTAGTTGGTTGGTAATATTCTACCTCTAAGAGGTACTTACTGATATTCAAAGTAGCAGTTTTAATAATTATATTATTGATTTAACGTAGTGATATATTAAAATAAAACCTATTATCTTGGAGGGGAATTTCAGACATTTTTTTTTTGCATTCCAGTTTTCCCCCCTAAGGGGGATTGACAAGGGGGAATTCGGAACTTTTGATTTTTTCATTCCTGTTTTCCCCCCCAAGGGGGATTCCAAGGGGGATTTGAGGAACAACCCAAATATTGGGTTGTTCCGGAAATCCCCCTTGAGCGATTCCCCCCTGAGGGGGAAAACAGGAATCTTGTTTAAAATATGTCCGAAAATCCCCCTCGCTTAAATTTTGTTATTCCTGTAATCCCCCCTGAACCAAGGGGAAAAATAGGAAACGTCTTCAATTATTAAAAACAATAAGTGAATTTTTAGAAAATTATTCTTATTTATTATTAAACTTGTTAACAACGTTTAAAAAGTATAAAATATACCTATAGAGATAAATTTGTTGTTTAGAGGTACCTACAATAATTAAATAGATGGTGGAATTTAGAAAAGTTGTTTTAATTTTACGTAAAATTTCCTCCAATTATTAACAAAGTAATTACTTAGAGCAAAGTAGAAAACAATTTCTTATTAACAATAATGGACTAGGAATAATGATTTTTTAAATTACGTATATATATAATCATATCAGTTAGCACTATAGAACATTAATTTGCAAACAGTGACAAATATTGTGGGTTATTCCAACATTGTTAATCGGGGTAGGAACCCAGCGCCGATTCAAAATGGTTGTCGATCTAGCTAGAGTACCATACCAAGAAGATGACATACCGTTAAGTTACACGTAAATTATTACTTTTAAGTTGCTTGTTTTTTATGGTTTTAATAAAAGTGGGAGAGAGTGTAATCAACGAGATAACCCGTTTAAATTCATAAGTTTTGCTTAATGTATAGTTTACTATCGTTGTATAGTTAGTTGGTTGGTAATATTCTACCTCTAAGAGGTACTTACTGATATTCAAAGTAGCAGTTTTAATAATTATATTATTGATTTAACGTAGTGATATATTAAAATAAAACCTATTATCTTGGAGGGGAATTTCAGACATTTTTTTTTTGCATTCCAGTTTTCCCCCCTAAGGGGGATTGACAAGGGGGAATTCGGAACTTTTGATTTTTTCATTCCTGTTTTCCCCCCCAAGGGGGATTCCAAGGGGGATTTGAGGAACAACCCAAATATTTGATCTTATACAAATCTTAAGTTTCAAGCAAGTGTTTTTTTTTAAAGTATTGTTTCTACTTTTTATATAAGGCATTTGAACCATTTTAACCTCTGCACCGAGAGCCGGCCCGCGCTTATCTGCCTCGTCAATTTTTTACCTTGTTTCTTTAGCTTAGCGGTCATCCCAGTATTGTTCTTTAGCTAGTTCAAATTTAATTTTTTTATCAATAGGCAAGATGTTACATTTTTTATACAGTAGTTCATAGTCACCTTTTACATCCTTTTTAGTTTTCTTATCTACGAGAATTTTCAAGAATGAAGTTTGTATTTGTTTTATTCTATTCACGCCGGTCGCCACACCATACCTGACGCCCTCGCGAGCCCCAGTATGATCTTTGACTTTTACTGAAAATTTTCTATCTTTTAAGTATTCTTTAAACTAGTTTAATAATTAACCCCTTATTCCACACGTGTTGGCGACACGAACCACGGCACGTAGGGTTTACTTAGAATAAGTTTTATTTATTTTTGTGTTATGACGAACAGACAAACAGACAGACACACGTATTTCATATAAAACTGAAAATGTTAACATCTGTGATCACTTTGGATTGTTTTGCGTTTTGTTTATTAAATAAATGCGGAAGCGCAGCGTTCGATGACGTCGAAGGGGACTGCGGGGCGGTGCGGGGTAAAAATGAGCTATCGATGGCCGCCGCCTGCGGGGAGAGTCTACCTTCGAATTGCATCGACGCACGGTCAACGCTGATTTAAAATTGTAATTCGGTGTTTTATTCTCATCCTCACCCCTATATCCGCTACAATCTGGTCCTTCGAGCCGGATCACGCGTGTGTGAACCTTCATCAAGCGGAACTACTGGTTATGTTCTCAACTCCACCGCCACACATTATGGTAAAAACACGTGGCGCACTTACGAGGGAAAAGTTGAAGTTTGAGTCGACTGAGGGTGAACCTAAAGGAAGAATGGATGAGACGAGGTCAGAAATACCAGTCACCAACAACGAGCTGAAGGAATACCTCCACCACGATGGCCCAAGGCAAGCGGCAAGCCTTCTAGCCGCAGGGCAGTGTCAATCGATCGCGTCCAAGAAACGTTCCATTGTGTCAAGTAAAGCTTCACTTGAGGCTCGGAAAATGCAGTTGGAGTTGGAAGCCGCCGAAGCTATGGCCGCAATCGACAAGGACGTGATTCGCAGGAAGTTGGCGGCTGACCTGGCTGCCCTTGAGGACGAGTGTTCTAGAAAGTCGCACGGTAGTCGTCGTGATTCGCTATCCAGTGTTAAAACGTCGCTGGTAGAACAGTGGCTTCAAGACAGTCAACCGAAGGCGGAACCTGGGCCTTCACGTGCCGCCGTAGAACCACAACCACTTTCGCAACCAGTGAATAATAACTGTGAACCCACGATGATGACGAAGTGTCCATCTGATTTTCAGCAGCTAGCTATGGCACTTAAGGAAATCGCCGCCGTAGCTACCTCGAATACGTCGAATAATCAGATGATGAGTCGGCTGTGCACACCTAAGGACTTACCTTCATTTGCTGGTGATCCCATGGAGTGGCTGAGCTTCCGTCAGGCATACGAGGAGTCCACTGAGGTATGCCGCTTCACTGCAAAGGAGAACCTGTGGCGCCTACGCAAGTGTTTACGGGGTCCAGCTCGCAAATCCGTCGTAGCCCTCTTCGTAAGCGGGACGTCACCTGACGCTGTGATGGCTACACTCGAGCTGCGGTACGGCAATCCGGACGTCATACTACCCAGAATCATCCAAGACATCAAGAAGCTGCATCCGATTAGTCAGGAATACCATCGTGACATTGTTTCGTTTTCTGTTAAGGTAAAGAACTATGTGGCCGCTGTGCGGGCGTTACATCGGGACGAATATCTTCACGGCATGGACATTGCATCACTGATCATCACGAAGCTACCACCAGTGCTTATTTCCAAGTGGTCAGACTATGGTTTCGCTCGGATCGATAAAAGTGATAGGTCTCGGCTCGTAATCCTGTCAGAGTTTTTAAGTGAGGAGGCGCTGAAAATATCTAAAACGGCTGTATGTGTTAGTGGCATTCGTAATAATGACTTTAGGCGTAAGTACGGTGAAAACTATCAGTCTGTGATGCTGCAGGAAGGACAGAGCTACGTCGAGGCTTCAGAGGACTGCAAACAATCGGTTATGGTACAAGTGCAAAGGTCTAGCGGTAGCGATTTGTGTTATTTTTGTCGTAAGTCTAAACATCTGTTAATTGACTGTAAGAGGTTCAATAAGGTTATGGTAAAAGATCGTTGGAATTTTGTAAAACGTTGTGGCATTTGCTTTAAGTGTTTAGTTTCGCGCCACAATAGGGAAACTTGTCTGGCACCTGTGTGTTCTAAAGATAATTGCGGTAAGTCACATCACACTTTGTTACACTATAAAGATCGCTTCAAATCAGATAGTGGTGTAAAAATAACACAGATGCCAGATTCCGATTCAAATGTCGAAACTGTTACTAATGTGAATAGCCCTAGAAAACAAGTGTTGTTACAAATTTTGCCAATAAATATTCATGGGCCGAAAGGCGTGGTAAATACTTGTGCTATATTAGATAGTGGTTCTTCTGTTACTTTAATGAGTAGTAAGCTTGCGAATCAATTAGGTATTTACGGTAATGTACAAACCTTACGTTCTCGTGGTCCGTGGAATCATACAGAGTTAGTGTGTCAGAGCGAGATAGTGAATGTGGGTCTTTCTAACAAAGATGGGGACTTATTTAATATCCAGGCGCGAAGTGTTAACGAGCTCAACATACCGACTCAACAAACAGTAGGAATAGATATAGATAGGTATGCACATTTATCGGGCATTAAGGGGCAGTTTACACTGGGCAATTTTAAGCCTGAGATTTTAATTGGTCAGGACAATTATGAGTTGATGTTTCCTTTAGAAACTCTTTGTGGTAAGCCGAATGAGCCGTATGCCACGCGTACCCCACTCGGATGGTGTATTCACGGCTGTGTTACCGGTTTGTCTCAAAACAATGTTTACCATTCTACATCCTTTGTGTGCAACTTAGTGTCTGAGGAACAACGAATCCTTCAAGAAATACATGATGAGGTACGCAATTCATTTCGTCTGGAGGCATTGGGAACCACTGCGCCATTGCGGCAAAACAGCGAAGATGTCAAGTCCGTTGCTTTATTGGAACAAAAGTCAACATTAATCGAGGGGAGATGGCACGTCGGACTTCCCTGGAGAAATGAATAAAGCAAGATGCCGGACTCATATGAACACGCCCTTAAACGTTTTAAGAATGTGGAAAAACGTATGCAAGGTAACGCTGGTTTCGCCTCAAGATACACCGAGCGTGTTAATCATTTGTTGGAAAATGATTTCGCGAGCGAATTAACTACTGAGCCATTGACGCCGCCGCCGGTTCCATCGCCGCGCACGTGGTACTTACCTCACTTCGGGGTTGATAACGTAAACAAGAAAAAACTTCGATTAGTTTTCGATGCTGCTGCCAAGAGTAACGGACAGTGCTTAAACGACTATTTATACAAGGGACCTGATTTATTAATGTCACTATTTGGAATTATGTTACGCTTCAGGGAGAAAAGGATTGCCGTGACAGCAGACATTAAAGATATGTTTCTTCGTATCAAGATTATGGAGGAGGATCAAGATGCACTAAGATTTTTATGGCGGGAAAATTCAAATATTAATTTGAAAACTTATGTGATGACTTCCCTCATCTTTGGTGCAAATTGTTCACCATTCATTGCGCAGTTTATTAAGAACAAAAACGCACAGAGGCTCGAGTCAACGAAGCCTGCCGCAGTGAGCGCAATCTGTCAGCAACATTACGTAGATGACTACATAGACAGTATTGATGAAGAATCCACGGCAATACAGTTAGTCAAAGATATTGTTGCCATTCACAGCTCAGGTGGCTTTGAGATAAGGAACTGGACTAGCAACAGCGTGAATGTTCTAAACAGTTTACCGTAAGAATCCTTGGGAACTGCAGCAATAAAGTTCAAAATGAATCAGCAGGAGAATGAAGGCGAAAAAACATTAGGATTAATATGGTACCCAAAGGAAGATTGTTTGGGATTCGACGTATCATTTAAGAAAATTCCGGAAAATATAATTAATGGGTCAAAGAAACCTACCAAAAGGGAGATGTTGCGTGTTTTAATGTCAATTTTTGACGTATATGGCTTTCTTTCACCTTTCACAATTAAAGGTAAAATAATGTTGCAAGAAACATGGAAGAGTGAAATCTTATGGGATGACGTCATAACAGATGAAATTTACATGAAATGGACAGAATGGTTAAACATGCTTACAAAAATTGATACACTACGTTTGCCTCGTTACTATCAAACGTCATTGCGCGATACAGATGATTCAACGCGGTTATTGAGTGCACATGCACTCGATAGCAAGTACTCAGGCCCGGCACCGCCGCCGCCGCCACCGCTGACGTCACCGCAGCTGATAGGCTCGGCCACAACGGGCAAAAGTTATAATAATCTACAACTACATATTTTTTGTGATGCATCTACGAAGGCGATGAGTTCCGTGGCTTATTGGAGATGGATTGTAAACGATACCGTACGAGTAGCGTTTATCGCGAGCAAATGTCGTGTTGCTCCGGTGAAACATGTATCGGTACCAAGGCTCGAACTGCAAGCTGCTGTACTTGCCGTAAGACTAGCACAAACTATTTTGAGCGAACACACCATGACACCTAAGGAAAAATATTTCTGGAGTGATTCGTCCACAGTGCTTCATTGGATAAAGAATAATACTCGCAACTATAAGGTTTTTATTGCACATCGCTTGGGTGAGATTGATGAGCACAGTAAGGAAAGCGAGTGGCGCTACGTGCCGACAAAACAAAACGTAGCCGATTTAGCAACCAGAGATACTTCTGATTTTTCTGTCTTCGACGGGGAGTGGTTTCATGGACCACAGTTTTTATTTCAACCTGAAACACAATGGCCAAATAATATTCAGGTCCCTGAAATAAACGAGACAGACTTAGAATGTATTTTAAACGTAAAAACTTACCTTGAGGAGGACTTACCTGCAGTTCCAGACCCGACGAGATTTTCATCCTGGCTTCGGCTCCTCAGGACCACATGCGTCGTCTTTTCCTTCCTAGAAAAATGTAAGGGTCATTCTGGAGAAATAAATAGTGAAATGATGATAAATGCAGAGAGACTTCTAATACGATACGCGCAGTTGCAGAGCTTTTCCGAAGAAATTCGCCACCTGGAAAAAAAGAGAATATTAGTAAGAAAAGTAAATTACTTACGTTGTGTCCCATCCTCGACGAACATGGTATCCTGAGGGTCGGAGGCCGCATCGACGCTGCACGTGACGTTCCCGTAGCTATGAAGAACCCTGTAATTCTCGACGGACGTCATGCGGTATCCCGGTTAATAGTTCGACACTTTCACATTAAAGATTCTCACTGCAATACGGAAACTGTAGTGAATGAGTTGAAGCAGAAGTACTGGATAATACGCATTCGACCAACTGTTAAACGTGTAGCCATGGAATGTATGATTTGCAGGATACGAAAGGCACAACCGCGACCTCAAAGAAAGGGAGATTTACCGGAAGCACGGATGGCTCACCATCAGCGCCCTTTCACGTTCTGTGGTTTGGATCTATTCGGGCCGATGGAGGTTGCTATTGGTAGACGGAGAGAGAAGAGATACGCAGTTCTCTTTACCTGTTTAACTGTTAGGGCCATACACATTGAGCTAGTATCTTCACTTACAACTGATTCTTTAATAATGGCAATGAGACGAATGGCATCCAGGAGAGGCTGGCCGCAGAGGCTGTTCTCAGACAATGGAACAAATCTGAGAGGAGCTGATGAGGAATTGAAGAGATCAATACAATCGCTGAATCAAGACGTCTTGAAATCTGCAGCTGTAGACTATGGTACGACCTGGACCTTTATACCACCTGCAAGTCCGCACTGGGGTGGGGCATGGGAGCGTTTGATTAGAACGGTCAAAAGTTCTCTAAAGATAGTTCTCAAAGAACGTGCTCCTCGCGAAGAAGTTTTGGGGACTCTTATGGCAGAAGTCGAGCACATCGTTAATGGACGACCATTGACACATGTCAGTGTAGAACCAGGATCACTAGAAGCGCTTACTCCAAATCATTTTCTCATCGGATCGTCATCTAACCTACCAGTCTTAGGGGAGTTTAATGAAAGTGATTTGTTCATGAGAAGGCAGTGGCGGATTTCCCAAAGGTTAGCAGACATGTATTGGTCACGCTGGGTTAAAGAATATTTGCCTGAACTGATAAGCAGAAAAAAATGGACACAAGAAGAACCCTCTCTGGAAGTCGGAGATCTGGTAGTTATTGTAGACCCAGGTGCTCCAAGGAATATGTGGCTTAAAGGTATAATAACCGCAATACTTCCAGGGAAAGATAACCGTGTAAGAGTGGTGGACGTACGCACTAGTACAAGCGTTTTGAGACGACCAGTAACGCGTGTCGCTCGTATTCCCATAAGTTAGGAGTGCTGCCGAGCAGCACTAGGGTGGGGAATTGTTGGCGACACGAACCACGGCACGTAGGGTTTACTTAGAATAAGTTTTATTTATTTTTGAGTTATGACGAACAGACAAACAGACAGACACACGTATTTCATATAAAACTGAAAATGTTAACATCTGTGATCACTTTGGATTGTTTTGCGTTTTGTTTATTAAATAAATGCGGAAGCGCAGAGTTCGATGACGTCGAAGGGGACTGCGGGGCGGTGCGGGGTAAAAATGAGCTATCGATGGCCGCCGCCTGCGGGGAGAGTCTACCTTCGAATTGCATCGACGCACGGTCAACGCTGATTTAAAATTGTAATTCGGTGTTTCATTCTCATCCTCACCCCTATATCCGCTACAACACGTTTCCATACATTTCAGGAGGACTTCATGCTCCAAAGTTTCAAATGCCCTCCTGAAATATATGTATATTACTCCAATGTGCATTTTTTTGTTCAGATGATTATTAATATCATTTGCAATGTTTGCAATCGATAGATTTGGTGATTGTGGATGAAAGATTAAAAAGTAGAGTAACTGACACAAGGGCGTATCGTGGAGTCAGCGTTAGGACGGACCATTATCTCACGCCCTGCAGTACCGGGCCGAAAAATAGGACTGAGGTATCCCCTGCCTGTCGTAAAAGGCGAATAAGAGGGGACCCCGGGGTCGTTGGGTGCACGAGGCGGGGGCCTCGTATAGTCATATAACGGCCCCGAAAAGGACGGCGGAACGCGGGTGTCTCGTTTACCCGTTGAACGTTGGGAAAGCTACCACGCTCCGGGGGGACATCCATCATGTCCCCTGAGGAGAGGCTATACAGCCAATGCTGGAGGGGGGGGGGGTGGTCGCGAAGAATTCCACAGGCTCACCCGTGACCCTCCTGCTATTGGCCGAGAAGGACACCGGTGGGGTTTTAGTGGGTGCGATCCACACATAACGGCTCGGCTCGGGACGGCATCCCCGGGGCTGCAGGGTACTCGTTAGGAGTTTCCCCGCCTAAAAAAAAGGACAATTATCTCGTGGTTTGCCGGATAAGAGGTCTGTTCAAGCGTTAAAATAGAAAAGTTGAATGAACCAGAAGAACGAGAGAAGTATGAAAATATGTTAAAGATTCAATTGCAAGGTGTGGTAGAGAATAATTAAAGGATGTTGACATTAAACATTCATTTGTGGGGGGAATTGAAAAACAGTGTCGTGACCACAGCCATCGAAGTATGTGGATTATCTAAGGGAATGAAAGGTACAAGGGTGAAGCCTGAGCGGTAGGAAAATGATGTATGTACATGTACAAGCGTGTATAATAAAAAGAAAGCGTGGTTGGATTTGTTGGCTCTAAGGGCCAGTCAGAGATTGTGTAGAAAAGATGTGACAAATGAAGATTTAAGAAAGAAGAAGGTTGTATATAATAGTGCGAAAAGCGAGTTAAAGAAATGATTGCAAGAAATAAGCAAGAATGTAAGGATGCGTATGACGGGTAATTTTCCGACCATTTTCGGAACAACTGGAAGCTTGTAAGGCAGTCCCGGGGAAGATCGGAAAAAAATCCGATATAAAAGTAATAAGGGACGCAGAAGGGAATATTTTAAATGAGGAAAGTAAGCAGATAATTAGATGGAAGGAATATTTTGAGTCTTTGTTTGAATGTGAAGGCCAACACCGCCATCATTTACAAATGAAGGAAAGGATGTTATTAGTGTAAATGAGAGAGTTATGAAAGAGATGAAAGCAGGTAAAGCAGCAGGATATTATAGAATGTCGATTTAGATGCTGAGGAATGGGGGAGGCTACGGTGACCGTACTCTATCACCATTTAATCTCTGTTGGCGGAGCGGCCGAGTGCCTGACGATTGGTGCAAGGCCGTTATAGTCCCTTCGTACAAGGGTTATGCGTCACAGGAGTGCAGTAGCTACCGGGGGATAAGTCTATTCAGCATCGTGGGAAAGATGTATGCTAGAGTGCTGAAGAGAGATTGCACAAACGGAACAGAAATAATATGGGATGATCAAGTAGGTTTTAGAAAGGGAATGGGGTGTACAGATCAATTAGTCTTCTCGTTACGAGTTTAACTTTAAAAATCAACCATTTATTAATGACAAACACTTAAAAATCGCAATATCACTTTAAAAAAAACATCCGGTACCTACATTATATAAAATCCTCCTCCGGTTTTCTCTTATGTTTAGGCTTAAAAGTAAAAACTAGGTTATAAACATGTAAAAACTGATATTGTTTTTCGCTATTATTCTTTAAATATTTATATAGGTATATTAGCAAAGACTAGGGATAACCAACTGACTGATTTTAGGGTGGGGTGATACATTTTATTAATTGTATTTCGCTAATATTCAGTAATTTAAACGAATAAGGTTAATAATCAATTCCCAAAAGATAAGTTTGAGCCTTTTTATCATTAAAAATAAATAAAGGCAGTAATTTATATTTGATCAACTAGCTTTTGCCCGCAGCTTCGCACCCGCTTTTTCATTAAAATCGTTAATTACTGGTTGATTTACGACTCAAGATTTTGGTGACATCATTTCTGATCGCACCCATACCCCCTTAAAATCTTTATTTCAGTTTCCGTGGCAACTCCATAAATTAATTTCTACACTCCACCATTTAGACACTGAAACTTCTAACATTTCTATTAGCTGGTTGGGTAAAAGTAGTTGGATATACGTACAGTGGCGGACACGATCGGCGTAACACTTCCGGTTTTTCTGTATTGCAAATTAGCTCTTGTTCATTTTTAATACAGTCTAGGGCTGACGAAACCATAGACAAATCTGTTACGGCCTCCTAGTCCGTGACTGTACCTACATACCTATAAAAAGTTGAAGATTTTTAGGCGCTTTATGTTTTTGGGAATGTTCCGTTACCATGTGAATTTTGGTTAATTTTTTCTTAATAGAACTCTGAATCTAATTACACCCACTGAAGAACCCGTTTTCCTATTTTTACGTGGAAATAAAGAAATATATATACTTACACTAGATTTTGCCCGCAGCTTCGCACGCGCTTTTTCATTAAAAACGGTAAAGTTATTCTGACTCGGGTGAGGTTACACCCTTGATTGTTCAAGATTCAAGTCATTATTCAGTCAATACGCCCGGAAATAAACCCTTGAAACTCTCTGCACTCGGGTTTTAATAGACCACCATCATCAATATATATAAAATTCTTCCGTTACTGACTGACTGACGGACTGACAGACAACCCAAAGCCGAAACTACTGGGCGTAGCTTGCAGTAATTTTGCACGTGGGTTCCTTGGAGAGTATAGGTGAGCACTAAGAAGGGATTTCCCGAAATTCCCACGGGAACGGAAAAAAACGGGATTTTTGTGTTTGTGAGAAATCTGCGCGCGAAAAACCATGGGGCATAGTCATACATAATACAACACTTTACACCCTTGTTGCAAAACCTACTATCAATATATATAAAACTCTTCCGTTACTGACTGACTGACTGACTGACAGACAACGCAGAGCCGAAACTACTGGGCGTAGAAAGCTGAAAATTGGCACGTGGGTTCCTTGGGGAGTGTAGGTGAGCACTAAGAAGGGATTTCCCGAAATTCCCACGGGAACGGGAAAAAAACGGGATTTTTGTATATCAGAAATACGCGCGGGAAAAACCGCGAGGCAGCCTCTAGTTATTGTATTTAACTTTTAATAGATAACAACCTTCCATGAGAGAAACCATTAGGCCTCCTTTACGAAGACGCGGCGCGTTGTGCGGGGCGTCGTGCAGGGTGAGACGCCGGCACCGCAGCGGATGCTGACGCGTTTCCTTATAAGATATCGAACATAGGCCTATATTTGTTCTTGAAGCGTTGAACGACGCAGGCGGTGCCCGTGGCAGTGCACGCATCGGCCCCCGCCAACGCGTCTCCGTAAACGGTCTCATACATTGCTATACGTTTGATTTAATCGCAGCACGCCCCGCACGACGCCCCGCACGACGCCCCGCACGACGCCCCGCGCAACGCCCCGCGTGATCCTAAATGCGGCCGAGTAAAAAAAAAACATTTCAGAGCACCCCACAGGGTTAATTGACGATCCTGTATCCTGATTCCTGACGCCTTTCGAAAATAATACAATTATTTAATACGAGCTTTCCCGGCTTACTTCGTTACGCCATAGAATATAAGATACTACAAAAGACTTGGCTTTATAGACTATGTTCTTTTGACTGCCCAGAATGGCCGAATAAAAAACAAACAACAACAACAAACCACTTGTCAAATTATGTAAACAACGGAAAAAATATTGCACCTTGGGTTACATTATTTGAGTTTAGGTAAGGATCCCTAATTTTTTTGAAAATCTAATATAGCCTATGACACTCGGGGTCAATGTAGCTTCCTACCAGTGAAATAATTTTTCAAATCGGTTCAGTATTTCCGGAGCCTATTCGTTACAAACAAACAAATCTTTCCTCTTTATAATATTGGTATAGAGGTATAGATTTTCTTTTAAGATTGAATAAATATTTTTAACCGACTTCAAAAAATTATTAACCGACTTCAAAAAATTAGGTTTACAGTTTAACCTGTATACATACAACATACATGTATGTTTGTATGTATGTATGTTTGTCCGCGATTATCTCGCGTGTGGTTGAACCGATTTTGGTGCGGTTTTCAAATAAGTATTTGTAACATTCAGGAGAAGGTTTTAGTACCTATTCTAACCGACTTAGAAAAAAAAGAGAAAGTGCTTAGTTGATGTATGTGTCAGTTTATTAAAGGCGGTTTGTTTTGTTGTAAAAAAGTAATTATTGAAAATAGGGTAATCCGTCTGAAGGCTGAATATAAATATTCTTGGCAGTCTACACCATTGAAAACCAATAAAATATATGTACCATACATAAGTTTTATATTCAGCCTCTAAATGGAACTAATAAAAGGGAGGAGGGCAGGAATGGGAGGGTTGTACCCTAGTAATGTTGTATTGCATGTGTCAGGTGGGCACTACGTACTCGGCATCGTCGTACCCGGACTCGGCGCCGGCGGCGGAGCTGGCGCGCAGCATGGCGGCCGTCAAGATGCTGGCCGCCATCGAGAGCTCGGAGCTGGGCGGGCTGCCCACCGCGCGCGCCGCCGCCGCCGCCGCCGCGCTCGCCGCGCTGGTCGCCGAGCACGAGGCCGGCATCTGGGCCTCCATGGTGCCGCATCTGTACAGGTTACTCATTTTGAAAAATGAAAATGAAAAATGAAAATGTTTATTTATTCAAACTTTTACATTAGTAAACTTAAGCTTTATAGTTAAACAAACTCTTACTCGTAAGTTTTTTAGATTTCAAATTTCAGATTGAGTCTGAGTGCGCATGCATACCTCCCAGCTAGCTTATACACAAGGTAGGCCTGTATTGTATAAAACTAAAACAAGGATGGCTGCAGCATCCGATCTCAGACTCAACTGCAACATTTTTTTCAAAAAGAGTTTAAGACTACATAAATGTGCTCTTTATCCCAGACTAGAATTAATAATTCTATTTTCTGGGTATCAGAATAAAAATTTAAAGCAGGAAAAATATACAGTGTGTCCGGGGAAGTTATAACATAATTTTAAGGGTGTATTCTATGATCAATTTCATCGATGAAAACACCCCATATGGGGGGTCGCAGCCTCCCCCCCCCCTCAGTATGATGTTTTTAATTTTTTTTTTGCAAAAGTCGACCCCGCCTACTTTTAAATTCACAGTTAAAGATCTAAGGCTCACAGAACCTTCATTAAGGTCTTGATCGAAGGCTAAGTAGTTAGGCTACCTAAGTTACTAACAAAATAACCAAGTATTGCTTTTACTTTTTTTTTAAAGATGATAAACCAAAAAAAAAATTTTTTTTTGTACATTTTTTACGGTTTTTCAAAGTTTTCACAAAAAAATGCAGATACTTTTTTTTATTTTTTGTGTTTTATTGTTAGCTTTTGAGTTGTTCTCCAAATTGGTATTAGATTTATTTCTCTACGTCTATTACTACAGAAATTATCAACTACCAAAAAGACCCTTTGCTTTTACCTTTTAATTTAAGATTTCAGTTTAAGCCACTTTTATTAAAAAATAAAGTCAATATTTAATTCTTTTGTTAGTTATTTTGGTAGCCTACCTACTTAGCCTTCGTACAAGACCTAAATTAAGAGTCCTTTTACGCGAACAGTGGCGCCACTCTTGAAAAAAAAAAAATTTCTAAAGTAAGGCTTTTTTTCAGACAAAAGTGCTCCCTTGTGCATAAAATCTTGGTCCCTATTATTTTTTTACTATTAAAAATAATATGTAGGTTTACAATATTTATTTTCTACTGTTTGTTGCTAAAAGTGGCCACTTTAGGTTTATACTGTTTCATGTATTACTGTTTGTTCCTAAAAGTGGCTACTTTTAGCAAAAAACAGTAATACATAAACATTCTAAACCTAGATATTATTTTAAATACTTAAAAAAAATACTAGGGACCAAGATTTTATGCACAAGGAGCACTTTTTTCTGAAAAAAAAGCCTTACTTTGGAAAACATTTTTTTTTCTAGAGTGGCGCCACTGTTCGCCTAAAAGGACTCTTAATTTAGGTCTTGTACGAAGGCTAAGTAGGTAGGCTACCAAAATAACTAACAAAAGAATTAAATATTGACCCTATTTTTTAATAAAAGTGGGTTAAACTGAAATCTTAAATTAAAAGGTAAAGGCGAAGGGTCTTTTTGGTAGTTGATAATTTCTGAAGTAATAGACGTAGAGAAATAAATCTAATACCAATTTGGAGAACAACTCAAAAGCTAACAATAAAACATAAAAAATAAAAAAAAGTATCTGAATTTTTTTGTGAAAACTTTGAAAAACCGTAAAAAATGTACAAAAAAAATTTTTTTTTTGGTTTATCATCTTTAAAAAAAAAAGTAAAAGCAATACTTGGTAATTTTGTTAGTAACTTAGGTAGCCTAACTACTTAGCCTTCGATCAAGACCTTAATGAAGGTTCTGTGAGCCTTAGATCTTTAACTGTGAATTTAAAAGTAGGCGGGGTCGACTTTTGCAAAAAAAAAATTAAAAACATCATACTGAGGGGAGGGTGAGGCTGCGACCCCCCATATGGGGTGTTTTCATCGATGAAATTGATCATAGAATACACCCTTAAAATTATGTTATAACTTCCCCGGACACACTGTAGTTATAAAAGGAAGTACATTATACGTACTTACTTACACACTAAAAGAACGTAAGATTATACAAAGAAAAATTCAAAACATTAAGTTATTGTTAGTGTTACACTATACTAAGACACACAAACAACATTCACGCAAAAAAATGACAGTGTAAGTGTTATTATAAAGTAAGTTAGCAGTATTAGAAAAATAGGTAGTTTATATCAATGAGGCAAGATTGAGCCAAACACTGCAACAAATCCCTACGACGAGTCTTGGGATGAAGGTGGGAAGGGGTAGCCCAATCCCATCACACTATGAGACAGAGTTAGGGTTTATCATAATTTTCAAGTAATGTTGATAGTATATAATGAGAAAAATGAGAAAATAACTGCAGCAAAGCCCTACGACGATAGTCTTGGGATCATGGTAGGAAGAGGCAGCCCAGTCCCATCACGCTGTGCAATAGTGCAAGGTTGGTCACCATCATAATGTATACATGCAATATTTTTGTAACTCAAACAAACACTGCAACAAAGCCCTACGACGAAGGAAAAAGTCTTGGGATCATGGTGGGAAGAGGTAGCCCCGTCCCATCACGCTGTGCAACAGTGTATCGAGTAAAAAGCTATTTGTTTGACAATATTTGTTCAGTTTCATCGTAATCTTTTGTTAGAAGCCAGTGTTGTAGTATATTTTTGCATTCATGTTTATTTAAGTGGAAAATACCAAGTTGTTTATTTGTTTTGTTGTAAATACGGGAGGCTTGTACATAAAAGTGTCTTTTTGCTAGATTAGTTCTATGAGCCGGTATGGTGCACACATCATAGGATCTTCTTTTCAGAGACAATACAAATGGAGACAGCGAGTGTTTGCGTAAAATAGATTGAAGTAAGTACAATTGCCTTACAGTGAGCACTTTATTATTAGAGTAAAGTTCCTTAGTGGGGTAGTGGAAGGGCTTAAAGCACTTTTAGTGCCCGTTAAACCCTCTCAATCACAATGAATATTGTTTTCCCAGATGCTCCCCAAGCTGCAATGCAATAACTTAGCACTGATTGACACAAGGCATAATAAACAGTTTTCATTATACTATAGTTAGCAACTGAACGAAGATTTTTGAAGATATAGATTAGCTTTCTTGTTCTTCTAGCAAGCGCTTTAATTTGACATTTCCAATTTAAGTGTTGATCTATTAGAACTCCAAGATACTTGTGGTTGGGGAGCCCAAGAGGGGATTTCGGGACTTACTAAAGCGCGGCAGATTAATATACAGGAGGATACCTTGTACCCGGTTAAGTAACTCCACAAAACATGAGGGCCTTAAATAAGGCCGCCCGCGAAGAATAGAGGATCAGATTAGTAAAAAAAAATTGACCATCAGAAATTCTCGAGCGCGTCAGATTAAGGTAGGGTGAGTTAATTACATCCTAAAAAGTGTATATTCCACTAATCTGACAATTTGAGAGTGACGTAAAGAAAGTAGAGGGCAACAAAGTTGTAAAAAAAAAACGTCATCTCGACATTCTCGAGCGTAGCTAAATTTTTTTTTATTTTGAATGAAATAATTCAAGAATAATGAAAAATATATAATCTGACGATTTCCGCAAGCCGAAATAACAAAAATTCGTTGATGAAGTTAAATGCGTGCAGCTGCGTGATGCCTACATTTCTAAATTTCTTTCTCCGCGTTTCTATTCCTCTCTCACTGTTTCTCTATATATTACTCTCTCACTTATTTATTTGCATGCTATTTCCTGAGCTTTTCAATTAATTAAGTTCAATAATTTAAAAAAAATTTTGAAAGTGTTTTTTTAGAATAACTTTTAAACGGCTTTATCGATCAACTTCAAAAAAAAAAATTGCGGTTTAAAAATTCCCAAAATAGTGTTCTATGAAACTTCTATCAGACTTTCGAGCTGGGAGCTCAAATGTATAGAAATATTATTTCTTTGAACTCAGCGAGCTCAAAATATTACATAAATTATATTTTGAATGGAATTAGCGGGAAGTTGCAGGGATGGCCTATAAGGTGAACCCTTTTTCAAATGTTTTTGTGTCAGATCAGGCGAATCCCTCTAGATAATCGTCAGATTATGAGACAGTACGTTTGGAACATAAAGATAAACCTTATATATCTTAATCTGACGCGCTTGAGTTTTTCAAAATGGCGAATTTTTTTTGCACATTATGAAAATGGCAGCGAGTTTGCGTCCCATCGAAATCGTCAGATTAGTGAATGAGAGCTTTTTTTTTGTTGCACTTAACACTCCCTTTGAAAATCTGACGCGCTCGATTATTTTTTTTATTTTTTTATTTTCAACCCTTACATATAACCACCCGCATCATGCAAACGATCAGATTAACATACGTACATTATTAAAAATACGTAGGGCATTGATGCTATTAATATCTGACGCGCTCGAAGATGTCCATGCAACAGTTTTTTTTTACATATTTAAAAATGTATAGCCGCTTCCCCCACCGATGTAAAGGTATATATCATGTAACCAATTTTTTCTTCTTATCATCTAAGCTGTGCAACCCAATAGGTCTCTACGACGCTCGAGTAAATCCCCATTTAGCATCATGGGCTCCTCTACTATTGTATGGGTCAAAATCAACAAACTGTTTTTTTGTATCATTTCGGTGGATTTTTTTATTTTAAATGTTATCGACGTAGATTTAATTATTATTAAAACTTCAACCTATTTTGGAAAATATGCGAGAATGGCCACCAATTAACATTAAAACTTACTGAAATATTAAAGGTTGAATTTATTTGAGTCCACTGAAATGAAAAAAATCCACCGAAATGATAAAAGTGTCAACCGAAATGATAAAAATGTGCACCGAAATGATAGACCATACACCGAAATGAAAAAAGCCCACCGAAATGATACAGCTAAGAACAACCATACTTCTTAGTTTGGGTTCCGTACTAAGATGATACCTACCTACATTTAAAAAAAACTGAACAATAGCTCGAATTTAGTTTTCGAGTGTGTAAACATTGTGTTTGTAAGTTTAAGTACTGCCTATTAAAATAATATACAATTTTATTAGAGGATTTTTTTGATATAAATTTTCAGCTAAGAACACTTGGGCTAAAATTATCTATGATACAAAAAAAACTAAACGAAAATCGGTTTAGCCGTTTGGGCTCTACGATGTCACAGACAGATACACAGACCGACAGATACGTTAAAAAATCTGAGGTGTTCGTCGGGGGTTAAAAACTGTCCGCGTATACAATGATACACCTACATCTACATAGTCTGAGATACTACTACACACACCACAGTTCATTTGTTTACGAAACAATGACGACTAGACAAGTTCAAAAATATTTTTCAGTGGAAACTAATTGCAACCATGCTACCTTCTACCTTGTAATTAGATCGCAAATATAAAAAATGGTATTTCATATTTATGATCTTTTGTCAAAATAAAACATCTACAGTTTAGCGATGAAAGGAAGGCGCGTGTTTGGGCCAACATTTTGTTAAAGTTTAGTAGAAACTTTTTTAATAGTAAATTTGGTATTAAAATGCACGTGTTTACGTTGATTGTGTGGTTTGTTGGACCGATACCTAACAAAACAGAAATAAGAGCCTAAGCTACTTAGGAAATAAGGTGTTATTTGACGAGATGTTTTTTCTGCGGTGACCCGTTAACGTTTTTTTTTATTTTTATTTATTTAACCAAATCAACTTAATTCTATTACAAAAACAATGCTGCTGCAGAAACTATATTGTTTAAGTGCAGCAGCGAACTAGGTAGTTGGAATTGATATTGATGATCGAAGTATAAAGAATACGTATTTTTTAAGCTCCACTGTGCCACAGAAGAAAAATTACTTCGTACAGTATGGACGGCCACGCCCTGCCTCCCGGTGAAAGTGCCGGCCATCCGCGCTCGGTTACCCCTCTGTTACTAACCGTACAGCACAGTACAAACTACAAAAAGCATTGTCTTATCTCACTCACACAAGACATGGAAAGTGTTTACGTACACGAGCTTAGACCAAGTGCGTTGCAACTGCAACGCGTTTGTTTCATTATTTGGATCGCTCGTGTCCCACCGAGGTGTGCCCGTGCTTTAGATAGGTACTTACTTTGGGGATTATTTGAATTGTCAATATAGCACAATAACCGCCTCATATAATATTGTCCTAGGGCGAAACTACTTAATTAAGCATAAAGATTTTAAACGATAAACTAACACAATATATATAATTATTAAGTTGACATTAATTAGTGGTACGTATTATAATTTGGTTTATTAAATGGTTACGCCGGCAAAACCTAACGTAGGTACTGACACGGTAAAGGATTGGGAAGGAAAACCTAATTAAATTTTTGACCCAAGGATCTCCAAAACTTGATGGTTCTATCATTTCGGTGATATATTTCATTCCGGTGGATGCTTTTCAGTATAACAGTCCACCGAATCCACTGAAATGATAGCACTGAGATGATAAAACAAAGGTTAATTTAAAATTTTACTCCAAATTAAATAATTATCAAACTATAAATATTACTGAAACAAAACAATACATACGTCGAATGTAAACAGAAATTTGAAAATAAATTAAATGAATCAAACACGAGATATAACGGCCACCGAAATGAAAAAAAAATTGTCCCCTCATCACTGAAATGATAAACTTACGTTTTGGCGGGAATCCACAGTGATGTAGTCAGCGGCCCGTACGCACCGAGAGCTTTAGCCGGACTAATCCGTGGTGAGAAAACAGAAGGGGGGCGTAAAAACGCAGTGTTGTCAAAACTATTCTGCTAAAACTTACCGTCCTCTGAAATGATAACTTTTCTCAGGACAAAATTCGAGTACTTGTCAAATGTGTGAGAAAGTAGATAAACAAACAATAATAGTTTTTATCGATAAACTAACTAATAATTTAACGATACGCAAATCGATTTAAATCAAAATCACAAACGTGTTTGTAAGAAAAGATACTTTACGAGTGAAATTGGGTTCAGGACAAGCCACCGTGATGATAAAATGACACTTTGACAATTTTTTTTTAGGTGTTATAGAAGCCCTTACTCCATAATTTTTTTTGCCAAGGTGGAGAAGTACTTACACTACTTAAAAAAAAAATATCCTAATGATCAACGAGCACATTGCACTACCAAAATCAGGTTTGCCATGATTTTTTTTCGCTTGGGATTTTCACCCGTATACGTTAACTTTATTTATCGCAATGCAGTTGCATGATGTAAGATTTAGTAAGGAACAACTATGGGCCAGAATTTTAAAGTCAACAGGTGGTTGGGTAGTGGATTGTAGGGAAAATGTTATATATTGCGTTTTGTTTATATTAAGGGTTAGAAGGTTATCAGCCAGCCATGACATTATTATTTTTAAGCTATACTCAGTACGTTTTTGAGCGTCATCCCAGCTTTTCCCTGATACAAGCAAAGCTGTATCGTCTGCGTAACAAACAATTCGACAAAACGGGATATTTAGCGAGCAAAGGTTATTCACATATATAAGAAAGATTGTAGGCCCCAATATGCTCCCTTGTGGAACACCAAAACCATGGTTAAGGGTAATGTCATCACTGGTGTGCATTCCGATTTTAACACATTGTCTACGGTTAGACAGGTAGTCATTAAACATATTCAGTGGTAGGCCTCGGATGCCCATCTTCTCCATCTTATCCAACAGAAGCGCTTTTGGGACCGTATCAAACGCCTTTGATAAGTCGAGGAATACCGATATACATTTATTTTTTGTATCTAACTCCTTGACCACATGTTCCGTTAGCTCAAGAACTGCGTCCTCTGTGTTTCTTCCAGATCTAAAGCCGTATTGATTATTAGACAATATGTTCTGAGTCTCTAGGAAATTTATAAGTCTGGAATTGAGAATATTTTCGAGTATTTTAGAAAGCGTTGTGAGGACTGAAATAGGTCGATAGTTAGTGTGCATGGTTTTGTCTCCAGACTTATAGACTGGGCTAACTACAGCTTTTTTTAGGGAGTAGGGGAAGACTCCTTTGTCAATTCATAAGTTAAAAATGTGTTTCAGCACTGGGACAATAAAACGTCTAGAAGATTTAAGAATGGAGACAGATATGCCATCCCACCCAGTGGCACAGTCATTCCTGAGACCCAAAACATATCGCTCAATTTCTGTTTCGTCTGTGTGGACGAGTGCTAGAGAATTACAGATGAGTGTTGATTTAGAATGTTTTTTAAACTGCGTAAGAGATTCTTTATCTGGTTTATCAATATTTGCTGCAAGGTTAAGTCCAACATTCGCAAAATAAGTGTTGACAATGTTAGTTGATTTTTTTGGATTATTAGTGTTCAGAAGTTCATGAGGTGTAGGTTTGGATTGTACGGTGTTAGTTATTAGTTTGACAGCATTCCAGGTTTTTTTAGGATTATTTTTGGCACTTTCAACTAGTTGTTTGTAATAGTTAATTTTTAGTTTACGAATTAAATTATTACAATAATTTCTGTAGCGAAGATAGGTTAGTTTTAAAATATAGTTGTCAGGGTTTTTCCTTAGGTTCTGGTGCATCTTATCACGGGTTCTAATACATCGCAAGATACCTGTTGTCAGCCAAGGCTTGATTATTTTATTCTTTTTAGTGACCCTAATATATTGAGTATGTTTATTAATTGCCGATGTGAGTCTGTTAATCAAAATATCTATGGCGCTATTTGGGTCCTGGATATCATAGATGTCTGAAAAGTTAATTTTAGATATGTCTTCAAGAATATCATTGAAATTTTGTTTCTTAACGGTTTCATTCATTACTGGAAATTTTATTTTAGTGTCTAAGGAAAGTAACGCTGGTAAGTGGTCAGTTATTGGAGAATCGATTATTATAGTGGAGGTATTGTACTTTGATTTTAAAAATACATGATCCAAACAGTTACCTTCCCTTGTGGGGATGGAGTGAGCCTGGAGCAATCCATGACTTGCTAGAAGATTTAAGTAATTACCAGAGTTTCTGTCATTGTTATTTTCCTTTACATCGATATTAGCGTCTCCCATCAAAATAATGGTTTCGAAACCTGATAAATTAAACAAAATTGAGTCAAGTGAGTTAAAAAAAATTATCAAGTAGACGTTTGGCCGGCGATCGGTAAAGGGCCACAATTGCGATTTTGTTCAATTTATAAACAAGGCAGCTTACATCAATAAAAAAGGGTTCACTAATTTCTCCATTGGCTAATTGATTATTAATGTACACCACAACACCATCATTTTGATTACCCAATTTAGAGGAGGAGAAACATTTATATTCATTTAATATGGGAAGCTGCGGGGCTTTACTTAGCCAGCACTCCGTAAGTATTATGAAATGGCACAGAAAGTTGAGTTGCGATAGAAGTGGTATTAACGAATCGAAATTTCGATTTATACTGCGTATATTTAGGTGTAGGATGTTCAAACTTCCATTATTTTTGTAGATATGATTATAGCATTGATCAGGTAAGCAGACAAGAGACTCCGATACATTAAGGGTTTCGATTAGGTCAGGTAAAATGTTAGATTTATCCATAATTAATGCATGAAGGCGTATGGTTAGGGGTTATAGCCTTACAGAGTATTTTTCTTACAGACAATAAACTGAAATAACGCTTATCACTATGGAATTATGTTGTAAAGTAACGTTAAGCAAAGAAAACAAAGAAAAACAAAATAAAATAAAAGATAAAAGGAAAAAAGAAAAACCAACTAATAAAACTTATAGTCCTTAGATTGGAATATTAAGTTATATGAAAATATAATAACCAACACTTATTAATTAAACCGATTGCGATTTCAAAGCGAGTAGGCATTGCTCGGACTTAATTCTTAATGGTAAAGAATCCTCACTCTTTTTAACATAGATCCGGCCGTTTTTAGTCCAGCAGAATTTGTAATTTTCTGTCTTTGCTAGTTGACGGGCTTGATAAAAAAGTTTTCTCATACTCGGTGGCAGGTGTTCATCAATATAAATAGGTAATTTAGGTCCTGAGATACCAACAATATCCGTTTATTTTCTCGTCTAGCGTACGATTTCTATTAAATATCTTGACTGATGAGATTATCTTTTCTTTCTTTAGCACAGTGGTAAGTTCTGCAATAATTGGACGATTTGTATTCGGCTTGCCGGGCAGACGGTAAAGGTCTCGTATTTCATTTAGTTGCAAATCAATATCTAGGACTTTGGTTAAGTTTGTGAGGGTTTGAGTAAGGTCATCAAGCGATTCTTTGGCTTTTCGGGGATATTTCGTATCTGAATAGTGGATGAGTTCGAGTAATTTTCGATATCATTAAGTTTGCTTTCCACTGTCATGAACTGCGAATTTCATGACGTTCCTTATCAAGGCTTACTATTTTTGCCTCTATATTTTCGTACTTTTTATTCAAATCTGCAATGGAGTTTACTATAGTTTGTTGGTTCGTTTCAATACGTAAATTTTGTGTTTTCACTTCTTTAATATCCGCTGACAATTTGGACAACACTATATCTTGATCCCTTTTCCAATTTTTTAGAAGATCCTGAATACTATCCGTCATATTTTGTTTGTAACTTTCTGGTGAGGTGGGCGAGAAGCGCGGACGCTTTTTTACTCGATCAGTTACGTTAGACAATTCTGCTAAATCCAGTAGTGGTTGTGTAGTAAGGTCCGGTGTTGATTTGCTACAGCCCTGCTCAGGTGTTTTAAGCAAAGAACTCTGTGGCGGCGGCGAGCGATTTACTCTCGGCATCTTCTACTATAAACAGCTAAAAGGTAGCTCGTAACTACTACGTTGACCAAACGTAAGCAACTGCGGCGTAGCTTACAGAGTTGCTACGTGCTACGGGGGAGGCTACGGGCTACGGCGGCGCTATGACGTCGATCGGCGGCAGCAAATAGATCGTAGTTTTTGTCAACTAGCGTAGCGATGTCCGTGGCGCGGCCGGCTATTCAGCGGACCGGTAATCCGTTGGTCCGGGGTTCGAATCCGGATGGCGCCAAAACTTATTAATTCAAAAACTTTGTATTTCGTTCTTCAAACTTCGCGCCAAACCGGAAAACGGCCCGAGCCCGCACCAAAACTGCTCCGAAACACCACGAATCAGCAAAAAGGTATGACAAGCTGAGTGTCAACTAGCTATCCCTTTCTAGGCACGCCCAGAGGGAGGAGTCCAGCCGTAAGGAGCCCATGCGTGGGAGCAGGAATCGATAAAACACTCTAACAGCGAATCACGAATTTATCAATTGAATTTAATATTATGATCGATACAGAGGCCCGACACGACTGTCACGCAGGAGGGAGCGCGAACAATCCTAATCCTAATTATCCTAATTTTACTATCTTCTTCTTCTTCTTTTCCTGTTATCCCTAGCGGGGACATAGGGCTTCAAGAATTTTCCTCCAGTTTTGGCGGTCTTGAGCAACAGCGGGTAACTCCTCCCAGTTTAGTCCCACACTATTTGCTTCTTGTAGCGCGGACCGTCGCTAATTTTACTATACTATTCGTAATAATTATTCAGCTTCAATGTAGATTGCGATTTGACACTCGTTTATTTGCTTTACCTTTGTTTTTTTGGTAACAAGGGGAAATAAATATCCATTTCCCGTCGCTTGGGGAAAGACGGGGGTATTTGGGGCTCGCACCCTTTAAACCCCCTGATGCCATTTTTAGGAAGGACCCCAGGAATCATCGATGATCGGTGTTCGTTGCCGCCCGTCCCACGCCTAGCTGTAGCTATCCAGCTTCGCTCTCTAGGAGGGCATGCTGTTCCTGTCCCGACTCGCCTCTGGAACTGCGGCGCCACAGTGCCAGAAGCTGTGCCGCCGCCCATCTCGAAGCCGTTTGATGTGTGTGTTGGGCCCTCGCCCTTAACACCCACGACCTCTATGACCCTTTTTAGTCGCCTTGTACGACAGACAGCAGGCCTCCGTCACTCTGTGTACTTGCGCGCCGTAATTACCTACCGCTCCGCCGATTGTGGCCGAGGGGTCTCAGGCCGCAATCGGCCGAAACTCAGCGTGGTTCTCACACGCGAAGCGCAAGCTCGTCGCTCAATAATTTATTTTCATTCTTGCCTTAGGTATGTGCTGTAGATCCACCAAAAAAGGGATAAACACCTACATTTTTATTATATACCTGATAATGAAGACATAACCTATTAGGTACTAGGTAATAGGTAAGTATCACATACAAAGTAAGTCTCACAGTTTTCAATAACTTGACACAAAAAGTTAATGTTAGTTTAATTTTATTGAGGAGGCGGCCCTACGATTTTTGTGGGATCTCGCGGTGCGAAGCAATCACAACACAACTGTACGCGCATTTCGGCACATTTTAGCAAGCGGCGGTGTCTGCCGCGAAGGAGTAGGCTATTATCGTAGTAGGAATTGGAAAGGAGAACGGTAAAAATAAACCCAGGCCCGACAGCAACGAGACATATCTCATATTTTTTGTTATTTTTTATATGGTAGAAAAAATATATTTTTATATTCAAAATAGATGGCTAACACCAAAATATTGCCTTGTGCTTTTTTTAAGGCGTTCCATTGAAAAATAT
Organism: Euspilapteryx auroguttella; assembly: GCA_951802225.1. Taxonomy (NCBI): domain Eukaryota; kingdom Metazoa; phylum Arthropoda; class Insecta; order Lepidoptera; family Gracillariidae; genus Euspilapteryx; species Euspilapteryx auroguttella. The sequence continues at coordinate 7,285,320 of OX637646.1, forward strand.
ATATAAATCCGAACCATAAAGTAACCTGGATACATCCCATAGTTATTGTATCATTTGCTCACATACAATAACGTTTAAATAGGCATTATATATATTTTTAACCGACTTCAAAAAAGGAGGTTATCAGTTTGACCTGTATGTATGTATGTATGTTTGTCCGCGATTATCTCGCGTTTGGCTGAACTGATTTTGATGCGGTTTTCAGATAAGTATTTGTTACATTCAGGAGAAGGTTTTAGTCCCTATTTGAACCGAATTCGATAAAGAGGAAGTGCTCAGTTGATGTATGTGTCAGTGTATATTGAAGGCGGGTTCCATTATTGTAAAAAATAAATTATTCAATGTAACGCCTTAATAAAAGCACAAGGCAATTTTTGGTGTTAGCCATAGATTTTGAATATAAAAATATATTTTTTCTACTACATAAAAAATAACAAAAAATATGAGATATGTCTCGTTACTGTCGGGCCTGGGTTTTTTTTGTATGGGCGATGACCGTTCTCCTTTCGTACTAAGTGAAGTATCTGTTACGTAGTAACTATTTAGTAATCTGTGCAGACAGGGCATACCGTAGACCTATTATTATTTTATCGCCGGCTACAGTACTTGTATGTAACGGAATCTTTGAACTCTATTTAAAAACACTTTTGGTTGCCTGACTGACTTGAAATTATTGTAATTTGGCTCATTTGAAAGGGCTTGGTCTGGTCACTTTTAACTAACTATAACATACGTTTTGTTTTAGAGAAAAATACCAGGAGAACTTACCAAGTAACTGGCAAGAGTTGGTAGAAAACTGCCCACAGATAATAATGGACAGAGTTGTGAACGGCCTGTTAGTACTGCTACCCAATAAGGAGGTTTGTTCTCAAAAAAACTATGTCATACTTATTAAGGGCGCATGACCACGATAAGAAAAGACGCGTCCGCTACAGATAAATATTTACGGAGACTTTTCCCATCCGTCCTTAATTTTGTATGTTTTTTATTATATCTTAATCAATATTAAATTTTAATATTTTCTTGTTTAATCCTAAAAAAAGTGCCTTGTAGAATAGAAAATAGATTCCTTTTTTGCCTTTGACGTTCAGACGTAAAAGTAGATGACAATAAATATAACAAAAAAACCCAATATATAGCCCACCTATAATAATTAATGTGTGTAGGTAAGAATGTAATATTACAATGCTTTAACGGGGTAAATTAAATTTCTCTTAGTATCTGTACACTACGGATTAAAAGGACCTCTTCTTTTCACTCTCATTGCAATACGATTGCTTACGTGCACACCCCAATCAATAACAGGGGGTCAAGTTTCTTAACTAATTCGATCGACTTGTAGTTGTATTTTTAGTGACTGTTATCCATTGCTGTTTTCTTTGGGGGTGTTACTGAAATTGCGTCTGTTAAAGCGGCAAATAACAAATTCGCTTACAATACAATTACAAATCGATCGAATTTAGTTAAAAAAACTTGACCCCCAGGTGGATAGCTCGTGGACTGCACGCGACGAGACGGTGGACGGTGGCGCGGGGCCGGGGGGCGAGGCGCAGGCGGAGGGCGAGCTGCCGCCGCTGCAGTTCCCGCCCGACGACTTCTGGAACGTGTTCATCACCGTCGCCAACTCCACGCTCGAGGTCTGGCTCAGGATCGTCGGACCCGAATACAGTGTATGTTACTTTACTCTTTAACACATTTCAAACCACTTCAAACTTAAATGCTCCCTTCCAAACATGCGTGGAATATAGTACATTACTATCTTTAAAAAAAAAACGGGAAGTAACGTATTCGGACTAGCCCAGAAAAGTTAAAACTACTTGCCTTGCAGTACTATTCTAAATATATAATTTTTATTTTTATATCATCACATCAACCAATGTTTGTTATTTGCATGCTTCTAGTCCTTCAAGGGTAATTTAATTTTCATTTACAGGATGCTCTGGAAACCTTGCAGGAAGAGATGTTAGCTTATTACGAACACAACGGCGCGCCTGTCGACAGGTTTAACATAGTTAAAAATGCGTGGTAAGTTAGTTATTTTTTGGTCATTGTAATAGTTTATGTCTTTCCTGATATACTTGGTCTCACCTATCATCTATACCAATAATAGAGAGGAAATATTTGTTTGTTTGTTTGTAACGAATAGGCTCCGGCAATACTAAACCGATTTGAAAAATTATTTCACTGTAAGGAAGCTACATTATCCCCGAGTGATGCATAGGAATCCTTACTTAAAATGATGTACTTACATAACCCAAGGTGCAAAAAAATTACCGTTGTTTATATATTTTGACAGTTGGTGGTTTGTTGTTGTTGTTTGTTTTTTACTCGCCCATTCTGGGCTGTCAAAAGAACATAGTCTATAGAGCCAAGTCTTTAGTAGTATCTCATATTCTATGGGATAACGAAGTCGACTCGGCGAACTTCGTACCGCCTAACCTATTACTATATTGTGCATGTTTTTTATACTTTTAAACCTTTCTTTTGAATCACTCTATCTTTAAAATCAAACCGCATCAAAATCCGTTGCATAATTTTAAAGATATAAGCATACATAGGGACAGACGCGGAAAGCGACTTTGTTTTATACTATGACTAGTCGACCCGGCGAACTTCGTACCACCTAACCTATTACTGTCTTGTGAATGTATTATACTTATAAACCTTCCTCTTGAATCACTCTATCTATTTAAAAAAACCGCATCAAAATCCGTTGCATACTTTGAGAGATATAAGCATACATAGGGACAGACGCGGGAAGCAACTTTATTTTATACTATGTATTGATAAACTTGAAGCCGATTAAAAAAAATTGAGCCCTAAATTCTATTGAATTGCAATATCTTCGCTACTACCTCTTCATTTAACTCTCACTTGAACCAATCTTCACCACTCACTATAATGAACGGAACATCGGTTGACCATCGCATCAAATATTTAACTATAATAACGGGAAACGAGCTAATAAACAAAAGTAAAATGCTATGTGCGTGGTGAAAGGGTTTTGTTCTGGCATGTAATGTTGTGACAAGGTCGCGGTGGCAGTATAGTTGTGTGCGCGGTGCACCATCGTGAGCATCACCATGAGCACAGGTACGCGGTGAACGTGGAGCCGGGCGAGTGGGTGCGCGGCAAGGTGCTGGAGGCGGGCGCGGAGGCGGCGGCCGTGTTCCTGGGCGACCACGGCGACGACGCCGCCGCGCCCTACCACGCCATCAAGCTGCTCGAGCCGCGCTTCCGGAATTTGCCCGCACAGGTGCCGCATACCCTCACACACATCATAGGTGCAGTTTGACTGGCCGACGCGGAGAGCTCTAGTTTATAGTTCTGCTATAGACTATATTGAGTTTAGATAGAGAGATGGAATATCATGCGCAATACGTGTTTCAGTAGTGCTATGGTGCCATTTCTTATTTTATGTATTACTAGAGGCTGCCCCGCGGTTTCACTCGCGCAGATTTCTCATAAACACAAAACCCAGTTTTTTCCCGTTTCCACGGGAATTTCGGGAAATCCTTTCTTAGTGCTCCCCTACACTCCCCGAGGAACCCACTTGCAAAATTTGAGCCCGCTACGCCCAGTAGTTTCGGCTCTGCGTTGTCTGTCAGTCAGTCAGTCAGTAACGGAAGAGTTTTATATATATAGATACAGGTGACACAACATAATACAATCGGTGAAATCGCCTATGTAATTGTAATAGTATAGATAAGAGCTAGATTGCATTACAAAAACGTGCGCACACGAAATAAATTAATAGTAACAGTGATGATATCGGTTGCTAAACCTTAATAACAATAGTAATATTATGTATCTCAAAAGTAATGAAATTTTTGCTCGGTAGGCAATTCTCTGCCGGCTAGAGGGCGCGGAGGAGCTGGGCCTCAGCAGCGTCGCGTCCGAGCTCGTCAAGAAGCGCCTTGTGGGCGAGGTGAGCCTCTTACATGACATGCACTCATTCGGTTTTTTTTTTAATTTATTAACCCTAGGGGTGTTATAATTTTAACGTGTGTATCTGTCTGTCTGTCTGTTTATTTGTCTGTGGCATCGTAGAGCCTAAACGACTGAACCGATTTTCGTTTAGTTTTTTTTGTATCATAGATAATTTCAGGCCGAGTGTTCTTAGCCATGTCTCATGAAGATATGATCAGCGGTTTGAAGATGATCAGCTCTTGAATAATGGATGAGTGGATCTAACTAGCTTACGATCGATTTGTAATTTTGGTACCATTTTACATCTATGATATAGAAAGTATTTGGTAAGGTAACCATGACCTGATCTGCCGTTTGAAGATGATCAGCTCTTGAATAATGGATGAGAGGATCTAACTAGCTTTCTTATCTCCGATCGATTTGAAATTTGTTACCATGTTACATCTATGATATTGAAAGTATATGTTAAGGTAACCATGACCTGATCAGCCGTTTGAAGATTATCAGCTCTTGAATAATGGATGAGAGAATCTAACTAGCTTCCTTATGTCCGATCGAGTTGAAATTTGGTACCATGTTACATCTATGATTTTGAAAGTATATGGTAAGGTAACCATGACCTGATCAGCCGTTTGAAGATGATCAGCTCTTGAATAATGGATGAGATGATCTAACTACATTCCATTTGTCCTATAAAATTTGGTACAGTGTTACTTTAATGATATTGATATTGAAAGGTAACCATGACCTGTTCTGCCGTTTGAAGATGATCAGCTCTGAAATAGAGGATGAGGGGATCTAACTACCTTCGATATGTCCTATCGATTTTATATTTGGTACAGTGTTACTTCAATGATATTGAAAGTATATGGTAAGGTGACCATGATCTCTTTAAAATGATTAGCTTTAGTTCTAGTTAAGTTGATGAGGGGTCTGACTTGGTCGGGGGTTTTTAATTTTTTTAATTTGAGTTATTACTTTACGTTATCGACAGCAGTTATACGTTAAAATTTAAAAAATCTTTTTAGAAAAAAAAAGAAAAGTGTTTGACGGTGATTGATTATCGACTGTGTCGATTTGACATTTCATTCGATACGAAATTATTGCTTCATTAATTTTTTCACACAGTCGATAATCACCATCAAACATTATTATTTTTTTCTTCTAAGAAGATGTTTTAAATTTTAACGTTGTTAAAGTTCTGTTATCGATATCGTAAAGTAAAAATTAAGATGCACCCACTGATACAGGTTTATTAATATAGGCCATTAACTTAATCGCTTCTGAACATATTATAGGTGTTAATAAATAACAAGAAATTATATTTAATTTAGAATTTTATTTATTGAGTCGAACCATACTTGCTAAATTACAGAAGAGAAGAGAAAAAAGTGGGGGGTGACAGTGTTGTCAGCATGACACTACAAATTAACTTTTTTAGTTTTTCATAAACATAACTGGAATACAATGATTGTATAACTTAGTTAAACAATATCAATATCTTTGGTTTATTTCCAGATTTTGCAAAGTTGCAGACATTCTCCTCCACATGCAACAATGAGTTATGCTCCTTGCTTTTACAAAAATTACATTTAAAATAAAATTTGCATTTTGTTGATTTAGACAAATTTTTACACAATTTTTCCTTTTCAGCAAACTCAATTCTATCTTCAACACTTAGTGCTTGAAATTTTTTGCATGTGAAAACTTTATGCCCTGCCTCTCTACAAAAAATGCATTCCCTGACATTTGTGCCACTGATACTAGCTAGGTTGGTAACCTTAAAAATGACTTGTAAAATGACTTACCAGCAGATATTTGAGACTCCTCAAAGCTCCTTGCTCTTTTCTCCATGAAAGTCAATAGTTCATCTATTGTGGGGAGCTTTAACTGGTCTCGTTCGGAATGATAAGCTCTGCAAGAAAAATTATCAATCTTCCGTAGTAAAATAGGAACTATTACCATGTCCCAATATTCTGTTTTTTGCCCCAGACCCTTTAAAGCGCCCAAATTTTGTCTGGCAACAGACACTAAGCCACGAAGCTCTGCGGATGTACCCTTTGAAATTGGCTGGAAGTCAATCGTCGCATTTACATGGTGTGTAACTAATAAACACTTGTTGTCATATCTAGCTCTAAGTAAATTGATGGCTTCTGGGTATGATTCGGTGACTAGTGGCAATGAATCTATCAGAGACAAAGCTTGTCCCTTGAGGTAGCGACGAAGATACACTAGCTTTTGCACTGGACTGAGTGAATCATCATTATCTACCACTGCGCAGAAAATATTGATGAACGGCGTGAATTCAGTGATATCCTTGCCATCAAATGACGCAATTTCGATTTGCGGCAGCTTGCTACGATGTTGCTGGGAACTCGAACTCAGGTCGGTGGGTCGACTCATCTTGGAATTGTGTTCATTTGCTGCGGATGCCCTAGCAGCATTGATTATCCCTTGTAAGGCAGCCATCGCTGCAAAGCACCTTTCCTCAATTCCATCGTCCTCATATTCGTCCACATCGGTGAGCAACATGACCTCCACGGCAGCTGCCTTGTATCCTTGCAGTCCCTTATCTAATGCTTCCTTTCGTATGATCAAACCTTCAATATCTACTAAGACTTGGTCTTTTTGTTCGGCGGCGAATTTGAGGGCTCGCGCAACATGTCCTTTAAATTGGTTCATGCTGGCCTTAAGGCGCTTTAACTCTGCCATTATTTATTGTAAATAATATACTTTTGCGGCTTACTTATTTCACGAGCAAGGAACTACGAGCACAAAACATTTTTCACAACCAAAAATCATTTGTTTTTTGAAATTTTGAATTTTAACCCAATCGACTGGAACTGTCATCAGCCAACACAATGTTTCTTAATCTGTGCGCTGTCATTGGTCTAGAGCATTCTTCTTTATCTATGGATATGTAGGCATTTCATAGTTTCCTTTTCCTTTCTTATTGAGAATTGATGAGAAAAAATGGCGGACCAATTTGCAATATGCCGGCCGATTTTTAAACCATATATCTTGAAAACTACGTACCAATCAGCTATTGCCTACACTCACACAGTTTCTTCTTGGGTTTTCCCGGGTTTCGGCACCATTTTTGTTAATAAATAACAAGAAATTATATTTAATTTAGAATTTTATTTATAGAGTCAAACCATACTTGCTAAATTACAGAAGAGAAGAGAAAAAAGTGGGGGGTGACAGTGTTGTCAGCATGACACTACAAATAAACTTTTTTAGTTTTTCATAAACAATAGGGAAGTTATGATATGGATGCAGATAAACACACATTACAAAACTTAAAAAAGAACTACATACTCCTCTCTGAAGCTCAAATTTAGATTTTGATAATTTATTCTATAAATTCACGTTAGATTATGCTGACATATACGATTCGAATTACATTTACCGGACCGTTGATGAAAAGTTTGAAAGTTTGTGGACGTCTTTCGGCTGAAATGATGAGTGTACCAAAGTGGCAGCTATCTATTGTGTAGCAGGTAAGTGTTTGGTGGTATGTGGTACAGTAACTGTGTGTGATGGTGGGTATGCGCGCAGGTGCTGGTGGCGGCGCCGGGCGCGCGCGACGACCCGGCCGAGCCCGCCGTGTCCGTGCTGCTGTACGACACGTCCACGCCGCGCGACGTCAACCTCAACAAGGAGCTCATCCACGACTTCTGCATCGCCGGCGCCTTCAACATCTCACAGGTACCTACACCCCACCACACCTACTCCTACTTCTCAACTAGATTTCATAATGCCGTTTAGCAAGTTCAATAGCGTCATTATAACTCCGTCACATTATCTGTAGACCTGGCGACGATGAGGTCACGTCGGTGCTCCGGTACGGTACTAACGTGACAGGGAGACCGCGGGGGGGGGGTGAAAGGGGAGCGGAGCGGGACTGCACATTCCAGCGAGGTCTACAGATATTGTGACGGAGTTATACAGGGGATGTTACACGTGCATTCTGGATTCACATATCAATTTGATCTGCTTCAGTACTAATATTACTGATTGATAACCAAATTTTAGAACTTAATATTGGCAAAATATTCCACTGGCATTCTGGATCTACATTTAAATTCAGTATTAGGTATAAATTCTGAACGATTAATTCTGAACGATTACCAAATTTTTCAACGTGATATACTATTGGCAAAATACTCTACTGGAGTGTAGACAAGAAATTAAATAATTGATCAATAAACGTACTTCGCTTTCTGCAGCAGGTTTAGCTGTACATCGTTAGTCATGTATTGCCTCCACATTATAATAAACTCTTATTTAATTGAACACAGCCAGCAAAGACTGAAAAGAGCGCGGAATGCGACGAAGACGACGACGAGGTGAGGAGTGTTCGATGTGATGCTTCAGACATGCGCGAGAATGTGACTCGTTTCTTTATAGAATTGCTTTGGCGGGAATATCAATGGTGCAAGGAAAAATTTACGATTTTTTATTTCATCTGCCTGTCAACCCTGCCAACTAAATGGATTGATCTAAAATCGTAGTTATTTTGATTTTTAATTGATAATAATTATGCGCTGATTATTTATATGTGAGCTGATTTTTGCTTCGGTATGCGTTTTTATTAATTTGAACGGTTTTTCTGAACAGTGCTTGAAATGGTAACGCATGTCAGTTTCATTTTGTTTCCCTTCTGGAAAATTTACTTACTACATTACGGCCTAGGGTGTCGCCACTCTTCCAAGAGCATTTCTGCATCAAACCATAAATAACATCAGTATTGCAAGCCAGTGTTTGACCCCCTTACCACAAAAAAGTTAGACCGGTCTAAAATCGCCAATTTGTATGATGAAAGAGTGATTTAAACCTAGTCTAGTGATTTAGACCCGGTTTAACTCTTTTTGTGGTAGAGCCGTGAGTGTTGAAATCATACATAATAAAAGGATGTATAAATAATAATAAAGCAGTTGATTTTAGTTCTCTAAACCAAATACAAGAAATTACAAATAGGAATTACTAGTATTACATGGGCATCATGGAAAACACAAGTCACTTGAGGAAATGAGAGTACAAATGAACTCTAAAACTTTTTGTCGTTGCTTAGAAAATGCGATATTTGTCAGCTGGCGCTTCTTCAGGTGTTGTTTTAAAGTTAAAACAAGGTTTTGCGTGGGGCGGCAGCGTTTCGTGTACTTCAAGCTGTAATCCTCATCTTTTAAATCTTAGCTTAATTTTTTTTTGAGAATGCTAATAATTAGTCATGAATTAATCCAAATTGGTCCACAAAGTAAAATAATTAGTCCACTTATTCTTAAGAAGTTATAGCCAAATGTTTGTGAGGATTATGGGTTGACGTTCAAGCTGTAATCCTCATCTCTCGTCCAAGAAAACGGTAGGGCCTATCGACTTGGTTCAGGTCTAAATAATTAATTTTAATTATTAATTAGTAGTTAATAAATTAGTCCACACGATATGCTAAATCTCAGAATTGGTGCTTCAGAGGTTCCGGAGTTATAAGGGCATCTTGGTGAGGATTATACCTTGAACATTTGGAACCTTCAATTTTCTCCGGAACGCCTACAGCTATTGGTTTGATATTTGGCCAAAAATTAATCCTCAATTGGTCCACCAGAATTATAATTATTACGAAGTAGGTTTTCTTTGAAGAAGTACGTTAATATCTTCAGTTTTACTTTCCTATACATTGCGATCCATGCTATTTTGGTATGTGTTATGTATAAAGTTGGGATAAAGTGGAACAGACTCACATTTGTAAACGTGTAGGGTAGTTGTGAATAAATCAGTTTGTTTTCCAACCTAAATACTGTGGTATCTTTTAGTGGCGACGAGGAAAATTAATTGTAATTGTGTGTAAAATGGCGCATTGTATGAATAATATAGCACTTCTCGGAGAGTTTAACCCAAAAACTGATAAGTGGTGTGAATATAAAGAACGGTTGTTGTTCGCATTGGACGCGGTGGGTGTGACGAGTGAACATGCCGTCAAGGCGCGATCTTTGTTCTTGTCGCAGTGCGGAAAAGAGACTTATTCACTAATAGCGTCGCTATTGGTCCCAAATAGACCAACTGAAGTTGCATTCACGGACATAATTAAGGTGTTAGACCAGTTTTATGAACCAGAAGTGCATGAAATTTTGCAAGCAGGAAGATTTCATAAGCGTCAACAGTTACAATCCGAAAATATACAAGACTTTGTGGCGGCGATACGTACATTGGGCGCAAAGTGTAATTTTACGGATTTAAAGCGCCTATTGAGGGACAGACTAGTGTTGGGTGTACACGACAATCGTCTGCGTAGGGAGCTGTTGAAGACTAAGGACCTTTCGTACGAGAAGGCCGTGGAGCTGAGTCTCAACCACCAGGCGGCGGTCAAGGACTTGTACCCCAGCAGTAGTGACATGAAACAAACTCCGTCCAGCGTCACCGGGGATATGGAACCCATGGGCATTGGTAGAATCAAGTCGATTGAATGTCGACACTGTGCACGCAGACACAATGAGGGAGAACGCTGTCTATTTATTAAAGCAAGATGCTTTTACTGCAAGAAGTTTGGGCACATCGCATCTGCCTGCATGAAGAAGTCTGATAAGGTGCACCAGGTGAGGGGTGAAGAGATGAAAGAATCAAGTACCTCTCAGCTCGAAGAGAACATGATGGGTGTCTATAATTGTTCTGATGATTACAAACCTCCAATACTAGCAGAAGTATTCATAGATGGATCCAAGGCTATGATGGAGGTCGATTCAGGAGCAGCTAGAACCATTATCTCAGAGGATACTTACAGGAAGTTGTGGCGTTCACCTCCACCTCTGCAACCTACCAACGTTAAGCTAGTGACGTGGACCCGTGATCAGTTAAAAGTACTAGGCGTTACTTACGTGCGGGTGGTACTGGGTAACAAAGAAGCTCAATGTGAATTGATGGTGGCAGCAGGCAAGGGACCTAGTTTATTGGGGAGAAACTGGTTCAAGCCTTTAAGCCTTGATGTCTCAGGAATATGTTGGAACCAAGAGAGAGCAGAAGAGTTTCTAAAAATGTACCTAGAACTTTTTGACGAGAGCCTCGGAGAGTACAAAGGGCCCGAAGTGTCCTTACATCTTAAACCGGATGCAAGACCCCGCTTTTTAAAAGCACGGCCGGTGCCTTTTCCGTTGAAGAAACAAGTTGAAGAAGAGTTGAATCGCATGGTTGATTCTGGAGTACTGACTCCTGTACGATTTTCAGAGTGGGCTACGCCCTTACGACTGGTCAAAAGAGAAGACGGATCGCTGCGCATATGTGGTGATTATCGGTCTACTGTAAATACTGCAATCGATGTAGACACGTATCCGTTACCTGCTGCTGTAGAAGCTTTTGTGAATCTCAGCGGAGGAAAAGTGTTCAGCAAGCTCGATCTGAAACTAGCGTACCTGCAGATGAAGGTCGATGAGCCGACTGCCATGCTGTTAACCTTGAACACACCGCTCGGGTTAATGAAAATGAACAGATTAGCGTTTGGAGTAAATGCTTCTCCGGGCATTTTCCAGAGAGTTATGTCTACAGCACTGGCGGGCATGGATGGAGTGGCTTGCCTGCTTGATGATATAGCTGTGAGTGGCAGTACTCATGAAGAGCATGATAAGAGATTGCTAAAGGTCATGAAAAAGCTGAACGATATGGGTTTCCATCTAAATTTGAAGAAATGTGTGTTTGGATCGAATAGTATAAATTTCTTGGGCCATATGATAGATGGTGATGGCCTGCACCCTTCGCCATTAAAGGTTAAGGAGATAAAAGAAAAACCAGCACCTACGAACAAGGAAACTCTAAGAGCATTCTTAGGATTGTACAACTTCTATGAGAAGTTCTTGCCAGATAAAGCTACGATACTGGAACCGTTGTACCGGTTACTGGAATCAAAAAGAACATGGCATTGGGGAAGCGAAGAGCAAAAGCTAAAGATCTGCTGTCGTCAGATTTAACGTTGGTGGGATATGAGTTGAATAGAGACTTAATACTGATTTGCGACTCATCAAGCTACGGCCTGGGAGCGATATTAGCTCACGTTATGGACGACGGATCGGAGAGACCGGTGATGATGGCTTCAAGAACACTACAGGCACATGAAAGAAAGTATGGGCAAATCGATAAGGAAGCACTTTCAATTATGTTTGGCCTGACAAAGTTTCATCAGTTTTTGACAGGTCGGCAGTTCTGCATCATTACGGACCACAAGCCGTTAGTGGGCTTGTTCAACCCGATAAAGCCTATACCGGATCAGATATCGCCAAGAATGTTGCGTTGGTCCTTAAAACTCAGCTGCTATGAATACGAGATTAAATACAGACCAGGCAAAGTGATAGGCAATGCAGATGCTTTGAGCAGATGGACGCCAGCAGACACCTCAGAAAGTCACGTTAAAAGTTTAGGTGATATATTTAATTGTTAATGTCAGAACAGCCAGAAGGATGGAGTATTGACTGTGCAAAAATCGCAACTGAAACGAAAAAGGATACAATACTTCGGATAATAGATAATTTCGGATAATGGTAGGGCCTTCAGTTCGGAAGAGTTTAATACGTTATTAAAGAATAACTCGATCCAACACTCTTATTCGCCCCCCTACCACCCAGCGACAAACGGTCAGATCGAAAGAGCAATACAAACTTTTAAAAACAAGCTCAAGAAAATGTCTGCTTCAGAACTGCCGTGGGGTAAAAAAATTACCGAATGCATTGTTTGCGTTGAGAACCGTGCCGAATAGTTCGACTAATAAAACCCCGGCAGAAATGTTAAACGGTCGGCGCTACAGGACGGCCGTGTCAGCGCTGCACCCTGCATCGGCGCCCTCGGCCGCGCGCCGCCAGCAGCAGGCCGCGGCGGAGCGACCGCCCGCGCGAGCCTTCACAGTTGGGCAACCTGTGCTAGTGCGCATGTATGGTCCTGGCGAGAAATGGGTGAGAGCCACTGTGGAAGTGACAGAAGGCCCAAGCTCATACAGGGTGAGAACGGAAGATGGCGAGTCACATCGGCGACATGCGGACCAGATACTAGCGCGGGTAACATCTGCCAACAATGCGGCTAGTACGGACGAGGACCAAGTACCCCAAAATACAGAGGATTTGGAAGATCCGCCGATTGTGATACCTCCGCCAGAACAATGGCCCGATATCATAGGAATACCTACCGAAGAAATAGATTTATGATTTTTTGGTATTAATTGTAATTTACATGCATTTTGAATTATATAACAAGTCCATGTTTTTCTATAGTATTGTACTTTCTGTGATTGTAATTAAAACTTCATGATTTGGTGGAAAGGTATGTTATGTATAAAGTCGGGATAAAGTGGAACAGACTCACATTTGTAAACGTGTAGGGTAGTTGTGAATAAATCAGTTTGTTTTCCAACCTAAATACTGTGGTATCTTTTAGTATGAACTTACGTTTTAGTCAGCACCGATTGTATTTTCAACGAATTTGCGATCCCTGTGCGAGTAATAACGAATAATTAATGTACCCAAGATATTTGAGATTTTTTTTTATATTTTAGATTTTTGTATATAACAATTAAAAGTTTGCAATAGTTTATTACTCAACTTTAATTAATCACCCGTTATATGAAAATAAATACTTACCCTGTTATTCATAAAAATTTATAGAGCATTTTAGTTATTTAAAGTATGTCAATATAGACTGGATGTCACGTTTTTACCTTAGAACAAACCTGTGAAGTAGACCTCCAGTAAAGCTACTTAAACCTACTGTATCTTTATGAATAACACGGTTAGTTTTTATCACACTAATTTTAATTACAGTAGGTTCAAGTGGAAATGAAAATGGAAAATGATTTATTCAATATAGGATACAAGGTATCTTTTATTGTAGACTACTAAATTCCTTATATTTATTAAAGCATCTTATACTGTGTGTTCGTGACATGTACGGGCACGTATATAGTAATGTAAATAGAATAAATCTTTAACCTTTAAAACAATAAAGATCTCTGTAGGGCGTTAAATAGCTTTACACAGTTTATAAAATAGTTTGATATTTGGTATTATGTTTAAAAAAATTAAAGGTAAAACTCCCTTATGGCTCGAACCCACCAAGCGCGTGGGCGGCGCGGGGGCGTCGCCTGAAGCGTTGTCTTCTATACCAATATTATAAAGAGGAAAGATTTGTTTGTTTGTTTGTTTGTTTGTTTGTAACGAATAGGCTCCGGAAATACTGAACCGATTTGAAAAATTCTTTCACTGGTAGGAAGCTACATTAACCCCGAGTGTCATAGGCTATATTAGATTTTCAAAAAAATTTGGGATCCTTACCTAAACTCAAATAATGTAACCCAAGGTGCAATATTTTTTCCGTTGTTTACATATTTTGACAGGTGGTTAGTTGTTGTTGTTGGTTTTTTATTCGGCCATTCTGGGCAGTCAAAAGAACATAGTCTATAGAGCCAAGTCTTTTGTAGTATCTTATATTATATGGCGTAACGAAGTCAGCCGGGAAAGCTCGTATTCTATGAACTCCAATACAAGCAGTCACACTGGAGCGCGGGGCGTGCCCAAGGCGGGACCGCGGCAGGCGCGCGCTTGAGCCGTTGTCATTGTCATTTTCGTTATCAACGCCCCCAAAAACGTATTAACGACACCCATATCGTTTAAAAAAAAAATATATGACCGCAATCTTGGATTTCAAAATGATTGTCATTTTCGTTATCAGCGCCCCCATAAACCTAATAAACGACACCCATATTTATTTTTCACGAAAAAATTATATTTAGCCATCTTGGATTTAAAAATAGGTGTTATATTCGTTATATCAGCACCCCCAAAAACCTTTAAAACGCTTCCCATATCGATTTAAAAAAAAACATAGATAGATAGTGTTTTTGTTGATTCTTGCTTAAACTCAAATGACGAGCTACTATCATCTGTGGTGGGATAGGACTCTAGCAATTCTGGTGTATTTGACTTCCACTTTCTCAGATTCAATCCGCCTGTTTTACATAGGTCTATGAGGTCAGATTTTAGTTTTTGAGCAGCTGCAATGGTGTCTTGTCCGTGAATTAAATCATCCATGTAAAAGCTGGTTTCCAGCACTTTTGCGGCTTCTGGGTAATTTTTTGCCTCATCTTTGGCTAATGGTTTTAACGTCATCATGGCCAGAAATGGTGCTGCTTTCGTGCCATAAGAGGAGTTTAGCAAAATTAAAAAAAAAAAATGTACGGATGTGAGACCAAAAGCTCTCCGCAACTGACTCATTTTTCGTTTCGCTCGCGCCGAGTCGCAGACACAGCTCGAACAGAAAAGGAGTGGAGTCGCCGAATGAGGATCAATATGAATATGTAGATAGTTATGGAAAATTCAAAATAATTATTAACCACGCCAATTATAATTATTATTCATGACAAAACTTTTTTTATTATGATTTATCTTTTTTAATTATTAAAATCAGACTATTTATTACTGAATCAGAATATTTTATTTTTTAGCACATGTAAGATTAATGCTAATAATATTGTAATTACATACGATGATCATAATAATTTAAGTTAGTTAGTGCACACCGCTAAAAGTTGCAATTTTTACTCGGATGGGTGTGACGTCATCTCGTCTGAACTAAAATCGAACGAACGCAACTTTCTGCGAAGGCGACTCTTTTTATTATATTTCATTTTAAAAGTTCATTGTTTAACATGTATAATTTGAGTTCTAAATTTGAACGTAATTAAAGTTTAGTTATCGACAAAGTCAAGTACAAATTAATATGCACACAATGATACAGGTTTCTTTATATAGGCCACTAACTTGTCGTTTCTGAACATGTTGTAGGGAAGTAATCATATGGATGTAGATTAAATTCAATTCCTTCTGCTACCAAGCCGGCCTGTAAAGAGAGATGCAGTTGTGGGATGGCTGGCTTTCTTCCTCGATAGGTACACTATTAAGTAAAAACCAATATTCCACTTTCTATGTACAGCTTATATTTACAAGTATTTACATTTTATATACAGAAGGCAAACGTGAGTACTTAATATTTACAGCAAAAGGACAATCAATTTAGAAAATATTTTAAAATCCTAAAACCAGACGTGTTTATTAAAACTGAAAAACATCAACAAAAACGTTGTCATGGAAACGAAAATATTCAAATTTGAAATTCAGCAGCAAATCACCTTCCTATCCACGCATGCGCGACGACGCGCCAATAAATATATATACATAACAAAAATCTGTCGGATAAACTGTACATCACAAAATAAATATAATACAAAATAATTTACAACTCGCATCGCTACATCACCCCCTTCCAAAGACCGTCAAGGGCGATAATAGTCTGGAAATGTTACTTTCCTCCCAGAACGCGTTGTTTTCACAGGTACGTCTGTATTACCATCGGCGAGGGTGGTGTTCTGGTAACCTGTAACTGCTGGTGAGGTGTGTGAGGTAGGTTGTATTAGTGTTGTGTGTGTAGGTGTGTTAGGGTCAGCAAGTATGTAGGCCGGCTTCAAGCGGTCTACTGATACCGTGACCTTACTACCCTTTACTAAAAGTAGAAAAGTTTTGTCTCCTCGTGTCAAGACTACATATGGGCCTGTATATGCGGGTTTAAGTGGTGAAGGTGCAGCGAGACTCGCCGGAGCGCTCTCGGGCGCCCCCCGCGGCGACGGCAACTACGGGCGGAGCGGCGGGCTCCCCTGCGGCAGCGACGTTGACTGGCAGAGCGCCGCCGGGCTCCCCCGCGGCGGCAGCGACAATGGTGGGCGGAGCGCCGGGCTCCGTCGCGGTGGAATCGACGACGGCGGCGGATAAAGCGCCCGGCACCCCCGTGACGGCAGCAACGGTGGTGAGCGGAACGCCGGCCGCCCGCGCGGGACCCGGACAGACCCCCCGTTCTGTAGTTTACTCGGATAGATTAGGAGTAGGTGTAGGTAAATTACTTAAGTACAATTTAAAACAAGCAGTATGTAATAATTGCTTTCCTGGTCGTAATTTTAATTATATTTCAAATAAACTTTTAGTCAATAATTGGGAAAAAAATGTTACTAAGATTCTTTTACTAGGCGATAGTTCCAATACGTGTAAGAAGGACATTATAAATTTCTTTAATTTATTATTATTAAAAATAGAAAATTGCGACATGGGAACAGGGAAAATTATCATTTGTTCTTTTCCGTTCTCAAATTTTAACTCTGTAGAACTTAATAAAAAAATCCATAGCCTAAATATTTTAATGTATAATTTGACTTTTCGTCATAGAGACAAAATATTGTTATTTGACGTTAATAAATTCATTAGGAACTTTTATATACACGAAGATACTATGTATCTAAAATCTAGTTGTAGGAGACATCTTGCTAGTCTTTTAGCGTACAATATAAGTGACCCAACCACTATTGTGGGTAAGTCGATAGATTTAGTTAAGGAACCGACGGTTAGTAGTAATTCTAACAAACATTTACAAACTAGGAGTTCTTTAAACTCCATAGCCAGACAACAGAGAAGCAGCCTTGTACGCTTAGTCTAATTCACCAGAACATAAATCGCTTCTCTGGCAAAATTTTAGAAATCGAATTGTTCTTAGAAGATTTTAAATGTGATATTCTTTGTCTAACAGAAACATGGTTACAACCACACAAAATGAACTTTAGTCTCATAGATTTTAAAGTAACAAGTGTATTTATAGTGGGTTTGTTAACGACCAAAGGTAATATTTTCTGCATTAAAGCATGAAACTTGGCACACTTGTTGCTTATGTGGCCCAGACTGAGAATCGCCCGGGAGGGAGCGGGATACCCCCCTCTGGGGGGCGGGGGGAGGGGGTGAAGTTTCCTTCTACCGCGCGCGCTATCGATCCCTATTGCTGCTATTTTATAGCTACTAGGGCAAGTGTGGTGTCATTTTCGGATAATTTAAGGATGAGGAATCCATTTCTGGAACATTTTTTTTACATTTCCATACAAAAAAATTGGAATTTACCATAAAATAGATAATTGTCGACGCAAAAAAAAATCTTCTAATGTCGATATTTTTTGAATGAGTATAGATATCAGCAAAATAAAAATATATTTGAAAAGCTGCATTCATGCAGTTTTCAAAAATATAGGGCTCGATATACTTTTTGTTTGTATTTATGTGTTAAAAAAAATTGTAAACACTGCGCGGAAGAGGTTGTAAAAATATTTAATGCCTAATTTCGGTGAAAAAATTACTTGGTTACTTTAAATTACTACCAAATATGAACAGGGTCATTCAGCCTGTGATAAGTAACAACTTTCTGTATTTAAACATAGGTTGTATAGGTACAAAAAAAATACATTTCTCATACATTATCTACCCAATTAGCTGACAAGTATGTATGAAACATATGAAATTTTTGTGCTTTTGCCACTGGGAAGAGTTGTTATTTACGATATCGCAAGACAGCTTCAGGAAGCGAGAGCATCAGAAGTGGACCTGCATAAGTCCCGACGGTGCACTTAAAAACGAGATATACTTCATCCATCATGTCGACATAAAACCGTATATTGAAAGATGTCTGTGAACAACGCGGTTAAAACCGGAAGCAATCACTGTTGGTACACGACACATTGACATCAATGTTAAGCTCGAAAGGTCGCAACTGGTAAAGTCTCGGTCAGACCGGCAAAACCGGCAGAACAAAACCCAAACTAGGAACTCTTTCAATTAGAACTCCAAAACCGTTTCTATTGCCTAGGGCGCAGCGTGGATGATGTAAATGATGGGTTCTTGAGAAGTTGTCAATGCGGTTGGAGGTAATTACTTACTACTAAGCACACTTCATCTGATCGAGAAGAGGTGTGAAACGTCTCAGCAGACAACGGCACCGTGGAGGCATGCGGTTGGAGGTAAGTAACATCGACGTAGGATCTCATCATATCCGATCACGCAGGGAAACAGCTCTTTCCTTGTCCTTATCCTCCAGTGACCTTGTACTTTCTAATTAGGCCCGTTGTTTGCAGCCGTATCCCGGTTCCGTAAGTTACCACTGGTAACGCACATTGTTCAAAGACTTGTCTTGAGGCACCTCTTGCCTCAAGACAAAACTTGAACCTGCCACTCGGATGAGCATCGTTCAATAAGCTTATTCAAGTTAAGCTAAGCATCCCGAACGATGCTCATCCGAGTTGAAGTTGATGTCGTGTCGACTGTCGACGAACAGTTTGTCCCAGGTATGTATTCTTTAACAACTTCGAGTGTATTTAGTGTATGGTAGTCATTATCTTTGATTTGGAGTGGATTGAATTGTTCCTACATGGGCGCTGAACATTATCTTTGTTATGTCCATGTTAATTCTAATACCAACTCGATCGGAAGCCCAACTGAGGTGAGGACATCGAGCATTGTACTAGATCCTTCGCGGTCTGGGCCATAACTAGTAACTAGTGAGTAATGTTGTCGCCGTTTATAATGATGCCTAGTTCCTGCCAGTCCAGAGTCTTGAAGACATCCTGGAATGCAGCGGTTAACAGTTTTCGGGGAAAATGATTAGCGTATAATGAAATTGAAGAATTTCTGACGGGCCATAAACGCTGGTTTTACCACTTGCCTTCTGAAGTTCGGCTGTGATGAAAGAAAGAAATAACGAAAAAGAAGGAAATCATTTATTTACAGCAGCCTTTGTCACGCAAACATAACAATGAGACATACATTCAAACATATTTGATGCGACTTTACATGCAGTCTTGTTGTTTGTAAGATGTTGACGGCCGAGATGTCCTCGGTATAGTGTCGGGTCCATGTTGCTCTCGGGACCTTATCTTGACTGTCAGTGATGGGTTGTCGTGTCGACGTGTATAATAGAAGTTCTGTCCATAGAACTTCTCGAATTCCCCCACAATCTCAGGTGTGGATATAGTACTCTACCAACCATCCTCGGTCTTCAGCCATGCAAGCTTTGCCGAAAAAATAGATCTCGAGCAAAAACTTTGGAGGCTTTGTTTCGGTCTATGGCTCTTCCTTCACCTTAATATTTTTTGTACAAAATCGCCTGATGTCTCTTGTAATTGATATAAAGATCTGTCTCTTCAGCTGTCTGCAGGCAAAGGCATCCGGTGCCGTTGTCTGCTAAGACGTATAACGCCTCTTCTCTATCAGATCAAGTGTGCTTAGTAGTAAGTAATTACCTCCAACCGCAGTGACACTTCTCAAGAACCCTTCATTTACATCATCCACGCTGCGCCCTAGGCAATCGAAACGGTTTTGGAGTTCTAATTAAAAGAGTTCCGAGTTTGGGTTTTGGTCTGCCAGTTTTGCCGGTCTGAGTGTAGACTTTACCAGTTGCGACCTTTCGAGCTTAACATTGATATCAATGTGTCCTGTACCAACAGTGATTGCTTCCGGTTCTAACCGCATTGATCACAGACATCTTTCAATATACGGTTATATGTCGACATGATGGATAAAGTCTATTTCTCTTTTTTGAGTGCACCGTCGAGACTTATGCAGGTCCACTTCCGATGCTCTCGCTTCCTTAAGCTGTCTTCCGATATCGTAAATAACAACTCTTTTCAGTGGCAAAAGCACAAAAAATTCCTTTGTTTCATACATACTTGTCAGCTAATGTATGAGAAATGTATTTTTATGTACCTATACAACCTATGTTTTAATACAGAAAGTTGTTATTTATCACAGGTTGAATGACCCTGTTCAGTATTTGGTAGTAATTTGAATTAACCAAGTAATTTTCAAACCGAAATTAGGCATTAAATATTTTTACATCCTCTTCCGCGCAGTGTTTACTATTTTTTTTAACACATAAATATAAACAAAAAGTATATTAAACCCTATATTTTTGAAACCTACATGAATGCAGCTTTTCAAATATATTTTTATTTTGCTGATATCTATACTCATTCAAAAAATATCGTCATTAGAAGATTTTTTTTTTGCGTCGACAATTATCTATTTTATGGTAAATTCCATTTTTTTTGTATAGAAATGTAAAAAAATTGTTCCAGAAATGGATTCCTCATCCTTAAATTATCCGAAAATGACACCACACTTGCCCTAGTAGCTATAAAATAGCAGCAATAGGGATCGATAGCGCGCGCGGTAGAAGGAAACTTCACCCCCTCCCCCCGCCCCCCAGAGGGGGGTATCCCGCTCCCTCCCGGGCGATTCTCAGTCTGGGCCACCTAAGCAACAACTGTGCCAAGTTTCATGCTATAATGCAGAAAATATTGGTTCCCATACATTTATTGGACTTAACAAACCCACTATTAACAGAAAACTCTCAAATGGAGGTGGTTGCCTTATATTAACTAGGAATATTAATAAAGTTAAAGAGCGAAAGGACTTTGTCAAACTTTCAGTTGAAAGCACCTGTGAGGTTGCGTGTGCAGAGCTAGACCGCTATATAATTCTATGTGTGTATCGTCCTCCCATTTCTTCCAACTTCGATAATTTTGTAACTGTAATGGAAGACGTACTGGGTAAAGTAAGCTGTTCAAATAAAACGGTAGTCATTTGTGGAGATTTCAATGTTGACTTACTTACTGACACGACCCAAAGAACCACTCTATTAGGCCTATTCCAGTCTTTTAATTTTAAGTTTTTGTTCAACGAACCCACTAGAATAGCGGGAACGTCTGCAACTTGTTTAGATAACGTAGCAATGAACGGTAATTACTTCAAAAAATCTTTGTTAACTTCTTTAAGGTCAGATCATAAGGGTCTAAACGTTTTATTGTACACAGTTGAACAAGAACAACAAAACACTTTAGTTTTTAGGCCATTGAACCAAAGTCGCATGGAAAGATTTCATCAGAGTCTTCAGATGCGCCTTGCCCTGCTGAGCTTTGAGGCAGATGATCCCAATACACTATATCAAGAGTTATTTTCTGCTATACGGATAGAGTTCGATCTTATATTTAAACTAAAAAAAGTTTGCAGTAATAAGGATTCATATTTCAGTACATGGGCGACGCCGGGAATTAGGAAAAGCAGAGATGCCCTATATGAGTTATATGATAGGAAATCCTATAATCAAGACCCTTCATTTCTTGAATATGTTAAGAATTATTCTAAATTGTTTAAAATAGTTTGCAACAAAGCAAAATCTAATTATCTAAATAATAAAATTAAAAACTCGAAAAATAAAAGTAAAACGGTCTGGCGGATTATTAATAAAGAAACTGGTAAACTTAACGTTAAGGAAAGTATTCAAGCTTTGAACTTAAATGGTAAATTCGTAACAGATAAATCGGAAATTGCGAATGAATTCGAATCATTCTTTGCTAACATCCCATTCCAAACCACTAAAGACCTTAACGCATCTGCCAGCGCCGCGGAAACTATTCTTAAGCAACATGTTGACATCGCGCCGCCTCCGCTCACGTTTCGCCATGTTGGTCCGCAATGCATTATTAAGATATTTAAGGAACTTAATTTAAAAAAGACAGAAGACCTATGGGGGATATCAATTAAAGTACTTCAACCTATTATAACACTTATAGCTCCTCACTTAGCATTAATTTTTAACTCTTGTATTGAAAAAGGCATTTTTCCAAATTTATTGAAGTACAGCAAAATCATTCCTATTTTTAAATCTGGAAATACCGAAAACCCGACTGATTATAGACCAATCGCGGTTCTTCCAGCCTTAAGTAAAATATTTGAAAAACTTATTCTTGCACAATTAGCGTCTCACTTCTCAGTCAATAACTTCCTACACAAAAATCAATTTGGTTTTAGGAAAGGGCGGTCTACCTTAGACGCAGGTCACAAACTCATCAGCAGTGTCTATGGAGCCTGGGAGGATTCTCACGATGCTATTGGGGTTTTCTGTGACCTCTCGAAGGCTTTTGACTGCGTTGATCATGAGACTTTGCTACTTAAATTACAGCACTATGGCGTAATTGATAAATCACTTGATCTACTTGCCTCTTATCTTACTGATCGCGACCAACGGGTGGACATGGGTGGTGCGGTGTCTGCAGGTTGTCCTATCAAGATTGGTGTACCTCAGGGATCGATATTGGGGCCTTTCCTGTTCCTAGTCTACATAAATGATCTCCCTTACATGCTAGATAAACTTACTGATGTTGTACTCTTTGCTGACGACACCTCTTTAACATTTAAAGTTAAACGAGGTGATTCCCTTAATTTAGATATAAATAAGACATTAGTGGAGATATCTCAATGGTTTAATTCTAATAATTTACTTTTGAACGCAAAGAAAACTAATTGCATTAAGTTTTCCTTGCCTAATGTGACTGCTTGTGATACAGACATACATTTGGACAATAACAAGCTTAATCTGGTAAATCAAACTGTATTCCTTGGTATCACTCTAGATTCGAAACTTCAGTGGGGCCCCCATATCTCAAATCTTGCGGCAAGGCTCAGTTCGGCTGCGTACGCAATCTGGAAAATCAGAAAATTAACTGATGTGTCTACCGCGAGACTTGTGTATTTTAGTTACTTTCATAGCTTAATGACCTATGGCTTGCTTCTATGGGGAAGAGCTGCAGATCTTAACGTCATTTTTATACTACAAAAACGCGCAATCAGAAACATTTATCAGCTTAAAGCTCGCGAGTCCCTCAGAGAAAAATTCAAAGAAATAGATATTTTGACGCTTCCTTCCCAGTACATTTTCGAAATTATTATGTATACTCGTAGAAACATACATATGTTTGATAAAAAATGTGATAAAATTAAGGACCTTAGAACGCGTAGCAAAAACAAACTCAGTATTCCACAAAACAGACTAAAACGGACAAACAAATGCTTTATAGGAAACGAAGTAAGATTTTATTACAAGATCCCCGAAGAAATTTTGATCCTGAATGATAATGAGTTTAAAACTCGTATCAAAAAAGTTCTGATTAAGAAAGCTTATTACAATATTGATGATTATGTAAACGACAAAGACGCATGGAAGTAGTCTAGCTCTGCACTTAAGATATTTTTCATTATTTAATGTAATTTCATTCTTATTTATCTGTATAATGTTCATAGTATTGTCACTTAATTGTATTGTAAATATTGTAATATCACAAAACAAAAAGAAAAAAAAAAGAGATAAATTGTAAAGTAGAGTTTGTTACCCCTTTCTTCTCTACGCTGTAAAATCATTGCGAAAGGGAGTAGAATCATTTGACAGAGGAGGGCTCGTTTGGGGGCCTCTCCAGGCGACTATTGTCGTAAGGCAAGGCAAACATTTGTTTACCTGAGCCAATTGGTGGGCACCCTGAACTACCTCGCCTCTCACAGTATAGGATACTTTACCAAATAAGGTATCAATAGCGATTAGATGTATAGTCTAATTGACTTTCAATAAGTGATATCTTGTATCCTATATTGAATAAAGAATTTGACTTTGACTTTGACTTTAAGTGAACCTCCAACAGTGTCATCTCTTAGGAAGACATGTGTTGAAGAGCTAAGATCCTTAAAGATAAAGGTTGACCGCTTGGTGCCGTGCCTTGAAGCTGGACGAGGTTTTAACTCTTTTGCAAAAGTCCGAATGCGAGAGATGTATTCGGACATGTCAGCTGTGTCGTCTACGTCTGGATTAAATAGCTCTCCTGGAAGACGCAGCGGCTCACCATAAACCAACTCAGCTGACGATGCCTTCAGGTCCTCCTTGACTGCTGCGTGAATGCCGAGCAAAACGAGAGGAAGGCTTGCTACCCAGTCAGTCGACGCGTGGCAAGTTATCGCAGCTTTCAACTGTCGATGGAACCTTTCCACGAGACCGTTGCAGGCAGGATGATAGGCAGTGGTCCGTCTGTGCTGAAAACCAGCTATCTTAGATAGGGTGTTAAATAATGCCGATTCAAACTGCCTACCACGATCCGTGACAATGTCGAACGGGCAACCAAATCGGGCTATCCAACCACTGAGTAAGGCTCCACCAACAGTCTCAGCTGTAATATCTGGCAAAGGTATTGCCTCAGGCCATCGCGTGAAACGGTCGACTGCTGTGAGACAATATCGGAAACCTTGTGACAGTGGTAGCGGGCCTACCAGGTCAATGTGAACAAAACTAAACCTAGCTCGAGGTAGCTTAAAGTGGCTAAGCGGTGCACTGACATGACGAGTGACTTTCGACCGCTGGCACTCAAGACACGTCCGGACCCATTCACGACAGTTCTTCTTCACCTCGGGCCAAACAAAGCGATCGGAAACCAGCTTTGCGGTAGCGTTGGCTCCTGGATGGCTCAAGGAATGGATACTGTCGAAGACTTGCTTGCGCAAAAGTTTCGGTACGTATGGCCTTGAGCTATCCGGGCTAACATCGCAGTAAAGCTTTGTTTGTGATCCCGGTATTCGAACCAACTGAAGGTGAAGTGATGAGTCCTTTAGTAAAGAGTTCAGCTCAGCGTCAGCTTGTTGAGACTGTGCCAGTGCCTCTAGACCAGGAGGTTGAGATATCGCTTCAATCCGCGACAGAGTATCGGCTACGACATTATCTTTGCCAGATATATGCCTAATATCGGTCGTGAATTGAGCGATGAGATCTAAGTGGCGAAACTGTCTGGGGGAGCAATTTTCTTTACGCGTGTGAAAAGCAAACGTCAGCGGTTTATGATCGGTATAAATTACGAAATTTCTTGCCTCTAACATATGGCGAAAGTATTTAATGCTTTCGTAAATGGCAAGAAGTTCACGATCATACGGCGAATATTTAGTTTGCGCCGAGCTGAATTTACGCGAAAAGAATGCTAAGGGCTGCCAAACATGATTTTTGCGCTGTTGTAACACTGCGCCCATTGCGGTATCGGAAGCATCCGTAACCAATGCCAAGTCAGCATTGCATTCCGGATGTGCCAACATTGCAGCGTCGCACAGGCCGTTCTTGCAGGCTTTAAATGCATCCCTTTCAGTTTCTGAAAAGTGAACAGGGTGAGAACCTTTAATGGACCCTGTTAATAAGGCATTCAAAGGCGCTTGATGACTCGCAGCACCTGGAATAAACCTACGATAAAAATTTATCATGCCTAAAAATCTACGCAACTCCTTCGCGGTTTTCGGCTCTGGGAAATCCTGGATGGCTTTTACTTTCTCCGGCAACGGCTTCGTGCCCTCGGCGGAAATGCTGTAGCCTAGAAAAGTAATCTCTGGAACGCCGAAAATGCATTTAGCCGTGTTTACTACCATGCCGAAATCACGCAACCTGCTGAAGAGTTGGTGAAGATGCTGCTCATGCGTAGCGGAATCAGGGGAAAATACTAGGAAATCGTCAAGGTACGAATAAGTAAAGTCTAAACCTCTTAGCATCACATCTACGAACCTTTGAAATGTTTGGCCTGCGTTACGAAGTCCAAAGGTCATAAACGGAAATTCGTACAGACCAAACGGTGTTGTGATGGCGTTTTTGCAAATGTCGTCTGGATTGACAGGCAATTGATTATAGGCCTTAACCAAATCAATCGATGAGAACACGGTGCAACCTGCTATGCTGTGCGCAAAATCGTGTATGTGCCTAATGGGGTAACTATCAGGTATAGTACGCGCATTGAGCATCCTGTAGTCACCACACGGACGCCAGCCGTTATCTTTCTTAGGCGCGAGGTGTAACGGTGATGCCCAGGGAGATTCCGAAGGACGGCAGGTACCATTTTGTAACATAGCCTCGAACTCGGTCTTAGCTATTTTAAGTTTATCAGGGGCTAACCTACGCGGAGTACAACAAACGGGAGGTCCTGGCGTCGTGCGTATGTGGTGTACGGTGTTGTGTTTTAATGTCCTATGTATACCAGCAGGCCTAGTTATTTCAGGATATTGATCAAGTATGGAGTGGTATACAGAGTTACCAGTAACCACCTTGACCGATGAAATATCGTCAGAACGAATTGCGAGTGAAGCCGGGGTCGTAAGCGTTGTATTGCCATCGATAAGTCGCTGATTTCTAACGTCGACAATGAGGTTGTAGAAGGAAAGTAAATCTACGCCTATTATCGCCCTCGTTACGTCTGCGACAACAAACCTCCAAGCGAAGTCGCGTCGTAAGCCTAGGTTGAGAACTAAATGTACAAAACCGTAAGTATTTATAACTGTACCATTGGCCGCACTTAATTGATAGCTAGTTTTAGCACGATTATCCTTAAGTAAAGATTTAGGGTAAACGCATAAGTCGCTTCCTGTGTCTACCAAAAATTGCACTTTTGATCTTGAATCGGTGACAAATAAGCGACCAGCACTAGGGCAGACGTCGGCCGCCATAACCGCCTGCCCTAATCTTTTTCCGGGTAGTCGCAGGGCTTCACACATGCGCTTGCCTTGTCGCCGAACTTCGCATGATACCAGCACTGTGGAAATTTCCTATAGTTAGACTGGGATCGGGTGCGCGTTGATGGCGAACGACCGCGTCTCGTAGAACTCGATGGTGGTCTTGATCGCTCGCGCGACATTCGCTCGATCTTTGATGTTAAGGCAGCTACTTGACGGGTTAGTGCTGCAATCTCCCCGGAGCCTGCACTCGACGTTGATGATCCTGGATTCGTCACCTGAAGCACCTGTGGACTGGGTGTCACCACATCATGAATCCGATCTGCTAACTCAGCGATCTCCTCCAAACTGGACTTGGACTGTGATGCGATGATGGTCTGGGTACTTGTCGGTAGTCGGCTCGACCAGATAGTGCGCAGGAACTCTTCCGGGACGTCAGGACCAGCGAGGGTTCGCAGGTGCCTTAGAAACTGCGACGGCTTCCTATCTCCGAGCTCTTCGCTGGTAAGAAGCTGCTTCACCTTTTTTTCGCGAGAAGCTGATAATCGCTTTATAAGCTCGGTTTTCAGGCGCTCATACTTCAGAGGTGCTGTCGACTCAATGACGTCCTCTACCTCAGCTGCGTATATCGGCTCTAAGTTTGCGAATGCGTAGTGAAATTTCGTTGCATCTACAGTGATGTTGGCGAGAGCAAACTGGCTTTCGAGCTGATTGAACCATAGGGATGGTTTGTTGGGGTAGAAAGGTGGTACTCTTACACCTACCCGGTGGACGTCCGGTGGTGCAGCATGGCTTGCTGCCGGCTCCGCTTCTGCCTTATCTTTACTCATCTTTTTGCGTTCGGATGAGGTCACCAATGTGGGATGGCTGGCTTTCTTCCTCGATAGGTACACTATTAAGTAAAAACCAATATTCCACTTTCTATGTACAGCTTATATTTACAAGTATTTACATTTTATATACAGAAGGCAAACGTGAGTACTTAATATTTACAGCAAAAGGACAATCAATTTAGAAAATATTTTAAAATCCTAAAACCAGACGTGTTTATTAAAACTGAAAAACTCAATCAACAAAAACGTTGTCATGGAAACGAAAATATTCAAATTTGAAATTCAGCAGCAAATCACCTTCCTATCCACGCATGCGCGACGACGCGCCAATAAATATATATACATAACAAAAATCTGTCGGATAAACTGTACATCACAAAATAAATATAATACAAAATAATTTACAACTCGCATCGCTACACAGTTTTATAAGATAAGTAAATATAGGTATAAAGCAGTGGCTAAGGTTGTTTTTGAATGTCATTTTACAAATGGTTTCATACATATAGAGAGGTGTTTGTTTCACAAACTATACGTTTAGTTTGACTTCAGCATAAAACGTTCCGAGTGGACGTCTGAAGGCCTGGCACAACTTTAACGCTCAATTCATCTCATTCGCTAATGACGTCGACTCATTCACATCAGTAGTCGACAAACCGTGATGGCGTTTAGCGCAGCGTATTAGGAGTGCAGAGGAGGGGTGGCATATCTACGTATAATTACCTAGAACTTTAGGTCTTTATGCAAAGTTACGAACTTCATACGAATCTGCACATTTTCTATCAAATTAAAGAAATAAAAAAAATACAAATCCTTAGTCGGAAAGGGCAAATTTCCTTTTAAATATAAAGAAATAGTAAATTTATAAAACAATACAAAAAAAAGACTGCACTGAAAGTTTAAGTTATCAGTTTAATTTAATTGTATTCCGATTTTAATTGCATCCAAACCGGCATCGCAGTCGTTGGCGAGGCCATCTTGATTCCAATCTCGAGAACTGGCCAAAGGTGACACAATGCAGGAATAGAAATAATTGGAGAAATAGAGTAGGTTTCCAGCAGTTAAAACTTTAGATGCTACATAAAAAAAACCATTCTTATAACCTCAATTTCTGCTTTTTAATATCTTTATATCAGAAAAGTATGGCATTCATTTGTTAGGATGAACGCAGTATTATAAGTAAATCTTTACTAATACATGGTAATAATAATAATAAATATGTAATAACACATCACACTCAGAGCCCCTTACTAGGAAGAACCTGTATCTTGGATGCCCGAAACACACTCAGAGACGAACATCACACCTAGACCCGAAACAAACATCGATATTCATCATATCACAATATTCGCCCCGCCCGAGAATCGAACCCAGGTGCACACGCTTCTCAGTACACACCCCTGCCAACTGAGCCACGGAGCAGTCAAACAACAGTAATAGTACTAAAAAATTTCTTGCATAATACTTTTCTTTAGAGCGTTATTACTTGTATTCAGGATTTAGTTTCCAACTTAATTTTTGTTTTGACTACTTTGTGGTTATAATAATTAAGTATTTTCGAAGGCGCTTAATTAATTTTTTTTTTCACTTAATAAGAATTTTTGACATAATGACATCTGTAAGTTGAGGCAAAGGCGACTCCACAGATTCCGTTCCGCTGCTGTTTTGTTTATATTTTATATAGGGTAAACTACACAATCATTGTCAACCTTCAAATTTGTCATGGTTTTATTTAGATGCTAAAAATAATTATTTTTATCATTTTACAGCATTATTAATATTAAATTTAAAAATAATTGATTTTAAAAAGATTAAAAATAATGATAAATGACTAAAAAAATCATGTCATTATAATTCATTATTTTATTAATCTATTAACGCAATTTTAAACTAATGACTGATTAAAGCGGAGGGTGCCAATATTTGGTTTATGGTTTGAAAGTTTCTATTAAAATATCAATATTAAATGGTTATACGCACAAAACAACAATACCATATTTTGACGATTTAGCATTTTTATTTTGCAGTTATAAATTTAGCCAAGAGAAATTTGTAAAAGTGACAATCATGGGGCAGTTTACCCTAGGTCGATTATTTATCAAAGACCACGTGACCTGTAGGAGAACCGGCGTACACGTCCTCCCTCTACGAGCTGCACGCAGCATCTGAAGTATTGTATAACAGTGACAGAAGTTCAATGATTGCATACGAAGAGACAGGGACAGTCATCTGTCAGTCGTGCAAATCGGATTCTTGGTTCTGCGCCACCACCTGGTTTTTAGTAAAAAGCAATTAATATATAATTAATTTTTAATTATAACTTTTAAAATAAAAACTAATTTCCAGAATTCGAGTTTCTTTATTATCATCATACCTAGTAAGTGTCAACAAAAACTATTAAGTAATTTCGAAGATCTAGCTAATCCCGTTTTTGGAATGGTTATCTTTGACGAAATAATGTATCGAGGTTTTTGTATCCTCGTTGTGTTTCTAAATAAGAAAACAACAAGTTTTGTTGTAAATTCGGGCCCATGTACATGAGGTCATTTACACTGTGGCCTGACGATGACCTTGCTGATCCGTTGAAAACGACACATGTTTTTGTTGTGGTTGACTCCAGTCGTACTACACAATGATGCGGTAAATAAAAGTCTGGTATCATATTACTGTCGCTTATCGCCATATAGTCAAGTTTAAGGCATTCATTAATAAATTACTTATATCCGATGCTATTTGTTTATTTCTTGAAAATTTTCTCTCTAATTGATGAAATTGGGCAACCGCTTTCGATCTTGACTCTCCCAGTTTTTCATCTGCATCTGGTTTCATTAGTAGTTTCACTACATAGCGTCCATCTGATTGCCGTGTAGTTGTTTCCGAATATTTTTTGAAACAAATTTCCTCTTCATTCGACATGTTGTATGGTTTGGTGTCATCTACATCTTCGATTTCGCAGAAACGGTGTAGCTCATCGTAATTGTTCAATACTACGTTACAGTAGTATGATGGTGCCGCGTTTCCAAACAATATCCAGCCTAGTTGATTCTGCTGGGCAACTGGTTGAGATGCATCTTCTTTCATAATGCCATGTTGAATAATTGCCGAATATACATCTGCGCCAAAGAGTAAATCTATTGGTCTTCTTTGATTAAACTCTGGATCAGCTAAGAGTATGTTTGATAAGTATGACCAAGATGGTTTTTCAAATGATTGTTGGGGCAGGTTCCTGATAAGTTGGTTCATTATTATTGTCTCTACATCCATGGTGAACTCAGTGTGCTGTGAGAATATGGTGCTGGTGGTTTTGCCTTTGCAATTATTTTCCTTGGCTCCGATGCCGAAAATGGACCCCTTGCATCTCTCTCTTGCGAGTCCAAGTAGTTGAGCGGCATTCTCGGTAATCAATGATGTTTGACTTCCTTGATCAATCAGGGCTCTAAGTGTGACGTAATTTCCATCATGATCTAACACGTTTACCATGGCTGTTGCTAACAGAATTTCTGATATGGTTGATGACTTTGATGAAACGTGTGCCACATATTTTTCTCGGTTTGCATTATTCTGGTTGTTTACTGAAGATATGTAGGTCTCATGCATCAGCGAATTGTGTTTTTCGTTGCAATATCTACATGTTTTTTGCGAAGTGCATTCTTTGCCATTATGTGAAAATAAACAATTTTTGCATAAGTTGTTTTGTGCAACTAACCTCTTTTTGTCTTCGACCTTTGAATCTCTAAATTTCTTGCACAAGAATAATGCGTGTTCACCATTGCAAGCTATACAATTCTTGTTGGTAATTTTACTGTATGCATGATTTACAAATGGTTTGCTCTCAATCATGTTTTGATAATTCCCTTTGATATTAGGTTTGAAATACGAGTCTTTCTGAAATTTCTGGTTGTTATTGTTATGGTTCGAATAGCTCTGGTTATGCTGATTTTGGTTATTATGGTGTTGATTCGAATTATTAGATGGTTTTCTGGTAGCATTTTTATGCTTGGTAGTTTCTAAGGCAATAAACTTGTTCTCCAAAAAGGATAAAAAATCATTTCAATATGGCAAGTCTCTCGGCTCTGGTAATGAGTCTATGTATTCTCGGTGGGTCTCCACATCTAGCTTCTGCGATACACAATTATCGGATCCCAACTCGCTATATCGACGCCAAAATTTTTTATAGCATTCAGAATTTCAGACACTCGTTGGTGGTGTCGTGAATCCTTTTTATATTGGCAGCTGTTTGCTGTTGTATGGTAGGTACTGACATCAATACATTCATATGCGAATTGAAAATAAGTTTTTTGTGGTTAAACCTTTGATTGAGTATATCCCAGCAAGATTGATAATTATCTGAATTTATGGTCAAATGTTGATCTAATTTTTCGGCTTCTCCTCTTAGTTTCGTCTTTAAAAATTGCATTTTTTGTGCTTTAGATAGGGATTTATTTTTGTGTATAGTTTCAATAAATAAATCTTTGAAGGAAATCCACTGTTGATAATTTCCGTTAAACGTTGGTATATCTATTTTTGGAGTGGATTTCTCCCTAAACGTGGTGTCAAATATCTTGCTATTAATTTCCTTTTTTATTTCAAAATACTGGTTCTCGTAGTCGGTAAAAGTCACTTCGTACATCCCGTCTTCATCATTCAAAAGGTTATCAATTTCCCAATGAAGCTAGTCTATAGCGAGCGAGCTTCTAAATCTTTAAGAATATCTTCGAACTCCCACTTTTCTGACAAAACATTCAGATTAATTTTTGAAACAGTGCGTGCAAAGGCTTTAAAATTGGTGTTCTGTTTACTCAATAATTGCTCTACCTCATTAGGTACAATTTCCGAAAATGAAAATCTCGGCAACTTTTCACTACTAGAAGGGCCAGGTCTAGCTCCATCATCTCCTCTAATCACTATAGAAGATGGGGTTGGCGGTCTAGGCGTTCTCACTTCAACCACAACTGGTAGATACTTTTGTAAGGCAGCTTTAAAGTCGTTATAAAATGTTTGAGCATTCATGTAATCATTGTCATTAAAGTATTTATGGTCTATGGTTTCGTCGGCTTCAATTATTTTTTTATGATTTTCCAAATAAAATTTCCAGTAAGATTCTAAAGTGTCTAAGCGACGCGTTACTTATTCTACTGACCGACGAGATGGTCCGTCTTTCTTAAAGTTGATGTTGAGCTTATCCATGCTCTACATCAGCTCTGACTGAGCTTCCAATAGATTACTCAAGTTGGCCATTTTCCCGATGTAATGAAGCAAGCAAAGCAAAAAAGAAAGATCTTACTTGGTGCTGACTGGTAGTTGGTGTTGGTGAATGTTGGTGGAATATCCAAGTGTAGCACTTATTGGTTTAGTGCTAAACCCGACACTGATTACTCCCGAAAATAGTCACTGACACGGTACTGGTGTCTCCGCCGAGACAGTTTTTGTTATAGGCAACATTTTGTAATAGAAAATATTTTATGGACTTAACTAAACTTTAATTATGTAATAATTAATTATTAATTTATATTATTATATTAGACGTGTTTGGAGTGATTTTATATAATTTTAAAAACGTAAGTAATGTTTATATTAAGTTATTTTGAATGTATCATTTTGCTTAACTAGCCTTCAATCATTCTCAATATTTTGTCAAATTACTTGTAACTTACATGTCATTCATACATTCATACTCTTGTACTTGCTTTGAGTTGCTCGTTACACGATTAACGTTGTAAAATAAATTCTTAAATCTATAATCATCCCTCTTTCCTTTAAATATTTGTTCCTGCTGGGACAACTGGTTTGCGCGACAGATCCCACCTTACGGAAGGCTCGAAGGACCAAAATGTTGGGTGTAAGTCCAACAATTAAAATGGTACCTAGTTTAGGGTTAGAAGTGAAATACAAGAATTATGGTTTATCTTATATTATCACTTTAACTTAGTACAATTGAGGAATGATAAATGGTTGATGAGCTAACGCTATGTATGGTAACAAACGCGAACTGCCTGCATGATTCTTTGCACCTAATAATGAAGACTATATTGCTTACACTGTGACCTACTCTAATGTACAGCTCAGCTCGTACAGTTATGTACGCCGTTTTGGATTTCAATATTTTCAATATGAATGTCATTATCGTTATCAGCATCTCTGAAAACCTAGAAAATGACACCCATCATCAATCAATCAAAGTCAATACATAGTATAAAACAAAGTCGCTTCCAGCGTCTGTCTCTTCTCTATGTATGCTAAAACTATGCAACGTATTTTAATGCGTTTTTTTAGAGATAAAGTGATTCATGAGGAAAGTTTATATTATAACATTATGTTTATTAACAGTACAGTGGCGGTCTAGGACGGCGTAACACTTCCGGTTTTTTTATATTGCAAAATATATCTTTTTTTTTGGTAAAAAGACGAATATGTTACGCCGTCCTAAACCGCCACCATTGTACATAAACCTAATAGGAAACCTATGATCAGACTCATCAGCAAAGCCAACAATGTCACCTGGAGACGCCTCCAAACGAGCTCACCTCTGTCAAATGACTACTCCCTCCCTCCCTAAGTCTTATAATAACAAAAAAACGTTAAATACTTATTATTAAAAGTTACGAGTGTCGGTAAGTGTGACATTCAGTGTCAGTGTCAAGTCAACGTAAACTGCTGTCTGTAAGTAGGTACCTATTTTTAGTATGATTACAGTAATTATATGCGATTTTGTAAGACCGACAATGGATCTGTCCTCCATTACACACCGAAACACGAGACACACGAGAACCTTAATTACGCTCGCACCAGAGACTGTTTTTTTTTGTTTCTGTGCGTTCACGGTCATAGATCTTGAACCTATTACCTACGATAACCATAATAATATTTCAAATGCGGAGACAGAGCTGCGGCGAGTAAGTACTTTTTTCAGTAGAGCCCCGATTATCCGAATCAGCCAAAAACAATCCCTGTTTGGAGCGTTCGGATTATAGTATTTTATAAATATAAGGTATCAATTTTATTTCTCAAATATCTTGGTACATTAATTAATTATTCATACCTGCAACCAGGTATCGCAAACCCGTTGAAAATACAATCGGTGCTGTCTTAAACATAATTACATAACATACAAAACAAAAACCTCTTTCACTATTCGAAGGTATTAACCGGTTACCTTATCAAAAAATTGATTAGGTAACCGGTTAATACCAATTTTATCAATTATTCTGTGCACAATTGTACATAGATCGCAATGTATGGAAAAGTAATACTGATGATTTGAACGTACTTCTTCAAAGAAAACCTAGTTCGAAGTGATTATAATTCTGGTGGACCAATTGAGGATTAAATTTTGGCAAAATTTCAAACCAATAGCTATAGGCGTTCCGGAGATAATTGAAGGTGCCAAATGTTCAAGACAATCTTCACTAAGATGCCCTTATAACTCCGGAACCACTGGAGGACCAATTCTGAGATTTGGCATGTCGTGTGGATAAATTGAGGACTAATTATTTAGACCTTTTTTTTTTTTTAGGCGGGGAAACTCCTAACGAGTACCCTGCAGCCCCGGGGGGAGCCCGCAGGGTTATGTGGGGTTCGCACCCACTAAAACCCCGCCGGTGTCCTTCTCGGCTGATAGCAGGAGGGTCACGGGTAAGCCTGTGGAATTCTCCGCGACCCCCCCCAGCATTGGCTGTATAGCCTCTCCTCGGAGGGACATGATGGTTGTCCCCCCGGAGCGTGGTAGCTTTCCCAACGCTCAACGGCGGAAACGGGACACCCGCGTTCCGCCGTCCTTCTCGGGGCCGTTATATGACTACACGAGGCCCCCGCCTCGTGCACCCAACGACCCCGGGGTCCCCTCTTAGTCGCCTCTTACGACAGGCAGGGGATACCTCAGTCCTATTCTTCGGCCCGGTACTGCAGGGCGTAATTATTTAGACCTGAACCAAGTCGATAGGCCCTACCGTTTTCTTGGACGAGAGATGAGGATTACAGCTTGAACGTCAAGCCATAATCCTCACAAAAATTTGGCTATAACTTCTCAAGTACCTATAAGTGGACTAATTATTTTACTTTGTGGACGAATTTGAATCAAATTCATGACTAATTATTTGCATTCTCAAAATTTGTCTAGCTAAGATTTAAAAGATGAGGATTACAGCTTGAAGTACACGTACAGCGTTTCTTTAAGTTAAATAAAGTGAACGTGTTGTGACCTGCCGGCTGGTTGGGTGTTGCAGAGGCCGTGCGAGGTGGAGGCGGGCTGCGTGACGGAAGAGGGCCGCGTGTGGGTGGGGCGCGCGGGCGGCGCGGCGCTGGTGCGCAGTGCGCTGGCGCTGCTCACCTCGCCCGGGCCGTACAAGCGCGCGCTGCCCGCCTCGCCCGCCGCGCCGCCGCCGCCGCCGCGCGACCGCGCCGACCACGACCCCACGCTATACATCGTACGGACGCTCGATGGCGACTGGTGAGACATCTTCTACTTATTTTAGGTCGCTAACTCAGGCCTGTGCCATGGCTACGTATACAAACAATTTGTATTGAAATAAAGAAAATACATTTTCATCACACCTATTCGAAAAAGACGATATGCGATGCGCCTAATGTTGTTGTTTTCTATAGGAGACTCATAGCGGGGCCTAAAGTATTTTTTAATCACCGTTAATTTAGAACTGGCTGGTCCTGGCTGGCCATCCGTCATGATCGTCCAGGTCCTGGTCCGAAATTAAAAACGCGCGAAATAGTCTACTAGGAACCAGGAACAAAGTTTTAGAAAAAAATCACGGATTGTTAGAAATTCATGTTTTTGTTATGTACAAAGTTTTCTTATTAGATACCATTTAATTTCAATTAAGTTGTTATTCCTCTTTTTTTTTTTTATTAATAACAATATCTAATTTTCTCATAGATGGTGATGAAAAGTAGAGTGTAACACACGGAAGCAAATATATTTTTGGCTCGGCGACGTACTTTGAATCCCTCGCTTCGTTCGGGATTCTACTCAAGAATCCCTCCTTTGATCTGGATTCAAAAAAGCACCCGCGCCGTAAAAAATATAACTTTGCTCCCTAGTGACACAATCCTACTATTATTTACTGGCAAAATAACTATGATTACAAATGATAACGTTGAAAAACATACTTACATAAGATATAAGGATGCAATATATTGCTGTTAACTCACCTGACGACAAAATGGCAACGTCGCAAATTTGGAAATTTGTATTGGATATGTAGCGATCGACCGTCGCCATGGCATCACGGTAAGAAAGCGGGCTTATTTTCAGTTTTTACTCGACTCAAACAATGCTGTAAACATCTAGTAAGAGTCCCCCTTTTGATCAGGTAATGTATCGATAGTTGCATTACATATATACATAACGCCACGCCTGTATCCCATCGGGGTAGGCAGAGACAATTGATTTCCACTTGCTACGATCCTGACACACTTCTTTTGCTTCTTCTACAGTCATAAGCCTTTTCATACACGTCGGTTTTGTGAACTCTTCACGCGGCCTTTCCTCAGAACGTCACCAATTTGGTCGGTGAACGTTTTCCGTGGCCTACCTCTTCCAACCGTGCCTTCCGCATCCGCTCTATATATTTCTTTTGTCAATCTCCTGTCATCCATCCTGCTCTAAGGCGGACATTCACAGTCGAGTTGCAGCACTGAGTATCACTCCGAACTGTCTAAATCGCCCGAAAAATCGCTCTCCGCTCGAAATTCATATTCACAGTCGAGTATCGTAGTGATCTCAGCGAAGCATGAGACGCCCCGAGTCACCAAATTTAGCACTTGGCTAGCACTCGCGACGGCTAGGACAAGACATTTCTATCAATACCACTCACAGTCACGAAAGTAATCAATCAATTGTTTGAAAAATATCACTGCTTGTTTTTGTTTCTGATCTGAGTTGATTGGTTTTTCGGTTTTTCGTTCTTTTTGCTAATCTACTTAACTAACATATCTAACTGACTGCGGAAATTGTCCTACCAGGACCCTCTTTATAGTTTGGACCACTATAGAATGGATAACCATTTGTGTATGGAAAAGATACCCATGATTCTTGCAGGTCGGAAAACACAAGAATGGCCACATCCAAGAATTTTGTTGTTAGATTCTTGTTTAAGAATTTATAAACATTATAAGTATTACGAATGATTTGTGGAGCTGGATACAGCAGCAGCACCAGCGGTTAATGGTTTGAAAAATCATAAAAAACTTTATTTGGTCTCATCTTCAGGAATTATATTTTAGATCTATTTTATACCTAAGTACTTACTTGAAAAGAAATTAAAGAATGTAATCGAAACACCTATTTTTAAATGTAATTTTTATTTACCCACTTATTATTCTTTTTGGAGGTATGTAAGTTGATAGGGTATAGGTCTGCGTCAAATCAATAATTTTTAAAATATATCGCACCCTTAATAATAAAACGCATTAACTCAAAATTTTGGGTTTTTGAGTTTTAATCATAAAACGCATTATCTTTGAAAGAAGAATACGATCGCTCCAACAGCCGCTTCGCTACGACTTCAGTAGCCGCGATAGATGATCGTCCATCTCTTTTTGATTAAATATTGCTGTCAATCAGCAATTATTAAAACGACGAATTTAGTAATGCGCCGGCACTGGTCAAGAAAACATCCCAAATTCGTAAAATGAAAACGTAATAAAATGGAATAATTCTTTGTTTGACTAACTGGTAAGACATTTTATTTGTAATGGCTTAATGATAAAGTGACGATTATAAGTTTTAATGCACTTTATTAGATTTTTTTAAAGTATTTTTTTGTATTATTGTGATAAATTTCATTTTATTTTTAAATATTTTTCAGTTGGTATGAATGATTCCAGTTTAATGCAGTTTCATATTGAAATTTTATCTCATTATTTGATTCGAATGTGTTTTGTTTCATTGTAGCATTACAAGGGTCTAATAAGTTTTACTGCTTTTTATGATTTAAATACAAATAGAAGCTTTATATAATATTATGATTTGATTCACTTTATTATTAAGGTAATAATTATTTTGGCTCCAAAGTGACTTAATAATATACCGAATCTTATGAAATAAATAATGTTTTATACCTATATCATTGCCGCGGGCGCCGGCGTTAGAATGTCGCCCTCCCCTCTCCTCCCGTGGGAGCCGTAAGACCCGGCTGAGGGACAGTACCAGAAGACGGGCAGCAGCGTCTTCTGGTTTATACAACACCATACTGCGCTCGCCAACCCGCCTGCCAAGCGTGGCGAGTATGGCAACCCCCCCCTCATGAATAGTCAGCATGTGCCCAGGCCCCTAGTCCCCGGCAGCCCCGCTATTCCTGACCACGGTAGCGGTCACGGTAACGGCGGGGCAAGGGGTGCTAAGAATCCCCGGACGGTCGGCTACCACCCCTTTAAACGACAACTGGCCCTGGCAACACACAACGTCCGCACTTTGAGGACTGACGATATGATTGTTGCGCTGGAAGAGGAAATGAGCAGGTTACGGTGGGATATTCTAGGGCTATCAGAAGTCCGTAGACAGGGACAGGACACGATAACCCTGAAATCGGGTAACCTGCTCTTCCACCGGGAGGGCGACCAACTGTCCCAAGGTGGTGTCGGGTTTCTCGTCCACAAGTCCCTCGTTAGCAACATTATTACCATCGACAGTGTGTCGAGCAGGGTCGCATACCTAACACTCAGAATATCTAAAAGATATTTGCTGAAGGTCGTTCAGGTCTATGCACCGACCTCGACACACTCAGATGACGAAGTAGAGTCTATGTATGAGGACATTAGTCGGGCCATACATACGCATAAAACTCACTTCAATGTTGTTATGGGGGACTTCAATGCGAAACTAGGCAAGAGAAGCGAGCATGAGTTGAGAGTGGGGAACTTCGGTTATGGGCAACGGAACCCTAGAGGTCAGAGGCTGACCGATTTCATGGAGAAAGAAGGACTCTTCATGATGAATTCTTTCTTCCAGAAGCCACCTCATAGGAAATGGACCTGGATGAGCCCTGGTGGTTCTAGGAACGAGATAGACTTCATCTTGACCGACAAGAAACGGATATTCAATGATGTCTCCGTGATTCATAGGGTAAAAACCGGCAGTGATCACCGAATAGTAAGAGGCACATTGAATGTGAACGTTAAACTTGAACGGTACCGCCTGATGAAGTCTACGCTCCGTCCTACCCTCGCTCAGATCGAAAACCCCGAGAGCTTTCAACTCGAGCTCTCTAATCGCTTTGATTGTCTAGACGACGCATCAGTGGACGAGATCAATAACAGGTTCGTAAAAACTGTCCATACGGTCGGATCTAAATTCTTTAGGACTCGCCGTACCGCTAGAACTCAGAAACTCTCTGAAGACACCCTCAAACTTATGGCTGAACGACGCTTGCTTAGACTGCAGTCTCCCAATGATGCTGCGTCATATAGGCGGCTCAATAGGCAGATCTCGAAGGCCTTGCGACACGATATCCGTGTCTTTAATACTGCGCGTATTAAGGATACGATAGAGCGAAATAAAGGCTCCAAAGTGTTCGCAAGAGATATGTCTGTTGGGCAAAGCCAAATGACCAAGCTGAAGAGGGATGACGGCAGTATAGCGTCGACGAAAGCGGAAATTTTGAGGGAAATCGAGAAGTTCTACGGACAGCTATACGATTCGATCACTAAGCCTGTTACTAGTGCGGCTAACGACCCTAGAGCCAAACTAACCCGACACTGTACCGAAGATATCCCGGACATCAGCCTGTACGAGATAAGGATGGCCCTGAAACTGCTTAAAAACAACAAGGCACCGGGTGAGGATGGAATCACGTCAGAGCTTCTGAAAGCGGGTGGAACACCGGTACTCAAAGTCCTTCAGAGGCTCTTTAATTCTGTCCTACTCGAAGGGACCACGCCTGAAGCATGGAACAGAAGTGAGGTGGTGCTTTTCTTTAAGAAGGGCGATAAAACCCTTTTGAAGAATTATAGGCCCATCTCGCTTTTGAGCCATGTTTATAAGCTGTTTTCCAGGATCATCGCCAATCGTCTCGAACGAAGGTTTGATGACTTCCAGCCTCCCGAACAAGCCGGCTTCCGAAAAGGCTTTAGTACCATAGACCACATACATACGCTGCGGCAAGTTATACAGAAGACCGAAGAGTATAACTTGCCGCTATGTCTAGCGTTTGTGGACTATGAGAAGGCCTTTGATTCGGTCGAAACATGGGCGGTGCTAGAGTCCCTCCAACGATGCCGGATTGACTATCGGTACATCGAAGTGCTGAAGTGTTTGTATAGCAACGCCACCATGTCTGTCCGAGTACAGGAACAGAATTCGAAGGCTATTCCCTTGAACAGAGGCGTGAGACAGGGAGATGTTATATCTCCGAAACTGTTCACCGCCACTTTAGAAGACGCCTTCAAACTTCTAGAATGGAAAGGGCAGGGCATCAATATTAACGGCGAATACATCACTCACCTTCGGTTTGCCGACGACATCGTAGTCATGGCAAGGTCGATGGAGGAACTCAGCACGATGCTCGAAGGCCTCAACCGAGTCTCCCAACAGGTGGGCCTTAAAATGAACATGGACAAGACGAAGGTCATGTCTAATGTCCATGTTCTGCCTACTCCAGTTATGGTTGGGAACTCGGTTCTCGAAGTTGTCGACGAGTACGTATACCTAGGACAAACCATCCAGTTAGGTAGGTCCAACTTCGAGAAGGAGGTCAATCGCCGAATCCAGCTCGGATGGGCGGCGTTCGGGAAACTACGCAACGTCTTCTCGTCCAATATTCCTCAGTGCCTGAAGACGAAGGTATTTAACCAATGTGTGCTGCCAGTGATGACATACGGTTCTGAAACGTGGTGCTTCACTATAGGGCTTATGAACAGGCTCCGAGTAGCTCAACGAGCCATGGAGCGGGCTATGCTCGGGATTTCTCTGCGGGATCGAATCAGAAATGAGGACATACGCAGAGAAACCAGGGTCACCGACATAGCCAAGCGGATAAGCTCGTTGAAGTGGCAATGTGCAGGTCATATAGCCCGCAGAACAGATGGCCGCTTGGGCCGAAAAGTTCTCCAGTGGAGACCACGGATCGGCAAGCGCAGCGTAGGACGTCCACCGACCAGATGGACGGATGATCTGCGCAAGGCTGCGGGTCCACGCTGGATGCAGGCCACCTGCGATCGGTACAGATGGAGAGCCTTGAGGGAGGCCTATGTCCAGCAGTGGACGTCTTACGGCTGAAATGATGATGATGAATGACCTATATCATTATTATTATCTTATTTATCTTTCTTGAAACGACATCGAGACCGGATTATATATATATGCAACAAAAAATGCCCAAAATATGCATGCAAATATGCAAGTAAAATAGCTAAAATATGCACGAAAATCCATAAAAAAGGCCAAATATGCATACAATTAAACAAGAAAAAAAGGTCGTATTTTTATTTATTTTATAAATGCTTGTTACTGACAATCGTATTTGTAAAAAAAACTATTATAATATACGTATGCCTACTTAGGTAACAATTAAAATTTACCTTTAAAAATTTATCTACGATAAATTCTGTAAGCAGAAAAGGAGCGTTCGACGTCTACTGAGGTTACTGGGCAGAATTTAAATTTCGATGCAATACTTATGTTTGGGATTACTGTGCCGGGCAAAATTTCACCCATCCAGTTGATGAAAGTATCAATTTCGCACCAA
This sequence comes from Euspilapteryx auroguttella, assembly GCA_951802225.1. NCBI lineage: Eukaryota > Metazoa > Arthropoda > Insecta > Lepidoptera > Gracillariidae > Euspilapteryx > Euspilapteryx auroguttella. Next base: position 7,327,959 of record OX637646.1, read on the forward strand.
GGGTTCAATCAAGGGGCCCTGGGTGGTTGCTCAATATATTTTCAAACTTTTCTTTGAGTTTTGACTATGAAAAGCATCAAACAATGAGCGAAATCGAGCGTAAATATGCTTTATTTATTTATTTTTTCTAAAATATGCAACAACCGCTGAAAAGGTACTAAATATGCAAAAGCATATGCAATATCCATTTGCATATAATCCGGTCTCTAGCCATCACAAATCTCAATCTTCCTTTAATTTACGGATGTATTCGCGGGCTAGCAAAGATATTTAGATTGATAAAAAGCGAGAATGATTCAATCAACGGGTCTTATTTCAAAAGCCGAATATGTAATCATTATTGTAAACAATCTCTTGTGAGTTTTTTTTTTTTTTATTTAGCCTAGTTAATGTCCCACTGCTGGGCAAAGGCCTCCCCCCCATTTCGCCAAGCCTTCCGATCTTGTGCCAACTCTGGCCAGTTCTCGAGGTGAGAGTCGAGATCGTCCCGCCATCTCCTCCTTGGTCTTCCACGTTTGCGTCTGCCACTAGGAACCCACTCGGTTGCGATTCTCGCCCACCGGTCCGGGTCCAAGCGGCAGACGTGACCAGCCCAGTTCCACTTGAGTCTGGCAGTCACCGCACCAACGTCAGCGATGCCGGTCTGGGAGCGCAAGGTAGTATTTCGGACGCGATCCGTCCTCTTCACTCCTAATATACTGCGCTCCATTGCTCGTTGACAAATCTTCAGTTTAGACTTTTGATGTTCGGTCAAAGACCAGGTTTGAGCGCCGTAGGTTAGGACGGGCAAGATGCACATGTCGACGAGTTTGCGCTTCAGGGTAAGAGGTAGCTCACCCTTCATCAGCTCCTTCATGGACCAGTAGCTCTTCCAGGCGTTGTCGATGCGACGATCGATCTCCTTGTCTTGCCTGTTTTCGAAGCTTACTAACTGGCCCAAGTAGGTGTACTCGTCGACGTAGTGTATCACCTGCCCTTGTGAGTTACATTTTTATAAATACTGTTTAGCATTCTTTTCTCAGATTTATGTTTCTGTCTCGCTCTCATTATTAAACATATTTTTTTAGTAAATAGAAATAGAAAATAATGGTCCGCGGTATATGGGAATAGATAAAGAATTACTAACGCAGGAATCAATATGCTGCAATAATACAGCTAATCAACAAGTAAAAGAGGTATGAAATCTATCAGTTTTTAACTGTCTGTTTGTTTTATCAATATATATAAAACTCTTCCGTTACTGACTGACTGACTGACTGACAGACAACGCAGAGCCGAAACTACTGGGCGTAGCGGGCTGAAATTTTGCATGTAGGTTCCTACGGTAGTGTAGGTGAGCACTAAGAAAGGATTTCCCGAAATTCCCACGGGAACGGGACAAAAACGGGATTTTTGTGTTTAAAATAAATCTGCGCGGGTGATACCGCGGGGCAGCCTCTAGTACTAATATATAATGTAATACTAAGCAATATTTGTTACTGGTTCCCTCATCATTATCATCATTCAATTCAAGAAAGGCAATTCATCATCATCAAACTGAAAGTATTGCTAAGAAAATAACAAAGTATTGAAAATGCTCCTACAGTGCAGCAAATTACGAAGTTATAGAGGTTTGAAGCCAAATATGATTTATTTATTAAATAAAACCTATTGTACTCGTCAACCTGCAAATAATTAAATTTGTCTGTCTGTGTGGGGCACTATTACGGCCACATTTGCAATAATTCTTTTCGTCCTCCTTAAGTTTCAAAGTCAATACGAAAAAGAAAGAAGAGGACAAAAAGAAATATTGTAAATAACCTAGCCCACATAAAAAAATGCTAAAAAGTCGTAGCCCTTTCAATTTTCACTAGCTAAGTTTCGAATAATTTTATGATCTGAAATTATTTCAAGATACAACTTTTCGAACAACACACGGAAGGCAGAATTGTCAATCAGAATGAAATAACAGTAGACGTCTTGTAGAAACTGTAACACGTCACCTTTGGCTTTAAAGTATAAAAACAAAATTCAGCGCGAACAACACCTTCCTACTATGCAAGATTTTATTATTCAATAATGTAGGTAGGCTTATCTACAGTATTGAATTAAATAACTAAATACTTGTTGCTGCTGTTACTCTAGCAGATTTTAAAGTATCTACTTTTTTCTATTAAGTTTCAGTTAGAGCCACAAAAATAGGCTTAAATGATTCTGTTGATTTCGTAATAAAATGGAACGTTTTTTTTTTTATAAAAATAAAATATTTCTGTAAAAATATACTGAACTAGTATGCGCCCCACGGCTTGGACAAGGCGGCTTGGACAAGGCAATTTCCCTTGAAACAGCGAAATCCCAACTTTCCGTAAGATATTTGGGATATAAAGTAGTCCATACGTACCATTCTCACGCTCTAGACTAGACTATCTGCTTACCAAATTTCATTAAAATTGGTGCAGTGCCTTTTGGCGTGAAACGGAGACAGACAGACAGAGTTACTTTTGAATTTCTAATATTAGTATGGATTCAAAACAAAACCTTAAGTTCAGTTCCAACAAAAAAGATAATATTTAAAGACGACGAATAGGTACTTACTAAAGTTACAAAATTTAAATTTTATTTCCTACAGTTTTGTATGGTAAAATTATTTTTTTGTAGGGTAAATATTTTCATTCTTTAGTTTTATTAATAGTTTACGTCTTTAAGACTGTGACCCAACTCAAATGTGGATCCATTACTCAGAAAAAATACAGCAATTGACATTCAACATGAACGCTGCGTTTTATTTGAAAATATATTTATTAATTTCATCACGTGATTTACTAAAACACTAACCCTCTTATTCATAAAAAGTTAAAAAGCATTTTAGTTATTTGACGTATGTCAATTTAGACTGGATGTCACGTATTTACCATACAACAAACCAGAGAAGTAGACCTCCAGTAAAGCTTCTTAAAATGTACTGTATCTTTATGAATAAGACGGTAAGTTATTAAGGTTTAATTGATTAAAAATATACATATTTTAATAAAGAAACTGCGTCATTTAGAGTTAATCTACAGGGTGTAATCTACAGGGTGTTTCTGACAAGGGGGTAATAAATGAAAGGGCAGGTATATAGCGTATAATTAAGTCGTTTTGCGGTGGACAAAAAATTGTAAGTATTTTATTTTATTTGTTATGAATATTTTTCGCTTGTCAATCTTTCCCTTCACTAGTACCAGGAGCAAGAAAAACAGCTGATTATGAAATTGGTTGTCCTAAGCAGTGCTAAAACGGCAATGACCCCATTAATCATTCCTAGTCTATTCGGCCTTCTCATTGGTGCATTAGAACAGTGCTATAAGTTCAGCAACCCCGCTATCGCTATGATTGGTTAAGACTTTTGAATAAATTAAAATTTGCCACGCCTCCTCATTCTCAGATAATGGAGTCCAAATGTATTAATTTTTTCAAGGTTTATGTTGTACCATAGCAATCAACCCATTTTCTTTTTAAAATTTACTTTTACGGTATGCTTTAAGTTGACTGGTAAGGTTGACGTGCAGCCCACTTTAACATGTTTGTAAAAAATTCAACAACCCAATAAGTTATGACAACATAACGGAGCTTTCAATTTCTATGGAAAAAGATTTCAAACGATTTCAGTAAGGAATACGAATTGAATAATATCAAAAAAAAACTTAATTGGTTCCTTAGAATTTAAAAATAAATCTAGGGTAATTTATTTTATTTTTTCATTTAACCATTCGCCTAATTGTACATACAAATTTTAATTCAATAAATTAAGGTAAAATAATGAATCATGAGAAACAAAGTTTTGCCTTTTTTAAGCCAAAACAATAACTACCCATTGACCAAGGTACATTTTGGCGTTTGCTTGCCTTATTTTTCGATATTTTTTAATATTAAGGCGGCAACTCACGGTATGGCGCGAAATTCAAATTGTTTCATGTTTTTTAATTATTTTGGCAAAAGTATTCATTTTAAATAAAGTTTAATTGAATTCGCGAACGTAAAAACCTATTTCCCACATTGTGATATATCGTTTTTGAAAGACAGAGTTACCGATTTTGTGTTTATTCAAGGAACTTGTTTTTTGGCCTTTTACCCCTTAGACACAAAATCTGTAGGTCTGTCTTCAAAAAACGTTGTATTACAATATGGGAGATGGTTTTTTACATACGCGAATTCATTTAAACTTTATTAAAAATGTATACTTTCGCCAGAATAAATAAAAAACACGAAAAAATTTGAATTTCGCGCCATAGCGAGAGTTACCACCTTAATAAGAGAAAAAAGCTCATTCATACTAAACCGAAATAAAATAACGCTTGATAGTGTTAAAATAATAACTTCTGGTATAATTGCTCAGTGAGTTGTAAAAAATTACAATATTATTACTGTAATTACAACTTACTGTTCAATGTAATTGTTTGTTTACACGAACCGAGCGGAGTGACTCGGCGCGCAGCGCCGCACGCCCAGCCGCGCGGCGCGACGAACGTGTTAAATACCAGGGTGCCATAACTAAAAGCTTTTTTATTTTAGTTTTACCAAACTGTCGTCGCGCGTGGTTGTGTTGTTGCTGTGTAGACGTATTGTTTTCTCTTGCGATTTAAAGTGCTAAAGATGGCTGACTACTTACCACCAATGCGGAATTTTACGAGATGATGATGTGCGTAGGACGTTGTGACGGAAATCTATCAGCAGCCCGTCGCCTGTATCGGGCCCGGTTTGTTGAGGGTAGGGAAAGAGTTCGCGACCTACCATCGCTTGGTACCTTTAGGAGATTGTCCCTCAACTTACATCGCCACGGTACACGGCCATGCAAGAAAGGATCGAGGTGGCATTCAGGACTGTGACAGACACCTCTCATGTTGCGCAGTGTCATGAACTCCACTTTACGCCGTACGAGACTTTGCATCCAGCATGGTGGACGACACTTCGAACCCTTTTTGTAAAAAGTTTCCTTAACAAATTGATTAATAAATGAAGTGTAATTATGAAATTCAATCATGAAATAAAAAAATCCTAGATACTTTTTGACGATCGGTGATTTGGTTGTTGTGCATGGAATTTACATCGGATGCGAGCCGCGTCGTACACAACGAGATTTCGTAAGTAACTAAAATACAACATATTTCGTGAAGTTATCGTATGATGATAGGAAAATAAATCAGCCATTCTGTAATTATTATTTCATGCGGCATCTTTTTGCGGCACTTCTTTCAAAAGCGGCTACTTTAAACAACTCTTTAAAATTCGCCGCGAGACCGTCTTGCGGTGTTTGTTTGAAAACGTCCCGTCCCGCGCGCCCGCCCGCCTCACCGCGGCACCGGGCGCCGCCGCCTCGGCCGCCGCGCTGAGCGCCGAGCGGCCGAGCGCGAGTCGTGCGCGCGCGACCTTCGCGCGACCGACACAATGTCAAAGCTTGATTTTGGTAGGTACTTGACGTGACAACTAGGACGGCGTAACAGATTAGTCGATGGACTCGTGCACCCGAAACTGTAATACCAAACAACAAGAGCTATTTTAATGTACTAATTACGATTATTATTTAACGTTAGCTCTGGAACCTGGCCGATGTCCAGCAGTGGACGTCTTTCGGCTAAAATGATGATGATGTCAAAAATATCAGTTGTTTTGTAAAGAGCAGTGGTTTTATCATGATTTGCTTCGTTAAAAAAAATAGGTTACTTACCTGGAAGTATGGAAGAAATTACATAAGGCGGTAACTCTCGATATGGCGCGAAATTCAAATTTTTTCGCGTTTATTAATTATTCTGGCGAATGTATTCATTTTTAATAAAGCCTTAAAAACGTTAACCTTAACAAAAAGGTTTGCCAATGCTGGGTGCATTAAATTTCTTAGTTATCGGTGTTTTAACATTTTTAATATTTGAAGCATTACGTAAGCGCCTGCCGCTTCGTCTACCAGGAGCTCATGAAAAAAAAGATCATCTTTGTTTTGACGAGTGTTAGGCGAGACCACGCCCCCCGTAAGGTCAACATCGGGTTCAAGTCGTAGTCAGAGGTTGTTCACCGTACCAGACGCTCAGCTGGTGGCTTCTGCTAGTGCTTGCAAAAGTTAAAATAATTTTTAGTTTTGTATGAAAGTACAAACATTTCAACGCTTGAGTTTCCAAGTATTTTAACCAGCAGGATTACTTAATTATACGCTAACTAACATCCCCTTCAATTTGTTACCGCCATGTCAGAAACACCCTGTATGTAAACTACTTATTTCTGTATGATAATTTAATAATAAAGTGCATTAAAAACGAACTTTTTTTTAAAATAATAATTTAAAATACTTACCTGAAATTACGACAAAAATAACACATACGACTGTGTTGCCTATTAATCAAACAAGCTGTATCTATTATTAAAAGTTTCCTGTCTGCTTTATTTATTTTTTTATTGATTTTTGAAGTGTGGTGATCAAAGTTCACAAACTTTAAATGCGATTTCCCGAAAACTTCAAATTTCGAGTTAATGCTTTTTATTATTGAGGGTGCGATATGTAGCGAATAAGTTGTTGCTCACTCTGAATCTGGATTGACTTTTGTTATCTCTTATATACATTGATTATTAGCCTAAGCTGTAAGTACCACACTACCGCTTGTTACCTCTTGGCTTCAAGAAAATCTAGGTAGGTAAGTAATTTCTAATAAATTAAATTCCTTTTCCTAAAACTATTGCACCTTCTTGCAGTAAACCAAATTCCATAAACTCCTCAACTGTAGTAACCTAGGTTCAGCTCTCATGTCTAATCATGTCCTTGTGACTAAATAGAAAAATCTGATCATATTAAATACTTGGCGTGATTTACTACAATAGGGTTATACTTTTTTCTTTCGAATAGTTATTCTGTATTATTGTAATAATAATATGTATTTTATTAGTATTACATATTAACATTATTTCCATTTTATTTTGTATAATTACTACACATCCCACTAACCAAAATAAAAAAAATAACTGTAATTTTTAACTGTGGCCCGCTACCTAAAATTTATTATTAGCAACAATACAGGCTATGCGTGTGTGGAAGTGTGTGTGCTATTGTTAAAATGTGTTTAGGTTAGTTAGAATTCATAATTAAAAACAAAACTTTTTAATGTTTTTATAAAGATTTAATAAATTCACAAAACAATCTCTAGAATGAGTCCAAAACCTAAATTTTGAATGAAGTTGACCTGTATTAACCTTTTCTTCCTTTACCTTAATCATATATAAGCCCACTGCTGGGCGAATGCCTCTCCAAGTATTTTCCAGTTCGCTTCAGCGGCTGCCAGTCTCATCCATGTTTCCCCAGCAATGGTCTTTATATCGTAGGTCCATTTGGCTGGTGGTCTGCCTACACTTCTTTTCCCTTCTCTTGTTTTCCATTCGGGGACGGCTGGGTCAGTGGATCGTTTTGCCTTTGCTCCTTATTTAAGTAATGGAACAAAATTAAGTTCATCTTCTTCCAAGGGTCGTAGCAAAGCGTCATGAAAATTGGCAGCAGTGTGTATTTCTGATGACAATACAATAATATTGTACTGTCGAACTGATCTGATGATGGAGCCGGAGGATATAAACTGAAACTTTATCCGTATCGAAGCTGTGTGTGAAGTTGTTAGAAAAGTCTTGTAATTTTGTAACTTTGACCACGATTAGGGCTTCAAGGTCTGATGAAGAAGCAGCAAGATAAGCACTGGAATTCCATTCTGTAAAGCGTGTTTTTTCTAGTGATTTGTTCTATAATACAACCCAATACTTTGAAATCAAAACAAACGTTTCTAACCTATAAGGTAGCGATAGGTACTTCAATGTGCCATCCCTTTTCGATGTACGAAATAATACAACATACTCTCTCTGTCATTCAACTTTTTTTTAAATAGGGTGTCCATGAGCATAGACAATCGATAAAATTTTGTGGTGTTTTACCATTGTGAGATGAAAACTATTGCATCTGTGCCAAATATTTGAACTTCGCGAAGTCAAGCCCAAGTGGCAGCGAAACTCGTCTCTGAATACGAATGATTGCGAGTCTACTCCGAGTCGCTAATATGATACTTGAGCCAGTCAGGTCGAAGTTGAACTTTTCGCGCTGACTGTGAATGTCAGCCTAAGTGACCAAACCACCGAAGCATACTCTTTTCAATCTTGGTCACTACATCTTCTTTCAAACCACAACGTTCTCTGATAACAGCGTTCCTCAATCTATCATTTATAGTGACCCTACATATACTCCTCAATGACCTCATCTCCACCGCATTTATTCTACTTTCATTTCTCTTCTGCTACACCCAAGTTTCACTTCCATACATCAGTGTAGGCACCAATACACCGTTTTGCACAGCCAGGCGAGCCCTTTGAGACACGACATGGCTGCCCACAAACGAGTGCAAGGTGCCGTTAACTTTGTTTCCCGCTTTCACTCTCAGTTAGTTAGTTGCATTACATTTTCTAATAGTTGTGGATAATTATTTCATGTTAAAAAAACTAAAAAGTGATTGTGTCTCCCTCAGGGTTCGCTGCATGATCATCAGCGGGCTGGACGGCGAGGGCACGGTGCGGACGCAGCTCGTGGACAGCGGCATGATCATGCGCGCGCCGCTGTCCTCGCTCGTGCCGCTCGCCGCCTTCTCCCCGGCGCTCAACGCCTTCCCGCCCCAGGTGAGTGTGTCTCCCTCAGGGCTCGCTGCACGATCATCAGCGGGCTGGACGGCGAGGGCACGGTGCGGACGCAGCTCGTGGACAGCGGCATGATCATGCGCGCGCCGCTGTCCTCGCTCGTGCCGCTCGCCGCCTTCTCCCCGGCGCTCAACGCCTTCCCGCCCCAGGTGAGTGTGTCTCCCTCAGGGCTCGCTGCACGATCATCAGCGGGCTGGACGGCGAGGGCACGGTGCCCAAGTAGCAACCGATAGATTTAACTGAGTATTGAAGATTTCTTGAAGGCAACATGGCTAATTCCAGCTATTGCCTTGGCCAAAACTATTATGTCCCTCAAGATATCCCTAAGACTTGCTTGGAGGGTCAGTTAAGAAAAAGTGGGCACGGTATTTAGGAGAATACGAAGGGGGAGTTAATACTACTGCTAAATCATACTTTAACCTTACATAAGCAATTGGGATTTAATAGGGTTTTCCAGATTCCTTAACTAAGGTTTCGCGATATCTTGAAGTTTAAGTAAAGGCAGCAAAATAGATTTAAATGCAAAATTAAAACTGTTTTATAATCTATTTCACTAATGCAATTTTTGCTAAGCGAAGAAAAATTTAAAACGTTTTTAATTTAAGTAATCATAATAAAGAAAATATGGTGAACATTTTATGCTACAACACAAGAACTTTACTTAGTGGTAAGAATTTGTAAACTATAAGTAAATATGACAATTAGAAATCCGTTTTATTTCGTCGTAAGCAATAAAAATCTTAAACGCATGATCATTTATCGTGTAAAATCGATAGAAAGAGCCATAAAACAAACGGGCTCTCGAAATAGCTTGAAATAACAATAAAATAATGAATAATTGTATATGGAATAAAAATAAAGTTATCATTTATGTCATTAATATTACCTTTTCTCATCACATTATCACTTATTTCTTCAGTAAAAACGATTACACTAGTCACATTTAACTGAAATCCACACTTTTTTCACGATATCACTTCGATTTTATTTTGTTGTTCTGTTTTCTAAAAGTTCAAAATGGCGTATAATCTTGTTTTACTTGACGAAATCTGAATTTAGAAAAGTAAGGATTCAAAAGGGTAGTTGAGTATCAATTAAATCAAAGATTAATAAGTTCGATTTGAAATAATGCTATTTTAGAAATGTTTTACTCAAAAACGATTTCCTCAAATCTCACTTAATACTTAATCGTTTTACTAAATCAAACGTAAGTAACATTTAAATCTCACAGTATTAAGTGATCCTTTAGTTTGATTAAGTAAATCCTCAACGATTTAAGTGATACTTCCGATTGATTTCATGAATACTATTCTGATTTATTTGATCCTTTACTTTGATTTCTTAAATCAAGATTTCTTATCGCCGCCTCCGTGCTTGAATGTTCAACTTCCATTTGTTTACTGTTCAGGAGAAGGTTTTTTTTACTTATTATCAAACGAGATGTTTAGTTTCAGGAATGATAAATGCATATTTATAGTTTTTAGTCTAATATATGAAATTGCCAATAAATTTGTTTACGATGCTGTGATTTTACGTATTTTATCATACTTTTAAAATGGAGGTTGAACAAAACTGCGAATAAAAATGTTCGTTCATGGAAATACAACACTCCTGCCATGGAGATAGCACAGTGTTCCTTAAAATTGTTGCGTGCTTGTTTGTCCAACCTCCTAATACCATATACAGGATGATTAAATTACTTCGTAAAAAAATTTGTTTTTAGATGATAAAAGGTATAAGAAATTAAAATCAAGATATAAAAAAAAAAAAATTTAGACTCAAGTAATAATAACATAAACATAACGAAATGATAAAATATACCTACTTAATTATTGTTGCAAATTTGGTTGTTGTGTTGAACCATTGTGAAAGACAGACAAAAGGACTATCAAACAGAATTAACATAATAATATACTTAATTCTCAACCGTTTTATTACAAAGTGAATTTATTAACATCCAGTATCAGTACGTTTAAGTTTCTATTCGGAAATGAACATTATTAAAAAGTACTTATTGCTCGAAAGTCGCCAAAGTACGCCTTTTGCTTGTTTTGAAATTGGTACTCGCCATCCTGCTGCAGCTTTTAACGTTACTAGCAGTTAGTTTTCTTAGTTTTGAACACAATAAAACTAATTTATTAGGTTTTTGCAAGCAAACTAAAGGAGCAACCAAGTTCATCACAGAAAAAACAAAATGGCCGGGTAGCGTGACGTACTGTGCTGTGATTGGTCGGCCGGCTGGAGTTTGAACACTCAAGCACGCAACAAATATTTCGATGCGGGACTTTGGGTAATGCTGTGGAGGTTGGCTAAACAAGCACGGAATTTTTGTTACGATGATGTGGGCTTCAAAATTTAAAACGTGAAATTTATTGTATTTTTTCTAGGAAAAGCCTTTTTTTAGTTGACCTTCTAGACCTAAATTACATCGTTAACAATCCTGCATCAAAAAGTAATTTTCGACCAAAATGGAGTTTGAACACTTAAGCACGGAGCCGACGTTATCTCACAGTATTAAGTGATCCTGTAGTTTGATTAAGTAAATCCTCAACGATTTAAGTGATACTTCCAATTGATTTCATGAATACTATTCTGATTTATTTGATCCTTTACTTTGATTTCTTAAATCAAGATTTCTTTGTTTTGCAAAAGAGTTAGTTTTTCTAATACCAAGTGTAAGTGTTGAAAGTGATAGACGTATGCAATATTATTAGACACATAAATTAGATGTTTATGTACAATTGTGTTTATCAGAATGCATTACAAGGTTGTTCAAACGAATTAATATGATCTATGTTTGTGGCTGGCATGTTGGCGATTCGGGTAGGAAGTGACGTGACTTGGCTATGTCTATATGGCAGAATTTTAAAGGATAATTTCGAATTCAAGCTTTTGTAAGTATTCATCACTTCCGCTTATAGTTCCTTTCGCAAAATGACTTTTTTTTATAGTGTCCCTTTTGTATGTACATGTAAACTTGAGCTAGTGGAGAAATGGTCATTTTTCGAACGGGTCATTTTGCGAAAAGCACATTTTGCGAAAAGGACGTTATGAGAATTCTTTAAAAGCGTTATGGTTTTCAAAGAAAGTTATTATGTTTTTTTTGGTATTTTAGCAATAAAGTGCATTTAAACAACAGCAGAGCTTGCATATAAAGTCAAGTGTGTGTGGCAAGTATTTCTATCAGACCATTCTGCTCACAATTGTGGCAAAACAAAAACTGTTGTAATAATTTATTTCACTGCCTTTTGCTGCTTTTTAAGAACCACAAAAGTACATACCATAAGAAAATCAGCAATGGTTTTCAATGCTGTCATATCATCGAGTTATCATATTTTGTTTAGCTAAGAAAGCTGTGTTAGAGCTAGTTCGGAAAATATATATAAACTACCTGCATTGGCAACCTAATACTTTTAACTTATTTAAGTGTATCAAATACTTATTCAAAGACTAATCATACAAAATGTATTATGCTAAACGAGTCCGTGACCGTAACTACCTACCTACTTTGCATCGATTAAGAGTGAAAGGCCCTACAATTTAGACCCATAATGCACCGTTCGCAAATATTTCTTCGAAACTGTCTACAAAAAATAAAAGCAAAAGGGACATTACGACAAAGGTTTTTTCGATGTGGTACATTTTGAGAAAGGGTCATTTTGGGAAAATACAATTTTAGAAAGGGACATTATGTAAAAGGAAAATTATGGGAAAGGGACATTTCTGTGTTAAAGGTTATTTTTTTAATTTTTCAACGTCTTTGCTAATTTAATTTTTCTCCATCTTGTACAAACCGTCCCTCTAAATCAATTATTACTTATAAAATAATAATTAATACAAAATTTATTTGTGTTTTGCCTAGCAAAAACTGATTTGAGGACAAACGTCTTAATATGGCTTTTAGTTTGGATAGCAAATCTTTTTTGCATTAGTGCGACTGTATAAGTCGAAAAAATATCCCCTAATGATTTAATTCAGTTTACAAATAATGAGAGTTGAGTGAAAAGAGAGTTTTATGGTTTATCTGAAACCTTAATTAATACTGAATAGGTTTAAGATGATTTAACTACGATTTGTATAATCTTTATTTTCTCAAAAAGCGGTATTGGAATACTATATAGCCTTTAAGAAATATGTGACTATATGAAATCGTTTTTTATTTAGTTAAATCACAATACAGGCACTGTTAAGATATATGCGATTTAAACAAAATTCTTCAGTGCTACTTGGGTGCGGACGCAGCTCGTGGACAGCGGCATGATCATGCGCGCGCCGCTGTCCTCGCTCGTCCCGCTCGCCGCCTTCTCCCCGGCGCTCAACGCCTTCCCGCCCCAGGTGAGTGTGTCTCCCTCAGGGCTCGCTGCACGATCATCAGCGGGCTGGACGGCGTGGGCACGGTGCGGACGCAGCTCGTGGACAGCGGCATGATCATGCGCGCGCCGCTGTCCTCGCTCGTGCCGCTCGCCGCCTTCTCCCCGGCGCTCAACGCCTTCCCGCCCCAGGTGAGTGTGTCTCCCTCAGGGCTCGCTGCACGATCATCAGCGGGCTGGACGGCGAGGGCACGGTGCGGACGCAGCTCGTGGACAGCGGCATGATCATGCGCGCGCCGCTGTCCTCGCTCGTGCCGCTCGCCGCCTTCTCCCCGGCGCTCAACGCCTTCCCGCCCCAGGTGAGTGTGTCTCCCTCAGGGCTCGCTGCACGATCATCAGCGGGCTGGACGGCGAGGGCACGGTGCGGACGCAGCTCGTGGACAGCGGCATGATCATGCGCGCGCCGCTGTCCTCGCTCGTCCCGCTCGCCGCCTTCTCCCCGGCGCTCAACGCCTTCCCGCCCCAGGTGAGTGTGTCTCCCTCAGGGCTCGCTGCACGATCATCAGCGGGCTGGACGGCGTGGGCACGGTGCGGACGCAGCTCGTGGACAGCGGCATGATCATGCGCGCGCCGCTGTCCTCGCTCGTGCCGCTCGCCGCCTTCTCCCCGGCGCTCAACGCCTTCCCGCCCCAGGTGAGTGTGTCTCCCTCAGGGCTCGCTGCACGATCATCAGCGGGCTGGACGGCGAGGGCACGGTGCGGACGCAGCTCGTGGACAGCGGCATGATCATGCGCGCGCCGCTGTCCTCGCTCGTGCCGCTCGCCGCCTTCTCCCCGGCGCTCAACGCCTTCCCGCCCCAGGTGAGTGTGTCTCCCTCAGGGCTCGCTGCACGATCATCAGCGGGCTGGACGGCGAGGGCACGGTGCGGACGCAGCTCGTGGACAGCGGCATGATCATGCGCGCGCCGCTGTCCTCGCTCGTGCCGCTCGCCGCCTTCTCCCCGGCGCTCAACGCCTTCCCGCCCCAGGTGAGTGCCAACCGCCGGCCGCCTGCCAGGAACACTATTACAATTAATAATAAGGTGACACGCGCAAGTTAAATGCTGACATTCTCGCTTGGTGTTTGGAGGCTACTCAGTCGAGTACTGATTATCCTGGTTCGAGCATTCTTATATTCGTCTAGCGTATGCTACACTATCTTGAAATTGAAACTGTGTATAATCATTTGGAGTGGAGAACGATTTAAAGTTCGAGCTGCGACTCGATTGTGAATGTCAGCCAAAGACTCATGGCATCAAAATGCATGCGTGCTAAGCCACAAAAATGCAGCGCCGTGATGCTTTTCCGTGACGGCAAAAATCTGCTGTTCGCACACCATAGGCTTAAAGATACAGTCCGCTGAAAAATCAGTTACGAATAAACAATTAACCAGACCACACGTCTTTTAACTCTAAAAACACTCGCCACTCAACATTGAACCTTAGTGCCCTTAACATTGGTCACAATCGAGCCGAATAAGTGTCGCGACTACCGGCCGGCGGCAACTGCATATCAACGAAGATAAGGAAGTGCACGCCCGAGACAACGTGTTTAATTCGGAATTAGAACTAAATTTTACGCGAAATATTAGTTATTTTAGTGTTGTAAAATGGCTAAAATTGAAGAAGTAGTGTCGTTATTGGAAGATACAGCCAGATTACTACAAAAAACTCAAACTAACTTTAAGAAGTGTCCGAAAGTGCGTTTAACTAGAGGTTATCTCGAGGCTCAGTTAGAATGTGTGCAGCAATATTGGTATACGTTTAAGAAGACTCATCAGGAGCTGATTAAGTCTGTACCCAAGGATAAGCGTAAGGAAATTCCGTATTTAGCAAACGACGAGTTCTTCTCCTATGAAGATATGTACCTAACCATCAGCGGCGACATCAAGGACTTGCTCTTGGCGCTGGCGACGGGCCCCGGCCCCAGCCCCGGCCCGGGCAACTCCACGCAGGTTAGTGCTCTGCATGTTCCTAGTAACGAACTTCAAGTAAAGCTTCCACGTATACAGCTGCCTACATTTAGTGGAAACTATGATGAGTGGACTACGTTCCACGGCTTGTTTACGTCACTGGTGCATAACAACAATACAATTTCTAAGGTTCAAAAATTACATTATTTGAAAACGAGTCTATGTGGCGAGGCTGAAGCTTTGTTAAGGCATATACAAGTAACAGAAAATAATTATGATCAATCGTGGGACTTACTTAAAGGTCGCTATGGTAACAAAAGGCTCATAGTCAACTCACTATTAAAGCGTTTATTTTCTCAAAAGAAAATTAATGTGCAAACTTCAAATCAAATAAAGGCATTATTAGATACCACGTCTGAGTGCTTAAACAGCCTAAAAAACCTTGATGTATCGATTAGCACCTGGGACCCTATTATTATACACTTAGTTGTACTTAAACTAGACCCAGACACACACAAGGAATGGGAGGAAGAATCATACAAGGCTAGTTCTGAGCAATTGCCGACTTGGGAGGAATTACGTACCTTTTTGGAGACTAAGTTTCGCACCTTAGAGATGGTTACCCCACCTGGAAGAGAAAGAATAATTAAAGAACGTACTTACCATACCGCCGTGTCCCCAGTACCTGCCGCAGCCGCAACAGTAAGTAAGTCCTGTGTTAAATGTAAGGATGAGCACACACTGAGTCACTGCAAAGATTTTGCACTAATGCAAGTAGCCGATAGATTTGATTTTGTAAAGAATAACAATCTTTGCTTCAACTGCTTACTGGCGGGGCATCCTGTTTACAAATGCCGATTACCTGTTACTTGCCAAGTTTGTCATAGAAAACACCACTCACTGTTACACCAAGTATACAACTCTAACACAAAGACTGTACAAGCAAACTTCAGCCAAGTAGATGATAAAAATGAAGACGTGGACACCAACAAAGACATCACCATTACGTCACATTTCACAACCAAGAAATGCACAGCCTTGCTCGCCACAGCGCTGGTTCCTGTTAGAGATGAAAGGGGCCAAGTCACCACTCTGCGCGCTTTAATCGACCAGGGCTCTCAAGCTAGTTTTGTTACGGAACGCGCCGCCCAACTGATGAAGATGACGAGAACACCTGTAAAGGGGACAATCACTGGGGTCGGTTCTACACGTACGGTGATTAATAGTTTGATACATCTTGAGCTTCTTTCAATGTACGATAATAATTTCAACCTCAAGATCAAAGCTTATGTAATGTCTACGCAAATAACTACGCAGTTACCTTCTAGGTCTATTACAAACTGTACACACTCCTGGTCACACCTTCAAGGTCTCACCCTGGCAGATCCCAGCTACCATACACCAGGGCGAGTAGACATGTTGCTAGGGGTAGACGTTTACGCAGAAATAATTAAGGGCGATATAGTCAAGGGTCCACCAGGCTCTCCATGCGCACAAAATACAAGCCTGGGGTGGATCCTCTTTGGGGATGTTGAACAATCGCAGTCACTTTCTGAAAACGTCACGGTCATGCACCATCATCTAGATCTTGACATCGACACGATGCTGAGAAATATGTGGGAACTTGATACATCAACCAAGGTAGAGTTGACAGCAGATGAGAAGCTTTGTGAAGAAATATTCAAGACCACAACCACAAGAACAGACGATGGGTAAAATTACCAACGAAGACAGAAGAATTACAATCATTAAAGGGACAAACAAGAGACATAGCACTAAAGAGATTTTATCAACTAGAGAAGAAAATGAACAATAATGAAGAGTTTAAGAAACAATATACAGAAGTGATAAATGAGTATTTAACATTAGGACATATGGAAGAGGTACCAAGTGATGAACTGAACAATCCATCTGTTTATCTGCCACACCATGCCGTCGTTAAAGAAGAGAAGGAGACGTCAAAGGTTCGAGTCGTGTTCGATGCATCAAGCAAAGGTACAAACAACGTCTCACTAAATAATGAACTGCTGGTAGGGCCTCAGATACAAGAAGATTTGCGCAACTTAGTAATGAGATGGCGAATGAAGAAGATTTGTTACATTTCAGACGTCAAAATGATGTATAGGCAAATCCTGGTGTCTAAGGATAAGAAACACGGATACTCAGATGCAGATTTGCAGAGAATAATTTGGAGAGACAATACAAATGATCCTATACGAGATTATAGACTTCTAAGAGTTACCTTCGGGACAGCATCTGCACCCTATTTGGCTGTGAAAGTACTGCAGCAAATAGCAGTTGATGAAGGTGAAAAGGAACACCCAAACATTGCAAGAACAATCAAGCAATCATTTTATGTCGATGACCTGATGTCTGGCCAAGATTCGGTCTCAGAAGCTATTAAAGAGACCAAGACAATACAAAACATATTATTGAAAGGAGGATTCGTGTTGCAAAAGTGGGCGTCGAACAGTCCGGAATTCCTGAAACAGTTTAAAGCAGAACATATAAGTTCACATGTCAATCTCAGCTCCAAATTAGACGGCACCATACGAACTCTAGGTATATCCTGGAACATGGGCGAAGACATATTTCAGTATCAGCTTGAACTGCCACCTCCACCTGAAATCATAACAAAAAGAAAAATATTAGCTGAAACACAACGATTATTTGATCCACTAGGTTGGCTGGCTGGATCAATTATACCTGCGAAAATATTAATACAGAAATTATGGTTGAAAAGAAGCACCTGGGATGAAGAAGTTGAACCTGAAAACAAAAAAGAATGGTTAGAGATAAGACAAAGTTTTGAAAACCTAAAAGAAATAAAAATAGAAAGATGGTTGCTTACCTCACAATCTAACACGGATGACATCACAGTGCACGGATTCTGTGATTCTTCTCAAAGGGCTTACGCAGCCGTAGCATACCTGCGGGTGAAGATTAAAGATGGAACATACCAAACGAGAATAATAGCCGCGAAAGCGCGTGTTGCGCCTGTCAAACCTGTTTCGCTCCCCAGATTGGAGCTTTGCGGAGCAGTTCTGCTCGCATCCTTGCTAAAACAAATCAGCACAGCCATGAAAGTACCGCCAACTCAGATATATGCCTGGACTGACTCAACCATTGTTTTAGCATGGTTGCAAGGGGACCCTACAAGATGGCAAACCTTTGTTCGAAATCGTGTAGTAAGCATTCTCGACGACATCGGAAGCAAGTGGTTTCATGTACAGTCACAGGACAACCCAGCAGACATAGCTTCTAGAGGACTTCTGTTACCAGAACTGGCCAGGTCGACGCTGTGGTGGAGAGGACCCGCATGGTTAGAGTCAGAAGACATTCCATTTAAGCAACTAAAACAAACAACTGATTTGGAGATAAGAAACAACATTCAAACAAACACAAAAATAGAAGCAGACAGCACAAGTATTACAAATCAATTCGATGAATTTGACAACCTTACTCAACTCTTGACAACAATAACCTATTGCAAGAGATTTCTCAACCAAAGAAATAATTTACCGAACAACACAATAACTACAAATGAACTGGACGATTCACTGAAAGCGTGCATACGATTAATACAAACTGAGAATTACACTGAAGAGATTGATGCACTTACACAAGCAAAACCTTTAAAAAGGAATAGTACACTGAAGTCATTAAATCCATTTATGGATAATGAAAAGATACTTCGCGTTGGAGGTCGACTGAGACACTCGAACTTACCTGAGGAAAGCAAGCACCCAATAATTCTTGACAACAAGAACAGTCTTACACGATTAATTGTCGCTGATGCTCACCAGAAGACACTCCACGGTGGACCACAATTAATGTTGTGCTTCCTGCGGACAAAATATTGGATTGTAAAACCAAAAGGTGTAGTTAAATCGTACGTCCGAAGATGTTTGATATGCGCCCGCCAGAGTGCCGTTGTTAAAAATCAGATCATGGGAGATCTACCAGAAGCTCGTGTCAATCCAGCAAGACCCTTTATACATAGTGGTGTTGATTTTGCGGGACCTTATCAAATTTTAATGACCATAGGCAGAGGAGCCAAAACAAACAAAGCCTACGTAGCCATATTCGTTTGCATGGCTGTAAAAGCAGTTCACCTAGAACTAGTTGGAGACCTTACATCTGAAGCCTTCATTGGTGTCTTTAAGAGATTCGTTGCCAGACGTGGAAAATGTGCACATCTATGGAGCGACCAGGGAAGAAACTTTGTAGGTGCAAATAAGGAACTAGCAGAAGCTTTTACAGACGCAAAACTAGAAGTCATAGAACTACCTAAATTGCTTGCAGAAGAAGGAACTCAATGGCACTTCATACCAGCGTACAGTCCGAATTTCGGCGGTTTATGGGAGGCTGGCGTTAAGTCTATTAAGTTCCATTTGAAGAGAATATTGAATACAAACTTGACGTTTGAAGAGTTTAACACTGTTCTATGTCAGGTAGAAGCATGCCTCAACTCGCGGCCGTTGTGTCCGATTGATGAAAATGACACTGAAAACCTACTTACGCCCGGACACTTTCTCATAGGTGAGGCCCCAATCACAGTGCCTTCGCCTGACATTCGCAATGTCAAGATCAGCCATTTGTCTAGATGGCAACACACTCAAAAGATAGTACGCGATTTCTGGCATCGATGGCAGCAAGAATACTTAAGCAGGCTGCAACAACGACCGAAATGGCTAAAAACACAACCGGAATTCAAATTAGGTCAAATAGTTCTGATAAAAAATGAGAACTTACCCCCTGGGAAATGGTTGTTGGGTCGCGTCGTAGATAAACATCCCGGCCAAGATGGTGTGACTAGAGTGTATAGCATCAAGAGTGGAGACAACATTGTAAAACGTTCAATTTCTAAATTATGCTATTTTCCGGTAGACACCGAAGAATAGGATTAAGATGTGTAACTTTAGTAAACATTCTGTACAACTTTTATGTAAATTCGTTAGTTGGTCAATAAACCTACTTATTTTTCTTTAATGCTAGATTTAGATTAGAACAAATCTGTTTTTCTTTTATACTTACTTACGATTTTACGTTGTTCATTTAAGTTTACATCATAAAAATTTCGTTTGCATTACCTTATGTTTTGCGTAAATAGAACAGATTAATAAATGTCTTATAAGTACCTAGTTGGGAATAATTAATTCAACTCACCTAACGCTATTTTACGAAGATAGATTCAAAAATGCAATTCATAGACCATTATTACATGACAATTTAGAAACTTTAGTTTTGGTATAATAAAATAAAAAAAAGAGAAACAGATAGCTGAGTGTGTCCACAACTTAACCTTATTACTATTGTCGCATAATAATTATGTCATCAACAACGGACTTGTTGTTATTATACGCACCTAGTTGTTCAAGTTCAAGATACTTACCTGTTATGTTTATCTTTAGTAACATAATGATGCACCTATAGCCTATTGTATACGGAATGCCTTATCAATAGAACTTCTTATTGTTAGCACTTATGCACTTAGTCATGAATGTTAATTTAAAATTTTGTTAAATTTTAGTATTGCATTAGTAATAGAATTTGAAACTTATTTTTTGTAAGTAAGTAGTAGTTAGTTTTTCGAAAAGGATCAAAATATCCTTTTGGTGGGCGGTATGTTCGCACACCATAGGCTTAAAGATACAGTCCGCTGAAAAATCAGTTACGAATAAACAATTAACCAGACCACACGTCTTTTAACTCTAAAAACACTCGCCACTCAATATTGAACCTTAGTGCCCTTAACACTGCGTATTTTAGATCAAAGAAGAGGGAAAAGCCAAGATGTGAATCGGGTCATTGAGCAAGTGAAGTAATAATTTCTTTTTTTTAAAGAGTCCTACCTTTAATAAATTGACACATACATAAACTGAGAACTTCCTCTTTTCTGAAGTTGGTTTAAAAAGGGACTAAATATGTAACAAATATATCTGTGAAAACCGCATCAAAATCGGTTCAGCCAAATTCGAGATAGTCGCGGACAAACATACATACATACATACAGGTGAATCTGGTAACCTCCTTTTTTGAAGTCAGTTGAAAAAGCATGTAAATCGGTGTTCTGTACACTATAGGCGCTGCAAGTTCGGCTGGGCGGCGCCGAGCGCGCGGCGGCCGCCATGACGTCGCGGCTGCGCGAGCTGCTGCTCAACACGAGTGTGCTGTGCCGCGCGCTGCCCGCCACCTCCCCTTCCCCCGCGCCCGCCGCACCCGCCGCGCCCGCCGTCGAGCTGTTCGTGCGGACCGCGCCCATGAACATGCTCGCCTCCGTCAACAACGCCATCAACGTCGAGTACGACTATTTGCAACTGTGAGTTATTTGTGATTCTGAGGGCCTATTACGGCCGCTTTTGCAATATTGCTTTGCGTCCACTTTGCGTTTTTTGTATTGACTTTGACACTCTAGAGGACGAAATGCAATGTTGCAAAAGCGGCCGTAATAGGCTCTCAGTATAGTCTTATCCTTGCCGTACATTGACATACTTGTACCCTGGCCTGTACAGTTTGCAACTTTGTTCACAATCAAAGAACACGAAGACACGATGCCAGAGGTCTGAGAGATCAGTGTGCGGCTCTGTCGACATAGTCGACATGCGCATAAAATATTAATTTATTATTTTTACAGAGGCAAACCAAAAGAACCGGAAAACGAAGTCACAGACCACGTAGAAGCGCTTCACAGAAAGAAAGAACGAATATTCCGAAGCGCATCGAGCGGACCGAACACACCAAACTCTGCGAGCGAGGAGGTGAAGTTCGGTCCGTCGCCGCTGCCCGCGCCCGCGCTGCCGGCCGTCGGGAAGTGCTTCGACGTCTACATCGCGATGGCTGCTAACCCGTGGAATTTTGTTGTGAGTTTATTCTATGTTAATACAGATTGTGGTTTGAAACGATGCTGCTCTGCGAACAACAATACTCAAGAAGCGTAACTAGCCCAATAAAATGACCCACGCAATGCACACGGAGAAGAAGCCCCGGAGGGCGGGGCTTAGGTTACGGACACCATGCCGCGTCAGTTCCTAGTGGCACCTTGAGTCGTTTGGCTGCAGCGTCGGGAGCATTTACTGTTTTTGGGTATTTCTGACCGTGTTTTTTCTCTTTTTAATAATAAAACAATATTACTTCGTGCATTATAAAGTGTTGTAGAAGCCATAAAGACAAAAAAAATACTTATATAATGTTAATTTCTCATATAGGAGTTGGTAAATCGATAATCAAAAAACGAATGTGTTGCTCTGAAAACAAAGATTTTATTTTTAAGTTTTAACACTTAATACAATGTTTAGACTAATTAACCTAATTTCACAATCTTACCTGAAAACAAAGAAACGACATTTAATGTTCGTTATTGAAATAATCCACTCCTTTTCACTCTTTTTTTACAAAAAACTAAATAATTATTTTAACCACAAATTATCCACTGTCATGTTCCACCATGATTGTTTTATTTCTCCATCGGCAACAGCAGTCCGTACTACTAACGCCCTCTGTCCACTTGTCTTGTGAAGTCTGCTTTACCGACATTTGCATGCGCGGCCGCAATATTTAAAAATAATGAAGAAAATTTAATTTTCTTTATATCTCCCCCATTCCAAGAGGAAAACAAGCTCTTCATCCACTTACTCGTCTCCATTTTCTAATATGGAAACTGGAATTAGCTTTGTAATATGAAAATAGTTTGACTTTGTCTTTCTGTGTCCTGTATCTATTTTATAAATTGTATTTGATTTTTTTTCTATGATCTTGTATGGCCCAATTCTCAATTCGTCCAACTTCTTCCTATTCAGTTTGTTTCCGTTTTCCACATACACCATATCACCGACTTCAAATTCCCAATATTTTAGTATTTTATTAATTACGTTTTTGTTATAATTATGTGTTTTTATTGTATTTTCTAGTGCGATTCTTCTATCTCTCATCCAGTCTATGTGTGATTTTTCTGATTTTAATTCTTCTGGTAGAATTCTAACATCTGTACCATATAAAATATAACTTGGTGGAAAACCTGTTACAGTGTGACAAGTTTTATTGTATTTACTTACGCACTCTTGTGCGATAGTTGTCCATGCCTTTTTTTCTTGTGTTTCATTTATTTTACATCTGATTTTTTTTACTAATGTTTGATTCAGTCTTTCGTTCAAACCATTAGAAAACGGTGCATTTACTGCTGTGAAAACTATAGGT
The DNA here is from genome assembly GCA_951802225.1 of Euspilapteryx auroguttella. Lineage (NCBI taxonomy): Eukaryota > Metazoa > Arthropoda > Insecta > Lepidoptera > Gracillariidae > Euspilapteryx > Euspilapteryx auroguttella. Next base: position 7,351,079 of record OX637646.1, read on the forward strand.
ATATGCTTTTCATCTAAAAATTTCTTGAGTTCTTTAGAGTTTATTCCTGGATATTGATCGGTGAGAATCATACCTATATTCTCAGTCTCTGTTATATTCTTAAGAAGTTTGATAAAATCATTTGCAGTTTGCGTTTTTGAAGTTAAAATAAATGCATATCTAGAAAAATGATCTACCAATAGATGAAGATATTTCTTTGTTGATCTTGTACCGCCAAAACCGCCTATTGTGTCAATAGATACTATCTCGAATGGTTTTGTGGCTGGTCCCAGACATGATAAAAAACCATATTTTTGAATTCCTCTTGATTTATTTTTAATACAAATTTCACATCTTCTGCATACTTCTTTAATATTTTTAGTTAAATTCTTCGCTGTATAAATTGAACCAATTGTTCTCTCCATTTGTCCAATTCCGATATGACATAAATATTCATGTATTTTTCTTATGAGCTTTAAACTAAATTCTTCTGTAAGTAATATTTTGTCTTTTTCTTTTCTTCGTTTAACGTATAATCCTTGTTTTTCAGTCAGTCTTGTTTTATTTTCTTGTAATTCTTTGTTTTCCCGCTGATCTGCTTTAACTTCTTCATAGTCTATTAAGTTTACAACTTTTAGTTGTTCTTCCAAATTCTCATTTGATTCCAATACTGGGTTTCTACTTAGACAGTCAGCTTCTAGATTTTGTTTGCCTGGTGCATATTTTATTTGTAGGTCATATTGAGAGATATAATATGTTAAATCACCTAGTTCTTCGTCAGTTCTGGATCTAAGATTTAAATTTTCAAGGGGTTTGTGATCTGTATATATTGTAAATGACTTTCCCATCAACCAGTATTGCCAATATTTTATCGCTTCTTTAATTGCCAAACATTCCAAATAAATTGCCTTCTTCTTTTTTTGTGCCTCATTTAATTTTTTAGAAAAATAAGCAACTGGTTTTTCTTTTCCATTATGTTGTGTCTGTTTAAAAATGGCTCCGACTCCCTCTAAAGAAGCATCTGTATAAATGTTTATTGGTAAATCTGGATCATATATTTCTAAAACTGGCTGCGTGCATAAAATTTGTTTTATCTTTTCAAATGATTTTTGACATTTTTCTGTCCAAACAAATTTTTCATTTTTTCTCAATAATTTGTGTAAGGGGTCCAATATTATTGCACTATTTGGTATGTGTTTATGATAAAAGTTTATTTTCCCAAGAAATTGTCTGATGTTTTTCGGTGTTTTTGGAGTCGGAAAATTTTTAATTGATACCAGGTTATCTTTTACAGGTCTTATTGAATTATTTTGAATAATATGTCCCAAGTATTTTACCTTGTCCGACGCAAATGTACATTTTGTGAATTTGAGTCTGAATCGTTCAGTTTTTATTGCTTCTAATAATTGATTCAAATGCTGTATATGCTCATCAAAATTCCTCGAAAATATAAGGATATCGTCGATGAAGTTCACAGAAAAGTCTGTTAGTTTATACTTTCTCAGAATATTACTGAGTATCCTTTGAAATATTGATGGTGAGGTTTTCAGACCGAATGGTAGACATGTCCATTGATAATGTCCTTCTTGCGTGACAAATCCTGTTTTTATTTTATCTTCAATGCGTAATGGAATGGACCAAAATGCTGAATTAATGTCAAGCGTTGTATAAACTGTGCAGTTTCTTGTTTTAGTCATTAAGTCTTCTATCAAAGGGAATGGTTGAGCCTGTGGTACAACTATTTTATTTAAATCCCTGAAATCTATACACAGTCTCGATTTCTTATTTTCCTCCTTTTTATAAGCTAAAGTGACAGGTGCAGCAAATGGGCTGTATGACTCCTCTATTAGTTTATTATCCAACAATTTTCCTATCTGTTCTTCTATTTCTTTCTTGTCTTCAATTGTACATCTGTAAGGTCTTTTGCAACAATATTTATCCACCAATAAATCAATTCTCGCTTCATATCCACTCACTGTTCCGACATCATATTTATTTTTTGCAAATACTGTGTCATATTTATCAATCAGTTCATTTATAATATTTTTCTCTTTTTCTGTAAGATGTTCTACCTTTATTTCAAAATCTTCTTCTTTCACATGCTCATTAAAGTTTATTTCTATTTCTTTTTCTTCATTCATCATATCAGTTTCCATTGGGTCCAGCACATTTTCATGTCTGTTTTCTTTAATTTGACCAATTTCTAATTTTTCATTTTGTGTGAGTCTGTACATTTTTATCAAATCTAGTCCAATTAAGAAGTCGTATTTAAAATGTTTTTCATTAATGACATAAATATCGACATTTTTCTCTATATCCATAATCTTTATTCTTAAGTTAGTCAAACCATTTGCCTTTATAACACCACTAATTGTTGTGAGATTAGCTTCATTTAAATTATTTCCTTCTCCTTTTAGTTTCAATAGTTTAGAATTTATAAGGGACACATTTGAACCCGTATCATAAATTCCATTTACTAATATAGCATTGTTTATAGTGAGTTCGACTTTAATTAATGGTGTTACTATTCGTTTTTTTGATATGTCTCATTTAACTCAGTTTCAATCATGGTATTGTTAACATGTTTAAAATTACCTCGTCTTTCTTTATCTTCATTTCTTTGCTTAAACCAACATGTTTCTTCTGAATGATAACGAATACCTTTGTTTAGCTTTTCACAATTTTTGCATGGTGTTTGTTCATTATTTATCCTTGAGTATACATTTTTCTTGCTTGGTACAAACACACTTGTGCTTCTCTTATTTATCATATATTCATGCTTCCTTATCTCATTAAACAAATCAATAGTATTGTTTAATCCTTCTCTATCAATCTTATTGAGTATAAATGTTGGTAAACCAGTGGCTATCAAATCTATTAATGTACCACTATCGATTGATTTCCTCATTTCTAGTATCAGTTTTTCCTTCCTCATTGCATAGTCTAACAAAGATCCCTCTTTATATTTATATTGTAATGCATATGAAACTGGACTCCATCCCTTGTTGGCAAAAGTTTCACAAAACATGGATTTCCATGTTGCCCATGCAGAGTTTATTGTTAATTTCATGATCATGGAGCTATACCAATCTGCACAACTTTTGTCCATAAATAGTCTTAGTATTTCAATTTTCATTTCATCTGTATTTACTTCAAAGCGTAGACATTCTTTTTCAAAAATATCTATCCAGTAGTTTGCATTTGTATTCCGACTTGTAAATTTCTCAATTATAAATCTCTCAGCTATATTTTTTAAGTTTTTTTGTTTATTTTCCTGAGTTTTTTCTTCTAACTTTCCCGTGATGGAATTTTTTTCTTGATCCTGTGTGTATTGCTCTTTATTAATCTCCTCAAGAAATTTACCCTCAAACTGAAAATTACCTTCCTCATCATTGTAAATTGCCGTCAGTTCCTTTGTCATTCTTATCCAAACTCTTCTCGTCTGGTGTCTTTTAGTCAAAGTTTGTTTTACCTTGGTAAAAACACTTGTTTTTTGTAATTCTTTATGAAAACTCACCGGCTGATATTCCTCTGGTATTTTATATAGGTCATTGTCCACAGTCATAACTGAGGTGACACAGCAAATATTTGATTTCCCATCAGTCCCTCCGGGCAATATCGTAAACTCAAATTTTAATTTATCCATTTCTTTTGTCTTACAAACAAACAAAAATGTCGTTTTATAATGTTAATTTCTCATATAGGAGTTGGTAAATCGATAATCAAAAAACGAATGTGTTGCTCTGAAAACAAAGATTTTATTTTTAAGTTTTAACACTTAATACAATGTTTAGACTAATTAACCTAATTTCACAATCTTACCTGAAAACAAAGAAACGACATTTAATGTTCGTTATTGAAATAATCCACTCCTTTTCACTCTTTTTTTACAAAAAACTAAATAATTATTTTAACCACAAATTATCCACTGTCATGTTCCACCATGATTGTTTTATTTCTCCATCGGCAACAGCAGTCCGTACTACTAACGCCCTCTGTCCACTTGTCTTGTGAAGTCTGCTTTACCGACATTTGCATGCGCGGCCGCAATATTTAAAAATAATGAAGAAAATTTAATTTTCTTTATACTTATATCACCTTTAAATACATATTTTGTAAAATAACACTTGACCGCCATCTAGTAGCGATAATATGTACCAGCCAAAAGCAGAGGGGATAGCTCGCTGCTTTGTCGACAGACGCGAGCGAAGCGGCCAATAGCGAGCAAGCTTGTCTATGAGAATGTGTGAGTGTTTGTTGCAATAGGAGTTACTGTGTGAGCGTAAGTGGAACCAAAATCGAAGCGGTTTTGTAGGAGAGTTGCGCTTCCTGAGTATTGTTGTTCGTAGATGCTGCTAAATTAAACTTATCTTTTGATATAATACAACAAAGAAAAAGTCTATTACAACGTTTAATTTATTAAAAAATATTGAATTAAATTTGATTAGTTTTTTTTTTTACTTTTGCATGCATGTCTTAGGCGTAAGTTGCCTATTTAAGTCTTAGGGGTAACCCTAAGATTACACACTTATCAATGGCGCCAATAAAACGCCTTTTCGACAAACAATTCAGTCGGGCAAAATTAAATCGTTAACACGTACGAACGTTGTAGTGACATACGTGTATTGTGGCAGGTGCAGCCCAACAGCACGCGGCACAGCCTGCAGGCCATGATGGCGTCGCTGCAGAGCGAGTGCCCGCGCCTGGGGGCCGCGCCGCGCGCGCCCGCCGCCGGCGACCTCGCCACCGTCTACTACGACAAGTACTCCTCCTGGTACAGGTCAGTCACTGACACAACAGCACGCGGCACAGCCTGCAGGCCATGATGGCGTCGCTGCAGAGCGAGTGCCCGCGCCTGGGGGCCGCGCCGCGCGCGCCCGCCGCCGGCGACCTCGCCACCGTCTACTACGACAAGTACTCCTCCTGGTACAGGTCAGTCACTGACACAACAGCACGCGGCACAGCCTGCAGGCCATGATGGCGTCGCTGCAGAGCGAGTGCCCGCGCCTGGGGGCCGCGCCGCGCGCGCCCGCCGCCGGCGACCTCGCCACCGTCTACTACGACAAGTACTCCTCCTGGTACAGGTCAGTCACTGACACAACAGCACGCGGCACAGCCTGCAGGCCATGATGGCGTCGCTGCAGAGCGAGTGCCCGCGCCGTTACGTTACGTGTAGGTACTTCATGATTATTACATCTCGTGTGTGTCTTTGGTTTGTGATATTAAAGCTTTAGCTTTAGAGTGACAACTCAACATCGAGCTGTGTTGCGCTGTACTGCGCTGTGCTGTGCTATGTTATGTTTCTTAAGCTTCGTTTTTAACCCACCAACCGAAAATTCAGAGAGAGGTGTTATAATTTTTAAGTGTGTATATGTCTGTCTGTCTGTATGTCTGTGTATCTTTCTGTGGCATCGTAGAGCCCAAACGGCTGCTGAACCGATTTTCGTTTAGTTTTTTTGTATCATAGGTAATTTCAGCCCGAGTGTTCTTAGCTCTCATGAAGATCTGATAAGCGGTTTGAAGATCATCAGCTCTTTTCTAGGTGATGAGGGGATCTAACTAGCTTCCTTATGTCCGATCAGTTGAAATTTGGTACAATGTTACATCTATGATATTGAAAGTATATGGTAACGCAACCATGACCTCATCTGCCGTTTGAAGATGATCAGCTCTTAAATAGTGGATGAGGGGATCTAACTAGCTTCCATATGTCCTATCGATTTGAAATTTGGTAGCTCTAGTACTAGTTTATAGTCATGAGGGGTCTGACTGGGTCGGGGGTTTTTTAATTTGAGTTATTGTTTTCTTTGTTTGAAACAATAATTAAAAAACTACTGCTGTTACTTCAAAATGTATTTCAGTACATTCATAATGTATGAAAATTATTATTCAACCAGCTGTAAGCCAAAAGTCAATAAAGTGTCACTTTTTAAATACGTGTATACAGGTACGAAAAAGTAGTATTTTCGAGCTGGTGGAATGAAATAGTAGTTTATTCAACATGGGTGTAAAGTGATGTATTATGTACGAGGGCGGTCTGTTAAAATCCCAGCGCAGAGAGAGTTTCAAGAATAATGACTTGAAGCTTGAACAAGCGAGGATTTTAACCGCATCCGAGGCAGAATAACTTTACCCCCAAGTTGTATATACTGCTTTTTATTCCATCCGACGAGCAAATTTACATATTAAAAAAGAAGCACCTATGTACCTACCTCATTTTGATGAACTATCAGCTAGCCTGTTATCCCACTTCACTTCAATATTTTTTTTCGTAACTATAATACAATAAGTTCATCATAATTGACCAGAGGTCAATAAAGAATGTATGGAAATTCATTATAATTATAATTCATTATATTATTATTATTCATTATATTAAGCTGGCCCCTTGTCACGTTGGTAATAAAAGCATAAACTCGGCTAAACGTGCGGCTTCGGGGAATAAAAGGCGTGAGATTATGTATGTTATGTATGTATGGAAATTCATTATTGACCGGCTATAAACCGCATGTAAATAATGAGGAACTTTACGACCTGAGAACAGTAATAAAAAATCTACTTTTCGAATGGATGGGATAATGATAATGATAATAATAATAATAAAGCCATTTATTCCAAAAAAATACAGTAATTTGACATTTTGGTACACGCATGCAATTTTAAATACAAATTGTTTTATTTTATTGTGACATAAGTACATATCGAAAAATAAACTATCCTCCCAGTATTAAAAATATAAATTCACGCACAAGTTAGCGCTTAAAGTAAACATACAAGACTCATTACAACTCTTCTGTAAAATAAACATAATACATTAAAATTATACTAAGTAGGTACTATATTTTTTTAAAAAACTTTACAATTCTACATCCAAAATTACCTACTTAGTATCTTATTACCATTTTCAAAAGTTTTATTCTGTACATATTGTAACTACTCTCTAATATTTACAAACTCTACAGTGGATAAGGTTCTTGTTTATAAGTCAGAACTTTTCAGAGCTTAGAATCTATACAAATTAAATTTTCTTTAACTCTCCCTCGAAATTTTAATCTAATACGAACTTCTTTATGATGTATTAGGTATCTAAAAATATTTTTTACATTCGCCGCATGGTCTAACCTTAGATTCAAAAGTGTTCAAGGTGACTTTGAACCAAATAACAAAGAACCTCTTGCTTTAGTATGTGAAAAGCTTCTATGTTGAAGATTTACGTCCATGAACGTGTTGCATTGATGAGCCTGTTTCGATTCGGATATAATTAGTGCATTGTCAACAAAAGTTCCATCCTCAGGTTCTCCTTACGACTTCAATTCACCATTGATGGCTGATTCTGGACTACTCGGAGCGTTATTCGTTAAAGACGCGTCTAGTTCCACATAATAAGCCTCATATTTGTTGTTTCTGCGTGGTCTTAGATTAATATCCATTTCACCTAAATCATTCGGGTCAATTTCACAAGACGGTTCATATGTCTTATCATTTTTATCATATTCCTCAATTTCATCATTTGCACTCATCTTCATAACTTCCATTGCCGAAAGTCCCTACCGTTAAATTTTTCAATAGCGACTGACCTTTCCATTTTATTTTCCTTTTCTCGACTTTGCTTCTTCGTGGCTTTGTCTTTAACTTTTCGACTTTACTTTTACCTCTTACTTTTCATTTGCTTTTATTACTCTCTCCAATTATTCTGGGCCCATAACCACTTGGGTTTTGAGTAATAAGCAAGAATAAATTTAGTATATTTATTTATCAGATAAAACACAACTTAGCAAAACTCCATATTTAACATATATTACAACAATGACAGTACACAAACATATCAAAAGCCACGTCAAACCAAACGTTATTCTAAATTCAAACTTAATTTTAATATTCATTTAAAACCTCAACATTTATTGCATAAAAAGTAAGATACAAGAGTACATTATTAAGACGCTATATAAGTTTTGAAGGTTTTTTAAATCAAGTAATTCTCTTAATCTATAGGAAGTAAAGATCTAGAATTTCAATATAACCTTTTTGAGGATATAACAAAGTTTTTTATAATTGAGAAACACTAGTGGAATCAAAAAACCTCGATAAATTATTTCGTCAAAGATAACCTTTCCAAAAAACGGGAATAGCTAGTTCTTCGAAAGACTTACTAGTTTTTGTTAAAACTACCTAGGAATAATGATAATAAACAAAATTAAATTCTGGTAATTCAGATTTGATTTAAAAGTAATTAAGTAAGTAATTAAAGTAAGTTAAGTAATTAAAAAGATATTCAATATTTACTACTTTTTCCAATGAAATGTAGAAACCGATGTGGGCGACTGATATATGACTGTCCCTTGCCCTCAGTATGCTATATCAAAGAGATAGACTCTGTTCATTAGCTCGTTCCATTTATTTGTCGTATATCGTCTTAATTACAAGATTGAATTTGCATGCAATGGGCGGCCTTATCGCTAAAAGCGATTTCTTCCAGACAACCCACTAGGAACTTTATTCAGAAGGTTACATAAGAAACAACCACAACAACTTATAACGTAACGTGATAACAACTTATAAAGAAAATATTAATAACCTAGAAGAAAAAAAATGGTATGATAAGATAATTAACGAAAACAAATATTTATAGGGTAATAATAGCGGGCGTGGTGTCGCAAGACATGGTGTCGGTGTACTTCTGCGACTTCGGCGACATGGCGCTGTTCAGCAACGAGCAGCTGCGGCCCGTGCCCGCCAGCACGCCGCTCGCGCGCGCGCTGCCGCCCCAAGCCATCAAGGCCAGGCTCTACAGTCAGTACCTACCTATTATACTTTACTCTGCCTTTTGCTTTTACACCGGTACTACTTTACAATGCTAAGCAGATGTCATGAAACATTTTTGATATTTGCCATGGATAGAAGATATGAAGGTTTTTCGCGAATGGTACAGTGGCGGACTTTCGGTTTTTCTGTATAATTTATTTATAATTTTCTGCAAAATAGCTTTGGTATTAAAGTCTAGTGCAAACAATACCATAGACAAAAGTGTAATGAATACTTTTCTGAATCCAGCTACAAATAGCAAGAGAGACATTCTATATTTACGTGTCTGATTAGCTGTTGCGTAGTTAAATGAGCCTACAAGTCCATTATATTTTGATGCAGACGTGTCGCCGCTGCACCAAGACTGGACGGTGGAGGACTGCATCAGGTTCCAGGAGCTGTGCGTGGAGCAGCAGTTCGTGGGCATCTGCAAGGAGGTGGGCCGCGACCCGCTGCACCCGGCCGAGCCGCTCGTCACGCTCGACCTCATCGACACCTCCACCGCCGACGACGTCTACCTCAACCGCCAGCTCGTCGCCGAGGGCCGCGCGCGCCTGCTGCGACCAGACGACTCCACTTGATCTCTGTTTGCTATCATTGCAATCTACTAACTACTCGCTTCTACTTTGTTTTATGATATTTTATTAGTCTTTTGGGGAGCCACTCGGAGCCATTCACAAACTATTGTATGAACAAAAGAACATTTTCAATTTATGTTTATTGCAATAACTTCTTTCTTATAAGTTTAAATCGTTGTCGGCTTAAGTCAAGCATAAAGGGCGATTATAATTCTTTGAAGACCCTAATGTTAAATCGAGTGGCTTACCCTTGAATTTTTTTATGTACGACTCTGATAGATAGAGCCTTGTAAGTTAAGTAGGTACTTTTTTCAATTATTAAATTAAAGCACCAGTGGAATACTAACGATTAAATTGTAATTATGATGACACGAAACGAAATCTTCTGAAACCGACATGACTTGTATTTATTTTTGCTTTATTGACTTACCCTGTTATTCATAAAAACTAAGAGCATTTTAGTTATTTGACGTATGTCAATTTAGACTGGATGTCACGTATTTACTGTACAACAAACTACAGGGTGACTTTGAAATCAGCGTTTATTTTTTAACAGGGCACTCCGACTATGATACTGAATCTATAATAAATATTTTAAAAAAAATCGGCGTTGTCAAAAAAAAATATCAAAAAAATGCATGTAGTGATGGGCCGAATGTGGTTTGATTGAACCGAATACGAACTTCGGCCGAAGTGCGGCCGAACTTCGGTACATTTTACAGAACTTTTTCGAGTATGAAAAGTCGTGATAGTTGTTTCTTAAATTGCTTCCCAAATTTTATCACTGCTGCGTTTGCTAGATGAAATGCGTCGCACCTCCGCGAAACTACGGATCACTTCCTGGGGTCGTTTAAATAAAATGAAAATCTAGCTGCGTACACATAAATTATAATTTAGCTCGCTCCTGCTATATTTACCTAGATCTATAAAAGCCACAACCTCGAAAAAAATTATTTAATTAAAATTCGTGCGAAAATGACCCTTAAACATCGCGAGTGTCTTTAGTAGCGTTTCATTCAATTATGGCCGTTCAAGGACGTCCCCGAGGCCACTGTAAATCCGGCTCAATCAGCTTAATACTTTTGTATATGGTCTCTTGTGCACTAGACTGTAATACCAAAGAACAAGAGCTATATTGCAATACAGAAAAACCGGAAGTGTTATGCTGTCCGTGGCTGCACTAGCAGTTTTATAGCTGATGTGCGGAACTGAGGAGAGAGCCAGGCCTGCTGTTAGGTTAAATTAAGAACATTTTTTTTTTACTACTGCCGAATGTTTGGCATTTAAACCGAATTTTGGCCGAATGCCGAAGTTCGGTTAAACCTAATGTAAAACGAACTTCGGCCCATCCCTAATTTATACATCAGTAAAGAATAAAAAAACACTCGAGCTACTTTTTAAAATTAAAATATATAAATATTAAAAACACTTTTATACGACAGTGTATTTTATTTATGTTCAACCTGATTCCGTCTCACTCGTCCCTAGTCGCGCGCGCGTCTCGTGATAGTGACGTGGCTGTGAAGGACGTAACATGTAACATCGAAGGAAAAAGCGCTTTTTTCTTTATTTATCATAACTTTTTAAAATGCAAACCATTTTCCTAAAATTTATTTTATTTGCAATCGGTATGTAAAAAGAATCTCTATATCCAAAAATAAATTTTTTAATTCAAAGTCACCCAGAAGAGAAGTAGACCTCCCTTAAAGCTACTTAAAATCTACTTTATCTTTATGAATAATAATACAGATCTATAGCAAGCAATAAACAGTCGCGCTTATAAGTACATTTATTTATTATTGGCTGGTTTACACGGAGCGAGCTAGCGTCAGAGTCAGCCTTCCGAGTTTGGCTGCACTGCAGTAAGTAACTTGCACCGTTTGGACGGACGGAACTAACAAGTAACTCTTACGTGTGAGTTACAAACAAATAAAAGTTTTTCTTTTTTTTTTTTGTTTGCGTCCAAGTCGCAAGCGCCTGGTCTAATCAACGAATTCATGATCTGTTTCTTTACAGTTTCGAACCCAAAATAAAAATGGTTCTGTTCCATGTTTCACTACATTCATGCCAAGCTGTAAGTTTTCCTGTAGTATTTCACTAAGATAATTTTCAAAATTTACTCTTTTTTACCAGTCTTATTCAGAATCTTTTACAAAACAAAATAAACGTACCTATGTACTTAGTACCTAAGTTTTAAGTAATCTTCTACCATCTAAATTGTCCTCTGAATGCTACTTAAAAACACGAATTCATTCCAAATACTTCTGCTTTTATTTTATTATAATAATATGGTACTTTAAAAAGGCTGATTTGAAGGGGCAATGTTTAGGATTTCCGTACGGAATCCTGAAAGTCAACGACTGAGAGGAACGACCACTGAACGGGTTTCGGGTCGATCGAGCATAGTATTGTATTCTCTGTGGTATTATTGAAAAAGTAATGCTAACTTCCTTAGGGCTCCCCCACTCCCACACACTGCGAATTCGCATCGCATCGGAAATTTCTCCACAACATCAGTAATGTGTATATACACAATAATAATATGCTACACTACATATGATTCTTTGTATATTTTACTTACCGTTACCCCTAGCATAGGATATGGAGGCTATCGTGGTGGCAGCTCTACGTTTCCGTTTACCGTTGGTTGTAGAGGTTCATGGTTGCGCGTTGCGCGGCTGGTGACCGCCGCGCCCCGCCCGCCGCTTTGGTGTAATGGAGCATTTTGTAACATCATTCGTACGATTTGCTTTAGCAATTATACATTTCAAAAAAGTTTTTTTTTTTTATTATTTTCCAACATAGGTTGAGTTAACATAAGATTATATGTTATTCTTTTTATATTTTAACTTTGTTAGACGTTGTCGGCAGGCGGTCAAAATTCCATTATTTTTAAGCACTATTATAAATGTATACTGTCAGTCAATAAACATGTAAGGTATGTTGGGGTAAGAGCGGATGGTTTTTTGATGTTCTTGAAAGACTAAAAAAAAAACATTTTTTTTTCTATATTTTTCTTTATAAACAGACTTCTAAAATAAACTGTATGAAAGAAGGAAGACCGTGCTTGATGTGTATTAATATTTTAATCCATTAAAATTGTGTATTTCTGTCAAAAACAGCTCTAATGGAAAAGGTAGTGATTTTATTTACCAGGGAAAGTGCGGACTATATCGGGGGAAGAGCGGACTATATCCTAAAATTAATTCTATGGTCTGTATTATAACGTTCATAATGAATTTTATTCCGATCTTACCCCAGTCAAATGATATTTTGGCAACAGTCTCGCTTGTGACGTATTTTAGCCGGCAATACATATTTTCTTTTTTAAAAAGCTTAACACGTCCGCTCTTCCCCCGTTTCAAAATTAAACAAAAAAGTGATTCTCAAACTTTATAATGAATAAAAATCATGAACAAAAAAAGGGGTCTTTACCGCCAAAAATAAAAAAAATGTATTTGTAAGGAATTCATGCCAGAAACTGGACGGTAGCTGTTGTTCGGCATGGCCGTTTAAACGCAATAAACCAATGGGGCCTGTATTATTCTAAAATGGACTCACTGATTTGTTTTTTTTTTTTATATATATATAAATTCTTTAACGACATACTCTAGAACCTTCTATTTGGATAAACGAAAGCCCCATTTGTCCGTAGACAATTAACCAGTCTAGTTTCCGCTTCTATGAGTATCCCTGGTGGTCTACCCATCGTATCATTTTTCATGGCTTTTTAAGCAAGGACTCGGTCGTTCAGCGTGGTATGTAGTGAACATTTTTGCAGCGGAATAATTTGTGAGCTGCTTACTTTAAACTTTTTCGACTGCAGGATGTTTTTAAGGATTTATCCTACAAATAGTTGCATATTATATTGCCAAAACAATATTTAATTAAATCATCAATACATAGTATAAAACAAATTCGCTTCCCGCGTCTGTCCCTATGTATGCTTATATCATTAAAACTATGCAACGGATTTTTGATGCGGTTTTTTTAATAGATAGAGTGATTCAAGAGGAAGGTTTATAAGTATAATATATGAGCAAAATAGTAAAAGGTAAGGCGGTACGAAGTTCGCCGGTCGACTAGTTATGATATAAGTAACTATTCATAGGTTAATAAAAAAAAAGTGAAATAAGTTATTTCTTAAAGTTTGAGTACCACTGATTTCTTCCGTACGTTCTAAAACCGGGAAAGTGCTGATAAAATTTAGTCCGCTCTTTCCCTTTGCGGGAAAGAACGGATTCAAATGTAAATCCTAGAATAATACGTTATTTATTATTCTAACCTAGAAAAAATAATTAGAACGAGAGAAATACGCACAAAAAACTCACCAGATTAAGAATACTCCTTTTGGATACTGAGATATACCCCCTGGGGTAAGAGCGTTGAGTGACAAAATTGGCGCAAAATTGCACACTTTCACATTTTTCTCTTCAACAAAGGTGTTTTTGTGTAGAATAACACTCCAGACTAATTGACAGATGCACAGAAAAATAGAGTCATTGCCTATGTTGGTAGTATTAAACAATTGTCATTGGTTTGGAAGTTATTAAAACTATCCGCTCTTTCCCCGATCCGCTCTTACCCCAACATACCTTACTCCAGCTAAATATTTTTTTCTTTTCGATAGAATAAAATGGTTTGTCTAGAAATCACCACTGAGGGGGAAAACAGGAATCTTAACTTTTAGGCGTCACGCAAGAGTAGCTCAACTTTAAATAATAGAGGATTTATACTTATAAGTAACGAGGGTGCGAGTATTTTTATGAGAGTGCTCATAGTAAAACCCAAGCCCAGTGAGCCAGAAAAGAATGGCTCAAAACTTGAACAAATAAGGGTAATTAATAACAGTAGGTACCCAAAGCAGAAAATCGCCTGCATTGTACTGTACAGTAGGGTAGACTGCCACATACTATAGGGCGCGGCCACCAGCTCCGATTAGTTTGATTTTAAGGCAACTAATGCTACAGAATTACTACTATTTATAGTACTTAAAGGAAAAAATAAGTACTAGAGTACTTTTCGAGTTATTAGAGGTTCTTGGTGGCCGCGTTGGGAAGGATGCTTTGCAACGCGGCCACCTTCAGATTGAGCCAAAATAGCAGCAAATATAAAATTTATGAATTAGAAATAAATCTACGCAAAAACTACTTCGCAATAAACAAACTTTTGTTTCCCTGAATCTAGGAGAAACTAAAAATTAAGTAAATCCAAGTTTTACCGCGCGCGGCTTTGAGGTTATTTTCAGGAATCTCGTAAATACGCGTCATATGAAGATGAGAATTCTAACGAGTATACAACAGTATGTCTACTATTTAGTACTTAATGCGGCGGTAACATGACGGACAATTTGTCGAATTTGTCGTATCTATCTGTCACTTTTTTCGATCATCTCCGTTCCTTTTCCCGCATTGAAATGTCAAAAGCGATTAAAAGTGACAGTTAGATTCGACAAGTATTCCGTCATGCTGCGGGGGCTGGAAAAAAATACTACTAGAGTACTTTTTGAGTTATAAGATTTTTTGGTTACTCGGATGTGCATCATTACCATCCTAGTTAACACAGCCAAGTTTTGTACGACAGGGTTTTTCGTGTTATAATTAAAAACTTGGACAATAAAAACTATGTCCTGCAAAACCTTCCGGAAATAATATAGACAATAGTCCACACAGAACTAGCAAAATAATTGCATCCAATGATCACATTCACCAGCATATTTGCTATACTT
Organism: Euspilapteryx auroguttella; assembly: GCA_951802225.1. NCBI lineage: Eukaryota > Metazoa > Arthropoda > Insecta > Lepidoptera > Gracillariidae > Euspilapteryx > Euspilapteryx auroguttella. Next base: position 7,366,166 of record OX637646.1, read on the forward strand.
ACTGAATTTTCTCCATGCTCATTGTCCACCCACATCACAACCACTTGAGCTTCAGCAGCACGAGTGCGTGGTTACGTGACTATAGGGAACTATAGTGGTATTTGTGCACTTTGTCTCGCTGGTTGTTAAAGGTTTAATAAACCCGCCTATTTGAAGGGAGTAGTCCATACCATTATTATAAAGAGGAAAGATTTGTTTGTTTGTTTGTTTGTAACGAATAGGCTCAGGAAATACTGAAACGATTTGAAAAATTCTTTCACTGGTAGGAAGCTACATTAACCCCAGGGTGTCATAGGCTTTATTAGATTTTCAAAAAAATTAGGGATCCTTACCTAAACTCAAATAATGTAACCCAAGGTGCAATATTTTTTCTGTTGTTTACATATTTTGACAGGTGGTTTGTTGTTGTTGCTTGTTTTTTATTCGGCCATTCTGGGCAGTCAAAAAAACATAGTCTATAGAGCCAAGTCTTTTGTAGTATCTTATATTCTATGGCGTAACGAAGTAAGCCGGGAAAGCTCGTTAGATAAATAAAATTGTTCGTGATATTGAAAAAAAATTGTATCAATTATTCGTGTTTAGAAATATTTGTTATTTTTGTATTAAAATACTAATAATAACTATCTGATGTTACTCCCAGGATACTATTTTCGTAGAGATTATAAAATATGTGAGTTAAAATATGTTAATATAAAAAATTATTAGTTATTTACAAGTTAATCAATATATATAAAACTCTTCCGTTACTGACTGACTGACTGACTGACTGACTGACTGACAGACAACGCAGAGCCGAAACTACTGGGCGTAGCGGGCTGAAATTTTGCATGTAGGTTCCTTAGGGAGTGCAGGTGAGCACTAAGAAGGGATTTCCCGAAATTCCCACGGGAACGGGAAAAAACGGGAATTTTGTGTTAATGAGAAATCTGCGCGGGAAAAACCGCGGGCCAGCCTCTAGTAATTAGATATATCTTTTATATTGGCAAAAAAATAGAAATGCATTTTTTTTTTCGCTCTTGTTGGTAATTTTTTCCTCTATTTCGGTGGAGATCTTTTATTAGTAGTAACACCTACGAAAAATTCCTGAATTCTAAGATAGACTATACGCTCACAAAGTTTGCAAATAATGTATGGAAATGTCCCATGTTTGTGCATGGAATTAATAAGTACTACGTAAAATTGGAATGCTTACTGCATGTTATTAGTCATATCAAAATGAACCATATTAGTATGTGAATAAAGAGCTATTAAAAATAACAAATATCACTTTTAATAAACGAGCTCAAGTGAAACGTCGTTTTTTGTTATGTGTCCCTTTCGCACGTAAGTAAAGTGAAGGGTCGAAGGGTCCAAGTCCAATGTCATCTAGGTGTCAAAGGTGACACTAGTCAAATCAAATCAATCAAATAGTTATACTAGTTAGAAAGAGGCGCCCTAAGAAGAATGACCTCTCACTCGGCTCGTTTTCGAAACACAGTGAGCTTTTCAGTTGTACGTTGTAGTGCTTCTCAATTCCATGGGTTTATGTAAATTATTCCTACTCCAGGGAGTATTTACGTTAGTTATAAACTAACGTAAATATTCAGGATTCATCAACATAAATTCAGCACCGACCAACCAGAACGATGTATTTTAAATTGAGTCTATACGCATAAAAATTGTCTATGTTATTTGTATTTGTGTATTTGTACTTTTCGAGTTATAAGAGGTTTTTGGTGGCAGCGTTGCAAAGCATCCTTAGCAAATATAAAATTTATGAATTAGAAATAAATGTACGAAAATAGTTCTTCGCAATATATAAACTTTTGTTTTCCTGAATCTCGAAGAAACTGAAAATTAAGTTAATCCAAAAGTTTTTACTAAATTATGGGTTACTTTACTCGGGTGTGTTACCTACCAATTAAGTTTTGTACGACAGGGTTTTTCGTGTCAGTCACTAAAAACTTGGCTGGTAAAAACCATGTCATGCAAAATCTGTACGGCAAAAACTAAACACCGACACACGACATAAATTAAGCACCGACCAACCAGAACGATGTATTTTAAATTGAGTCTATACCCATAAAAATTGCCTATGTTGAGTCCGGAAGGTTTTGCACGACATGGTTTTTACTGTCCAAGTTTTTAGTTATAACACAAAAAACCATGTTGTACAAAAATTTGGCTGTGATAACTTGGATGGTAATGATGCACATCCGAGTAACCAAAACCTCTTATAACTCGAAAAGTACTCTAGTAGTATTTTTTTCCATTAAGTACTAAATAGTAGACATACTGTTGTATACTCGTTAGAATTCTCATCTTCATATGACGCGTATTTACGAGATTCCTGGAAATAACCTCAAAGCCGCGCGCGGTAAAACTTGGATTTACTTTATTTTTAGTTTCTCCTAGATTCAGGGAAACAAAAGTTTGTTTATTGCGAAGTAGTTTTTGCGTAGATTTATTTCTAATTCATAAATTTTATATTTGCTGCTATTTTGGCTCAATCTGAAGGTGGCCGCGTTGCAAAGCATCCTTCCCAACGCGGCCACCAAACAAAACCTCTAATAACTCGAAAAGTACTCTAGTACTTATGTTTTCCTTTAAGTACTAAATAGTAGTAATTCTGTAGCATTAGTTGCCTTAAAATCAAACTAATCGGAGCTGGTGGCCGCGCCCTATAGTACTGGGTACGGTTGAAACAATTTTCATATTATGGTCTGTAAAATGATAACCTTAGGTACCTCTGAGCACAGCTTGAATTATACCAAATGAAAGGTAATTTATTCAACTTCTATAAAAATTAAGATAAGTCTCATAATCAATCAATATATATAAAACTCTTCCGTTACTGACTGACTGACTGACTGACAGACAACGCAGAGCCGAAACTACTGGGCGTAGCGGGCTGAAATTTTGCATGTAGGTTCCTTAGGGAGTGTAGGTGAGCACTAAGAAAGGATTTCCCAAAATTCCGACGGGAACGGGAAAAAACGGGATTTTTGTGTTTATGAGAAATCTGCGCGGGTTAGACCGCGGGGCAGCCTCTAGTCAATATATATAAAACTCTTCCGTTACTGACTGACTGACTGACAGACAAAGCAGAGCCGAAACTACTAGGCGTAGCGGGCCGAAATTTTGCATGTAGGTTCCTTAGGGAGTGTAGGTGAGCACTAAGAAGGGATTTCCCGAAATTCCCACGGGAACGGGAAAAAACGGGAACTTTGTGTTTATGAGAAATCTGCGCGGGAAATACCGCGGGGCAGCCTCTAGTTAACACATATTCTCAAAAAATAAAAAAAAAACATAAAATACAAATACATGTCAGCACAGCACAATAAAAACAAAATAAATAAAGACACGCTAACTAAAAAGGCCTCCACTCAAAGCTCCCTGCTCGAAAGCCCCCATCACACTAGCGGCATTGCCACGCTGAATTGCAATGGAGAGCCTCTGCAACAGAAAAGAGCCAGATCGACGGTCCAACCCACGGTCTATTAGGCGACGGCCCAATTTGTGAACGAAGGCGGCTGCCTCCGAACCCCAAACACCCGAAGTCTCAAAGGCTACAGGAATAAAAATATAGTCTTTTTCCAGAGCAATGTACTTCGATGGCCATTATCGAAAAGGAGCATTTTGGCGCGTCCGGGCCGTTATTAAATACTTTTTCTTTAAAAAATAAATTTTTGTCAAAATAAGTCTTCATGGCTTCTACTAATCCATATCAAGGTATTAAGGTCAGTGTGGGGAAGTCCGTCTGGGAGGTAAGTCCGTCTAGCGGCAATAACTTCCGTTCTAAAAGGAATTTAGCGGTTACGATTCGATCGGTAAAGCAGATCTGTAAATTACTTTTCAGCTAATTATCATAGATGTCGCTAGAAGCATTATCTTAGGAGAAATTTGGCAAACATTTTTTTTGCCTGTTTGAACTTGAAGTTTAGCAGTGACATACTTCCGAAATAATTTTGGAAAAAATGAAAATTGAAGGAGTTTTACCATTTCCTGTTTCTACATAGGTAATTTAATAATCCTTCTTTGTTTTTCTTACAGTAGATTTGATAAAATCACTTGTTATAAACAATTTTCTCATCCAAAAAGAATCATAACATTCAAATATTAAAGTTGGGAAGTCCGTCTAGTAAAAATCGGAAAGTCCGTCTATGACGGAATTCCCTTAATATCAGATATTGTAAACCTTGTGTATAGTGCAAGTTGTTGAAAATCAACTTTTGAACAGCTTTGAGCTTGATTTTATTGTATAACTAGAGGCTGCCCCGCGGTTTTTCCCGCGCACTTTCTCATAAACACAAAAATCCCGTTTTTTCCCGTTCCCGTGGGAATTTCGGAAAATCCTTTCTTAGTGCTCATCTACACTCCCTAAGGAACCTACATGCCAAATTTCAGCTTTGTACGCCCAGTAGTTTCGGCTCTGCGTTGTCTGTCAGTCAGTCAGTCAGTCAGTCAGTAACGGAAGAGTTTTATATATATTGATGAAGATGGACTTCACGGCGAATTCGCCTTTAGCACAATTCATTATAATGGGGGTCATTTCTATACACAATTATTTATTTTGTTAATAATAATAATCTCGTCCGGCCGAATTAAGAGCTTACCGTTACGTTCCTTAATTTTGGATGCCCATCCATACTACTAAATGGCATAAAAGTCACCAGTGGATTAATGGCTTTGTTATCAGTTATACCACGGATTTGCCATGTTTGGACGAATGTTGGACTATTATCTTAAATTTTACACGTGTATGTGTATAATTGCCGTCACCTTGGATTTCAAATGTTATAATTACCGTTACAAAACTTAAATTAAAAAATACTTATTTGTAAATTGTAGTGTTTATTGCAAAACACGCAGAACTATGTCTTTAATTGTTTGTATTAGTAATTTTTTATCAAATTTGTTTTTTATCAGATTTATAAATAAAAATAGATTGTGTTCTAATTACCGTTACATAAATTACCGTTACATATAACTACCGTTCTATAAAAATTTTGTATGGGTTTAAAAAATATTTATATTGATTCACAAAATAGCAGTTATCGTCATAATATTTCTAGTTTACTACACAAATCACTACAGTACTTTTTTTTTCTAAGTTTCCTTTACATTTATGTGAGGTTGTCAGGATGATTATGTTTTAAGCGATAAGGCCACTCTTTCAAAATTACCATTCTTTTCTATATCCTGTGTTTTTAATAATTGTTTATTCATATTTATTTGGTTTTTCTTAGTTTTTTTTTTTTTTTAATGCAAACACTAGGGCCATTGCAAAAACCCTTTCGCCTCTATTTGCAATATTCGTATTTTTGTTTGGTTGTTTTTTTGTATTAAATTGGCATTTAAATGCACTTTTGTTTTAAAAATAAAAATAATTAAAAAATATAAAACAATTTTATATAAAAAAAATGGAATACGTCTGAAAAAAAAACACAGTAGGTTACATCATAATTATCATGCCCTCGCATCCCGTCTCATGATACCGAAGAGCATAAGAAATATCATAATTTTGAGATTTTAATTGTAATTTTATGTCTTAGAAGGCTTTTTGACAATTTCTTCTTAAGTTTTTAATTATATTTATTTAATAATTTTTAATTACAAATAGTTTAAAAAATACAATTCATTACGTATTTTCTAATTACCGTAACTATACATGTCTTTATTTTTAATTACCGTTACCATGTTATTTTTTAACTTCTTATAAATCGAAAAAGGGCTGAAACTATTTCAGTGCCAATAAGACTAATAATTAAGTTTACATGCACTTAACACATTTTAAAAGTTATTAAATAAATAAAATGCAAAATAAAAATGGTAACGGTAATTAGACGGATAATGCTCAATCGTGATAATGACCGTCGAGTGCTTGAGTTTAGCGGCATTTTCAGCTGCGGAGGCAGCTACCCGAGTCGTCGATGGCAGATGTGATGCTGCATAAGTGCTCACACACGTGGCATCCCATAGCAAACATCGGCCCTTCTCCCAGGGCACCAGGGTTAAACCATCTCAAAATGTACTGACTTATATAATTTTGACAGGTCTGTCATTGTTTCAACCGACGGCGACCCATGTGGGGGTTGGTTGAAACAATGGGTTGGGGACAATTGAACCATACTAAATTTTCAATAGAAAAAATCATAAATTTAAAAACGTTTATTTATTTAAGTACATTAAAAAAACACAGAAACTTCAGTCTAACTCCAATTAGTTCTACTTTTTTTGTTTCATTTTATTTTACAGTATTTCGTCTTGGTTTTTACTGCGAAATAGTTTCATTACGTACTTGTCTTGCTTTTATTTAATAAATTAAAATTATTGCTTTTATTTAGTGTTGTGTTGTTTTATGTGTTTTTTTCATCTCAAAGTAATTTGTTCTTCGCTAAATAGTCGTTTTCACATTTTTTTTATTACTATTACTTCAAAGTATGATATTATGGTGAATTTTATAAGCAGCAGAAGTTTTTTTAGGGTTGTTCTCGATTTTACCTCATCAGATTGCTGTTTATTATATTTCCTTTTAAATAGGTGATCCGTTTTCGTTGTCTCGGCATCTAAAAACTGAATAATTCACATTAGGTATTTGTTTCAATCGTACCCATAAAAACTGTTTCAATTGTACCTATACTTACTACTACTAATAAGGTAGGTCCGCCTAATAAGGACTAGCTCCTAATAAGGTCCACCCTTAAAATTTCCTATTTCGGATATTTGAATTTAGCCAAAATTTTTAAAGAACGTTCCACTTTGATCACTAATATAAGTATACTGACTTTTAGCGGGGTCCCATCACCATTTTGTCAGTTTTTCTATGTTTATGGAGCCACGTGGTCAACGGATTGTTGTTACCTTAGATTTTGCCGCATTAATTAATCGAAATTTGAAGTTATTCTGGTTGAAATTAAAAAATAATCTAATGTGATTGTAAAGTAAGATATAATAATAATACTTTTCAAGGTAAAACATCAAAATAATTTTTTTTTAAAGATTTAGATTGATTTCTAGCGATCACTACGAATTTCCTAATAAGGTCCACTTTTTTGTCCCTAATATGGACCGGACCTTATTAGGTTCATCAAAGTTGAGCTCTGTTTTATATGAGTTACTAATGCTACAAAGCTACATTACTGGTTCTAAACTTTTTAAAATTTAATAAAAAGCAAATTTATTCATGTATAATTCTAGAAAAAGAATCGACCCTAACCCTGTTATTCATAAAAAGTTAAAGAGCATTTTAGTTATTTGACATATGTCAATTTAGACTGGATGTCACGTATTTACCATACAACAAACCAGAGAAGTAGACCTCCTGTAACGCTACTTAAAATGTACTGTATCTTTATGAATAAGACGGTAAATATATTACTAATAAATATCTGGATAGTCCTATAGTCCAAAAAAGGACCATTGTCAAATTGTGATTTTAATGGTCCTAATAAGGTCCGAGGAACTAGATTTAAAAAGAAACGGATTTAACGAATTAAAGCCCTTAAATCAATGAAATTAATAAATATAATCTCAAAAAGGTATTTTGTATAATTTTATGTACTAAAGTTAACGAAATAAAGGCAATTTATTTTCAGTAGTCTTATTTAGGTCCACCCTACCGATATTTATTAAGTTTTTACTTTTTTAATACAAAATTTGTTACACGATAGGAGAAAAACAAAACCATACAGAAAACTAGTGGTTTAGAAGTGGACCTTATTTGGGACCCTAGATACTAATAAGGTCCAAGGAAGGGTTTTTGAAAATCCTTAATTATAACCAAATGCTCTGTGGTTTACCACTTTTAAGTACTATTTTGCAGACATTATGAATTATTCTAATGGTTTAAGACGATATACGACAAATAAATCGAGCGACCGAATGAACAGTGTCTATCTCTTTGCTATAGCATACTGAGGGAAAGGGACAGTCATATGTCAGTCGCCCACATCGGTTACTACATTTTATTGGAAAAAGTATTAAATATTGAATATCTTTTTAATTATTACTTTTAAATCAAATCTGAATTACCAGAATTTGATTTTGTTTATTATCATTATTCCTAGGTAGTTTTAACAAAAACTAGTAGGTAATTTCGAAGAATTAGCTATTCCCGTTTTTTGGAAAGGTTATCTTTGACGAAATAATGTATCGAGGTTTTTTGATTCCACTAGTGATTCTCAATTATAAAAAACTTTGTTGACTCATTTTTATAGTGATGAGTTACTCCCTCGTGAGGGCCTCGTTTGAGGGGGCTCGTTACAGTGAGGTGAGTGAGTACCTCGTATAAAACTCGTGAGGGGGCTCGTGAGGAGTGAGGCGTCGTGAGGAGTGAGGCGTCGTGAGGAGTGAGGAGGCGTGAGGAATGAGGAGGAGTGAGGCGTCGTGAAGCGTGAGGCGTCGTGAGGCGTGAGGATTGTGTTTCAACGACAAGTAAACGAAACGATCCCCAATAATGTGGACTAGGTGAGGTGAATGAGGAAGGTATAGCCTTGTTCAAGCCACACCAAAAAAATGATTATTATTTTTATTATTATATTGCATTTTTATACTTGTGAATGTCTATAGAAAGCAAAAATAAGGGGCTGCGGGAATATTTGGGCCTGTTTTTGGGTTGAAATGCCTCGCCTCAAATGAGGGGTCCTCGTGAGGACCTCATTTAGCCAAATGAGGTCCTCACGAGTCCTCAATTTAAATTACTGAGTAACCCATCACTACATTTTTAAAAAAGTTGTACATGGCATAAAAAAAAATGTGTCGCAAAAGTTTGAACCCACATAAATCCTAATTTTATGATCGTATTTTCTAATTCTGAGGTTTTAAGTACTAGGTGGAAATCTTATTCTGCATACGAACACAATCATTATCAGTGATAATGTGCATTTATTTATGCTGAAATATTTCAATTTCTGAAGACGTATTTTTTTCTCCCCATACACATTGCAAGTGTCGCACTGGTCTTTTTTTTTTTCTTTCGCCTAAAATTATATTTTTTTGTTTATTTAGAGCAATCATTAAATTTTTATCTCATTAAGTAATGTTCAAATTGTATATAAATTATGAAAATAAGCATAATCTAATACAAAAATATAAAGTATTAATACATAATTAACATGTCGCAAAAAATTACAGTTTCGTAACAGACAGTTTCAAAACAAGAACTCTCTAAGAATTTTTGACTTTTCTGAACGCGTTCCTAATAATTACTAATGCCCAAACATTCGCGCTTCTGATCGGTTGTAAGAAAACCGTCTTGGCCTCTCAATTATTATTTTTTCGCCGGTCGTTGTTGGCGGATCCTGTGTTTACGGTTTCGTTACTGCAATGTCATGAACGTGTTTTACAGAAACTAGCAAGGGTACATAAGTGATATTTAAATATGTTGTGTATTTGGATGTATTATTCCTTTTTATATACACATTTACCTGAAAATAACGTTTTTGTGAAGTCTTATTACACAATTTAGGTTATTTTCCTCTCACAGTTTAGTTACATTTTGTTGAAAAAATTACAGTTTCGTTGCATTTCGTTACGAATTATTAGAATTTACGGTTTCGTTACACATAAAGCCATGTGTACATTACAGTTCAAACGAACTAGATACAGCTACCTTATTTTATTAATTTAATCAACTTAATTCAACAGAAAGAAGTCCACTGTTTGACATAGGGTATCCCCCACAGATTGCCACAGGAACAAGAATTCTCAGGGGGTATTTCCGTAATTGACACGCTTGGAAAAAGGGTTGGCGATCGCAGCGTAGCTCTTTTAAGTTTTCACTAAAGCAAAAATGAGTGAAAAGTGGATAGTAGTGGTAAATTTTTAATGTTTTAGCTTATTGTGTATTTTTAATATTAAAATTTATAGTGTATAGCCCTACAGTAAAAGTTTCGTTACAAGTTACAGTTTCGTTATGACGGTTTAGTAATATCGGTTTCGTTACGTACAACTTTTTTGAAAATGACTCTGTTATATTCTCAAAAAGGGTATATTAAAATTCCAGATCTTTACCTCCTATAGATTAAGAGAATGACTTGATCTAAAAACCCTTAAAAACTCATATAGCGTCTTAAGTGTAATTTGCCCTGATATTATGTCCCATATTTAATTTAAACGGATTTTAATAATGGTGGTCCTTATAAGGCGGACCTACTTACCTTACTTTAAATTTAGATGAGTGTACGATTGAATTAAAGTTACTCTGCTTTATGATCAGTCCTTGTATTTGTCACTAATACATTCAGTTAGAACTAGGTTGGAACTTAAGAAGGTTACATATAATAATTATATATAATAATAACTAAACTATTTTCAACTCAACTATGACCAAATGACCTATGGTTCAGAATAACTAATAATCGATTTATCTAAAAATAATTGGACTAATGAACGAAATACCTAAAGCACGACTCAACTATACGGTTAATTCAACTATGTTCAACTCACCTCAAACTGATTGGACTAATGAACGAAATACCTAAATCACGACTCAACTAATGATCAACTCACCTAAAAGTTATTGTAAGAACTTACTTACTATCAAACGATTTATACCCACTGATGATCTGGGGTGTTTAGAAAAAATCCTTCTTACTTTAGAAGTTTCCCCCGTCCTTGCCCCTCCCGTCCAGTTCAGGCTGTAGTAACTTTTTTTTTTTGCAAAAACCTGAAAATAGTGTACTTAGTTTTTTTAAGTACAAGTGTTTCTGACTTAAAGAGTTTTAGAACCGACACGCTACGGTTAGGTTAGCAAGGAGCGGCCGAAGGGAGCGAACTTACGGTATTGTTGTATATTTACACATGCACGAGCCGAGCGAGCGTAGCGAGCGACCGTGCCAGAAACACTCCACAAGGCGATTCAATTAGCTAATTAAAAAAAGTCAATATTTTAAGGGTTTTTACAAAAAAAAAGTTACTATACAGCCTAAACTGGACGGGAGAAGCAAGGGCGGGGAGGAACTTCTAAAGTAAGGATGACATTTTGTAATCACCCCAGATCATCAGTGGGTAATAAATCGTTTGTTAATCGTAAATAATGAACTATACCCGCTGCAGCGCGGTAAATCGATTAACTTTAGGCGAGTCGTACATAGTTGTAACATCCAATATCTGAACTGATCATTAGATCAATCGTTCATTAGTTGTAATAATTTCAGTTGATTTGAAACTAGTTGAGTTGAACATTAGATGAGTCGTCCATTATGGATTATGAACTTATGTGAATCGATCGTAGTTGAGTTGAAAATAGTTTAAATGAGTTTAGTTATAATAATATGTAACCCATATAAAACACTTAATACTTACTCTAACTATAATACAAAAAGAGCTATCACAAAAAGTATGGGATCAAGAAAACTTACTTTGTCATCTAAAAAACAATAGGATCTCCGTGCACATTTTTTCCTCGGCGCGGTTTGCGCTCTTCTGATGATGATGGGCGGACCGGTCAGGGGCTCCATTCTTCCTTAGTTTCCATCCTTCCACCCATAACGGTTATCAAGATATTTAGGTTGTTTCAATCGTACCCCGTTCCAACCGTACCCAGTCTACCCTACACTCTACATTTTATAACTTACCTCTACGAGAAAATTTTCTATCAAAAAACCAGATTTTTCTCCAAACAACAATAGTAGATTGTGTCATTAAGGGAGCACAGTAATATTTTTACGGCGAAGGCGCTTTTTTGAATCCAGAGCGAAGGAGGGATTCTAGAGTAGAATCCCGAGCCCAGCGAGGTATTCTTTAGTAGAATCCCGAACGTAGCGAGGGATTCGAGCCAAAAATATATTTGCTTCCGTGTGCATCACCATGTATGAGAAAATTAAATATTGTTATTAATAAAAAATTTAACCAGTTTGAGAAGTTAAATCTTTACTATACATACTTACGTACAGTGGCGGACTAGGAGGCCGTAACAGATTTGTCTAAGAACAAGAGCTATTTTGCAATACAGAAAAACCGGAAGTGTTACGCCGACCGTGTCCGCCACTGTACGACCACAGAACAAGGAAGATGCTCTCTCTTGTATTCTCTTGTTCTGTGCGTACGACCAATTCTGGAATATGGCTACCAAATCTGGAATCCATACTTAAAAAAAGACATTTCGATGCTGGAAAAAGTACAAAGAAAATTTACTAAAACTGTCATCACAACTGTAAACCTCGAATATGAAGAGAGATTGGAAAGACTTGACCTGACAACATAAGAGAAAAGACGGTAAAAAAAACTTTTAAAATTTTGCGTGGCTGTTACAACTGCCCCCAACTAGCGAATTGGTTCACACGAAACACCTACACAAATGCAAACTAAGTAAGTATGGTTTTTGGGTAAGTTGGGCCCGTAGATTACAAATATAAAATCAACTTTTCGATAAAATGGGGGTAAGTAGGTATTTTTCGGTGGGAAATTTTTTCCCAGTATTCAATTATGCATAGCAAGATTTTATCAAGTGGGAAATAATTTCCCACTATCCAGTACAGACCACAATTTTTTTCAATTTCTATACAAGATTTCTGCTGCTGGTTTGCTTTTTTTTTCTGAGCGTCAGGTAAGTTACGTTACCTTAGGTAACAAAGCTATAAAATTGTACCGTAGTATTAAGAACAATGTTATAACAGAATAAATATACCTTCAGATAATAATCATTGCTATGGAGCAGCGTGAAAGATTTTAAAGCAGTTTTAAGCACACAGAGGTACCCAACCCACCTTACAGGTGAAGTGAAACATTAAATTTTTGGTCCCTGCCTCTTTTTTGCACGGGAAAACTTAAAGTATTCGTTTTTTCTGGCAAGTGTATGTATTCCCACACTGAATAAACTAAATTCATCCGGTACTCCAATAACACCGAATTTTTTTGCTTTTAAAAAAGTAAGTATGCCTGTTTGTTCTTGTTCTTACGTGTTATGTTATTGTCTAGCTATTCTTGTGAGAGCCGTGCAACGTAATATATTATACTATTTGTACCGATGTATCAATAAACAAACGACAACTGTTTTTTTAACCGACGAAAAAACAAAAAGGAGGAGGTTCTCAATTCGTCGCGTATATATACTGGGTGTTTCTGACAAGGCGGTAATAAATCAAAGGAGGGATTCTGCACACCATAACTAACAACATTCCCAAAGCAACATGGGTCAAAATCGCAAAAAAATAACAGCTGTTCCATACATTGGTTCGATCAGCTGACGGGGTCAATGTACGGGACGGCTGATTTTTGTTTTGAGATTTCGACCCATGTTGCTTTGGGAAAGTTGTTAGGTATGGTGAGCTGAATCCCCTCTTTGAAATGAAATGAAATGAAATATGTTTATTTGCTCGAATATGGGTACAGTATGTGGTAAAGTTTTCCAACGTTATGTAGATCCGGACATATTCTGCCAATCTAGCGTGCAAATATTTAAAGTTAAATTAGTGCTACTATTTACATAACAAGAACTTATGACTAGCTTATGGTTATATAAAAAAAAAAAAAACCTAATTTTCTACATATTTATTCTTATCTAAAAAGTCCTTAATAGAGTAGAACGCCTTGTCACAAAGATATTCAAACAATTTCTTTTTGAATGGAAGAAACGGCAAGTCTTTTAACTGTTCCGGAATATTGTTAAAAATTTTAATAGCCATGCAGAAACTGTTTTTGGTGGCTATTTGTAGTTTTTGAACTGGGATGTACAGATTTTTTGCATTTCGACCTCTAGCATTGTACATTTCATAATTTTTTTTAAATATATAGGGATTTTTCTTAACAAAAATGCAGATTTCATAAATATACATTGCAGCCAAGGGTAAGATTTTAAATTTCTTGAATAATGGCCTACAACTTTCCCGATACCCTGCGTTATTCAAAGCTCGAATACATTTTTTTTGAACCTTAAATGCCCTCTCGACATCAACGGAGTTGCCCCACAGTATGAGTCCATATCTGAGCACTGATGCAACATAACCGTGGTACGCGCAAAGTGCCGCCTCCTGTGATGCTATCCGCCTAATGCGTTTTATAACATAAACAAAACGATCCAATTTTTTGCAAACTCTCTCAATTTGAGGTTTCCAATTACAATGCTTGTCTAGTGCTATTCCTAAGAAAATTGTAGAATCAACTTCCTCAACATTGTTTTTGTCAAAATTAACATTAAGGCTGAGTGGCGCCGTATTGTACGATTGAAATCTAATGAGTTTTGTTTTGCTTATATTTACGTCTAAATTATTATTCTCTAAATAATCAATTGTTTTATTCAGTGTAACATTCAATCCTGTTCAAGTTTCATTTTATTATTATTTACTATTAGTGTAGTATCATCTGCAAAAAGAATACAGTCATATGGCGTAATATTCGGAAGATCATTTATATACAACTAGTCGACCCGGCGAACTTCGAACCGCCTAACCTTTAACTTTCTTGTGAACGTATTATACTTATAAACCTTCCTCTTAAATCACTCTATCGATTAAAAAAAACGCATCAAAATCCGTTACATAGTTTCAAAAATATAAGCATACATAGGGACAGACGCGAGAAGCGACTTTGTTTTATACTATGTATTGATAAGAAAAGAAGAGGACCTAAAACACTCCCTTGTGGAACTCCAGAGCAATTTAATTTATAGTTTGATCTGAAACAATGCTTTTCCTTTCCAATTATCCTATTTATTTCCACACATTGTTTCCTTCCGTTCAGATAGCTTTGTATCCATTCTAGACTGTTACCTCTTATTCCATATTTATATAACTTTTCTAATAGTATTTTATGGCAAACAAAATCAAATGCTTTGCTCATATCTAAGAATAAACAAGCAACCGGAATTTTATTCTCTAAGCTTTCAGTGATATTTTTAATCAAATGAAAACATGCTAAAGAGGTTGATGAATTTTTCCGAAAACCATATTGTTCATTTTTTAGAATTTTATATTTTGCTATAAATTTATTCAATTTGTTGTACATAGCCTTTTCGTAGACTTTTGAGATAATAGGAATGAGAGTAATTGGTCTATAGTCGTTAAGCTTACGCGTATCACCTTTTTTGAATAAAGGTTTTACTATAGATAATTTGAGCAACCTCGGAAATTTACCATCTTGAAATGATAAATTAATGGCATGAGTTAAGGGTTTGACTATTAATGGAGCGGCCAATTTAAGAATTTTTGTGTCAATCTTATCGTGCCCAATAGACTTAGTGTTATTTAACGATTGAATAATTTTAAGAGTTTCTATTTCGTCAATAGGTGTAAGATACATGGTGTTAGGATAATTAATTAATTCAATATACTGTTTTCTTTGAGCTGTGTCTGTTTTTAAATTCTTGTTCGTCAGGTTAATAAAAAAATTGTTAAATATTTCACAGATATCACTAGGGTTCGTAAATGTTTTATTATTGAAATTTATTTCTGGTATATCGCCATAATTTTTCTTGGAGCTTTGTTCGTTTTTAATAACTTCCCAAGTAGCTCTACAGGTTTTTTTACCTTTACCTTTAATGTAAGTTGTATTAGTATTTTTTTGAGCTTGTGCTATACAGCGTCTTAAAACTTTGGAATATTGTAAATATTTCAATTTGTTAGCTTGTTTGTTACCGACATTTTTATGATATTTAAGATATAACTGTCTCTTAACATTACAGGCTTTTTTTATACCAGAGTTTAACCATTTATTTTTAATTGGTTTATTTGTTACTTTTATTCTTAGGATCGGGAATCAAAGTTCAAAAAATAAAGATAGGGTTTCATGAAATAGATCAAATGCATATTCTGAATCTTGACATTGTAAAACATCATCAAAAGACAAGGCCGATAAGCAATCTAGAAATTTTCTAGTATTGTCTTCGCTAAAGTCACGCCTTTTTTCTGACCAGACTTTTGGTTTACTTTTGTAACTTTTTGATTTCGTTAAAAACGTAAAGCTTTGCCCAGTTTCATGATCCGAAAGCGCTAGATCGTGGACTTTAGCAATAATCTCTGTTTTTATATCACTTGCTATAAGATCTAAACATGATTTCTTTCTAGTTGGTTTAGTTATGTATACTTATGTTATAATTACTTAAAATTGTCTTTAATTCCTGAGATGCTTCATTATTATGTATTAGATGATCGATATTCCAATCACCAGTGATTATTATATTCATTCGTTTTTTTGACAGTTTTTCAAGCATATCTTCCAGTTTAGACAAGAAGTTCCATGCATTAGATTTTGGTCTTCTATATATGCATACAATAATTACTTTTAAATCTGGTATTTCAATTCCACAGCCCTCAAATACATAAATAGTTGAGTTTATTACAATTTTTTTAAAGTCAATATAATTTTAACCAATATACATGAACAGTATGAAGCGGCTAGTTTATAATTTTTAAGGTTCAGGTTCGCTTCAGTTCCTTTTTTCATTAATGTTTCTGTTAAGCAGACTATATGAATATCGTTTCTTATATTTTTTTGAAGTTCGATTAAAGCAACTTCTAATAAATCTCTTTTACTTAAAATACTCGCTATATTTTGATGAAATAAAGTTATTCTATTGTAATCAACGAAATAACTGGAGGGATGAGGGAGGTAACTGATCTTCCTTAGGTGATGATTGAACCTCGACTTTGTTTTTTATTTGCTTTAAAAAATAATAAGGTATTGTTCCTCGAGGTGCTAAGCAGGCGGACATTTTGTTGCAGATTTTATTGTTGGAATTGTATGTTGATATGTTATTTTTAATGTTTTTATTATATAGATCAATCATTTTAGTTTTAAAATTTTTGAGATATTGATTATTGTAGTTAATGAAGTCTATTTCTATATTTAGCTTAAAAGTAAGTGTTCTGAGATATCTGCGCTCATCTTTGTTGTCAATTTCAATAAGTTTACAATTTTCGTATTGTTTAATGAACAACTTAATATGCCTGTTCAAAGTATTAGTATTAAGATATAGACTGTTTTGAACAGCCAAAAGAAAAACTTTGTTATTTCTTAAGAGAAACAAAGCGTTACAAAGCTGTGCTAGAAATTTGAACGGGTCCTTTTCATTACAACCTAAGCCCAAAACAATAACATCATCTTTGGCAACATTTTCAGCAAGGTTCTCAATGTTATTATAAAAATCTAAAGTTAATGCATTCGGCTTGGTGAGACTAGAAATGTCGTAATTATTATTCCATGAGTTTTTCCTAGTCTTTACTAATTCTTCCGCTAATCCTTTTACAAGCTGGTCTCCTATAATGTGGATTCTGGATTTCTTTAATTCTAAATTCTTTAGAGGTATTATAGTGTTTTTATCAGGCTGAATTAGATTTTCCGTATTTTCAATAGCGATTGTTATGCCTTCTTCATTATTGTTCAAATGTTCTAGGTCTTTAGATATATTAATTGACTCAATGCTAATATTTGATATCTCATCTTTTTCTATAGATATTGAGCCTTTATTTTTACGCTTGTTTTTCTTTTTTCTCGATGAAGTATTTGAATTTTGAATCATTGTTGAGCTGGATTTGTTTGGGTTGGTTACCATTTTCTTTAAAAGTTCCAATTGATTAAGGACTTCTGCGTATTCAATTTTAATTTTCGAAACTTCCAAGTTGAGACACTCAATTTCATGATGTGCTACATCCAGTTGTTGTTGTAATTGGCAGTTTTTTTCTTTCAAATCTTCTATTTCTTCCTTTGATTTATTACCCTCTTGTCGGAAACACCCTGTATATATATATTTTTTTTTTATGTATGATCACGCATAACTTTTTACTGTGTGGACCGATTTTGATAATTCTTTTTTTAATCGACAGGGTATACCTTGAAGTTGGTCCTATAAAAATTTGGAAATAAAATTCCAACCCTAAGGGTGGAAAAATAGGGGTGACTTTATTGTTCACTCACAGAATAATCATTGCTATGGAGCAGCGTGAAAGATTTTAAAGCAGTTTTAAGCACACAGAGGTACCCAACCCACCTTACAGGTGAAGTGAAACATTAATTTTTTTTTGTACGGGAAAACTTAAAGAATTCGTTTTTTCTGGCAAGTGTATGTATTCCCACACTGAATAAACTAAATTCATCCGGTACTCCAAAAACACCGCGTTTTTTGCTTTTAAAAAAGTAAGTATGCCTGTTTGTTCTTGTTCTTTACGTGTTATGTTATTGTCTAGCTATTCTTGTGAGTGCCGTGCAACGTAATATATTATACTATTTGTACCGATGTATCAATAAACAAACGACAACTGTTTTTTTAACCGACGAAAAAACAAAAAGGAGGAGGTTCTCAATTCGTCGCGTATATAAATATATATATATTTTTTATGTATGATCACGCATAACTTTTTACTGTGTGGACCGATTTTGATAATTCTTTTTTTAATCGACAGGGTATACCTTGAAGTTGGTCCTATAAAAATTTGGAAATAAAATTCCAACCCTAAGGGTGGAAAAATAGGGGTGACTTTATTGTTCACTCACAGATTATATTGCCATGTTGTGATTTACATGAAAACTGCTAGGTATAATTATAAGTCTTTTTTATTTGAACTTTAATAATCATAATCTCAGCCGATAGACGTCCACTGCTGGACATAGGCCTCCCTCACAAATCGCCTCACCGACCGGTTGTGATCGAACCTCATCCTGTTAGTCCCTCAACCTTCACCAGGTTGTGTGGCCATCTTGTGGGGTGCGACCACCCTGTGAAGTGTGATTAGCTGGGGTCAAAAAAAAATAAGCCCAAAAAAACTGAAAAGCAAAAAATAAAAACTTTTTGTCAAAAAATTAAACCGCCGAAAAAACTGAAAAGCATTAAATAATAGAGAAACATTTTCTATTAGGCCTTAATTTACTCACTTCTTAAAGTAATTTTGGATTACCAAGAAATTTTGAGTCGGTGCCACAGATCACTAAATTACCTGAAATTCAAGGAAACGACCCACCGACCAAATAACCGAAAAACGTGTGTCGCTGCGCATCGTGCTTTACGTAGATAATAAATTTGCTTGTGTGGTGTTGATTCTATCTTCGAATCAATTAGAAATTTCTTGACAAGAAAATATTGTTTTTGTTTTATGTTTGTCATGTTTTGTTTGTGATATTATTGTGTTTTGGAATTTTGTATGATTATTTTGGTTTATTATAAAGTTTTCTTATTCATTACCTTTTATACACAAGTTTTTTGGATTCTTTTACTGTCTGGAGACTAAGCTACATATGGCGACCGAGGGCATCAAAGAACTGAAGAAGAGGAGGACGGTAGCCAGACGAGCGTTTACCTTAGCTGAGAAGGAAGTGGATGAATTGTTGAATGCGGAAGAGGTCGACACAGTGGAGCTAGAGGCAGCAGTATCTTTTTTGGAGAGCAAAGCAGTGAGTCTGTTCAAGGCAGAGGAAAATTTCAGGGATTTGCTCTTCCAGAATGATGCCGAGGAAGATATGATTGTAGGCGAAATAGAAAGTGCAGGCAAGTACGAGAAAGGGTACGCCAAAATCAGAGCACGCGTGGCTAAATTGGTATGTACAAAGATAGTTTAGCAGACGCAAACACTGTTAAGACAGTAAAAGAGGACAGACGGTATAAGTTGCCAAAACTAGAGCTGAGAAAGTTTGACGGTCAGGCCATTAACTGGATTATATTCTATGGTCAGTTCAAGAAGATTCACCTAGACCCGGCGATCGACGATTTTGACAAATACCGGTACCTAGTCCAGTCTACAGTAGAAGGTTCTAAAGCGAGACAGTTTGTAGAGAGTTTTCCACCAGCAGCCGAAAATTACAAGCGAGTTTTTGAAGAGTTGAAAGAGAGGTTTGCTAGAGATGACATCTTGATTGAGACTTACATAAGAGGACTGTTACAGCTGATTACTCAGGGAAAAGAATCTATGTTACTTGATGAACTGTACAATAAACTGTCAACGTACCTACATGCTTTGCATTTTTTGGGCGTCACTACTGACAAGTACGCATCCATGCTTTTGCCTATGGTGGAATCAGCGATCCCGTACGAGATTTTGAAGGCGTGGGAGCGAAATCGGGACAAGGCTGAGAAGCCAAATTTGGAAGACCTCGTGAAATTTTTGAAGCTGGAGGTGGAGAGCGATGAACGACTGAGGATGACGAGAGAACACGATCTGCAGGAGCCAGAGCCAACGTCAGCGTGTATCGTTGCTCAGCCTAAGGCATCCACAAGCGATAGAGATCGCAAATATGGGCCAAGGTATGAAAAGGCTAGCAACGCGACGAAATGCTACTTCTGTGAGAAGAATCATCCGAGCGTAGATTGTTATAAAGTTTCAAAGCTATCCATCGATGAGAAGAGAGATCTACTACGCAAGATCAATGCATGTTTTCGTTGTATGAAGCAAGGCCACTCTGCGAGGAAGTGTCGATCCAGCCCGAGATGTCTGATCTGTAAGCAATATCACGTGACGGCGATGTGTCCACGACTGAACGACGAGGAGAAATCGGGTGACGAAGCAAAGAAAGAAGTAGTACTCCACCAACATGACACACAATACACTTTCCTTCAGACAGTAAGAGTTAAGGTAATAAATTGTGATAAAGAAATTGTAACAAGGGCTCTCTTAGATACGGGTGCTCAACGATCGTACATTAAGGAAGAGGTAGCACGAAGGTTAGGTCTGATGCCATATAAGACTGCAGCAATGAGTCATTTTTTATTCGGGGGGCTTCAGACCAAAGAGAGCAAGTATAATGTTTATGAAATAGCAATTGAGAGTTTGAATGGTAAGTTTGAGCTGATAATGACAGTTTTAGGACAAAAAGAGATTTGTGAACCACTACCTAGATTAGCGGATAAAAGGTTAATTGACAAATTGAGAAAGATGAATATTGAGGTCAATGACATATGGGGTGGCGTATAAATAGCCAACCCCAGAATCCCCAACACGGGGAAGGCCAAGGCCAAGACCAAACTGGCACTAGGCCTGGCCTGGGTGGCGATATGAAAACTACCTACCTGACGAGCTCACAAACGTGTATGCTAACACCGAACTACAAGTAGGCAGATTGTCTCACTCACCGATGGAAGGCTGGCAGTCGGGCTCCACTCTGACGCACCCTTCGCGTGCCGGCCGGCGGGTCGCGAGAACTTTTTTAGTATTCAATCAAGTGATCCGTCTCTTAGATCTTATTTTTCAGTTATGTTTATATGACACGTCATGTCATGACAAAGACAGCTGACGTTTCTTTGGGTGGTATGCCAAGGAGTCTAACCCTCCAAACAGGACGAGACATACCACCGTACCTGAGCTCGGCATAAGCATCCACGATTGTGAACTCTTTACAAATAATATTTAAGTGGCCTCACCATGCTCCCCGCACAAAGAAGTTTGGAGAACTTCAAAGTAAAATAAGCACAAACCTCACTTCCAACAGTAACCTAATATTTATGGCCTAGAAGCTCGGAGAATTTAAAAGAATAAAAAATTACTAACTTCTAAAGTTTAGCCTAAGTATATGTCCTAGAAGTTCAGATAATATTTAAAAATGAATTAATAAAGAACATTCTAAAAGTTAACCTAAGATTATGGCTAAGAAACCTGAGAAAGTTACAAAATCGAATAGGGGATAGATAAGCAACAGGTCGTTTGAAAGATTCATGGGAGATTCTGACAGCAGAACCCCATATTTAATATTATCTATGCAGTACCCTAACAGTTTTATCCATTCCTAAATGATCAGTCAATATTACTGTCACAGGCTAACTTAAAGAAACAAAGAAAGCTGTCCTGGCTATTAAGAACCACAGGACATAATTGTACAGGACAAACAGTTGACAGAAATTTGTGCTTATCTTGGAGACTATAGAAATACTCCAAAAGCAACTTCTGTTAAATCAACCGAAAATTCAATGCAAAATTTAAATTGCCGAAGACGCCTAAAACCAACATTTACGTCTAGCTATCTAGCAAATAAGCTGCACACAAATTATGCAAAAATGATAAAGAATACAAAGGTTTAACTTGCCTAAGACCAACATTTACGTCTAGCAAATAAGCTGCAAACAAATTATGCAAAGATGTAAATGAAGACTAATGTGCTGGTGACAGCACTTCATGAGAGGATATGAAGAATCCACCTCATAAAGAAGAGTTATTGTAACATACTCTATCTGTACTAACACAGCCTAGTAACATCTATTTTTTTATGTCCAGGTAAGATAAGGAAGATTGGTAGAAGTTTAACCCATAAACAGATACACGGAGAGACAAATCATAAATAACATTCGCCTCAGATTGAACTGCCCTAAGCATCGCAATGATATTAAGCCTAGGTAGTTCACCGCTGTCTTTAGGTATTAAACGGAGTGAGTTAACACTATATAGGCAGAAGCACCATAGAATAGATTAAAATCGAAAAAATATGCAATTAAAGATATGTTTCTAACATCTTATAAAAAGAAAACAAATGAAAATTCAAAAATAACGAAAATAGATCGTTCTATAAATTAAAAACGTCGCGCAGAACGTCGTCGTTTTGTAAAATTAAAGGGGATACCAGCTTCAAGTTCCGAAACTCTATGAAGCATTGCATAGTGAGGTATTGTATTGTAGGTATTGTAACCCTGAGCCGCAATGGCTTGGTACTTGGCCAAAGGAAAGTAACCATTCGAAACTGGTAGAGCCATGCCATAGCGGCGACACCCTTCCCGCGTCTGAGTTGAAAATTTGTTTTCTGACTGCAAGGACTTTCTTGGAAGTACCTCCTCCACAAGCCCGCACCTTGACTCTAAATCACTTAAGGCAAGACCTGCGAATGTGGCGGGCAAACAATTTGCAAGTGGAACATCACCTATAAGAACATATCCAAACGTTGTTGAATATGCCGGAGGCAAATTTGCTCCGACATGCATCCTATCTCCCACGTAAATAGATGGAAACAATTGAGCACCTATGATAAGATCAATAGTACCAGGAATATTCCAGCTGAGATCAGCTATTTGCAAGTCATCCCGGCAGCGCATCTTACTTATGTCTACATGATGTGATGGTAAATTGTCGGTTAGGCAATCCACAACAAAGGCAGAAACGCTATATTTATGCTTTGGATATACCCGGGACTCAATGTCCAAGTGCACGTGACCATAGATTGGTCTTGACGCTAAACCAACACCTCTGATAAATGAGTTACTCAAAGGTGTGACTGGAATGTTGAGCAGTTTACAACAATCCGCGGTAATCAAATTGTCCTGCGCTCCACTATCGAGTAGACACCTAATCACCTTCCTATCTCCATTGACATTTTGTTTAGGTTTTGCATAGACTTGAGCCGTAGCCAACAGTGTTGTAGAACTCGGCTCGTTCATCTCACTATTCGCATTTAAATAGGAATGTTGACTCTGTTGAGCAAAACCAGGGGAACCACTTATATGCTGCTTATTAACATTCAAACTGCCTGCATTGACCCTATCATAGTTGTGAATCGCAGAACGCGAACAATCAGTAGCAGAAGCAGAGCGGTCCGTAGCCGGAGCAGGGGCAGAGGCGACCGGAGACGCAGATGTATTGTTCTCAAAATGTAATATCGTATGATGTCTTCTTTGGCATAACTCGCAAAGAGACTTCGAAGTACAGCTATTAAAGCGATGTGTTAAATTAAGGCATTTAACGCAGCCATGTTTTGATTTAACAAAAGTAAATCTGTCTTTAGCTGAACTCAACTGCTTAAACAGATCACAATCGTACAGAAACTTATGATCTGAGCCGCAACAGAAAGAGCAAACGTTGTTAACATCCCTCGTATTGCCGCTGCTGGTCGTAAACGTATTACTGACATGACCAGGGCCTTTGAAGGGAGACGCAGAAGCACGAGTGACAGATGTAGGTGGCTTATAAACGTTGCTAATGATCTGCGCATTTGAGCGCTCCAAAATCTTAACTTGATTCTGTATGAACGCTATCAAATCCTTACATAAAGGAATCTCAATGTCGCGAAGTGACAGCTCGAAGTTCTGTATGACTTGTGAATCAATTTTACGCAGCGCGCAATTTAAAAAGACGAAATCTAATAAATCGGCAATACCTAATTGCTTCAGAGCGGCAATTGATGCAGAATACTTCTCGACGAATTCATCCAGACTCTTGGCATCATTTGAACACGCCTTTATGTCTAGAATATTCCTAAGGTAATGAGTACCTAACACCCTCTTATCTTGGTATTTCTTCACCAAACTTTCCCATAAAATCGGATATGTTTCACTGGTAGGTACAATACCTGCCGTGACCTTAACCGCACCTTCAGTTAGCCTTCCTACTAGGTATTGAACTCGTTGAGAGTCTGACAACTGACTGTTGTTATGGACGTTCGCCTTAAAGGACTCGTAAAACATAGGCCAGTTCTCAGTCTTCCCATCAAAATACGGTATCTCTATAGGTGGTAACTTCACCGAAGAGGCACTCGCGAATTCACCTTGGTTTGCTGCTGGAGGCGAATCGACTTTAGCCGCAGCACACGTAATGTTGGTGCGTACGCGCTTCACTCGGTTGTACATATCATCAAAATCGGTTAAAAGCCTATAGTCGGGTTTCGCTTTAGGATTTATTCCTAGCGTCAGCTCATTCACCTCGTCAAGAATATGCTCGTATTGAGATCTCATGTCATCTACCATCTCTGAATCTGCCATGAAACTTTCATTCGACCGAGACTCAAATGTCATCGATACCTTCTGACTTTGCTTATACAAGCGATTCATGCGCTCTAACAGCGATTCGAGTTTAGCCTGTAGTAAAATTAGCCTTTTCTCTGGATCCTTAGACATTGTAAGAGAACCTAAGAGAAATAAAAAATAACAAAGAATATGAAATGAAGTTAGGTTATTTAGTCTACGTCTATCTATATCCTAAAATTCTATCTGAACAGGCCCTACTAAATTTATGTAGTTCCTATTGTCCAATTACGAATATAAAGTATATAAAACTTGACTAAACCTGACCTGAGGACTACGTAGAAACAATTTCTTAAGTCCGAAAAAATACGCTAACTTAAAGTATGCTGTACAAAATAAAGTAATTATAAAATTAAATCGTTAACCAGCCCTACTATGTAGCCTATGTACCTGTGAATAACATTCGTACAAATTCGAAACTAAACAACGTACTTATATTATGTAGTGCTAGCCGAGCATTTAGTAACTATGTATAAACAGAGGCCTTTAGTATTAGGACTATTAGAATCAATTTAGTTTGAGTGAACCTACCAAAATTACGTAATGCCACTCTTAAGAAGCTGGATACAATATCCGTTGCTCGCAAGGACCAAACAATGGGGTGGCGTATAAATAGCCAACCCCAGAATCCCCAACACGGGGAAGGCCAAGGCCAAGACCAAACTGGCACTAGGCCTGGCCTGGGTGGCGATATGAAAACTACCTACCTGACGAGCTCACAAACGTGTATGCTAACACCGAACTACAAGTAGGCAGATTGTCTCACTCACCGATGGAAGGCTGGCAGTCGGGCTCCACTCTGACGCACCCTTCGCGTGCCGGCCGGCGGGTCGCGAGAACTTTTTTAGTATTCAATCAAGTGATCCGTCTCTTAGATCTTATTTTTCAGTTATGTTTATATGACACGTCATGTCATGACAAAGACAGCTGACGTTTCTTTGGGTGGTATGCCAAGGAGTCTAACCCTCCAAACAGGACGAGACATACCACCGTACCTGAGCTCGGCATAAGCATCCACGATTGTGAACTCTTTACAAATAATATTTAAGTGGCCTCACCAACATATGTGATGGTAGTGATGACAGTCATGAAGTAGGCCTTTTAGGTGCAGATGTTTTAGGATGCTTGATGACTGGTAATTTTGTCCAAATTGAAGACTGCCTGGTAGCTGTGGAAACAAAGTTAGGATGGGCGATACAAGGTAAGTCGTCAAAAAGAGTAGTAGCGACTACGGTTGGTTGTAACGTAGGATTCGCATTAGATGATTTGTGGTCGTTTGAGACGCAAGGAATTAATGATTTGAATGAATCAAAGAGCGACAATGATAGTTGTAATGTTTCACAATATTTTAAGGAGAACGTCACAAGGAATAACGGATGGCACACGGGACGAAATTCGAAACATTCTAAAAAGGATATTGTATACAAAAGACCGGCGAGTAAAAAGTTACAATTATCATGTAAGATAGAATGTTATGATAAACTATCTCCGAATAATGAAAAAGGTTTTTTCTTACCTCATCACGCAGTTATTAGGGAGGCAAGCGAAACTAAACTAGTGGAGCCAGTGTTTGATGCGTCAGCCAGAACTCCTAGGAGGAATTCGTTGAATTCTGGCTTAGTCTGGTCCAGAGTTTTTAGAAATACCCAACGGTATAGTTTCTGATTGTAAATAAATGGTGTATAAGATGTGTGTATGTGGAGTCGTTAGGTACTGAGAAGAATGTTAGGTCGTAAGTTTTTGACGTTTGTAGAGTTAGAGACAATGTTATATAATGCGACTGCGATAAATGAAATTCCGTCCAGTGATGTACAGGTTTTTGAGCATCTGGATCGGAGAGGGCTCCACATTGGTTAAAATTTTTATGCACATTGAGCGTCTTCTTGTTTAACGCGTTTCCCAGGGTAAGATAGCTGAAGTGTAACCTGGAAACGTCGTATTAGTAGAGGAAGAGAATAAGAAGCGTCAATTTGGTTTGGCTTTGGGAGGAGGTTCAGGCGTTTTTTTGTAGCAACAGGAACTCTCCATGAAGTTGTACATAATGAGTAGATAGTAAAATGTCCAATTTTTATTTTAATGGCATAGAGTTGTATGTTGCATTTTATAAGTTTGTGTGACGGATTATGTTAAGGGCGTACTCACACAGTACTACTGTTTTTGTTAAGGGGCAACAACACTTTTTTTCGCTTAGGAGTATGTTGATTCTATCTTCGAATCAATTTGAATTTTCTTGACAAGAAAATATTGTTTTTGTTTTATGTTTGTCATGTTTTGTTTGTGATATTATTGTGTTTTGGAATTTTGTAAGATTTTTTGGTTTATTAAAGTTTCTTATTCATTACCTTTTATACACAAGTTTTTTGGATTCTTTTACTGTCTGGGGCAAGCGCGGCGCCGTCCGAGATCTAACATGTGGTGTGGCACCGACTTGAAAATTTCTTGGTAATCCAAAATTACTTTAAGAAGTGAGTAAATTAAGGCCTAATTGAAAATGTTTCCCTATTATTTAATGCTTTTCAGTTTTTTCGGCGGTTTAATTTTTTGATAAAAAGTTTTTTTATACAGCAAAATTTTATTTTGTTTACTATAGTTACTGGGACAAACAGTGGGAAATTATTTTCCACATCTTATAACCACAAAAATCTATCAAATAGGTGTTCTACGATAGCAGTTACCATAACCGTAAGTAAACTGTTTTCTAAAGGTATGTCTTTAGAAAACAGTTTACTTACCAGAATATTGTATTTATGCTCATATCAGATTTTTTTCATTAGAAAAATTAAAAATGTTTTAAAAGTGCCAGATTTTTTCGCGCAAAATCTCGAATTTTGACTTTGACATTAATTCAAGGTTGTTTCTTTCCTGAGGTTGGGTTATTTTATATTAGGGACCGTTAGGGTAGGTAGGTACCTACCTTAACGGTTTAAAGTTATGATTTTTATGTTCGATTAGATAAAGAGGTTATTTTGTTAGTAACTTAGGTAGCCTAACTACTTAGCCTTCGATCAAGACCTTAGTGAAGGTTCTGTGAGCCTTAGATCGTTAACTGTGAATTAAATAGTAGGCAGGGTCGACTTTTGCAAAAAAAAATTTAAAAACATCATACTGAGGGGGGGTGAGGCTGCGACCCCCCATATGGAGTGTTTTCGTCGATGAAATTGATCATAGAATACACCCTTAAAGTTATGTTATAACTTCCCCGGACATCCTGTATAAAAATTTATAGTGGTTCTTTAGTCTCGCTAAAACTCAATAACGGCTGGACCGATTTAGCTGATTTTGGTTTCAAAATGTTAGTAGTAGTCCAGGGAAGGTTTAAAAGGTGAGAAAATTTGGAAAAATTAAGGGGAAGTTAGCAAAAACAACAATAATTTTTTTCCATATAAAATTGTAGGGTGCGGTACGAATTTCGCCAGGACAGCTAGTTTATTATTAAAAAGGTGCTTGCGAAGCTGGGGGCAAAGTAATATTAGTGGGGTCACTCAAAAAACAAGTAAATTTTAATCATTAAAAGCATCTTCATTCCAGAAATTTTATTAGTTAACTTATGATAAACACACACAAGATCTCAGGTATTTCATTTACATACAGCAATAAAAAAAAAACACCCAAACTATTTCCTTAAATCTTCTGATGATATCCCATATTTCTTTTTAAGTGTGTCCAGCTCCTCTTGTTTCTTGTCTATATCCATGCCCTTAAAGGCCTTATTGGACCTATAGTATAGTACAACCAGGTAGCGGTTACATACATTGAAGCCCGATAGGTGATCACAAGCATTTTTAGCATCAAAAATATCTTCATATACTACAAATGCAGTGCCTCTAGTCTCTGGTGTATTCCCCCTATAATAAACAAATTTTTATTTTTTGTTGTATCAGACAAACATCTCTGTATCTCAGTAGAAAAGAAAATAAAATTTATGGCCTAAAAACACACAATAACTTATTAAAATTGAAGTTTTATTTGATTTAAAATAAGGGTATATAATTTTTTTTATTGATGGATGGTAACCAGTGTGAATGGCAATCTCTTTCCAAAGGCTGAGCATTATTTTTGGCCTGGTACTGTAATTGCTATAGAATGATAAACTAAAAATATGTGTTAGTGTATTAACAGATTATTATGAGATGTAAACAAAACATTTATAAAGCAATAGCTTTTTGGCTTATAAGCAAAAATATTAAGCCACCACAAAGCAACTAATTTGCTATCATACATGTACTGTGTATGTATACACAAGAAACTTTCACATCTAACCAAAGGAATTCCAAATTTATCATTACATAGTGATACAGATGCGCTTATATTAAAAAAAAATATATAACAGGCGTGTTGCCTAGCGCATTTCTTGTCGGTCGGGGGAATGTGGGGCTTACACACAATACACCCCGGTGGTCATTTCTGCGATTTTAGGAAGGACCCCTGATATCTTTTATGATGGCCATTAATTGTCCTTATCACACATGCACCTTTAACCATTTATTTTATAGGTTTATGAAATAGTACCAAGACTTTTATTTACTTACACTCTAATCTGACGAATTGCTCCATATTTTCCGAATATATCGTACATTTCCTCTGCAGAAATTTTGTATGGCAGGTTTCTGATGTAAAGAACTCTATTGACTTCGGGCGGAAGACGTACCTACAAACCAAAAAGTTAGGTTAATGAATGGGTCTGTGGTTGTTGTTTGTCTTATTTTTAAATGGTATTTTATATCTTTTGTTTAGAATTATTTCTTTAAACACGAAACAATCCTTTGTTATTACAAAGGATTGTTTCTTTCCCGTATTTCGTTTTATATGCGAAGATTTAATTGAAACCTAACATTGAACAAACTTACATTTGCTCGCCTTTGCAGTGCTAAAGCCATGTTGAATACACACAATACTTAGCTTTTCAGCAAAGTGTGGATTGTCCGATGTCTAAACGTAATTATATTCGGATTTCTTAGATTTATCGAGAATTATCACAATTATTCACAATTTTATAGCAAACCAATAGCAAAATTAGCAAACAAAAGCAAGCCAAACAAACAAAATAACAACAATCAATCAAAACTTTTGTTTGATTGATTTGATTCTTCTCGTGGTCTGTTGAACAAACCCTCGTGTGGCATCCTCAGAGTAAGGAAACCGCCGCTACGCTACAATAGAGTTCACCTATTTTTGTGTATTTGCCCTGTCCTGGTTACGCTTACAAAACTTACTATGTGATCAAAAAAAAGGACAGAAGATGGGTTCGATTTTGAGCGGCGTATCCAGAGAGAAGGTAAATCACTACGTTTTAAGAGTCGCCACTCTAGCCCTTCCCTAGCTAAGTTTAGGTGTTTCTTTAGGCTTAGGCTTCAAACGCACAGGCGGATTTTTATCCGCGCGGTAACAAACCGCGCGGATAAAAATCCGCTGTTGCGGTTTTATTTCCGCGCGGTTGGAAAGGTTGTTATTTCATTTTCAACCTTATTCATAGGCCACGAAGGTACAGGCGAATTTTTAGCCGCGCGGAAATAAAACCGCGACAGCGGATTTTTAACCGCGCGGTTTTTTATCCGCTGGTGCGCACACTTCCATAGGATTCAGTATGTTACATAAAATCCGCGCGGCAAAAAACCGCCTGTGCGTTCGTAGCCTTACTTGAGGGAGCAAAGTTTATTTCAAGCGTTTGTTGTCATCACTGGCATTTACCTTCTCTCTGATCACTGACACCTACAAAGTGATGTACGCAGTCGATAATAGTGCTTAAAAGTATCGATATAACCGCCTTTTATCGATATCGATATATCGATGAACAGCAGTGGTATTAATAAAATAAAAAATACGCTTTTGTTGCCTACCCTTAAGTTAATAAAACAAACAAAGTTATTACAATGCATTTATTTATATATATATTAGTATGGTGACATAAAAAGTGATAGATAGAAAAGTATAACTTTAAATTTACCTTGATTATACATATTGAAAATAAAAAAATATTCATATTGTAGAATACAAGGTTTCTTATATTGAAAGCCTAGTAGAAATAATGATTCTATCCAGCAGTCTAAGAATACGTTTACTCCATTTAGTAGCCCTTGCTTACTTAAAGCGCCCTTGTTGAAGGGTTATTCAGCTTCAACATCCATCACGATTCACGTTCATTCTTCCCAAATCCGATCGAATATTGCACAAAACAGCGGTCCAGTTTGAGACGTAAAACCTCAGAATAAAGACAAGCATAGAAGGAGTCCTAAAATAAAAAGTCACATCATTGTGTTACGCTACTTACTCAAGTGCAACCATTGAATATGTTAAAAAGAGACCAATATACTTTCTCCACTGGGTCGTATGACTCTTCCGCACCTTGCCCGTACCTGGGTTCGACTTTTTATTTTTAATTTTCTAAAAAGCTAGTGATGGCAAAAATAACTTGTCCTAAATCAAGTTGTCTATACTTTTATACAAGACATGGTTCTTTATTATGGAACTTATCATAACTAATTCAGGAGTAATTGTATGGTATTATAATAACAAGAAAACAAAGACAAAGATAAAAACGCTTTATTGCTATAAAAATGCAAATAAAAATACAAAATGTAACAAACCGTATAACATTTTTAACAGAACTTTTTCTGTAAGGGCAATTGTGCCTTATCGATTAAAGCGATTTCTTCCAGGAAACCTACTGCACACAATAAGTTATTTTAATGAATAAAACGGGTGTCCTGATAAAAATATAATAATACTTACCTATTTCTAAAGATTTTCCGTTCATAAAAAACTCTGTCACATCAGATATTATTAGCACAGCTCTAAAATAATTAAAACTAAAAGATGTGTGCCTATAATAATATGTATATATAAAACAAGTAAAACAAATCTATTTTTGGAAATTTCATAATGTATGAATTATGCGCTTCTTTCTTTACACACTCATTTTCAATAATCTTGCTCTGCACTCTGCACCTCAAATGTTTGTTTTTGTCTGGGTTGATCTTGATCATCACTTTGTTTGTATGTGAAAAAACCCTGCTTGTGGTTTTTTTTGAGACCTAAAAATATAATATGTTTTAATTAAAACTTATAAAAGAGAGTAAGTATTATAAAACCTGGGTGTAAACAATTTATACATACGTAAGTGATATCCTGCAGCAACAATGGCGCTTTTGTTTTTATCACAAAGTAAAAGTTTCATGGAATTTTATTTGTTTACAGTTTACAGCATTGGTTTACCCAAATTTACGGTTCATATATTCTGTAGCTTTTTTTATCAAAGTATTTTGTGAGGCCTGTAAGAAAGCAAGAAAAATGTTCTTAAATATTATATTCAAGACAATAATAATAATAATTTATTCAAATATATATTAATTAAAGCCTTCGTATTTTTTTTTAGAAAACAGGTATCTTAGAGAATATTAACTTAAACGATGACATCCCGCAACTTAAACTTGAAATTTTCATATACAATTATGAGGATCTGCAGAAAAAAAAACATAGATAAACTTAAACCTGTTTTATCCAGAATGGGCAAATTGTATGTCACGATATTTTCTTTAAGGCCTATATCCAGCAGTAGACGTTTTTAGCTGAGATGATGGTATTTTCTGGTTGCATTTCTTTCTTAGAAATGAAATATGAATTGTCCACTGAATGTCGCTGTCCTATTTCTTTTAACATTAAGTTGATAACGAATAACATTTAATTAATTTGATATAAAATAAGCAATTGAAAGGGCAATATTTTATGATTACCACCAACCAACTTATTCAAATTGCAGCAGCAAAACTGTTGTTACAGTTTCAGGTTATAATCTTCACCATCTTAAATCTTCTTTGTTGATAAAAACTTTTTATCAAAAAATTAAACCGCCGAAAAAACTGAAAAGCATTAAATAATTGGGAAACATTTTCTATTAGGACTTAATTTACTCACTTCTTAAAGTAATTTTGGTTATCCAAGAAATTTTAAGTCGGTGCCACACCACACAAGCAAATTACTTAACTACCTATAGCGCGATGCGCGGCGGCACACGTTTTTCGGTTATTTCTTTGAATTTCAGGTAATTTAGTGATCGTTATTCGTTGATTCTGTGGCACCGACTCAAAATTTCTTGGATAGCCAAAATTACTTTAAGAAGTGAGTAAATTAAGTCCTAATAGAAAATGTTTCCCAATTATTTAATGCTTTTCAGTTTTTTCGGCGGTTTAATTTTTTGATAAAAAGTTTTTATTTTTTGCTTTTCAGTTTTTTTTGGGCTAATTTTTTTGACCCCCCACAAGGTGGCCACACAACCTGGTGAAGGTTTAGGGACTAACAGAATGAGGTTCGATCACGACCAGTCGGTGAGGCGATTTTTGAGGGAGGCCTATGTCCAGCAGTGGACGTCTATCGGCTGAGATTATGATTATTAACATTCATATAAAAAAGACTCATAATTATACCTAGCAGTTATCATGTAAATCACAACACGGCAAAACAATCTGTGAGTGAACAATAAAGTCACCCCTATTTTTCCACCCTTAGGGTTGGAATTTTATTTTCAAATTTTTATGGGACCAACTTCAAGGTATACCCTGTCGATTAAAAAAGGAATTATCAAAATCGGTCCACACAGTAAAAAGTTATGCGTGATCATACATAAAAAAAAAAAATAAAAAAAAAATAAAAATATACGCGACGAATTGAGAACCTCCTCCTTTTTGTTTTTTCGTCGGTTAAAAACAGTATGTTGTGAATGTTTAAAATCTTGTCTCTTTATAGCATCCAGTCATTTCAAGAAATTTTAAGTCGGTGCCACACCACACAAGCAAATTCCTTAACTACCTAAGCGCGATGCGCGGCGTCACACGTTTTTCGGTTATTTCTTTGAATTTCAGGTAATTTAGTGATCGTTATTCGTTGATTCTGTGGCAACGACTCAAAATTTCTTGGTTAACCAAAATTACTTTAAGAAGTGAGTAAATTAAGTCCTAATAGAAAATGTTTCCCAATTATTTAATGCTTTTCAGTTTTTTCGGCGGTTTAATTTTTTGATAAAAAGTTTTTATTATGAAAAAGGTGTGTTAAATTGGTTTTGTGATTGTGAATGTTTAACTTAATGTATAACAATCTCTTGTGTAGTGACGGGATGTGAATCAAACGCGTCAAGGAATCAAAATCTTGATGTTTCGGTCACCTACCATTCGGTAAATAATTTTGTTTCATTGTAGACTTCTGGGCACTATTTTGACTAATAAATTATCAAGAACATCAATTTTACACGCTGTTTGTCGAACTCGTACCTAAATTTATTATATTATTACTGTAAAACACCTTCTGTAAAGGTTGTGATAGTGTTG